>CAWUFW010004220.1:0-1200000 GCA_963921515.1 Calotriton arnoldi | reverse complement strand
AAGTACAGAAGGCTATGAAAAAGTTGGGACTAGAGTTCCATGGTGGCAGCCCCGGCATCTCTAGAAGCAGGGAATCCTCCTTTGACACTAGGAACCTGAGCAGGATAGTCTCTCCTTACCAGGAGGGGGATGACATCTACAAAAGGATCACTGCCTTGAAGAGGGCCTGTAAAGTACAGAAGGTCCCCCAAGGGCAGTGGGCAGCTATCCTGTGGCTCTCCTTTGCTAACAAAGGAAGAGACAAGCCCCTCACTGTTAGAGAAGAGGATGCTGACAACTACACTGTCTTGAAGACTTCTCTCATTGATGGGTTTGGCTTAACCACTGAACAATACAGGATTAAGTTCAATGATACCCAGAAAGCAGGTACTCAAGACTGGGTTCATTTTGTAGGTAGAGCTATTAAGGCTCTGGAAGGATGGTTTCATGGCAGCAAGGTACAGGACTATGAAGGACTGTATATTCTGATCATGAGAGAGCGCATCCTTAATAATTGTCAGAATCAACCTTTACACCAGTACCTGGTGGACTCTGATCTGACCTCTCCCCAAGAATTGGGAAAGAAGGCAGACAAATGGGTCCGTACCAGGGTTAAGCAAAGAAACCTTGTTGGTGGAGGTGACCAGACGAAGTCAGATTCTTCTAAATCCCAAGACAAGGATGGGGACAAACACAAAGACAAGAAAGTGTCTTCTCCATGCCCCCAAAAACCTGCATCTGAGGGTGAGTCCCAAACCTCCAAAAAAGGCAAGAAGAAACCTTGGTGCTACTTTTGTAAGGTGAAGACCCACTGGACAAAAGATGCTAGTTGTCCTAAAGCCAAGGAAGATACTACCACTGCCCCTAAGGCAACTGCACTCCCTAGCTCCAGTACGAGTGGTAGTACTACCCCCAAGGGATTAGCAGGGTTAGCCTTGGGCTCTGAGGAGGGTTCTGGCATAGCCAGAACTCCTGCTCAGGCTGATCTTTTCTGTGATGGTGGCATAGATTTTGGCACCTTACTGGTAAGTCCCACTTACTTGGGCAAGTGCAGGCAGCAGCCTTTAATCAATGGCCAAGAGGCTATGGCCTACAGGGACAGAGGTGCCAGTGTCACCATGGTGACAGAGAAACTTTTGTTACCGGACTAGATCATACTTGGTCAGCAGTACCAAGTCACCAACGCTAGCAACGTCAGCACTAACAATTTCTTGGCAGTTGTGAATCTCAGCTGGGGAGGAGTAACTGGCCCTAAAAGAGTTGCAGTTTCTCCAGACCTACCTGCCGATTGTCTTTTGGGCAATGATTTAGAGACTTCAGCTTGGTCTGAAGTGGAGTTCAGGACTCATGAAGAGATGATGGGCATCTCTGCCAGTGTGTTTGCTGTCACCAGGGCTCAGGCCAAACAGCTCAGCACTGAAGGGGCACTGGATCCTGAAAAAATGGGCCAGGTTGCTCCCCAGAGGAGGAGCAGGAAGGGTAAAGAATTATTCTCCTCCCAAACTCCCAGTGAGGATCAGTCTACTGAGGGAGAGAATCTCAGTCCCTGTGAAGGAACTGTCACAGAGGAACTTGGGCCTGCCCAGGCAGAGTTTTTTGGGGCAGGGGTCCCTTCCAGGGCAGATCTGAGTTTGGAGCGAAATCCTGCCCCTCTCTTGAATAACTCAGACAGCAGGCTGCTGCTGAGGAACCACAGGGTTTACTGGGAAGATGGGCTCTTGTACTCTGAATGTAGAGACCCAAATCCTGGTGCCACCAGGAGGTTGGTCATACCTCAGAGGATCATGGGCTTCCTTCTGTCCCTAGCACATAATATTCCCCTTGCAGGACACCTTGGGCAAAGTAAGAATTGGGACAGGCTTGTCCCTCACTTTCACTGGCCCCACATGTCTGAAGACACCAAGAGGTTTTGTCACTCCTGTGTTACCTGCTAAGCCAGTGGTAAGTCAGGTGGCACTACAAGGACACCTTAATTCCACTGCCAGTGGTTGGAGTTTCCCTTCGAGAGGGTAGGGATAGACATTATTGGTCCCTTCAATGAATCAATCAGGGAATTTTAAAGCGATCTACTCACCCGTGAGGGTTTCAAGGCGCTGGGGGGGTGCAGCTCTGGGTTATCCTAAAAGCCAGGTCTTGAGGCTCTTCCTGAAGGTGTGCAGAGTAGGGGAGCATCTGATGTTGACTGGGAGCTTGTTCCAAGCCTTGGCAGCGATGTAGGAGAAAGCTCTTCCACCTGCTATGGTTCTGCGGATGCACAGGGTTTCTGATAGGGCGAGGTCGGCTGAGCAGATGTTTCTTTTGGGTACGTGGAAAAAGACTCTTTTGTTGAGGTATTTGGGTCCGAGGTTGTGGAGTGATTTGTAGGCATCGATGAGTAGCTTGAAGGTTACTCTCATCTTGACGGGGAGCCAGTGGAGGTCTCGCATGTGTTGGGTCATGTGCTCATGTCGTGGGGTGCCGAGGACGAGTCTGGCCATGCTGTTCTGGATGGTCAGGAGTTTGTGTAGCAGGGATTTGTTGATTCCAGCGTAGAGGGTGTTTCTGTAGTCGAGTCTGCTGGTTATGAGTGCATGGGTGACGGTCTTTCTGGCTTCGGGTGGGATCCACTTGAAGGTCTTACGGAGGATGCTAAGGGAGTTGAAGCAGGTGGAGACGACGGCATTGTTCTGGCGAGTCATGGTGGGGGAGGAGTCGAGGATGATGCAGAGGTTCCAGGCGTGGTCAGTAGGGATGGGTGGGTTTCCGAGGGCAGGGGCCACCAGGTGTTGTCCCAAGCGGTGGGGGAGGGTCCAAGGATGAGGACATCTGTCTTCTCCAAGTTGAGCTTTAGGCAGCTGCTGCGCATCCAGGCTGCAACGTCTTTCATTCCTTCCTGGAAGCTGAGTCTGGTGTCTTCGGGGTTCTTCGGGGTTTTTCGTGAGGGAGAAGATGAGCTGGGTGTCGTCGGCTTAGGATACTATGCTGAGTCCGCGCTGTCTGATGATGGCGGCGATATTGAAGAGCCTGGGGTTGAGCGATGATCCTTGGGGTACTCCGCAGTTGATTTCTGTGGGGTCGGAGAGGAAGGGTGGGAATCTTATCCTTTGGGTTCTGCCGTAGAGAAAGGAGCAGATCCAGTCGAGGGTGGTTCCCTGTATGCCGGCGTAGTGGAGTCTGGTTGCGAGAGTGCGATGGGAGACTGTGCCGAAGGCTGCGGAGAGGTCTAGCAGGATGAGGGCCGCGGTGTGGCCCTGGTTGAGGAGCATATGGATGCCGTCGGTGGCGGCAAGGAGGGCGATCTCGGTGCTGTGGTTGCTGCGGAATCCGTACTAGGAGGGGACGAGGATGGCGATTTCTTCGATGAAGGTGGTTAGCTGGGCGTTGATGATTTTCTCAGTGACCTTAGCTGCGAAGGGAAGGAGAGAGATGGGACGGTAGTTCTTCAGGTCAGTGAGGTCAGCAGAGGGTTTCTTGAGGAGGGGCTTGACCTCTGCCTATTTCCAGTCGTCGGTGAAAATGCCGGATTCGAAGGTGGCATTGTTAGTGCGGCGTAGCTCGGGTGCTATGGCGGCGGCGGCTCTGTGAAAGATGTGAGGTGGGCAGGGGTCCCTTAAACCCTCCAACAGCATCCGGACTAACCCGGGGGGTAAAACTCTTCTCCGCTTGCGGAGTTTGCAGAGTTTTGGCAACTCCGCGTTCCACGTAGAACGCGGAGTTGCTGAAAAACTCTGCACTCCGCAACTGAGCTGAGTTTTTTTGTGTTTGCGCACCTGAAATGCGTTTTTGCGTGTGCGGGAGTGACTTTCCGGGTGCCTGCAGTCACCAATGAGATTTCCTGAGCTGTTCACGAGCACCTCAAGATTTGCTAGGCGGCTGCATGGTCCAGCAAGAGTTTGCAATCGCGGACACATCATTCGGGCGCGCCATCAGACTTCTGTCCAGCAGGCTCCTCCCAGTGCTTTGTCCATCTTCTGGTCACTTTTCATTTGGATTTGGAGCTGGAAGGATCACTCTTTGTGTCTGCTGCATCATATTTCATTGGATTTGAGGACTTTTGAATTTGAGATTTTACAAGTAAGTTGGAAAATTTGTGTTGTTTGTTTGATTGGGGCCATGCACCTAGATTCATTTGTACTTTCCATCATTTAAAAAAAAAAAATGTAATGTGGTGGGTGGTCTGAGGTTTCATTAGTGGCCTAGTTGTTTCTTTCTAAGTAATTTTTCTTCTTTTATAAAGGAAACATGTTGCACAGTTCACTACATTTCTCCAACTTTTGAAATCAATTTGCAATATTTATTTAATTCACTATGTAGCCCAGTAGTCTGCCAATAGGCCTTTCAGCCAGTAGGCCCAGAGCTAATCATGGGTGCAGAAACAGCTGTTTCTGTGGTGTCTGATAATTTAAACATCATTTAGGGCATGGATGGCATTGGATTGAATTACAAAATGTGTTTTTGAGGGGTATTTCAAATGTGTGTTAAATTGCCTTTGTTGGATGTGTGTGGTTGTAACTTGCAAACCTGTTTTTAACACTTTGGATTTTCGTTTTTGGCATTGCTGCATTAAAGATGTGTTGTTTAGCATGCCTCCTTTATTTGGCCAGTGTGTGAGTGTGTTTGTAATAGTGGACCATCATTTGCCTTGGCTGAGCCTCCTCATGTGGCCAGGGGCCATTTTGTAAAGTCTGTGTCCATATAGGCCTGCTTGAGTTCATTGTTTTTCAGGCCTACTGCTTGTTGTTGTGTTGTGACCATGTGGCTGGCGGCCATTTTGTGAAGGTAGCCAGTGTGCTTTTGCCATAGGCTTGCATTGTCTGTCTTCCCTTTGTAGGCTTATTGCTTCTTGTTGCGGCCTGGCCATGTGGCTGGCGGCCATTTTGTGAAGGCAGCCAGTGTACTTTTGCCATAGGCCTGCATTGTCTTTCCTTTGTAGGCTTATTATTGCCTGCTGTTGTGGCCTGGCCATTTTGTAAAGTCTGTGTCCATACATATAGGCCTGCTTGAGTTCATTGTTTTCCAGGCCTCCTGCTTGTTGTTGTTGTGTTGTGACCATGTGGCTGCTGCCCATTTTGTGGAGGCAGTTAGTGTGCTTTTTGCCATATAGGCCTGCATGTCTGTCTTCTCTTTGTTCTCCTTGGCTTATTGCTTCCATTGTCATTTGTCAGCTGTAGCTCCCTGAGTGCTGCATCCCACGTGATGCACAATGCCAAACTGTTACATTTGTATTTTTGTTGTTGTTCTTCTTCTTTCCTATCCTTTCTGAGCGTATAGTGTACACAGTACAACATGAAAGCCCTTGTTGTTGTCAAAGTCTCACAAATGGTTACACTGTATTGTCAATTGTTTTAATAACTGAGGTAATAACACTAACTAGTGTGACCACACACACTAACTTATATTCTATTTGTTTGTACTAGTAATTGAACCACAACAATGTCATGTTTCACTGATCTTTTTCTTGCTTCTTTGCTTTTAGGTGCACAAAAGAGGAGGAGCCAACATCACCCATTGTACTGCCAGACAGAAGGCCTGCGCCCTGCGCACGACGTCACGTGACGTGTGACCACAGGCAGACATGTCTTTAACTTGTTCCACTGCTTGCTAACTGACATCTTCAAGATGGCTCCAAAGAAAGGTACCAGGTCCAGTACCAAGGAAGTTGCCAGTAAGAAGAAGGCACTGCCACTTACCACCACCGGTATGTCGCCCAAGACCTTTTTTGGGAGCAAAGCTGGGAGCAGCACCCCCTCATCAGTGGACCCACCCCACCTACCTAGGCCCAGGCCCATGTCTGTCGCCAGGCCCATGTCTGTCGCAGAGGCAGCCAGTCTAATCACAACAACGCAGATGAGCAGTGATGTTAAAATTGACTTATCGTTATCGCAAAGTACTACCCAATCAATGCAGGAAACTCAGATAAGTGGGCAGCAACAGCCGCAAACACCCCCAATAGTAGTTGTTCCTCCCGAAGTAGGGGCAGTTCCGGCGATCGAGCCTCCTGCTGAGGAAGAAGAAGAGCAAGCCACGCTTTCAGAAGATCCATTGTCTTCCAGATCCCCAGCAAGGAAAAGGAGGGTTAGTCCATCAACTTCTTCTCCAAGCCCACCTTCTGATGATCTAGATGCCACTCGGATCCTACCTCAGTCTGAGAGTGAGACATGCCACAAGACAAGGCAAGGGAAAAGGAAGTTATGGAGGTAGATGTAGAAGAGGAGGATGATGACGAACCAGTCATCATGGACATTAGCCCTGCCCCAGTGGAGACTGACATTACCCCATCCCAAATTGCTGTGAGGGATGTGGCACAGATACCACCAACACAGATACCACCAACACAGCCTTCAGCTGCCATATTTACAAAGTCCTGGCAGCGACCTACAACTAACCCCAGGCAGAGCTGGCGTAGTGCGACTACGCGGAGGTCCACAGAGTTGGGGAAAAACTCAGTGGAACTCCGCTCCACCACCTCCTCCACCCCCCCTGTTAAAAAATATTTACAAATTAATTTAAAAAGAAATAAAAACACACTTACCAGTACTGCGGAGTCCCCGGGCTGCCCTCCTCCTCCTCGCCATCTCTCTCCTACGTCGGACGTACATCTGGCGAGAAATGCACATGCGCGCGCGCAGTTCTCGCAAGACATCTTGCAAGAAATGCACGTGCATGCGTATTTCTCGCAAGATGTGTGTTCGACATTGGAGAGAGACAGCGAGGAGGGGGAGGGCAGCCCATGTGTGTTTATTTAATTTTAAATTAATTTGTAAATATTTTTTATTGGGGGGGAGCCTATTTAGCAGGGGGGCTGGCTAACTCTGCTCAACTGTGAAGTCAGAGTTTTGCCCTACACTCCGCGTTCTCAGCGGAGCGCGGAGTAGGAAAATCTCTGCACAAACCGCTGGCGGAGCGGAGTTCTCTAACTGCCCTTAACTACAACCACTACAACCACCTCAGTAGAAGTAGGTACTGCAGAGAGTCAAATGTCTAGCCCACCTACCAGTTCATCTGACATTTCAAGTGGCACCACCAGCATCAGAAAGTTGACCTCCCCAGTTTGGGACTTCTTTTCGGTTAGCAGGAAGGAGGTGAACATTACTATATGCTCCATTTGTGGAGTAAGTGCTAGTCGGGGTAAGCTTGGTTCAAACTGTGGTACCAGAGGCCAAACAACCCATCTGAGAAAACACCACTTGATCCAGTGGGAGGCGCACCTTAGCGGCCAAAAAACGGCAAGTGTTGTTGGTGGAGGGGATGAAGAAGATCCGACCACGGTGGAAGGTGAACAAGAGGGAGACATTTTCTCCGGTACACAAAGCAGCCCTGTCCCCAGCAGAGCAGTGGTACCGCCCACATCATCATCAGCAACATCACAATTGCACAGAGTCAGGCTGAGACACCAAGGGGTCTAAGGCAAGAGAGTACGGCAATGAAAGAATGCGTATTGAGCCTATCATCTGGTGTCAAGAAGTCACCTGCATCAGTGGCACCAGAAAAAAAAAAAATCCAGGCTATTATTCTCACCATGTTTAGGTCGGAGGAGCAGTACGAACACAACCACCAAACGGCATGTTAGTACAACGCGAAGCTGGCTAAAATGTTAGCGCTGGACCTCCTCCCTTTTTCTTTTGTGGAAGGGGTGGGTTTTCTTGAATTTGTGGCAGCCAAGAGCCCAAAATGAAAGGTTACCAGCCGGTCCTATTTCACCAGAACTGCTGTTCCAGCACTACATCATGACGTGCTGGAATTGCTTGGACAAGCTTTGCAGCAGAGTGCTGTTCACACTATCCACCTGACAGCAGACTTGTGGACCAGTTGCCAAGCCACTTATTACATGTGCATCACTGCACACTGGATCTCTTTTGTGGGGGTTAGAGAAAAGATGTCTGCAGGTGTTGACACTGCTGAGATTTTCAATGCTGCTCAGAAACATGCAACAGTAGCCATGTTCGCCATGGAGAAATCTCATACTGCTGCAAACATTTTGGAAGACTTTGACAACAAGGTCTTTGAATGGCTGCGACCAAGAGGGCTTAACATTGGTTTTGTTGCCACGGACAATGGCAGTAGTATACTTAAGGCCATGGCCGATGGTGGCTATTTCAGGGTCCTGTGCTTGGCACACTGCATTAACATCATTGTTCAAGACTTTCTGAAAAAAGAAGACCGAGTGAGCAACTTACTGACCACCTGCAGAAGAATCTGCACACATTTCAGCCATTCTTTTAAATCCCAGAAGCAGCTAAGGATCATTCAATGATAATAGAATGCCAGTTAAAGCGCTCATCCAGAAGGTGCCAACAAGTTGGAACTCAACATATTACATGCTTGAACATCTGTTTGAGCAGTACAGACAAATCAATGAATATGTCATGCAAAGAGGGGATGCTACTGATCCAGCGCGATATTAGCAAACAGCAATCATACACAAAACACTCACTTGGGCCCATACATTCATACTACGCTAATACTTACGCTGGGGTGTCAGTTATACTCTTTATCAAAATATCCCTGCTACCAATTACCTTCTGATTGAAGAGTAATGACTTACCAATGAATCCTTTGCTAATTGGGAAGTTTAAAATGAGTGACATTCATTATAGTACATAATCCTGAAATAACCACTGAGTCAGGAAGTTTTAAAATGTTTATCTAAAGATTTAGCAGAGTAAAATACAGACTCACACGGTACTTAATCGCATACCCAAGATGAAGCATAGAATAATTATTACTAATTAATGACGGTCCCTCAGAAAGGAGAGGATAGAGACAGCAGCGCAACTAAAGGTTGCATTATATTTACCTAAGTGCGAGAACCAAACCCCTTGGCCAAGGAGTTGGAAAGAATAGGACCCAGGAAGGATGAAGAGCAAAGACTTCTTCCAGGATCAGGACAGGACCGGTGACCTCTCTACAGCGACGCCTGCGTCGTTCCCCTCTCTGATACTCGACTTCTCCTCGATTCGCCCGTGTCTTCCTTCTAATGGACTCCGCCGCCCCCTCCTCAGGACCTCTCTGGACAGTGGTTCAGTCTGCAATCAATCAGCTTGGCAGTCTGGAGCTAGAAGCTAACTAATTAGCTAATTCTATATCTATTATACCCTTCTATGCCCATGTACCTCCCCTTAATGTTGCTAAAATATGGGACCACTACTTCTGATTGGACAGGGACAGGGGGTGGATTCTCACACCATATTGATTTGTCTTGTATTTCTGAAGCCTATTGTTTTTAAACTACCGCCCCTTCAATTTAATACATTTGCTTTATTTCCCACCCGTCTCATGACAAAATTTACAATTTATTCATATAAAATGTTTCTTTTCGACGAGAACATCTTGGTATGTAGTGGTGTCGGCCAGCAGGTCATGGCCTTGGGTGATGTCCAAGTTGACTTCATCTTTTTCTTTCTGGTCTGCCACTGCAGGGCGCATGTGCGAAATCTCTGTCACACGAGCTTTCAGTTCACCAAAACCCAGGCCCAAGTTTATGAACTAATAAAAGTACAAGAAGAAAACATTAAAATCACAAATAAAATGTTTCACTGTATGCCCACTCTTTCTACTCTATTCTCATTTAATTATAAATTCTATCCCGCATTAGTAGCGTTAGAGAAACGACGGTTTAATAATGACATGAGAGCAAGCTGAAGCATGTGAAAACATCAAGCAGCCATTTTAATGCACACTGCGCAGAAGCAGAAATTTCCCACCAAGCAAAGAAAGACGTCACACCATGTGATATGGATGAGACATGCGCAGTAAGGTTCCCGCGCTTTAGCGGCCATTTTGGATTACGGACAAGCGTTATTCATTAATAAAACACATAGGCAAGCATCCTTACTATTCGTGTAGTGTATGCAAGGATTAGTAGAGACAATACAAATTTAATAAGTTAATACTATGAGGAGATTGCGTACGAGCGAGTCTCATTTATGAGTCCTTGCTCCATCAATCCCTCTCTGATGGCGTTTCTGAGCCATCAAAATACTACCCACAATCAGATGCCAACTTCTAGCAAATAGTTTCATTCTCATTTTTACATTTTCTATTTTTACCATCCCCTTTCAATTTCTTGTATAATTCACTTCTCCATTCTTCAAGTTCTATTTCATCAAATTTTCTCTTCTTTCCTTTTCCTGTCACATTATATGTTCCATTCTTTCTACAACATTTGCACCATATTATTATTGTCAGTGCTATTATTGCTATTCCTGCTAAGGGTACTAATATTTGACCTATAAGTCCTTTTCCTACGTTAGCAAACCAGGTTCCAATTGACGCAATACTACTTGTCAATCTTTCCCATACACTATCAACTTCCAGTGGTTTTAGTTCCTTCTCAAGTTTAGTTATATTCTGTATATACGTTCCAATTTCCGCACTCTTATCAAGAATATAAGTGCAACAGTGTTTTGTCTTCAATAATTTACAGGCTCCGCCCTCTTTTGCCAATATAATATCAAGAGCAAGTCGATTTTGCATCACCATAGATCTAATCGCAACCATCTCCGCATTAATCATTAGAAAACCTCCAGCAGTATCCGTTGATAAACGATCAACCACTGTAGACAATTTACATATTTTCCTTGAGTTCAGAATTATTCCCACCGAAGGTATTAATGCACGAAATATATCACCTACTGTTTCAGAAAAACTAGCTCTTTTACTACGTATTAATTCACTATTGTTTTCATTGCTCCCAGTGTTTCTTTTTACGTGGTATATCTTTGGAAATACTATTCCAAAATAACAACTTCCATACCACCGTGCAGGAAGCCTAAAGTAAGCCTTATTCCCACACACATAATAGATTCCAGGAAAAACTGAATCTGTTCCTCCTTTGATTCCCCAACCTCCAAGAATTAAGAAATTATGTTCACATTCACTGGTACCGATGAAAACATTGTTATAATCAGTTTTTAACCTATGTAGACAAATTTTCCCTGTCTTTAAAAAATCCAGAGCCATAGCAGCTTGAGCCTTGCCAGGTGTGTAACTCCCTTCTTTCTCAGCCCAACGTGGCAAATGAGCCTTATGCTCAGAAGCTTTCTTTTGGAAATCTTGTCTTCTATCTTCTACTAAATTCAAAAATATCTTTTCTTCTTCATGTAGAGAACATGTTAGATTGTGTCTATGTGCATGTGTTATGTCTATTGATTTCATTGTTAAGAAAAATTCTCCCATAAACTGTGCGTCTTGACTACTAAGCACTGGGTTCATACTCTTTCGAATCGGAACCTCAGAAAAGATCACATCTATGTTTGAATAATAATACTGAAGTTTCCCTGTTCTATAAAATAAACTAGACAAAACACTACATGATATGCCATATGTCAGTGGTAAGTGATGGTATGTTAATCCTTCTGCTACTGATTCAGGTAACTTCATACAGACATAACAATTACTAACTTCCATTGTGTCTACATATTGAAACAATAACTTTGTGAAAACGTTTAAACTAGTGTCGTTGTCAGCTATTTCATGATGAAATTCTGGTTCATTTTCTGCCATTAGTTCTACTCTATTGCCCTTCATGTTTGCTGTCCTCTCCTTAGTTTCATTATTAATTCTTTTATCCATTATCATAAGGTAAGGAACTGCTACAATCAAGACTAACCATACTATAAGCACCATTACTAGACTACATATGCATATTGCACAGCATCTTCTACAACATCTCTGTTTTGGTCTCCCAGCAACTCTATCGTCAGGCATTTTCGACAAGGAAGATCGCTCTTCTTATCTATTTCCTTTTTTCTTTATATGACTCTTTTGCTTAGTCAAGGTGGTCTTGTTTCTTTCTCGTACGTTAGTTCTGCACTTGTTCCTTCGTCACCACTTTCACTTGACTCTGAACTTTCGTAATCTTCAAGAATGATGTAAGTCCAATCAGGACCCTTGAATTTGTTATTCACAAGTTTCAGTCTTTTACTTCTTTTCTCAGTTTTATTCTGTTGTTCAGTTTGGCTTGTCACTTCATTTACTTGATCTGGATCTTCACTTCTGGTTGTTATGTGGTATTTTACTCTTTTAATGACACTTGGCCAATGATCTCCTTTTCTTGTTTTCTTTGTTTGCACTGTTTCTTTATCTTCGTCTTCAGCAATTTCTTTATTTTCACTTTCTGACCCTTTTTCGTTTTCTGCAATTACTGTTTTTCTTTATGCTCTTTTTCAGGTCTGATTTGTTTTTCTTCAGCAGCTCCACTGTGAGTTTCCAATAATTGACCGTGTTCTTGATTTATTTCTTCATGTTCATTTTTCTCGAGATCTTTTTCTTCTGTGTGATTTTCCTGATCTAACTTGTTCTGATCAGGGCTTATTGCACTTTGTACTTCTGCAGCCTGACCGGATTCTTCTAAACCTGTCTGTTCCTGCTCAAAACGTGTTGGTTCTTCGTTATTTTGAGCCCAATTTCCTTTCCCTATCTGGTCCTGCTCAGGTTCTTTTATTGTATGTTCTTCGTTTTCCTGAGCTGCTTCTTCTTCACCTATCTGATCTTCTTCAATTTCCTCCAATCTTGTTTGACTTCTTGTTCTGTGGTAAACTTCAGGAATTTCTACCACCGGTATCCAGTCCTGACTTGTGCTCGGTTGTTCTTCTTCAGCTTCTCTTGAATCTCGAGCCTGAGATTCTTCAGCTGGGCAACCTTCAGCTCCCTCAGTGATTGATGCTGTCTGAGGATTTTCTTCTTCAGGATCTGGTACTCTTTTGGTGTGGCTTACGTGAATCCAATTAGGAAATCCTGCACACTTCACTGCTGTATTTGTGGTCAGTATGACTTGACAAGGACTGCCCCATCTGGGTGATAGACACGTTTCTCTGGTGTGATTCTTCACTACCACCCAGTCACCAGGATTCAGATCATGTTCCTGTTCAGGCTGCCGGGAAACTGCGTCTTCTCCAACCTGGTGAGAGACAAAATGCACTAGGTCAGCCAGTCCTTTGCAATAGTCCAGTACCATATCATCAGATATATTCAGTAGTTTGTTTGTGGGAACATGTGTTTGTCTCATTGCTCTTCCCATCATTATCTCGTGTGGGCTCAATCCTGTATTTCTGTCAGGTATGCTTCTGAGTCCCATTAAAACAAGTGGCAATGCATCTGGCCATTCTAATGATGTTGATGCACACATTTTTCCCAATCTTGACTTTATAGTGCCATTCAATTGTTCAACCACTCCAGAAGCCTCTGGACGATATGCACAGTGCAGTTTCTGTTTAATTTGGAATGCTTCACAGATTATTTGGATCACTTCACTGTTAAAATGTTTTCCTCTATCTGATTCCAAAGTTACTGGGAAACCAAACCTAGGAATGAGCTCTCTTAGCAACAGTTTTGCGACTGTAATGCTGTGACATCTCCTGGTAGGGTAAGCCTCCACCCACTTTGAAAACAGACACACTATGACTAGTACATATTTCAACCCTCTACATGGTGGTAACTGTATAAAGTCGAACTGTAGTCTTATAAATGGTCCTTCTGCCTTTCCAATTTTTCCAAACCCAATTATTGTCTTCCTCCCTGGATTGTGCATCTGGCAAGTTAAACACCTTTGGCAAAGACTCTCTGCAACAGCCCTGAACTTAGGATTATACCAGTTTTGTCTGAAGAGCCTAATCATTGCATCTCTCCCTATATGTGTGTCTCCATGATACATTCTGGCCATTTGTGAGAGTAAACAGTCTGGCATGACTGGTCTGCCATCAGCACTGATCCACACTTCATCATCTCCTCTTTGGGAACAGCCTACTTTGATCCACAAATTCTTTTCATTTTCATCAACATCATCTTGTAATCTTTTTACATCATTCCAAGTTTCCGGTGGCATATACAGCATAAGTTGGCAGCTGATTCACATTCTTTCCACCCTCTTATTGACTGACAATCTATTTTTGGCACAATGTTGAGCCACCAGATCTGCATATCTGTTGCCGACTACCACCCAGTCATCTCCTGACTGGTGTGCAGCACACTTCACCAGAGCCAATTCTTTTGGTGATTGTATTGCTTCCAGCAAATCCTTTACAAACTGTCCATTTTTAATGGGGGATCCTGAAGAAGTCATGAAATCCCTCTGCATCCATAGTTGGCCAAAATCATGCACAACCCCGTAACCATATTGGCTATCTGTAAATATAGTTACTGTTTGATTCCTCCCAATTTTGCAGGCTTTTATCAATTCAGCTACTTGTGCAGATTTGACTCCTGGTAAATAAGATGCTTCGACTATTCCAGTTAATTCACATACCGCATAGGCAGCAGTTAATTTACCATCTTCATGTCTTTGACATGAACCATCAACAAATAGCTCCCTGTCTGGCTTTCTGAGGGGCTGTTCTTCAATATCAGGGCGAGGTTTCGTACATAACTCTGTAATCTGTAAACAATCATGTTCATTTTCTTCGTCATCTTTAATTCTCTCATGATATGGGTCTGGTAGTAAGGTTGCTGGATTTATTATAGTACACCTTACCATGGTCACATTTTCAGCACCCATTATTATTCTTTCATATTTAGTCAGCCGACTAGGAGTAAGATGTTGCGTTCTGGTTCTTGTCAATAGAATCACAACAGCATGTGGAACAAACACTTTTACAGGATGTCCCATCACAATTGACTCACTTTGTTCAATGCTCAAACAAGTAGCTGCCACTGCTTTTAAGCATACTGGCAACGCGGCTGCTACTGGGTCCAATGTAGCAGAAAAATATGCTATAGGACGTCTGTCTAATCCGTGTCTCTGAGTTAGGACAGAAAGTGCACAATTTTCTCTTTCATGACAGAATAATGCAAATTCTCTTTTATAATCAGGCATGCCTAAGGCAGGTGCTGAACAAAGGGCATTCCTCAAATTTACAAAAGCTCCTACACTTTCATCATCCCACTCAACAGGATCCTTTGCTTTCTGTTTTGTCATGTTAATTAAGGATCTAGCTAGTAAAGAAAATCCTGGTATCCATTGCCGACAGTAACCTACTATTCCTATGAACATTCTTACTTGTCTTTGGGTTACAGGCATTTGCATTTGCTTTATTAATTTTACTCTTTCAGAGGTTACTCTTCTTTTTCCCCTCTCAATTTGATGTCCCAGATATTTAACAGCTGTTGTACAAAACTGCAACTTTTCAGGTGAGACTTTATGCCCTTCTTCTGCCAACAGATTTAATAGTGCTATGGAATCAACAACACAGTCCTCTCTGGTGTTCGATGCCACCAATAAGTCGTTGATATATTGCACTAGGACTGAGCTTCCTGGCATCACTAGTTTCTCAAGGCACTTTTTCAATATCTGATTGAAAATGGAAGGACTTTCCGTGTATCCTTGAGGAACATGATTCCATACATAGACTTTGTTCTCAAATTTAAATGAGAAATGATACTGGCTATCTGGATGCAATGGTATTGAAAAGAGCACTTGACATAAATCAATTGCTGTGAACCATCCTGCTGTCCGAACCATCCTTCACTCCAAGGAATTTGGTATAGAATTACTGCAGGATTTGGCACTATAGGACAACATGGTTTCACTATTTTATTTATTTTTCGCAGGTCCTGAACAATCCTATATTTTCCACTAGGTTTCTTTAGTCCCATGATTGGTGAGTTACATGGGCTACTCATTACTTCTTTTAGTATGTTTTGTTCAACCATTCGATTAATTTCTTCAATGACTCCTGCTTTTACTTCTGCACTCATTTTGTACTGTCTGGTATTTGGGAAAATCGCACCTTCTTTTACAGTAATTTTAACTGGGTCTATTTTAGCCATAAGTCCTACTTCTTTTCCTGTGAAATCCCATACTATGGGGTTTACTGTACCTTTTAATTCTTCTGGCAACTCGTCTTTTGTTAATACCGAAAACATCTCATCTACTTCTGTACCCTGTTTTGCAATCATAATTTTATATACATGGTCTTCATCTGGTGTCTGTCCTGCCACACCATCCGGTGTGCAAAAAAATTGTGCAGTTCATTTTGCACAACAAACCCCTGCCTAATAAGTTTACTGGGCTAGAATCGCATACTACAAATTGATGCATTTCTCTGAAGTTTCCGATTTTAACTTCCATTGGTTCGGTAAGAGGTGTTCTAATCCTTTGATTAGCTACCCCCACTACTTGGATATCTTCACCAGAGAGAGGAAGGTCTGGAATGTCTGCTGTTCTTACAGTAGACCGGGTAGCACCAGTGTCCAAAAGAAAAGTAATATCATTACCTTTCACATTTCCTTCCACGTATGGACCTGACTGATCTACCGGTAAGGATGCGCCAAGTACGCACTCCTTCTCCCCCACTCCTAGGCACCGTCATGAACTGTATTGACAGTATTCGTCCTGTAAAAGAAACTGTGAAGTTATATAATCATTCTTACCACTTCCTCCCTGATATCCGATGTCTGTACCGTGCTTTGCTCTGCTTACATTACCCTGACTAGGTGCAGGTGGCAACTGACTCTGAGGATTTACACCCTGCTGTGAGTCATTCTGCGTCTGTGGATTTAAATTTTGATTTGGGCCATTATTATTCCAGATCTTTTTACATTCATCCTTCCAATGCCCCAATTTTCCGCATCCATGACAAGGAAATTTCTTTTTAGCTTCTTCTCTACTCATTCGTCCTCTCACTTTTCCACCATTCCCAGTATCACCACTCGTTCCAGAATCCTTTCCCTGATTTTCACTCGGATTTTCCAAATTAATTCCCTGTTTCTCGGCCATTTTCACCTGTGCCCACATTACCTTCTCCTGTCATTTCTTATGCCTATCCTCAATATCATCTCCACAATATTTTGCATATTTCAAAATCTCGTCGATAGGTTTCCCTTGCCAACACAGCATGTGTTGTTTAATCATCTGACAAATCTCTGGCTTCAAACCGTAAATAAAATCGATACACAAACTGACTCATGTTCTTGTCTCCAATGTCCTCAAGTCCACTATACTGTTTAAATACCTGCAATAAACGCTCATAGTAGGAATGTACCGATTCATTAGCTTCTTGGGTAGTTCGGTCTATTTTCACCCAATCTGTTTCTTTCGGTGGTATTTTCCCTTTCAGGTATGTTATCACCTGCTGATACTTTTTCATCACATCATTTGACGGGGCACCTGTTTTTGGGTCTCTAGGAAACTCGTCACTTGGCCAATCAACTGTAATTTTACAATCTGTCCACAAATCGGCAGGTACCATTATGTCAAACAAACCATCCAAATCCTTCAACAATACCTTTGACACCTTCACAAACCTTTCAACCTGCTTGTACCATTCAAATTGGTTTTTCTCTCAATTTTGGAAAATCATTCGTAAATGATAAAATATCCTGTCTGCTCCATGGGACATGTACATATCCTCCTCCCGCAACTTCTCGCATTGGGTACATTTGGTCTGCTTTCCCTGTCTCCTTCATCACATATTCCGATGCTGATCTACTTAATTGTGCTTCTTCCTTTTTCTTGGCCGACCTAGTTCTCCATTTATCTAGGTCTCCCCATTTTTGTAAAACTATCATTAATTCCCTTACTTGTAATTTTCTTCCAGAGGCATTCATGTTTTCTAAATCTTTTTCTGAAAAATCTGCTCTATAGGGTTTCTGCAACACCTTTGATCTCCCTATTTCTATTCCCATCTGTAGTGCTAGATTGGATAATTTTTCATGGAATATTCTTACATTTCTTGTGATACTTCTGCACATAAATAATAATTCTTCATCATCATAGGTATTCAAGCGATCTAGTCCTACATTTCCTGCTATTATTTCTTCTAATTCGACTTTCAATTTATGAATGTCTATTATTTTTGGAGGTGTGCACTGTTTATCTGATTCTTGTGCCCACCTTTCTAAGTCTTCAGGGGTGACTATTGTGGCACTTTTCGCTCCTGATGAAGTTACTAGACTTATATCTTTTGAACACCCAGGTGTAGTCCTCTTGGGAGTAATATTGACAGAATCTCGAATGGGTAAATCCATCAATGATATTGTGGATTCGCTGTCACTAAAGTGATCTTCAACCATTACTACTGCTTCAGGTTTTGTAGCGTTTACAGGAGTAGGTGCAAGTATTGGTGGAGGACAGTTTCCCTGAGTACCATATAATGGAACTACTGGACCAATTGTTACAGGTATGGTCAATGAATCAGGATATACTTTTATCTGTGTTATTTTCTGTATTAATTCTGCTCTGGTCTTCTCTAGGGCTTCCTTTTCCTTGTCGTGAAGTATTCTACTAGGGGTAAATTCATGCATTACCTGTGGTACTAATGGGGTTTTTAACGGTGGTGCACTTGGGGTGCATCCACTTGTTCCTTCCTGATATGGTGGGGGTTCCTTAACATTTCTTCCATAAATTTGTCTTCAGAATCGTCACTTCTCATTAAATGTTTTGTCTTTTCTGTGCATTTACTTCCTAATTTCTCCTCTGCTGTTAACAATGGATATAGTCCTTCTGTAACCATTGCCCTTCTCCATTGTTTCATCTGACTGTCCCTAGATTCATGTTGGTTCCTGGGAAAGAATCCTCGATAACCCCTGTTACTCCTGAATCGGTCACGCTCAAATGCTTCGGTTTCCCATTCCTCTAAAGCTTCATTTTGAGTTAATCTAGGTCTGGGTTCTAAGTCATTCATCCTTAATCTCAAGTTTTGCAGAATTCTCCCATTGAACGTGCCATTCTCGGGAAATGCTAGTATTCCATCATTTTTGGTATATTCTATCCAATTCTCCATCCATACACAAGTATGATAACCTCTCTCCATCATCATGAATGAAGCGGGCGTTTTAGCTGGTGGAATGATAATTCCCTCTCTAGTTTTGATTGGTTTGTCCCTTTTAAAATAATTCTTAATCTTTTGTAAAAATGACATTTTTCTCTTTTCTTCGTACATCTTAGGTAAGTATCGATGTATAAAATTATATTCTGCAAAACCTAAATATCTCCTATCCGGACGAGTTCCTGTTAAAGTCGGATCGCGTTTTAACATGCAATCCTTTATCCACTAAGAATTTTGCTTCTACAATCTCGACCAATCAAATGTCTGCTATCTTTTATTTCCGAGCCAATCCTTGCGCGGCCTTTTGGTGACGTTTGTCTGTCAACCCCTCCTTTACAATCTGCGCTTTTCTGTCCCTCGCTGATTTAACCAATCCCAGCGCGGCACCTGTGATGTCAGTATTGCTCCTGACTACTGACCCCTCCTTTAGAAGAGTCTCTCCACACCCGCTGATTCAACCAATCCCAGCGCGGCGTTTTGTGACGTCAGCTCCCTCTCCGGCAACTGACCCTCCCTTTACAAAATTTTACGCAAACTTATTTTCTCTACAATTCTTAATTAAGTTTCAGTAACAACATAAAACATTCGCTATCGTGCCAGTTTCTCTAAATTCGAAAAAGATAGTTTCTCTCACACTTAGTAAACCCTTTCCGTTTACTAACATACACTACGAGTAAAACCCTTCCGTTTACTCTTCAAACAAGCTTCCGAAGAACCTGCTACTCCTTTGGTGTTACCCTTTCTAGGTGATATAACACCAAAGTTTCACCAGCGAACTCTTTTGCTATCAATCACACGCATAGAGTCCCTAACGAGTACTGATAGCCCTGCTTAACTTTTCAGTACTATTTCTGCCTGGCAGATAACCTCACTGCAGTATGGCTTCCACTTACCATCCGCTATTCTTTTTACCCCGGGGAATTCTAGACAACATAAAAACAAAACTTCGAATATACGGATGTTAGTTCATAAAAATAAAATTCTCATTACCCAATTAACAAAGAGTAACCATCCTCTGATGACCAGAAAACTGATCCAGCGCGATATTAGCAAACAGCAATCATACACAAAACACTCACTTGGGCCCATACATTCATACTACGCTAATACTTACGCTGGGGTGTCAGTTATACTCTTTATCAAAATATCCCTGCTACCAATTACCTTCTGATTGAAGAGTAATGACTTACCAATGAATCCTTTGCTATTTGGGAAGTTTAAAATGAGTGACATTCATTATAGTACATAATCCTGAAATAACCACTGAGTCAGGAAGTTTTAAAATGTTTATCTAAAGATTTAGCAGAGTAAAATACAGAATCACATGGTACTTAATCGCATACCCAAGATGAAGCATAGAATAATTATTACTAATTAATGACGGTCCCTCAGAAAGGAGAGGATAGAGACAGCAGCGCAACTAAATGTTGCATTATATTTACCTAAGTGCGAGAACCAAACCCCTTGGCCAAGGAGTTGGAAAGAATAGGACCCAGGAAGGATGAAGAGCAAAGACTTCTTCCAGGATCAGGACAGGACCGGTGACCTCTCTACAGCGACGCCTGCGTCGTTCCCCTCTCTGATACTCGACTTCTCCTCGATTCGCCCGTGTCTTCCTTCTAATGGACTCCGCTGCCCCCTCCTCAGGACCTCTCTGGACAGCGGTTCAGTCTGCAATCGATCAGCTTGGCAGTCTGGAGCTAGAAGCTAACTAATTAGCTAATTCTATATCTATTATACCCTTCTATGCCCATGTACCTCCCCTTAATGTTGCTAAAATATGGGACCACTACTTCTGATTGGACAGGGACAGGGAGTGGATTCTCACACCATATTGATTTGTCTTGTATTTCTGAAGCCTATTGTTTTTAAACTACCGCCCCTTCAATTTAATACATTTGCTTTATTTCCCACCCGTCTCATGACAAAATTTACAATTTATTCATATAAAATGTTTCTTTTTGACGAGAACATCTTGGTATGTAGTGGTGTCGGCCAGCAGGTCATGGCCTTGGGTGATGTCCAAGTTGACTTAATCTTTTTCTTTCTGGTCTGCCACTGCAGGGCGCATGTGCGAAATCTCTGTCACACGAGCTTTCAGTTCACCAAAACCCAGGCCCAAGTTTACGAACTAATAAAAGTACAAGAAGAAAACATTAAAATCACAAATAAAATGTTTCACTGTATGCCCACTCTTTCTACTCTATTCCTATTTAATTATAAATTCTATCCCGCATTAGTAGCGTTAGAGAAACAACGGTTTAATAATTACATGAGAGCAAGCTGAAGCATGTGAAAACATCAAGCAGCCATTTTAATGCACACTGCGCAGAAGCAGACATTTCCCACCAAGCAAAGAAAGACGTCACACCATGTGATATGGATGAGACATGCGCAGTAAGGTTCCCGCGCTTTAGCGGCCATTTTGGATTACGGACAAGCGTTATTCATTAATAAAACACATAGGCAAGCATCCTTACTATTCGTGTATTGTATGCAAGGATTAGTAGAGACAATACAAATTTAATAAGTTAATACTATGAGGAGATTGCATACGAGCAAGTCTCATTTATGAGTCCTTGCTCCATCACTACTATGAAAGGCATGATCATTGAGATGGACCAATGGGGCCTAGTTAAATGCCTGACAGAGATGCTGCTTCCTTTCGAGGTCTTCAGACGTGAAGTCAGCAAGGAGGACTGTACCATGGGCCAAGCTATCCCATTGTTGCACATGCTACAGGAGCAGCTAAAGGAGGCGTCTGCAATGTACACAGGTGTGGAGGAAAAAAAAGAAGCATATGAGTTGGTGGAGAGCTTAACCCATTGCTTATCTGAAAATACATGGGTGCAAAGAGGCATTGTGTCATCCAACCATTACATTTGTGCCACAATTCTTGATCAACGATACAAACCATTACTGCACACTTTCATCCCTTTTTCAGATGGGGATGTTGCCAGCTACAAATCTTGGATAGCTGTGCAAGCAAGTCAGCTAGAAAAAGAAGGGCCGGAAATTTGAGGCCGGCTCCTCCAGGGCACAACAAGTACTGCAGGGCAGCCTTCAAGTTCAACTTCAGAGCCTCAGGCAGTGCAGTTGGCTCACAGCAGCCAAAACCACAAACAACACCAAGAACAACAATAACAAGAACAGGAGCACCAGCCCCAAAATTGCCACAGGAATGGTTTCTACAGGCAGGGCTTAAGTCCAGTGCTGAGGCAAAGGCAAAAGAGGCCGCGCAAACGGGAGCACCCATGACCATTGAGCGGATGGTCCAGGCCTATCTTGATGACCCAACAGAGGTCTACTTTGATCTAAACCCATTGCTGTAATGGTATGGGAAAAGGTGCCAATGGCCAGTGCTCAGCAGGCTGGTGATAAATAATCTGGCTTGCCTCGTAGCAAGTGTCTCTGCTGAGCATGTTTTCAGTGCTGCTGGTGCCATTTTGACAGTGAGAAGGATCATGATAAAAATGAATCAGCACTTTATACCACCAGATTACACCATACCTAAAGTAGCACAGCAGGAAGATGACGACGGCGACTCAGGTCATGGAAGTAGTTTGTTAGGTGACCTACTTCTGGGTGAACCACCAGAGTTTGTGGATGAGCTCTACTTCCCTGACAACTAGGCTATGCATTTTCCAGTTACTTTCTTTCTTTCTTAGACGCCCCCAAAAAAAATATATATATATAGCTAAGGTACATTATTTACTTTATTATTTGTGTGTTTCACTGTCTTTCTGGTTCACAAATCCATCCACACCGTCTTACTCTTTTTATTGCTGGATTGGAGTTGAAACTGTGTGCAGTCAGTGAAGAAGTAAAGTCCACTCCTGACTCGCCCAAAAGCCATTTCCCTCAAGCCAGACATTGGATGGAAAATTCAAACAAATGTGTGCCTGCCCTCAACCCTGGGCCCTGACTATCTATCTATCCTTTCCTAACCTAGAGGGACTGCCCCGGAAGAACAGGTAAATTATGGCATGCATTGCACGCTGAGTGATTGTTGTTTGTTGTGTCTACTATTCTACAAAGTGAGTCATGTCAATCTTTCCCTTTTTTTTGTTCAATAACAAAATTATCTACTACAGACCGATCCATTGCATTTTGAGTCGGGACGAGTCTGGAGGACTCACTTGGGAGTCGGACACTGTTGGTACGGACTCAGAGTTGAACACCATACTCGCAGTCAGAGTCAGATCAGGAGGATCAGAGATGATTAATGGAATAACTCAGGGGGTGAGCGTGACTACTTAAAGAAATGCCACCAGAAAAAGATGGAAGTTTTAAAATTCACTGAAACCAACCGATTTGGATGATTGATGATGACTTTGAAGTGACTTAAAGGTAAACAACAGCACAGACCAGAGCTACATGTCTGTGTAGTGGTGATGGGCAGTGAGTGTGGTGTGACTGACAGTGGTGCATTGATTTTTTTACTTCATTTGGAAAATGCTATGTTGCTGTGTGTATGTTTGTGTGGTCAGTGCTGTCTGGCTCAAATCCGAAGCTAAGTGGAGTTTGGGTGGGGGGGCCTGTTGTTGGAGGTAACTGCCGGAAACAGAGTCTGATTCAGCCATGCTGCGTCTGAAAGTCTTCTTGTTGAACTCGTTATGCAGTTTAACTTTTTGTTTTCTCCTTGATTTTTCAATATCCATTTTGTTTTTCCATCTACAGGCCCTTTACACTGCGCCTTACTGGTAAAACAGCACACTTACCTTACTGAACCGCATCCACCAGGCACCCACGAATGACGGGCGGACAGTCCAAGAGGAATGTGGAAATGCAAATCCCATTTTATACAGTATCTTTTTTTTCTCTTCAATCATTACAACTGTGTGTGTTGTTTATGTTTGCTTATTTTACTCCTTCACATACTTTAATTGTATTTGCTATCTTTCTAAGCCCGATACAACAGAACATAAATATAATGTATGTAACTTGGGTCTCTCTGGGGGCAGACAATTGCATAATTAATATACTGCCCTGTACTAGTCTAGCACCACTCATCATCATGCATGCATTTCCTTTTCCTCCCATAACAGATTTATGATGGTTGGCTGCCAAGATGAGTGTTGTCCATGTGTAGTGTTTGTCTTTATCAAACCTTTCCCTCAAATACCCCTTCCCAACCATTAAGCAAACCCCTAACGCTCTTTCCCCAGGCTGTGTGATTTATTGAGGTGTGACTTAACAATTTACACCATTAATTGATCACACACTTGGTGGGGCGGATGTGGTGAAAGCAACACAACTTAGTACAGGGTGAGGAGGATCTTATTCTGAAGCTCATGTAGCCCACACTGGCAGTATATATTATATTATCTACCCCAGCACAGTGTATGATATTTTTTTCAGAGAAACATCTCATTGCCAGCATCATCATTCAGGCACTGTATTAATTTGCGTCTAAGGTTAAGCTTGTCCACTTCGTACAGTTCATAGTAGCTCAACATTGTTCTGATTAATTCAATTTTTCATTGCTTATCATACTCTCTTCTTGTGTCTGAGACTGAGTCTGTTCTAGTGGTCTAGTCTCTGGTGACTGTTATCAAGCTTGCATGTAATAACAGCATTAACCTAGATTTTTAATTTCAATTTGTTATCTTCTCCTTTGATGAGTAGATCCCACTCCTAGTCCTTATCCTACAGTTCTAGTTCGTCTAGGAGGAATTGGGACCTTGTTTCAGTTCTGATGAGTTTGCCTTCAATATCAGAAGAAATGCTAGCAATGCATGCTGCTACTACTACCACCACGTTTATGGCACATTGGGAAACCCTGGAGCCCTCGCTTCATCTAATCAGGTAAGAGAAGTGAACTGTGGTTGATTGATCATTGTTGAACGACAATCATTCTATACAATGGTAATTCACTGCCCACCCCCTCCCAGTCCTTAGGGGTTAATAACACTATATAGTAGCAGAGGATACTGCAGAGACTAAGAGGAGAGAGTAGTAGGACAAGGGAGGGTGCCGCATCACTATTTTGTTTACACTATCAGCAGATTTTTAAAACTGGCTGCGTCAAAGGCAGCAGTGCAAAGTAAAACAAACAATCAATAACCCCACCAATTTATTTTTTTAAATCATTCACAATCATAAAATGTAAAAGTATGAAAAGTTTATTCCCTGAACAAATCTAAACCAAACCCACAACTGGGCCACCCCTCTCCCTAACCCCAACCAATGGCCAAGTAGTGTCCAAGAAATGTTGTTAAATAAAGAAAAATCCAACGGTCCCCCAACTCCGAAAAAAAACAGATTAAAAAAGGGGCAGAAGAGAGCACTAACAGCGGGTTAGGAGCTTCTCGAGGTGCCTTTCCATCCGTTCCTGCCTGGCTTCAATATTCGCCAGCCTTCGCATGATGTGGCGCTCAAACCGGCAAAATAAGGGGGAGCAGTAGTGCTGGTGGAATGATGGCCGCGCCGGCGGGCGCCCATTGGACCACGGCAATGGTGTGGTGGTGTGGTTGTTGTGGCCTGGCTGGGGCCCGGGGCATCTGCAGCAGCTTCTGCCTTATCCTCCAAGGCCACCAGCCGCTGGTAATCGGCCCTGATGGCCTCCATTTTCCGCTGCTGGGTCCGGGCTGCAATCTCCTGCCTGCTCTGTGTTTTCGGAGCAGCAGGAGTAGCTACATATCAAAAAATAAAAAAGACAAATTGTAAACAATGCTCTTAGCAAAACACATAGAAAATGGGTATGGAGGGAGGTAATTGATGATGGGTGGGTAGGAAGGATACATAATGTTGCGCTTGAAAACTACTGTGAGTCCAGGGAGGAGTCTGAAATACCACCTCCTCAACCCTTTGAATAAAACAAAAAACCTCAAAGAAACCATTCCAAGCAAGTAAAGGTGAGAAGAACACCACTACAGAGGAGCACCTTAGTCCCTTATTCTCCTGCCCAAGGATTTTTCCATTCATTATTGCATTGTTCTTCAGGTATTTTATTTTTTATTCTTCACCCTTGGCTTTGCTACTCACCACTATTTAAGTTTTACATTCTCTCAATCCACTCTTCACCATTGAAACTCAAACTACTCATCCATCAATATAGCCATCCATTCAAACATGGCTCTCTGTCTCACTCTAGTCTCATGGTCTCAAGTACAAACCTTGCAGCAACATACATTTGTCATTTGACATTTACCCACCCATGCGTCCTTAAGTTTATTTCAATCAAAAGAAACCACCACAGGATTCCACTCACCCACCCAGGCAGGCATCCTTTCACACATATACTTTTACCCACCCAGGCAAGCTTCCTACCCCTATACCTTTCATCCATCCTTCAGCCACCTATGCACCCTAGCTATCAGCCACCTATAGTACTATTCCTGCATCTGGCGCTTTCACCCATGCATCCTTCTCTTTCAGTCATATATATTACATTTCACCCATCCTTTCCCCCTAAATCCTTCCCTTTTCCATCAACCCATAGTTAAAGGTCTAGTTCATGAAACGTTCTCTGCTGAGTTGAAGATAGTAGCGGCCATTAGCTACTCAGCTCAACTTCAACTCCTGCTCTGTTCACCTGTTGGTCACAAGTCAACAAGACTACACCTTTACAGTGAGCTTATAATTATAATTAATTGTCAATAAGCAAGCAATAAGACTGCCCGGCACTGCCACTAGCTCACCCCCTTCTGCTGCCACATCTGCAGACTGGCTTGTGCCGTCACTGCTGGGCCCAGCACTGGTGGTCGGTGCGGCTAGAAAAAATAGTTTACACATTTCTTAGATGGCAGATACACTTCCCCCTATTAATTGTTTTAGAGCAAAATAAAAAAGAACACCACACACATCATTAACTACAATTTGGTTACATTACAGACAGTATCTTCTATAAAAAATATCAGGTTGGGCATTTTGTTGGTGGAAATCTTTACCAAAGCCTGAAGTCAAGACAAGAGACACGCTGTTAAGGAGTGGCTGGAGCTATTGATTGATGAATCTGATGTTTTGAGAAAAAAATAGCATATGGCCTTGGTTGGCAAATGCAATGGGGCTGTCCTCCTCGTACTTCCTCCCAGACATGGTGCGCAGTCATCAGTTCACCAATTGCTGTTAATGATACCAGGCCTAGCTAATAAGAAGACACTTTTGAGTGTCCAACGTGACCATTGCCACTCTCTTGTTCTAGTGAATGAGCCTTCTCATCTATTAAATGCGTAGAATACCTTACTTGGGCAATGGGCATGCAATCTGCATGGCAGAGGAGTAGAAGTATGTGACCAATGGGTTCTCTGAGTCTTAGAGTTCCACCACTAGGCAGTCCACAAAAGGGGAGAGGGAAAGCTGACTGAAAAAGCAGAAGAAAGGAAGCTACAGACAGACTAGTAACTAGAGACAGTTTGACGTAAAGTAGAGAAACTTGAAATATAAAAAAAAGTAAATAGGATAATGCAGGAATAACAAGAATTTAGAAATGTATAGATCGGAGAGGATTTGGAAAAATAATGTAAAACGGGTAGACTCCACATTATTCAAAAAGGAGCAGAAAAATTAGGGGAATAAATATATTAATGTTAACACCAGGAGGATTTACTGGGGCCAGCAGAGCCATCTACCTAGGAACTCTGGGAGGCACCTGCAGCTCCAGCTCCCGGACCCTCACCTGCCTCAGCCCTCTTCTTGCCCCTGGATGCTGATGTAAAACATAAAGAGAAAAAAAGATTAGTGGTAATAAATAATATCTCCCCAAAATATATTTTGACAGGCAAAGGCAATCTCAATAACATTGAACTTTTCTAAATCAGATCATCTTGTAGTAGTATATCGTGGACCGTCCTATCCTATTAAAAATTTCAAAAACCTACCTACCTAGTCCACTCCTATCCAAATTTAGTAAACTGTATTTTGGAATTTCTAATAATAAATTGCAACAAATGATGTTTCCTTCTTCTCAAATGTTATTAGCAATCTCTCAGTCAAAAGTCAACCCCCTTTGAGGGGCCAATGCACTAATCACTAAGGGCCTTATTATAATGATTACAACGATGTCGGGCGGACCCTATGCGGTTCTGGACCTGCCCGACCTTAGGTCGGCGCCACGGTCACGACAACCGCACTAGTGTATTACAAATCGATGCGATCGCCCATAGGCCATAGGGATGTAGCAAACCTCCATTTGTCAATGGAAGCTTGTGTGGTAGGCGAAAAAGGCCTGCAGCACGAGCTTCCATTGAAAAATGGATGTTGTTGTTCACAAACATCCCTGCACCGTCCGTGTGGCATACACCATGCGGTTACGAAATTACAAATAACTAATTACAGAATGTCTTACATCTGTCTTGTCATCACTAATCACATCAGCCCAAGCGAGAGGCAACAAGTACGATGCGATAACTAGGTTAGGTGGGTAGAGCCAAGTAAGCTACAATAACAGACTATTACATAATATTTGAACACTTAACTTCCATGCATGTGAGCAGCATGCTTGCTATTATTTGGGAAAAAAATATTAGCTATAACATAGAACACACAAGTAATAATAAAAATGAATAATTTTAATAATTGCTCACCTATCCCCGCAACCTCAACTCCTAGCAGGTCCAGCAGGCCCTGCTTTCGGTCCAGGATGTCAGACCAGCGGTGCGCCAACTGCTGATGGGTGCGCCGGACCTCAGAGCAGTGGTAAACTGCCCGACAACCCTCAACCAGCGCTGCTGGTGCTCCCGCATCCCGTACCCGAACCCAGGCATGCCGCCTGCTGCCAGGGTGGAGGGGAGGTTGCGCTGGATATTAAAAACCAGCGCTCCCACCTCTACCTTGGAAAACAGGGTACAGGGCTGCCTCCCTGCCTGACGCCGCCGTCCGTAAGGAAGGCGGCTGCTACTTGCACGCCTTGATGCACCCTTATCTGCCATGGGGCTGGGGGGAAAGAGAGAAAAAAAAGAAACTGGAAAAAAGAAGGAAGGACTGGGTAGTAAGGAAGTAGGAAAGCTAAAAAATAAAAAAGTAAAAAACTCACCAAAAACACAGAGTAAACTAGAAAAAAACATAAATACACACTTAGAAAGACAAAGGGTAAGATAATAAATAAAAAAGATTGATAAAAAAGTTTTAGAAAGCAAGGATTGCACTGATTGAATAAGGATGGAAAAGTAGGCCCCAGCACCATAAACAAAGTAAGAAAGAAGATGGCCGCACCCATGTGCGACCGCGTGGTGCAGTTCGCGCAATTTTTCCACCCGAAAATGCAATCTGTGTTGACGTACGTCATGCGAACGGGCGGGACAAGCAACTCCACCCGCTCAGAGTCCCATTCGGAGTTCCGCATAGCGCTGCTATGCGAACTTTGCCCAGGCTTAATCTGGACACAGTTATATACTAGTGGTGGTGGACCATGCCACTAGGTATCCAGATGCCATTCCCCTTAGGACCACTACAGCTCCTGAGGTGGTTAGGGCCCTCCTGGGAGTCTTTTGAAGGGTGGGCTTCTCTAAAGAGCTCCTCACTGATAGAGGTACCAACTTCATGTCAAGTTGCATCACTGCAATGTGGAAAGCGTGTGGAGTAAACTATAAGTTTAACACACCCTATCATCCACAGTGCAATGGGCGTCTTGCAAGGTTCAACAATCCCCTAAAGGGTATGATCATGGGACTCCCAGAAAAGCTCAGGCGAAAATGGGATGTCCTATTACCCTGCCTTCTCTTTGCCTACAGAGAGGTCCCACAAAATGGGGTTGGCTAAAGCCCTTTTGAACTTTTGTTTGGGCACCCAGTTAGGGGTCCCTTATGTCTGGTAAATGAGGGATGGGAGCAGCCTCTCAAACCCCCCTAGCAAGACGTTGTAGACAATGTCCTTGGCCTGCGTCCTCGCATGGCTGAGTACATGAAGAAGGCAAGTAAAAACCTTGAGGCCGGTCAGGAAATACGAAAAGCCTGGCATGACCAGAAGGCTGTGCTGACTGTTTACCAGCCAGGACAGAAAGTGTGAGTATTGAAGCCTGTGGCCCCAGCAGCTCTACAAGACAAATGGAGGGGCCCCCATACCATCCTTGAACAGAAAGGTGAGATCACCTACTTGGAGGACCTTGGCACTCCGAGGAGTCCCCATAGGGTACTTCATGTGAACCACCTGAAGCCTTTTGTGGACAGGGCAGACATGGGTTTGCTCATGGCCACTGATGGGGGACAGGAAGAAGAGAGTGACCCTCTCCCTGATCTCCTCTCCCAGAACCCTGTTGATTGGTCAATTGAAGGCGTAGCTTTGGCAGGCAACCTAAATGCTCAGCAACATGCTGATTGCAGGAAAGTCCTCCGTCAGTTTAAGGGCATGTTCTCTCTGACACCCAGTCAAACCACCTGGTGTACCCATGAAGTGGTCACAGGTGATAGTCTGCCTGTGAAGAACAAAATTTACAGATAGCCTGACCATATCAGAGACTGTGTCCGGACTGAAGTCCAGAAAATGTTGGAATTGGGAGTCATTGAGCCTTCAGATAGCCCTTGATCTAGGCCAGTAGTCCTGCTGCTAAAACCACACACCGAAGATGGCAAGAAAGAGATTAGGTTTTGTGTGGACTACAGGGACCTCAATGCAGTCACTAGGATTGATGCCCATCCAACTCCTAGGGCACATGAACTCATAGAAACCTTGGCCTCAGCCAAGTTCTTGAGTACATTTGACCTCACTGCTGGCTATTGGCAAATCAGACTCTCTGAGGATGCCAGGCCAAATTTCAGCCCCATTTCAGAGGTTGGTGAACAAAGTCCTCACAGGTCTGGAAGCTTACAGTGCAGCCTATCTTGATGATATTGCTGTCTTTAGCTCCACCTGGGAGGATCACCTGATTCAACTCAGGAATATCCTAGAGGCCCTGCAGAAGGCAGACCTCACTATCAAGGCCACTAAGTGCCAAATAGGGCAGAGTAAGGTTGTGTACTTGGCCACCTGGTAGGTGGAGGCCAGGTTCAACCTTTGGAGAGCAAAATACAGACCATCATGGACTGGGTTGCTCCCACTACCCAGACTTAGGTCTGAGCTTTCTTAGCCCTGACTGGGTACTACAGAAGATTTGTTAAGGGGTATGGGTCCATTGTGACTCCTCTTAATGATCTCACATCCAAAAGGATGCCCAAACAAGTCCTGTGGACAGCAAAATTCCAGAAGACATTTGAAGACCTAAACCAGGCCATGTGTTCTGCTCCTATTCTGAAAAGCCCTGATTTCTCCAAGACCGTTATTGTCCAAACAGACACTTCTGAGGTGGGGGTAGGGGCTGTGCTGTCTCAACTCAAAGCAGAGGGCCAGAATCAACCAGTAGCTTTTATTAGCAGAAGGTTGACCCCCAGGCATAAACATTGGTCAGCTACAGAGAGGTTGGCCTTTGCTGTAGTTTGATGCGAAAAGAACAATTGATGGACAGAATGCAGAACAATGTCATACATTCACACCAGTACAGAGATCTGGGCCTAAATCCATTGTTTTTTTGCTCACCATGCCATTCCAGTTTGGACCCAGCCATATGCAAATCAGTCTTGACCCTGTGCCCAATGGGAACAGTCCAGCCCGAACTGCCAGGCCAGGTCCTCCCTGGACTGGAAACAAGCATCCTAGGACCGGTTTCGGGATTTCACCCCTCATCAGCCAGGATAGCTTGACTCCAGTGGCATGGAGAGCACGGGACCCACGTCTGGGCATACCCATTCCACTCGGGGTGACAAATGCAAAAAGAACAATTGATGGACAGAATGCAGAACAATGTCATACATTCACCCCAGTACAGAGATCTGGGCCTAAATCCATCATTTTTTTGCTCACCAAGCGATTTCAGTTTGGACCCAGCCATATGCAAATCAGTCTTGACCCTGCGCCCAATGGGAACAGGCCAGCCCGAACTGCCAGGCCATGTCCTCCCTGGACTGGAAACAAGCATCCTAGGACCGGGTTCGGGGTTTCACCACTCATCAGCCAGGATAGCTTGACTCCAGTGGCATGGAGAGCACGGGACCCACGTCTGGGCATACCCGTCCCACTCCGGGTGACAAATGCAAAAAGAACAATTGATGGACAGAATGCAGAACAATGTCATACATTCACCCCAGTACAGAGATCTGGGCCTAAATCCATCGTTTTTTTGCTCACCATGCCATTCCAGTTTGGACCCAGCCATATGCAAATCAGTCTTGACCCTGCGCCCAATGGGAACAGTCCAGCCCGAAATGCCAGGCCAGGTCCTTCCTGGACTGGAAACAAGCATCCTAGGACCAGTTTCGGGGTTTCACCCCTCATCAGCCAGGATAGCTTGACTCCAGTGGCATGGAGAGCACAGGACCCACGTCTGGGCATACCCGCCCCACTCGGGGTGACAAATGCAAAAACAACAATTGATGGACAGAATGCAGAACAATGTCATACATTCACCCCAGTACAGAGATCTGGGCCTAAATCCATCGTTTTTTTGCTCACCATGCCATTCCAGTTTGGACCCAGCAATATGCAAATCAGTCTGGACCCTGCGCCCTATGGGAACAGTCCAGCCCGAACTGCCAGGCCAGGTCCACCCTGGACTGGAAACAAGCATCCTAGGACCGGTTTCGGGGTTTCACCCCTCATCAGTCAGGATAGCTTGACTCCAGTGGCATGGAGAGCACGGGACCCACGTCTGGGCATACCCGTCCCACTCGGGGTGACAAATGCAAAAAGAACAATTGATGGACAGAATGCAGAACAATGTCATACATTCACCCCAGTACAGAGATCTGGGACTAAATCCATCGTTTTTTTGCTCACCATGCCATTCCAGTTTGGACCCAGCAATATGCAAATCAGTCTTGACCCTGCGCCCAATGGGAACAGTCCAGCCCGAACTGCCAGGCCAGGTCCACCCTGGACTGGAAACAAGCATCCTAGGACCGGTTTCGGGGTTTCACCCCTCATCAGTCAGGATAGCTTGACTCCAGTGCCATGGAGAGCACGGGACCCACGTCTGGGCATACCCGTCCCACTCGGGGTGACAAATGCAAAAAGAACAATTGATGGACAGAATGCAGAACAATGTCATACATTCACCCCAGTACAGACATCTGGGCCTAAATCCATCGTTTTTTTGCTCACCATGCCATTCCAATTTGGACCCAGCCATATGCAAATCAGTCTTGACCCTGTGCCCAATGGGAACAGTCCAGCCCGAACTGCCAGGCCAGGTCCTCCCTGGACTGGAAACAAGCATCATAGGACCGGTTTCGGGGTTTCACCCTCATCCGCCAGGATAGCTTGACTCCAGTGGCATGGAGAGCACGGGACCCACGTCTGGGCATACCCGTCCCACTCGAGGTGACAAATGCAAAAAGAACAATTGATGGACAGAATGCAGAACAATGACATACATTCACCCCAGTACAGAGATCTGGGCCTACATCCATCGTTTTTTTGCTCACCATGCCATTCCAGTTTGGACCCAGCAATATGCAAATCAGTCTTGACCCTGCGCCCTATGGGAACAGTCCAGCCCGAACTGCCAGGCCAGGTCCACCCTGGACTGGAAACAAGCATCCTAGGACCGGTTTCGGGGTTTCACCCCTCATCAGTCAGGATAGCTTGACTCCAGTGGCATGGAGAGCACGGGACCCACGTCTGGGCATACCCGTCCCACTCGGGGTGACAAATGCAAAAAGAACAATTGATGGACAGAATGCAGAACAATGTCATACATTCACCCCAGTACAGAGATCTGGGACTACATCCATCGTTTTTTGCTCACCATGCCATTCCAGTTTGGACCCAGCAATATGCAAATCAGTCTTGACCCTGCGCCCAATGGGAACAGTCCAGCCCGAACTGCCAGGCCAGGTCCACCCTGGACTGGAAACAAGCATCCTAGGACCGGCTTCGGGTTTCACCCTCATCAGTCAGGATAGCTTGACTCCAGTGCCATGGAGAGCACGGGACCCACGTCTGGGCATACCCGTCCCACTCGGGGTGACAAATGCAAAAAGAACAATTGATGGACAGAATGCAGAACAATGTCATACATTCACCCCAGTACAGACATCTGGGCCTAAATCCATCGTTTTTTGCTCACCATGCCATTCCAGTTTGGACCCAGCCATATGCAAATCAGTCTTGACCCTGTGCCCAATGGGAACAGTCCAGCCCGAACTGCCAGGCCAGGTCCTCCCTGGACTGGAAACAAGCATCATAGGACCGGTTTCGGGGTTTCACCCCTCATCCGCCAGGATAGCTTGACTCCAGTGGCATGGAGAGCACGGGACCCACGTCTGGGCATACCCGTCCCACTCGAGGTGACAAATGCAAAAAGAACAATTGATGGACAGAATGCAGAACAATGACATACATTCACCCCAGTACAGAGATCTGGGCCTACATCCATCGTTTTTTGCTCACCATGCCATTCCAGTTTGGACCCAGCCATATGCAAATCAGTCTTGACCCTGCGCCCAATGGGAACAGTCCAGCCCGAACTGCCAGGCCAGGTCCTCCCTGGACTGGAAACAAGCATCCTAGGACCGGTTTCGGGGTTTCACCCTCATCAGCCAGGATAGCTTGACTCCAGTGGCATGCAGAGCACGGGACCCACGTCTGGGCATACCCGTCTCACTCGGGGTGACAAATGCAAAAGAACAATTGATGGACAGAATGCAGAACAATGTCATACATTCACCCCAGTACAGAGATCTGGGCCTAAATCCATCATTTTTTTGCTCGCCATTCCAGTTTGGACCCAGCCATATGCAAATCAGTCTTGACCCTGCGCCCAATGGGAACAGTCCAGCCCGAACTGCCAGGACAGGTCCTCCCTGGACTGGAAACAAGCATCCTAGGACCGGTTTCGGGTTTCACCCCTCATCAGCCAGGATAGCTTGACTCCAGTGGCATGGAGAGCACGGGACCCACGTCTGGGCATACCCGTCCCACTCGGGTGACAAATGCAAAAGAACAATTGATGGACAGAATGCAGAACAATGTCATACATTCACACCAGTACAGAGATCTGGGCCTAAATCCATCGTTTTTGCTCACCATGCCATTCCAGTTTGGACCCAGCCATATGCAAATCAGTCTTGACCCTGCGCCCAATGGGAACAGTCCAGCCCGAACTGCCAGGCCAGGTCCTCCCTGGACTGGAAACAAGCATCCTAGGACCGTTTTCGGGGTTTCACCCCTCATCAGCCAGGACAGCTTGACTCCAGTGGCATGGAGAGCACGGGACCACGTCTGGGCATACCCGTCCCACTCAGGGTGACAAATGCAAAAAGAAAAATTGATGGACAGAATGCAGAACAATGTCATACATTCACCCCAGTACAGAGATCTGGGCCTAAATCCATTGTTTTTTTGCTCACCATGCCATTCCAGTTTGGACTCAGCCATATGTAAATCAGTCATGACCCTGCGCCCAATGGGAACAGTCCAGCCCGAACTGCCAGGCCAGGTCCTCCCTGGACTGGAAACAAGCATCCTAGGACCAGTTTTGGGGTTTCCCCTTCAGCAGCCAGGATAGCTTGACTCCAGTGGCATGGAGAGCACGGGACCCACGTCTGGGCATACCCATCCCACTTGGGGTGACAAATGCAAAAAGAACAATTGATGGACAGAATGCAGAACAATGTCATACATTCACCCCAGTACAGAGATCTGGGCCTAAGTCCATCCTAAATCCACTGGATTCAAGCTAGCCTGGCTGAGGAAGGGTGGTGCCCTGAAACCGGTCCCAGGATGCTTGTTTCCGGTCCAGGGAGGACCTGGCTTGGCAGTTCGGGCTGGACTGTTCCCACAAGGAACAGGGTCAAGACTGATTTGCATATGGCTGGGTCCAAATTGGGGTGGTGTGGTGAGCAAAAGAATGATGGATTTAACCCAGATCCTTGTGACTGGGGGTGAATGTTTGCATTGTCCAGCATTCCGTCCATCAATTGTTTCTTATGCATTTGTCGCCCTAAGTGGGAAGGGTATGGCCAGACGTGGGTCCCGTGCTCACTACACCACTGGATTCAAGCTAGCCTGGCTGATGAAGGGTGGTGCCCTGAAACCGGTCCCAGGATGCTTGTTTCTGGTCCAGGGAGGACCTGGCTTGGCAGTTCGGGCTGGACTGTTCCCACAAGGAACAGGGTCAAGACTGATTTGCATATCGCTGGGTCCAATCTGGGGTGGTGTGGTGAGCAAAAGAATGATGGATTTAACCCAGATCCTTGTGACTGGGGGTGAATGTTTGCATTGTCAAGCATTCCGTCCATCAATTGTTTCTTTTGCATTTGTCTCCCTAAGTGGAAAGGGTATGCCCAGACGTGGGTCTCTTGCTCACTTTGACACTGGATTCAAGCTAGCCTGGCTGATGAAGGGTGGTGCCCTGAAACCGGTCCCACAATGCTTGTTTCCGGTCCAGGGAGGACCTGGCTTGGCAGTTTGGGCTGGACTGTTCCCACAAGGAACAGGGTCAAGACTGATTTGCATATGGCTGGGTCCAAACTGGGGTGGTGTGGTGAGCAAAAGAATGATGGATTTAACCCAGATCCTTGTGACTAGGGGTGAATGTTTGCATTGTCCAGCATTCCGTCCATCAATTGTTTCTTTTGCATTGTCACCCTATGTGGGAAGGGTATGCCCAGACGTGGGTCCCGTGCTCACTACACCACTGGATTCAAGCTAGCCTGGCTGATGAAGGGTGGTTCCCTGAAACCGGTTCCAGGATTCTTGTTTCCGGTCCAGGGAGGACCTGGCTTGGCAGTTCGGGCTGGACTGTTCCCACAAGGAACAGGGTCAAGACTGATTTGCATATGGCTGGGTCCAATCTGGGGTGGTGTGGTGAGAAAAAGAATGATGGATTTAACCCAGATCCTTGTGACTGGGGGGAGAATGTTTGCATTGTCCAGCATTCCGTCCATCAATTGTTTCTTTTGCATTTGTCGCCCTAAGTGGGAAGGGTATGCCCAGACGTGGGTCTCTTGCTCACTTTGACACTGGATTCAAGCTAGCCTGGCTGATGAAGGGTGGTGCCCTGAAACCGGTCCCAGGATGCTTGTTTCCGGTCCAGGGAGGACCTGGCTTGGCAGTTCGGGCTGGACTGTTCCCACAAGGAACAGGGTCAAGACTGATTTGCATATGGCTGGGTCCAAACTGGGGTGGTGTGGTGGGCAAAAGAATGATGGATTTAACCCAGATCCTTGTGACTGGGGGTGAATGTTTGCATTGTCCAGCATTCCGTCCATCAATTGTTTCTTTTGCAATTGTCGCCCTAAGTGGGAAGGGTATGCCCAGACGTGGGTCCCGTGCTCACTACACCACTGGATTCAAGCTAGCCTGGCTGATGAAGGGTGGTGCCCTGAAACCGGTCCCAGGATGCTTGTTTCCGGTCTAGGGAGGACCTGGCTTGTCAGTTCGGGCTGGACTGTTCCCACAAGGAACAGGGTCAAGACTGATTTGCATATGGCTGGTTCCAAACAGGGGTGGTGTGGTGAGCAAAAGAATGATGGATTTAACCCAGATCCTCGTGACTGGGGGTGAATGTTTGCATTGTCCAGCATTCCATCCATCAATTGTTTCATTTGCATTTGCTGTCATCTGGGCCCTGAAGAAGTTGAGGCCATACTTGTTTGGCACTCACTTCCTTGTTCATAGAGACCATAAGCCCCTCTTATGGCTTAAACAGATGAAGGGTGAAAACCCCAAACTTTTGAGGTGGTCCATTTCCCTACAGGGGATGGACTATACAGTGGAACATAGACCTGGGAGTAACCATGCCAACGCAGATGGACTCTCCAGATATTTCCACTTAGAAAATGAAGACTTAACTGGGCAAGGTTAGTCTCATTTCCTTACGTTTGGGGGGTTGTGTAGGAAAGTAGAGTCTGCTTTCATGTGTAACTCCACTTTTTGCTGGTGTTCAACTGTACTCTGAATAGTCTGATTGGGATCCTGCTAATCAGGACCCCAGTCACTGTGCTTCTTCCCTAAAATGTTTATGGTAAGTATCATGGTACATTCCTATTTCGCTACTGGGGCACCCTGGTAAGTCCCTAGTATATGGTAATAAGGTACCTAGGGCATGGGTACCCCAGGGTGCCCCTGTGGGCTGCAGCATGTATTATACCACCCAGTTGGACCCTCCAAACTACCACTACAGGCCTGTCATTGCAGCCTGTGTGTGTTGGTGCATGCACCACTCACTAGAGATATGTTTTGTTATATCTCCCACTCAATGCACTTGAGACCCATAAGTCACCCCTCTAGAAGGCCTTCCAGTCCAAAAGGCAGGGTGCTCAGTTTTAAGTGTGAGGGTGCCCCTGCATGAGCAAGACACCCCTACAGCCTATGGAGTCCCTTCTCCCGGGTTGCAAGTGCATCAGCCATATAACATATAGAGGGGATTCTCGTCATTAGGCGAAGACCATCTCTATACTGGCTGAAACAAACCTGGGCATGTTTGGTATCAAACATGTTGGAATCATATCCCAACACTGTATCCAGTGTTGGAGGTATGAGTCCATCCACGGTAGGGCCCCTCGGGGAGGCCCTCCATGCTCCTGGGACCGATCTAACATAGCCTGACAGTAACCTAGGGCTGCTGCCGACCACAGACACGATTCTACCCTCCGAGCCCGAGCAGGGGAAGGTAGGACAATAGGTTTCCTCTCGCACAGAGGTCTGACCACCTCCCAGACATGTCTTAGTGTATTGAGGTGGGAGCGCTTGTCAGCGCCACATAGTCTGCTAGAAGGGCACATTTGGTGCCCTCCTTGCATACTCCAGTTCAAACCAGATCAGGGAGCTGTTGACTGCCTGCTCTGGCGCAAAACTGGAAAAAGGTCATGGGAGTATCCTCCCCACTGTCCGACCCCTCCTCTGGGAGGGACCCCTGAATTGCCCCAACCCTCACCTTAGGGTACTTAGGGGCTTACCGATTCAGATCCAACTCCACTTCTTCTTTGACCATCTGGACATCTTGGCCGAGTCATGCTGACTGTACCAAACTGATCACATCGTCCTTTTGCTCCTAAACAAATATTGCAATGGAGAAGACTCTGTCAACTCATGACCTCATCGTCCTGCAAGCTCGCTGCTCCATGCAGGTTCCGTCCTGGGCCTGTGGACCTCTACAGACATCCAAAGGAATCTCCCTTGGAGTGAAGGAGTCACTCCCCTCATCCAAAGGCACCGTAACAAGATCGACTGGTTTCCCGAACCTGGGCTCCCATGGACTCCACAAGGCACTGCAACACAGGTGGTGGTTCTGCGTTCCCTCGAGGCCTGAGCTTTCCTCTCATCGAGTTAAGGCCAGCATCCTTCATAGAACGCCATGGAACCAAACCCCTATGCACCTTGTGGCTGCAGCACTTTATTCACCCGGTGTTACCACGACTGACTCGTGCCAACAGAGTTGTACGCATCGAGAGGTTCTGTCGACAAGTCTGTCCCCACTATAACTGACCCATACCGATGCGGTTGGTTGGACGGACCAATTCTGTGGCCTTTGGCATCCTGGTGGTTCGGGCAGAGCTACCGCTTCAGTGTACACAAGTTTGAGCCTCTTCACTTAACTTGTTTTCTTGAACTCCAGTGGCCTTCGTCTTCCGTGCCTCCTGGACGTCCCAGAGTTGCATAGACTCTGTCCCCTCTGCTTTCAGGTATTCTTTGTCTCGAACTCGCCTTGGAGTTCCAACAGACTCTTTTGTATTTCTGTGGTAAGACTGCAACAGCGATGTACCCGCTGATCAGTATTGAGAGTACGGTCAAGTATTTCTTTTCAACTGACCATAGGGGGGTTCCAGGACTCTTACCTGGGGTGGTTCATGGGGTCCCCGACTCTGCTACATATCCTGGGTACAGTCTCAACTTAGGTCTTGGTTCACTTCCCAGTTATTTATTATGTGTTCTGTCTCTACTCTGGGGACCACTGTGTATTGGTGCTAACTGCTGTTCTATGTCCAAAGTATTGTGTGCCGTGTGAATATCTCTGGGTAGGAGATACTGTAACGAGTTAGTGAATGATTGTAATAAATATCTAATTTTATGAGTACACTGTGTGGTTCTTTTTCATTTAGCCTACACTAAACGATTAGGTACTGGTAAACCAAGCTGCTTTGCACTCCTCCTAGATTAAGCCTGAAGGCTGCTCTTCACGGCTACCACCGAGAGAGCTTTCTATGGTTATCTAAACCCCTAAAATCACCATAAAGGTCGCCCGTGTTAGTGCAGGGTGCTACACTTACATTAGTGAGTACTATATACTGACCCGGCTTCTCACAGACACAAACAATAGTTTAATATAAGTGATTAGTAGTCACGCCGTACTGCTAATATAAAATAGAGGTTTGGTTGGATGTGACACTTCATAATAGATGGAAACTATTATGTGGCATTGCTGGATCTTGCCCTTTTTGTAGGGTTATCCCCACATGTTTTGCTTTCTTCCTCCTATTTTTCTGACTCTCCTTGTTGACTTTACGACTACTGGGTCTAGTGCTAGGAGCAGTGTCACCTCCCACACCCTGTCCCTGGAGGAGCTTGAGAATAGACAGGCCGAGAGGGACCTGAAGCTGTAACTGACGCAGCTGCTGCAGAGGAGAGAACGGCTGAGGCTGGGAGAGCATTGGAGGAGAAAAAGTCCTTGATGGCTCATAATACTTGCTCTCAAGGAGGCGGAAATCAAAGCCCATGAGCGTAGATTGAGAGTTCTGAAATTACCAGCGCTTCAGGTAGATTCCAGTGGTGGCAGCAATATGGAGTTCAGTGTTGAAACTTCCAATCACATACCCATAGACTTGGGACCTAACTTCAAAGAGGGGGATGACATACATCAGTGGTTGCAGAAGTATGAGAGAGCTCTGGTAGTGTGCAGGATCCCTGAAGAAGATGGGGGAACTGGCCTGGGGAGTTATATTCATAAGGATAGGAGGGATGCCCTAGCCTTTCAAATTTATCTCAGGCCTGCCACTGCAGAACCTTCATGCACAATTTACTGCCACATTGACTTGGCATTTAAAACTACTTGCCAAGCTTTAAACTCCTCTTTTACTACATATAGGTCAACCCTAAGGTAGGCCCTAGTTAGCCCTATGGGCACCGTACTGTGTAAGTGAAAGGTAGGACATGTGCCATTATTGTGTGGCCTGTCCTGGTAGTGACAAACAGCCTACTTTGTTTCTCCCTACAGTGAGGCCTACTCAACTCACAGGCTTGCATTGGGAATTCCCTTATATGAGTTTAAGTGGTAATTCCTGATCTGAAAGGGGTAGCGTTGCCATGTTTGGTATATCTGGAATAGTCTTGATAAATCCTGCTTACCGGTGTAGTTGGATATTTTATTACTATTTAAAAATGCTACTTTTTGAAAGTGGTCATTTCTCTGTGCTTATGACTCTTTATTTATTTTATTTTTTTGGGAGTTTTATATAGCACGAACTTTACCCGAAGGTATCAGAGCACTTTACATGAGCACCAGTTGGGTTACACAAAGACACATTCATTTTTGTTAGGCACAGGAAGATTAAGTGATTTGCCTAGAGTCACAGGATGTTGAGCGTCATTGCCAAGACTCGAACCCGGTTCCCCCGATTTGAGATAGACCGCCTAGCCGTTAGGCAATATCCTCTCCTTTATGCTTTGCAGCCTGATTCAAATCCACTTCTGGGCTTGGTAGACAGATACACGTTGTGCATGCTTTCCAGACAGCCATCACACAGCAAGTCTTGGGTGTGACAGGGTTACATCTGCATTCATCTGCATTCTGATGGTCTTACTGGGCTGGAAGAGAGGGATGTGGGCTGCACCTACATATAGGTTGTGTCCTGCCCTCACACAAAGGGTTGATTTACCCCCTACCGATATCTGGATACCGATATCTGGAGCCAGGCCTGGTGTTGAGAGGGAGTGTTGTGTACTTCTAGGGTTTCTTTTGAAGTGCCCCCTTAAAAAAGACATTTTGGAGTGTTAGAAATGGGGGTCCCTACTTGGCAGAGGTAGGTACCTTTGTCCAAATAGGGACCCTTGCTTCTAGTCAGGGTAAGGGGGATACACTTCTAAAGTAACCCCTGCTCACCCCCTTGGTAGCTTGGCATGAGCAGACAGGCTTATCTCAGAGGCCGTGTGTAAAGCATTTGGGAGCACATACAGTAATACAGTGAAAACACTACAAATGGACACCACACCAGTTCAGAAAAATAAGTAATCTTTATTTAAACCAACACAAGACCAAACGACAAAAATCCACAATAGAGTAATAAAAATATGACTTTCAGATGGTAGAAATAGTTCAGTTCAAAGAAAATTGCAGATACTACACTTTTCTCACAAAGTACCTGGGATGCGTCGTGCATACAAACAAAACGGGCCATAGGGACGGTGATGCATCAGTTCCTTGCTTCGGGAGAGGTGATGCGTTGGTTCCTCACTGCAGCGCAGGGGAGGTGATGCGTCAGTTCATTACCGGAGAGGAGGTGATGCTTTGGTTTCTTACTGCGTGGGGAGGCAATGCGTTGGTTTCTTACTGCGTCCCCCAACAATGCGACAAACGTGGAGCCTTGTTGCGATGCGACGATCCGGAATGATGCATGAATTCTTGCAGCCGCACAGCAGGCCTTGCGTCGAACTCAGTGCAATGATCTCGGACTTGGGAGATCAGTGCACTCGATGCGGCGTGCAGCGATTTCTCGAGCTGCGGCAGGCGCTGTGACGATTTCTTCGGCGATGCGTCGGAAACGGGTGCGGATGCGTCTTGCTTATTCAAAGTTGTATTACTTTTCCAGCTCCCAGCAGAAAACAGTCTCTAGAGGTCCAAAACAACAGCAGGCACCTCTTTGCAGGTCAGAACTCCCAGCAAGGCAGTTCAGGGGAGCTGGTGGTGAAGTCTTTGTGTCCCTGAGACTTCAGAACAGGAGGCAAGCTCAGTTTCAAGCCCTTGGAGATCTTCTTCAAGAAGGGGACACAGCAAACAGCAAAGTCCTTTTCTCCTTTCCTTGTCAGCAAGTAGCCACTGCAGGCCAAACCCAGACAGCAAACAGCACAGGGGCAGTATTCCTCCTCAGCTTCTCCGGCTCTTCACCTTGGCAAAGGTTCCTCTTGATTCCCAGAAGTGATCTAAAGTTCTGGGGTCTGGGACCCTCTTTTTATACAGTAAAATCCTTTGTTCTCTGGTGGCAGAGAAGCCCTGTGCTCAGTCAAAACCAGCTTTGTCCTCTCAGGCCCATTCAGGTGAAAGGAAATCTCCTCCCCCTACTCTAAATGCAGCCCAGGTCTATTCAGCCCAGCCCTGACTCATCAGACTCTCTGGAGCTACTGCTCCTCCCCAGCCCGTCATCCAAAAGCCAGACATGCAATACACAAACCTAGCAGAGGCACACTGGATGGCTAAGCAAGAAAATACCTACTTTCTAAAAGTGGTATTTTCAAACACAGAATGTAAAAATCACCCTCACTAACAGATGCATTTTAACATTCTGAGTTCAGGCATATCAAACTTTATTTTCCTACCTTGTTCCCAGGGGTAGTTATATGTATAAGATGTTATAAACAAACTCCCCATTCTATCCTATGGGAACAGGTAACCTTGCAATAGTGAAAAACGAAATTGGCAGTAATTTACTATCAGGACATGCCACACACACCAGGGCATGTCCTACCTTTCACATACACTGCACCTTGCCCACAGCGGTACCTTGGGCCTACCTTAGGGGTGACTGACATGCAAGAAATGGGAAGGCTAGGGCCTTGCAAGTGGGTGCATTTGCCAAGTCGACATGGCGGACAATCAGTGCTGCAAGCCCACCAGCAGCATTTTATTTACAGGCCCTGGGCACACACAGTGCACTGTACTAGGTACTGACTAGTACATCAAATCAGCCAATCATGGAAACACCAATCCATAGCAACAATTTACAAAGGGAGCACTTGCACTTTGGCACTGAACAGAAGTGGCAAAGTGCCCAAAGCATCTAGACCAGTAAAACGGAGTCCAACACCCAGCAAAAACACAGGAGGCAAAGGCAGAAAATGCAGGGGAGACCCACGCCAATGGTGCCAGGTCTAACATGGAGTATAAGTACAAGGGCTCTGACCCCATGTTTTCAGAACAGTTTTGGAATCTGGAACCGAACCTCTGTCAGAAGGACTGCTGTGCTGTTTGAAGGACTCATCTGGACAGCTCTTCTGCTGTTGCCCTGCTGCCTGCTACTGTCTGGGTGGCATAATGGGGTCACTGGATTGCTTTCCTTTTTGTTGCCCTGTTACCAACTGCTACCTGACTCTGTTCTACCAAGGCACTGTGGTGTCATCAGGAGGAACCGCCCCTTATGAACTTCTTTCTTGCTGTGCGCTGAACTGCACACCTATTCGATTGCTGGAGAGAGCGCCACCCTGCAATAAGGATGCTTGTGCTGGCTTGCCTGCTTTCCCTGCATCCCCCCAAGTGTTTTCTTGGGTCTGGGCTGCCCCAGAATCGTACTTGGGACTCTATGTCCGGCATATGCAGTCCTTACCACTAGTGCATGGTAGCACTTTCACTTTTCCCTTCATGTGCTCAAAGCAGCACATGCTGAGCATTGCATTTTTCATATATCCTCTCACCACTGATTAGTGCGTGCTGAGCATGTCGCTTTATGCAGACCTAGAAGTGTGGGCCCAATATAGCGCATGGTGAGCACTTCAGCTTTGCTTCCTCAGCATGTGACGATCAGCTGCCCATGCCCGGCCACACTGCGAGAACCCCCCCACGGGATACCAACAGCAGGACTCGTGTGTTGAATGCCACAGTGGACATAGAGAACCCCTCAGTGCAGCCCCCTCTCCTCGAACCTGCTGCCTGAGTGATGCTGGGGGAAGCCTTTTACTGGCCCCACAGGCACCTCTGGTGCCGTGTTCCTGCTGTCAGGTATCATCTTGTTGAGGCTGGGCACCCAGGAGGGGGTGTTGTGCCGCCGTCCTACATTGACTTCGCAGGTGGCATTACTGTCTTCGGTCAGAGGGGGTGAGTTGGTTCCTGGGGGAGTTTGGCACCCGTCCCGCGCCTCCTGCACAGGCAGTGGCCTTTGGTTTCTTTGCATGAGGGGGGACCAAGCATGGTCTCCCCGCTGATCACTGTCGGGGGTGTCCCCTCATGCTAGACCTACTAGGGGAACTGCACTTGTTGGTGGCAACTATACGGGATGAGACCTCGATGAAGGCTCCCCGCTTTGCTAAATAAGGAATTCCCTAATAACACCGTAACGTTCCTGGTAGGCACGCAGGTGCTCCTGTGGCCAAATGGGGTAATCTAATAGCCATTTTGTGTTTAATAGGAGGGCAGGAGCATTGCTCCCTAAATATATGTATGGCAATAGTTCATGATACATGTACCTATGATGGTTTCTCATCATTTGTGTACTCTTGGTGAAGTTTGGTGACCTATGTACATTTTCCTCTAACCAAACTATTGCATTTCATGCTCTGATGTTATGTATGTTGTGTTGATTCTTGCACTGTCAGGATCATGAGTACTATTTCAGCAATTACATAAGGTGCACAGTATTTATGACTCACGTCGTTCTGGTCTATGTTACGTACAATATACTATATATATTTTTATATATCCCAGTTTGGAGTCTCTTTTGTGGTGTATTCATTGTGTTTCTGTTGTCAGTGTGCTGTGCAAACGCTTTACACATTGCCTCTGATGATAAACTTGCCTGCTCTGAACCAAGCTACCGGAGGGTGAGCCCGGTTGTCTTTGGTGTGTAACTTACTTGCCCTGGCTAGAGTAGAGGGTTCTGCCTGGCTTAGGTAAATACCCTAGACAACAGAAACCCCATTTCCAACAAGCATTAAGCCAATGATGAAATATGTTTATCTAAACATCACAGTATGGTAATAACTTCACTGACTGCAGCTCATCAAAGGATAAAGCGAGAACTGAGATTCCGCTGCTATCAATCTGCAACTTCTCCAAAGCACTGTAGAAAAGAAATATTCAATACAATCCATCCATATGGATGTGTGCTAATTAGAGAAATCCTCTGTTTGTAACTTGTGTTTGTTGTTTGAAATCTGTCAATAGTTTAGTCCAGAGAATGCTGACTCTGTGAATTTTCTAATGGCAAATGCCCGCAAATGTGTCGAGCAGCAGCATGTGCATGTTTATGCACCTTCCATCTGATTGTAAGAATGGAAATAGCTGACAGCTACAAAGTGTTCTTTTAGGAGGTCATATAAATGCAAGAAATAAAACATGATGTACATCTTTCATGCAGCTTGCTTTTAAATATGGTGAAATAACGTCCCTGTTCCAGATATCTTGGGATCATTTTCCTTAACACTTGAAAACAAAATTCGATAATGACACGCATGTGCCTTTTCTCTAACTTCCATACAGAATCACGCAGTTCAGCTGTCTCTGACTGCTACATGTCAAGTGCAACTTATCTACTGAGTTTGAAAATGCACTGTATGGTGTCAATCTGAATATTTAGCCAAAGCAATCATCCTGTTCGCTCATATCTCTTGTCCGGGTTCGAATCTGGATGCCATGAAGTGAGAGAATAGGTCTGCAGCAGTGTTCCCAGTATTTTTTGCCTCAATATTACTTTCATTAAGCGTAAATGCACACAGACTACAGCATGTGCTACATTTTCACACAGAGGTTTGGAATGTCCTCTGGCATGATACTGCATCCTTCTGACATGCTGCCACAGCTGAGCACCAAAATAACGACCTCCTATTACTTGACTCCTGCACTGCTCACAAACGTCAGATCCCACGGTCTCAACATAATTTTTCATAGCAGACGACACCCAACTCATCCTCTCACTCACCGACCCCACCACCACCACAACCAACTTCCACAGATGCATAAGAAACATTGCAGACTGGATAAAGAACAACTGCCTGCAGCGGAACACAGACAAGACAGACGTACTGCGCTTTGGCAAAGCAACAACACATGGAACTGCTCCTGGACCCACACCCACTCCCTCCAACCATTCCAGAAACCTCTGAATCCTCATTGACAACAAGCTCACCATGAAATCACAGATCAACGGCATCTCCTCCGCCTGCTTCCTCACTCTGCACATGCTACATAAGATCTTCAAATGGCTACCTCTACACACAAGAGGCACCATGACACAAGCCCTCATCACCAGCCGTGTGGACTACGGCCAAGCCCTCTAAGTAGGAATCACCACACACCTCCTACACAGACTTCAGGTCATACAGAATGCCACAGCCAGACTCATCCTTGACCTTCCCCGACGATCCCACATCACACCCCACCTCAGGAAACTCCACTGGCTCCCTGTACAGAAGAGATGCCAATCAATTCAAGCTGCTGATCCATGCACACAAGGCTCAACACATCCAAGGACCTGCTTACATTAACCACAGCCTAAACTTCCACCAACCATCTAGAAGACTACGCTCCCCCTCCCTTTCACTTGCTCATACTCCCTGCTTCTACCAAAGCAGAAGTGGAGGTTTTCCTACTCCTACTTTGCTGCAAAGACCTGGAACAGCCTCCCCACGCACCTCTGGACCATCACCTCACTTCTGGAAATTCGAATGGCCCTCAAGACCTGGCTGTTCGAAGAAACCTCCAGGACCTGCAAGCACCTGGATACACTATCGGCTGATTAGCTGTGCTTTATAAATGCTAATTGATTGATTGATTGATTGATCATAATAATCTATAAGGACAGGCCCATTATAGGTTCTGAACCTGTAACTTGAGCAGAAAGGGTTCCTATGCACCTACTAATGTATTTTGACGCAAACCCAGATTTGCTAAAGGCAGTAAGAATGGGTTTGTGCTTAACTGGTGCGCATATCACCAAACGGCACCGCGCTTTATGGATCGTACTCGGTCTTTCGGGACGGTAATTTCTCCTGCCAAGTGGATCACCACACTTGACCCTTCCCCGAACCCCTCCGGGACGGTTAACTCTTCCCGCCACGGTAAATATTTTATCGTTCTCGTCTTCCCGCGGTCCCGGCCCTTTGTAGCAATTTCAACTCCCTGGACACCTAATCAGGTCGTACAATTCTGGTTCTCGGCTTGCTACCAGAACATGTGCCGCAATACCTTGTGCTGATTCTGACATGGATATAATGTCTAGAATTTCTCGTATACAGGCATGCTAAATTCTTATGTCCTGAAGATGATCCCATGATTTCCCCTCAGGGATCGAAACGTCGTCGACACCCTATATACCATATGCATGCAAATATTGTGAATTTATTGTGCAATGGTATCACTATGTGATTGAAGTCTGTTAATTTTGTTAATTTCATGATTTACAGACACATTCCCCTTGCCTGAAAATCTTCCCCACCCTTATGTTGTCTGTCTATGGTTTTGAGTTGGACGCTGGTTGTGTCCCACTTGTAATTGTATATGTAATTTTTCTATGCACGTATTTAAAATATTAAATATCTGTCCGGCTGGACAAAGAACATATAGTCTATTTAGTATATGTTTACTTTTTGCCTTAATTTATAACTGTTTAGGGACCATTGTCTTTTGAAATAGTATCAAAGAGAGAGGCATAACGAGGATGCATTTATTAATTTCTACTCGTTATTTCCTCTTCCCATGTGTGGTGCATTCTGCAGCACAAACAGAAAGAGGAATATGCCTCTATGGATTATTTTTGTGCAGGAAGGTATCCATAAAGCAGGCACTGTTACACCATGGCAAAAGCATGCTTGTGTTGGCATTTAGCTGCCTGGAGTGTGCCAGTGCTCACCATTTCACACAACGGAGCACAGCAAGTTGCCTTTCCACATTGCATTGCTTGAAAGGTTACTAATCAGGCATTTGAAACTCTGCCATGACATGTGTGAGAAGTTGGCCTGGTATATGATGTCCACTAATTAAAGTGGGCACGTTGCACCAGTCCAAACAACCCTTATGGTGATTTAAGAGGTCAAAGATAACCTTAGAAAGCTATCCAAGTGGTATATGTGGAGAGCAGCCTTCAGGCTTAGTCTTGAAGGAATGTTAAGCAGCTTGCTTTACCAGAATGCAATCTTATTGTATTGGTTAAATGAAAGGAGAACCACTAAGTAGTTATAAAAATATGTATTTATTATAATAACACCTTAAATACCTTACAGTATCTGCTACACGCAGATAGACACAAAGCACACAATATTGTAGCACAGAAACAATCGTAAGTAGCACTAATACACAGTGGGCTCCCGGGGGAGACCAAACCATATATTAAAATAGTGGTATAAGAATCACGACTCGAGTCAAGACAGTGTCTAGAGGGTGTAGAATCGCCTGGACCCCAAGGAACTACGCAAGGTGAGTAGATAGGGACCCCACGGAGGACGGGTGCAGAGTGAGAACACGACCGCGTACTACGTACAATTCAATGGGAGAGACGCGGTTGCAATTTTAAAGTTAAAGGACCCTTCCCAGTGGATTACAAGGAAAGCCTTTGGAACATAGCAGGTTGGAGAGCCACCCCACCCGTGGATACCGAAGTACCAGAGTTACCTATCCCAGGGAAGCCGGATGCATAGGGCTGAAGTGGCGTCGGAAACCTCTATCGTTCTCAATGGGAGTCTTCAAAGAAATGCCACTGCTGGAAAGAAGAAAGGTGTCCGGTGGACCCACAGGTGGATTCTTGATGGAAGGAACCTGAAAGCAGAGGGGACAGAGTCTGGGTCACTCAGGAGTGACCAGGGTCTCGGTAGACGAATGCTCACCGATGTTGGGTGCTTTAGGTGTGAAGAAGGAGACCTTGACTCTACAGCTGCAGGGACCAGGAGACCTCAAGGATGACCAGGAGCCGGATACCAGCTGTCCCACAAAGGATGTCGAGTGCTGAGGGGTCGGTGTCTGGCGGGAGCACCAACAAGCCTTGGAAGTGGCAACCCATGAAGAAGGTCAAAGAAGGTTACGGTCTGGCCCAGCAAGGACCAGGGGACTCACCACAGCAAGGGGAGTCAGGGCAGTCCTGGAGCATCCAGGGGAGCCCAAGAAAAGCAGTGTTGTTCCTCAAGTGGACCCACAGGCCGAAGGCACAGGAGTCGCAAGGGGACCTCTAGCAGTTTCACAAAGTCACAGCTTGCAGGGCACAAGGTGCATGTAGGCCAAAGTTCTTTCTACAAAATGTGCGCAGAAGCTAAGGCTATTGATAGCCCAATGCACAAACTTGGAGAACACCAACAAGCATATACACTTGCAAAAGTATGCAGTGCACAGGGGTTTGGGTTATGCAGTCCCCACAAGGGATACTGGCCTCAATCTCAGTGAGAGGGCAGTTCAACCTCAAGAAATGTAGGAACCAACCTCCTGTGTTTATGGAGTCTTCGGTGTTTTCAGGAGCTCAGGATCAGCAGACTGGTCAGTTGCGTTACCGTGCCTGCAAATGCAGGGGAGTAACTCCTTCACCCCAAGGGAGATACTTCAGTTGTCCTTGATGCTCCACAGGTCCTGCATGGAGCCTGTATGGTGCACGGGCACAGACGATGCTTTGTACTGAGAGGGAGACGAAGTCGGCCCCAGTCGAAGTCCAGCGAAGTCCAGAGTGTCCAGACGGTCGAAGGTTTCTTAATCAGAATCTTGTCCACATCGAATCTAGGGTCCTACAGCCAGGTAAGCCCTTTTGTACCCACGGGAGAGGGTTGGACAGAATCAGGGGACCCTCCCAGGGGAGGGTCAGGACAGTGGGGAGGATACTCCCATGGCCTTTGTCCACTTTCATGCCAGAGCAGGAGCCAACGGCTCCCAGGACTGGTTTGAACTGGACTATGCACAGGGACACCAAATGTGCCCCTCTTGCGGACTTTCAGGCACTTTGGAAGTGCACCCACCCAGCTCCAATACACTAAATCCCATCTGGGAGGGGGTCACACCTCCCTGTGACAGGATGCCTATTGTGCTGCCTTCCTCTGCTCGAGCTTGGCTCAGCAGCAAGAGGGCAGAAATGTGTCTCTGGTCGGCAACAACCATTTTCTGCTGTCCAGGTCGAGAAGACTGGTACCGGGAAGACCAGGGACCCCACGAAGCTTGCTTCTGAAGGGTGGAATTATTTCCCACACCGGTTACCGGTGTGGAGGTATGATTACAAGGTGTTTGATACCAAACTTGACATGGTTTGTTGCAGCCGTTTTCGAGATAGCATTTTACGCGAGCATATAATGCACCTGTACCTATATGTCTGGCTGCGTCACCGACAACCCAGGAGAATGGCCTCCGAAGGCTGCAGGGGTACCCTGCTCATGCATGGGCACCCTCTCATGTAAAACCCAGCACCCTGCCTTCAGGATTGTCAAGGCCTGCTAGTGGGGTGACTTATAGCTTTCAAGTGTAGTGACCTATAGATATAGTAAACCTATATCTAAAGTAAGTGGTGCATGCACCATCTTACACAGGCTGCAATGGCAGGCCTGTAGTTCCATTTTGCATGGCCTCTCATGGGTGGCATAATACATGCTTCAGCCCATGGGAGGCCTCTGGAGTGTACCTAAGTACATGACATAACATTTTAGGGAGAAAGCAGATAGACTGGAGTCCTGATTAGCCGGATCCCAGTCAGACTAGTGAAAAACAATGTAACATCAAGCAAAAAGTGGGGGTAACCATAAGAAGCAGAGCCTACTTTCCTACAACATGGAACCCTTTTTTTAATTAGGTCAGTTGCTGTACAGCTGAGGTTAGGAGCTGGTTGCATGTGAACATGTGTGCACAAGTGTACTTGTGCAGAAAGAGTGAGGATGACTGTGTCTGTCTCTACTTAGTATTTGAACACATGTGGCACTCAGGCAGATAGAACCCAGACTAAAATGTATATGATTCAATGGGAAAGTGAAAGGGAGTTTGCAAGCAAAACATTTTTGGTATAGCATATGATATGTAATGTGTTCATTGTGAACTATATTAATACATTGTGTTTTACCTTGTCTCCAGATTGGCATATTGTAATTGTAATTGTAAATGCATTTATATAGCGCTTACTACCACTGGCAAGGCGCCAAAGCACTGTGATTCAAAGTACAGAGTCATTACTTTACAGAGAAATGAAAGGGCCCGAAATTGAACTATAGATTAATTTTTGACATAAAGGGTTTCCATCAGAGCTCCGGTCGCATTTTCTTCCATGGAGTTGAGATATTATTGTGTCTAGCCTCACCCAGACTTTCTCTGGCTTCACTCTTGAGCCTTGTTCAGCTAAGGTTATGAACAGTGTGCTTCCTCTGTGGCCCTTTTATAACATCAGTGTTCAGCATTTCCCTTTCTTCTAGTAAGAAGACTGATTTATGGAAAGCAACAGAATAAACAGTGATGTGGAGGAACAAATACACCCAGAGTAATAATAGGGTACATTGAATTACTCCTATATTGTGGTACACCGTCCCATCTCATTAATATGCACTTCAACAAAGTCACATACCAATGCTTATTCCTGGTCATAACCAATATTCATTTCTTTTAATTATTTGTCTGGTTGAGACATGATTACACAAAAAGATCGTTTCCTAACCCCCTAATTACAATGGAAGTGTCCGCTTTCAAAGTTCATTGCTGTCCACTGTGAGGTAATCCTTTGCACACTTGAGGTACCCCATCCACCTCTACATCCTTTTCCCGGTGTGCAAAGGATTACCTTACAGTGGACCGCAATGAACTTTGAAAGCGGTCACTTCCATTGTAATTAGGGGATTAGGAAACGATATTTTTGTGTAATCATGCATGTATTTGTGTTCATGTTGTATTTTGCCTTTCTATGTTGATTTAATGGAGAATTAATTAAGAAAAATGAATATATGGACTCAACCAGACAAATAATTAAAAGAAATGAATATTGGTTACGACCAGAAATAAGCGTTGGTATGTGACTTTGTTGAAGGGCATATTAATGAGATGGGACAGTGTACCACAAAATAGGAGTAATTTAATGTTACCTATTATTACTTTGGGTGTATTTGTTCCTCCACATCACTGCATCACTGTTTATTCTGTTGATATTTACTGCCCAGACAGTGGAGGGTTATTTGGGCAAACCCCATGGATTTTGTGTGATTTATGGAAAAACAGCACTATTATTCCATTATTGAAAAAAACCTCATTTGACCCCACACTACTGTCAAGTCCAGAAGGCTGCTTCATACACAATTGTCAAAATACAGAGGGCATACTTCTCTTCTTAAAATGTATCATTCTAGTTTCTGATCTAGCCTCAGTACTGAAACCATGTCGAGAGCTGCCAGTAATGACACACAGACGAGTATGGATGCCGGGGGCTCTGCTGCCCTCATTCGTCTCGATTTCTAGGTGGCTTACGACACAGTTTCCCACGACAACCTCCTGAACAGACTGTTTGCAATTGGTCTACTGGGCAATGTACTTTGGTGCACTTCCATCCTGCAAGAACCTACTCAGGAAGGCTCCATTGTTCACTATCCTTCTGCCTTTAAAAGAGTTGAGCCTCCGATGCTTCAATATCTACATGGCTTCCTTTGCTAACCTCATAGCATACTAAGGTTTTCAGTGTTATTGTTGCACGTGCTATAAGCAAATTATTTTGGGATTGGATGAAGAGCCTGAACTTCCTCCTGGCCATTTTAGAAGCTGCCTTTGCCAACTGGATCACTGGATAAATGTAAACTCTCTCAAGCTTAACACTGACAAGACGAACCCTTTGGTTTTGGCGATTCTTCCATCTTGAAGGCAAATTGGTGGCTTACGTCTCAAGGTGCCTGTCCTGCTCCATTTTCTAATTTTGATTCCAAACTTTCATTTGAAGCCTGTAGCAAGAATGATGAATGTCTTGAGAAAACATTATTCACCTGCTTTCTAGTTTATCTAGGAAAACGTTAGTCTAATCCCTCATCATCAGTAAATTGGACTAATGCAACTCTCATTTCGTTGGATTTTCCAACCGTCTTTTCCTCCAGGCTGCAGCTGATACAAAGCGCGGATGGTTGTCTTATTTTAGGTCTTTATAAATGAAGCAGCATTTGCGTCCATCATGTCACTCTTCTTTGGCTACCTGTGTGCAAATTTTGCCTTTTAAAAATCCTTTGTTTTTGACATAAAGCCAAGCATGGGTCCATGTCTAGACGTTGTATGCCATCTCTTATCTCTCTTCATGTACTTGCCAGGACCCTTCTATCCATCTGGTTACACTTAGTTCACCAAGATGCGCTCATGTGGGCGAGCCTTCACTACACTGACGGCTCAGGCCTGGAATAATCTTCTGTTCGCCATTCCTGCATAACTCAACCTCTTGATTTTCTGCAAACAAACAGACCCATCGGTGTTTGCTTTGAATAATGCACCTCTTTCCCTCTCTAGCATTTTAGTTAATCAATCAGAGCCTTCTTAATTTGCTATATTTCACTACACAACCACCATCCTTTTATTTGATTTGTGATTTGAGCTGCCATACTGTGTGAAGAAATTACTTTTTTTACACAGGCTAGCAAATCAAAGACCCTGGACACGATAGGCCCACTCTATGAAAATTAGGATGTTATTCCTGGGGGAAGGGGGCATGGTTGAAATCGTCACAGACTTGGCTAATTACTGAGATAGCGCACAATCTGTTAGTAATTGGCACTTCGGTAGGTATGTTTTATTGTGTTATGATGCATGTCCCAGAGTTTTGAACCTGTGGGTGTTGCTATAAACTTTTTAAAATGGGTTTCCTCAGGAGTTCAAAGTGCACTGGGATTTCCGTTTTGATGCATCCACCTGATTAATCACGATCTGAAAATCAAAAAGTTCAAAAAGTAATTTGAAGGTCCTGCAATTTGGCAGCATCAGCCTGGTATAGAACTACCATGTAGCTCAGAAACAAAACACCAATTGCCTTCCCATCCTTCAATAGCACCTCCACAACGTCCTGAGGACCACAGAGTCCTTGTTTGGAAAAGAGAGGGTTTAACACGTCCGCCCACTTCTGAAGATTCAACTGAACCTAGGAGAGAATCAGCTGTTGTTTTACGGTTTATTTGACGATTGTTGGATACCTATTTTGTAATGTGTTTGCTGTGATTGTCACCACATATCGTGAAACTATTACGCTACAGGCATAATGGCACTTGGATTATGATTTCAATACTTCAGTTTCGTGTGACAGAGACGTCAGGGTCTCTTTAATGCGTGATATGCACGTGAAATACCAATAACCATATTATTTTTAAAAAATCTCCTCCTCCGAGAGATCAGGCTTTGGCCATCCAAAACCCAAGCATTCATGGCTATCTCACGGGGCCACCTTCCTATTGAAGTATGGAAGCGACATATTGCTCACACTCGAAAGGGTGATGGAGAGAACAAAGGGGTTGCACCTAGGGGATGGAACTGCGGACTCAGCTGGCTAACCTGCAAGGTGAGTATTAGGTAACCAGGACAAAAATATGTGGCTTGGGTCGTTGGGGACTTGTAATTCGGACCGAACTACAATGGAAAGAAGTGAAAGTCAGCTACATAGTAGTAGGGGTGTTGAAGCAACAATAATTCACTCTGGTACACCTGTAGCACAAGTTTACATATCATTTGAAGAGTTTATATTCGTTCCAACCTGGTTATGCAATTTCGAATATAAGGTAGTCATTTTGCAGATATTTAGAAAACGTTTTAATTCTTTAGTGATTTATATCTACAAATATTGCGATAATGTGCTTAGTTCTCAAGTGCTGACAAGGTGAAATGAAGAGAAAATTAAATCTGTAACCACAGAGGTTGAGACAAAAGACCAACGAGAGACCAAATAATGGAACTGGGGATAATAAAGGGTGCCAATCCAACAGGTCCAATTTAGACAATAAAATTCCTAGTCTAATTGCCAACAACATATACTGCATATATCGACAAGCAACAATCAGCATTTCTGTGCAAGTTATAAGATCAATGTTTGATTAATCAGCTAAAAAAATGCCCATTGTGGTCCCTAAACAGTGAATCCTGAGAGGGTGAAGACACGCAGTCGGTGTAGTGTAGTCGAAGCTCAAAATTAACCAAGTTAGGTTATTGTCAATTGCACCAAAAGGTATTGGCACTACTTTAAGTAGACCACCGAGGAAAGTAATGCTTGGGCCTCCATTTTAAATAAGCAACGTGCAAGCATATCTGCCCAAATTTACAACCCACCTCCTTTAGCAGACATTTTGAAACAGGGCATTGTCACCTGTGTGTAAGAGCATAGTCGGATGACACAGTGTACCCATGCTTTACGGCTAACCCCTTGTTGAAGAATACACGTGCAAGGAAGCTGTCTTTTCACACTAACACTGTGGTAGTTTACTTTTTGAGTGGTGTTTGTAATGATCGTCTCATTGAATTTGCTATCACGTAGCCATGATTCATGTTGTCCAATTTTGCTAAAATTCCGCATAAAATGAAATTGGGGAAAATCTGTTTGTTCGCTATCTACAGAAAATGTTTCCAAAGTCAGTGCACTATGCCCGTAGTCTAGTATTACTTATGCAAATCCCTGTGCGTGTTGGATATAAATTAGTTTCATTAGCAATAAACACTGCTGCAAACAGAGCCCAGTGAGATAGAAAGAACTATACACGACATGCATAAATTGCAGCGTGGCATTCATGGAATGCTCTTAAATAGTTGATGCCATTCTCCGTGTCCCTAGGGGAATTTTTAAAGCAATTGTCAGGATTCATTTTGGGTGACAGAGCATAATGGTTTTGGAGTTTTATTACACAGAAAAGGCTACATGCAAAGTGGATAGATTTTTGCAAAAAGAAAGGTTTACGGCAGTAAGCAGAATTTATTGGTGTGATGGAAGAGATTAAAAGGTTTTTTTAAAAAAACACTGTTATTTCATCTGCTGTATTGTGCCTTCTATTTTACGAATCGCCCAATGCTCAAAGAAATGTAAAGGTGCATTTAGCGATAGAGGCTAAAAATATTACCCACTGTGTTAGAACGCAGAGATTTGGTCGGCAACTCAAATGAGCTAAACACGTGAGCTATAGAATAGTTTTTTCATATAAAATGGGAAGGGAGATGTGAAGATAGACAGTGCTAATTCAACGAAACACAGAAGCTCCTTTTGACCATGCATTTTACATAGAGTCACAAATACATATAGCCTGCCCTGTATATACAGAAGCCAAGATTCAACACTTGCAGAATCCCTCAGCGAGGGTGATTTAAAAGGATCAGGTCTCTCCTGCTATGACATGAATTCACTGCCTTCCTGTCTGTTCCAGGATACAATTTAAGAATTATGCAATGGTCTTTAGGCAATCCACTATATTGTCCCTTTTTAACCTATGGCTGATAATGGCTGCCTAGCTCTGTACATAGTCTTAGGTCAGCAACCACTCCAACTATGGTGGTGCCCAGCTAGAAGAAGGTTCGCTGAGAGGAGTGTTGCCTAAGAGTGGGTGGTGCAAACATCTAATAGAGGAGATATGAACATTTAAAGACCGTGAAAGCTTCTGCAAAGCATTCACAGCCCACTTATTGAGACATCCATTTCAAATTGAATCAAAGATGCGATGGACAGTGTTTCTTCTTAGCATATGCTGTCCTGACATTCCATTGGACCACAGACCGATGCTCCTGGAGATAGCTTTCTGCAAGACTGAAGCTTCAGCATTCCAAAATGGAGCATCAAATTAACAAACAGCATTGCCTTCATAAACAGTCTGATGAAGATCGTACATTGGTGCTTGTGGGCCTTCCTGGCTGGCAATCTCTTTGCTTCTCGAAGAACAGCAACCCGACAAAACACAATGAAGACTGTCCTTGCTTCCCGAGCAGACATTGGCTAGAAGTATTGGAAGAAGGGATTCTATCACAGTGTGAGGCCATCTAAACACTGCCATCTGATATGTTGCAAATGTTTTATCTTTTTATGTATTGCATTGATTCTATTCTCAATTTTAATTTCAGCAATTACATTTATTCATATGCTCTGCACTAGAATAGTTTCCAATCAGATAGGGCAACCCAATGTTCCCCCAGGAATCTGGGTATGAATTCTCATTTGTAACTAAGTGTTCCTGAAGGATACACTTATAATATGCTTCTAATTTTGTTGGCATTCTAACCCAACTGTATAACTGTAATCACAGAAAGTAATAAGGCGGACAGACATATTTTTTTCTTTTTTACAGAAAAGATGTTTCCTTTTTCCTTTCCTTTCCTTCTTTTCTTTTCTTTTTTTTTGTAACAAAACACAATATATTACATTTCCAATATACAATCAGGATTCTTAAAAGAACGTTTTCAATAGCACTGCCGACCCACACTGAGCAAACCAATAAAGTCTATTGTATTCAGAATGCTCAATGGGGAATGGTATAGCTACCTAACAAAATATGCATTTTGAATCCAAAAGTGTCCATTTCTGATTGATAGAAAAAAATGCAGATAGAAAAATGCAGACAGATGAATGAAGCTTTCACTAAGTGTTGTTAGAGAGGATGATGCATCGATGTTTCAGTCTATTGAGGAAAATCAGCCCATGAGACCATCATCAGGACTCAGTGATGAAAGCAAAGTCAAAATGGACAGTCCCCTGAAAGATCACCTACTTAACTCCTAATCTATATCCAATGAGACCAGTTGCCTGAGAACGTGCTGTCACCCCAATTTGTAGTGTAACGCGTGCACAGAGTGCCAGCTTGCAAGCCACTTCCGGGCGCAAACCCCAGACCATTGCTGTTCCGGTTGTTGAACTACACGGACACCATGCTTAGAGATGCTCGCAAGCTGAATGAAATCAAGGTCCAAAATGCTCAAATCATGTTCTTTCCTGATGACACGGTGCAGGTACAGAGAAGACGAAGCTCCTTCCAAGCCGTGAAGCGCCATCTACGGGAACCAGACTTGCGCTATTCTCTGCTGTTCCCAGCTCTGCTGCTGGAAGTAGCAAAAGGCACCGCCCGTTTCTTTGACTCACCATCGGATGCCTGGGAATGGCTTGAAAATGCTGGTCTCACGGACGGAAGGACGGCGCCAAGGAACAAGACAGCAACAAGCCAGCAGAATAAAAACTGACACCGGGGCAGAAGCAGGGGAGCAGGCCACTCTAGTCCACCATCAGCTGTTCCCAACCTAGAGTAAATCATAAATGGAAAGGAGAGAAGCTCTCAATGTAGCAACGGCAATCAGAGACCAAAACCAGACCTCTGACCAAGATGTGGAGTCTACCCAGTCTCAACATGAAGAGGACTCACTCCTGTATGGACTGGAGGCCCAAACTCGCCGGGTCTACCCATTGTCACGCCTCAGACCTCAGAAGATATTAAATGATTGGACGTGGGGAGATATGTGACTAACCAACTATCCTTCACAGCCACTTAGACTGATGAAGGATGATCCCTCAATAGCCAAACTTAGTGCCTCCATTATAGAGATCATAGAAAAATCATTTTAAGAATTAATCGGTGAAACCTACGAGGGGCCATATAGTCAGGTCATAACAACCCACATGGCAACATTCCGTATTGAGGCACAACTAACATAACACATGAGACAGCATAGGGGTGATGAGGAGCTAAAACTGCATCACAACCAGCTCCACACCAGATACTAGTACACTTGGTAGTTGCCAAAGTTGAGCGATACAGTATGGACAGACCCACATTATGGATCTGCTCTCATAAGGTTATATGTGTTCCAATTCAGACCCCTGGTTCCTTTTTTCTTTTCAAATCTATGGAGCGACGGGTGATCACCCAATCCCCTTTCACAAGATCACACTGATGCATTAAAACGCACTCTGGAAACGTGTACTATGGGAACACCATATGCAGTAACAAGCTTTCACCATGACTCGCGTAAATTTTATAACATGGAATGTGAGAGGCATACATACACCAGCACGCCGCTATTCTATATACTCATATCTGCAGCGCATATCCACCAATCTAGCGCTCCTGCAAGAAACTCATTTACCGCAATTGTAGGTTGGACGCCTCTGTAGGCATTGGTGAGGGCAAGTGTTTAGTACTAATTACTCTACCCTGGCACCGGGGTGCTGATATGGGTAAAAGCAGGGACCCCATACGTAGTAGAGGAAGTGAAGGTGGATGAGGGAGGTCGATATGTGTTCACGAAGTGTAGACTAAATGGTCGTAGCATCCTGTTGGGATAGTGTACGCCCATAACACTGATCAAGCTTCATTCCTGCACACTCTGACCAATGTTCTATCCCAATGGAGTGGGATCCATTGGTTGATATGAGGCGACTTCAACTCGGTACTTGACGTTACTCTGGACAGATCATTCCTACCTCTGACGTGCACTACAGCTTTGTCAAACGCACAGACGTTGACTGCCTGGTTAACCCACTGGTCACTAACAGACATATGGCATGCCCACAATCCTGAAACACGCATATACTCATTTTACTCCCCTGCACATAGACTACACGTCAGATTAGACGTATAGTGGGGTCGGCATCGCTACTTTCCTTGGTTGGGCTGGTCGAATACCTGGGGCGCACATACTCGGACCACAACCCACTGTACATGCAGCTCAAATTGGATGCAAACCCGCTGCCTATACCCACTTGGCGCCTCCAACCGACAGCACTGGAGGACTCAGCTTTTCGTTCATCTCTGGAGGTCGCAGCAGCGAAGTATTTTAAAAATAACAAGGGTGCCACAAAAAGCACCTTAGCAGAGTAGGAAGCTTTTAAAGTCATCATCAGGGGGCATAGCCTTGGGCTCACATGGAATATTCGCAAACACTTGAGTGACGCCGTTAGCAGGATCGAGCACAAGCTCCTACATCTTGAGACGGAGGTGGTGGCAAGTCCGGGTAACACGCAATGACTAGATACAGCATGCAACAAGCACATCGTACTACTGAAGCGACTTTGATGTCTGAAGAACGCAGCACACTCTGCAAGCACACATGCAACATCGGACAGAACAGGTCGGTTATTGACATGGCTGCTGGTCAGGAGCAGTCTCGACACCCCATACACACTCTGCGTAAAAACGCGGGACACATGGTATATACACAGCATGAAATCCATGACACGACTTTAAACAGCGCTATATGAGCCCACAATCTGACATGATCCAGCGTGATTAGATGCTTTCCTGAACACAATAAGACTGCCCGTGATCACCTCTGAACAACAAGAGGATCTCAATGACCCAATTGCCCTCCACAAGGTCCATGCAGCCATCGTGGAACTAGCGACAGGCAAAACACCCGGGCCTGATGGGTTACCTGCTGAATATTACAAGGCCTATGCCGCACTTTGGCCCCACGGCTGCACACTTTATACCCTGCAGCACTGGAAGAATCAATCCTCCTTCCGTCACTCCGTGAAGCATGTCTGGTCTCGCTGACAAAACCAGATAGAGACCCCAGTGAATTGGCTTTGTATCGGCCCCTGGTGTTACTAAACGTCAACTACAAAATTCTTGCGAAAATTTTAGCTGACCGACTGGCACCCCTGATAATAGATCTGGTCCAGGCCGATCAAAATGGATTTTTGCCTGCACGCAATACCTTGTTAAACTTGAGGCACTTTTTTAGAGTAGCCAGGTACTCGACAGATTGATGGCCTTACTCTGGACGTTTGATACTGGATCTCGAGAATGCCTTCGATTCCCTGGAATTGTAATACTTATGTGCCACATTGCCGCGATATGGGCTTGGAGGGATCTTCACCCGCATGGTTAAACTACTATACAGGGAACCAACAGCTCGGGTGCGGATAGGACCTTACATCTCTGCTCCGATAAAAGTGGGGCGAGGAACCAGGCAGGGATGCCCATTATCCCCATTACTATTCTCATTGGCTATGGATCCTCTGGCAGAGGCTATCCGGCAGAGGGGTACGGAATGGGGCATCCCATTGGGGGACGGGGTGCATACAATTTCATTATATGCAGATGGCCTGCTCACATATGTCAGGGATGTCAGGGCGGTCCCCCGTCACTGGCACGCACCCTTGGATACTTTGCTGCCCTGTCAGGGCTGAAAATGAATGCAGAGAAATCCTGCCTCTATCCTTTTCATTGCACATGTCCGGACCCCCTACATGAGCTCAATGGAGTTCGTATTGAATGGCAAGTAGACGCCTTCCGTTATTTAGGAGAGCAAATTTATTGCCTACATGCGGACCTCGTGGAGGGTAACCTAGACAGGGCAGCAACTTCTATCAGATCCCAGATGTCTTTTTGGAGCATGCTACCGCTGACGGTCATGGGCCAGGTAGAGCTCATTAAAATGGTGGTGCTACCAAGACGTCTGTATTACTTCACCGATCTGCCCTTATACACCCCCCTGCCCTTCTTTCGTGCCCTGGAGAGCATCAAGGACTTCCTATAGGGAATACGTGCTGCCGAGTAGCCATCAAAAAGCTATACCTACCGACCAACTGGGGTGTCCTGGCGTTATGTAACATGGAACACTATTATTTTGCTGCACATCTGCAATGGGTGGCCCGGAGGCTGGCAAGCCACAACTTATCTGACATGGCCACTATCACCCCGCCTTGGTCCCTCAATGCCCTTATCAAGTTATTTCATCCCTACGTAAAGGGGAAACTCTGGCTCCACTACTGCTTGATGCGGCGTACCGCTACTATTGTACATCCTTGTATATTACCCGAAGTCCAAAGTGCAAGGCCATATGCCCCTGTTTTGCTGTTACTAGGCACACCCAGAAGGTGCACAGTCTCAACAGCAGTGGAATTACACCAATGGGGAGAGTGGGGATCCACGACATGGGGGACCTTAATGCTGTATGCCACACTGATTGCTGAAGAAGGGTTGCACCCGGGACAATTTCTGTTACATCGCCCAATATTAGCAGCTTTAACTAGCCAATGGGGCAACATGACAACTGAACCTCCGACACACCTAACAATCCAATACTTGCACGTTATGGGCAGGGCAAACATCTTACGAAGTTGTATGCAGCCTCACTTAGGCATCACACCTTGATAGCTTTATCACCGCTGAGACAGCGGTGGGATGAAAACCTGCACTGATCATTTACCGACACGAAGTGGGAGGCTGTACTAGAGAGCCCAATGTCCGTTCCTTGGAATATGTGTTTCAGGCTAATACAGTACTACATTATGCAAAGGGCAGACCTTACACCGACCAAGATCAACAAAAATTTCACTCGCACTGATGCTGTTTGGCCACTCTGCTGTCTTGCGGACAAGGACTTGCTACATATGCTGTGGAGCTGCCTGTGCCTTCAAGGATATTAGAGTGCAGTAGTAGAGGCACTGACCCCATGCATGGAGCGCATGCTCCCCCTCGAATGGGAGACCTATATTCTACATTTATATCGCAGGAGTAAGCGTATTATGGTGACCTCCCGTTTTATCGACCTAGGAATGGTAGTGGCGAAGGAGATGATCACAAAAAGGTGGAAATCCATCAAGCTCCATCAAGCTCCCTCAGGTACTGGCCTGGCAGCGCTCATTACAGATGTGGGCAAAGGCAGAAAGTGTAGCACTACACCAGGAAGACACATTGAGCCTGTGCAAGATTCCAATTGCAGCAAACTGGGTCACAATCCTAAGAGACTTCCAAGGCGAACATAACACCGTCGCAGACATGGGGGCTGCTACAAGCGGATACACCTGAGAGACACACGCAGTACACATTTGCATACGCACCTACATATTCCAGAACACAGGCAGTAATTAGACATATTGCGTGGGGAATCGGATGTTGCTCCAATCATTTTACACTGTCACCTGTTTATTTTTCTTTGTCCCACATATTATTACCTGCCTCCCAAGTTAGTAGACCATTACACAGATGCCAGGACAGGTACCTCAATGGGACATTGACAGAGACCAGAGCTCCGCATGGGGCAGCAGAGGCGAACAAGAGAGATATGTAGAACCCCATGAGACACTGGTAACTGCCATATTCAGGCAGCTATTACATCTAAATAGGCACTTCATGATTATGCAATGTTGTACCACATGCCCAAATAGAGAAAATGTAATAATATGTGATGACATCTGTGAATGTCTAGTTTTGTTAATGAAACATCTAATAAAACAGATTTAAACAAAAAATAAGTATCATAATTTGCTTGTGATAATTTTTTTCACTAGACATGCCCAACCTGAGTCTAGATGTGATTGACCTTGACTCTTGAAATAGAGTTTTTTCAGCTTTCAGCTTGCTCATCGGAACATTATTCCTCTAAAAAAACTAATATTTAAAATATAGTTTCAATAAAGTATAATTCACTATATATATAAACATGTAAAAATGTGATCAAGGCCGCGCTTCAGCGGTCGAAATGCGTCATGGCAGGCACTAGCCTGGAGTAATCTGTGTGCCATTTGAACAATAAAGCACTTTCAGGCACATGCATCAACGGTTTTTGCGAGCGCAAACGGTGCGATTCGCAAAAATCGGCCGTTTGCTCCCGCAAACAGGCTTTTTGCGATGCATCAAAGTGTTAGGCACTCGCAATTTAAGAAATCGCAATTAATTGCGATTTCTTAATTATGACAGATTTAAGGAATCGCAATTTGCGATTCCTTAAATGCAATGCTAGAAGCACTTAGAAATAGCGAATTCGCTATTTGGGGCCACAAAATACAGAGAAATTACTCTGGTCTGTATTTTGCAAAAACTTTGAAAAATGCACTAAAGTGCATTTTTCAAGGTTTCAGGTTACACACACACATGCCCTTAGGGCATGTGTGTGCGCAACATGGGTGCACATCACAATTTCAGGGTGCAACAGGGTGTCATTTTGACACCTTTGCACCCTTGAAGTAGTATCAGTGCAATTTGCGAGTACCTATTGGTACTCGCAAATTGCGTATGCAATTCCCATTCATTCCTATGTCGCAAATTAGGAATGTTTAGAAATCGCTATTTTAATAGCGATTTCTACATGCATAGGCTTTTGAGAGTCCCTAATTGCGATTCCTTAATAATCGCAATTAAGGACTCGCAAAAGCATTTCTTGATGCATGTACCCTTTATTTGATAAACAACCTTTCCGCGTTTTGGAGGTCCGTACCTGGAAGTCCTCATCAGGAAAGTGGTGGGCCAGGATTGGGAGTGTTTATATATATATATATATATATATATATATATATATATATGTATGTATATGAGTTACACATTACACAATAATAAAATAAATGTCTGATAACAATAAAACTGCTATATTATAATACATTATGTTGCATGAAACAATATTAAATACTTTGATATTTTTACCTAACTGAAAAAAATATAACTGAGATATTATGTCTCGCAATATTATCGTCATCAAAATAAATTTACTGATATTAGTGTACCACTCTGTCTGTCTGTCTGTCTGTCTGTCTGTCTATCTATCTATCTATTCTATTCATGTATCTATCTCATTTATGTACGAATCTTCATGAAATTTGCCCATTACTTCAGTTGCTCTCTGGAAAGTTTTGGGGTGGTTTGTCAAGCGGAGGCCGAGAAAAAAGTGGAGTACCAAAACGTGCTTTCCCGTGTTAATTCCCATAGGGCCTTTAGACAAGACTACAGCCCGAAACGCTGGACACGGAATTACACCAAATTTGGCAGAAAGGTAGCTTTTGGTCCACAGATCATGCTTTTTTTGATTTGGTGTAACTCCGTTCAGTAGTTTTAGAAAAATTAAGGGAAATCCAAATGTGTATATATAGGAACGCGGATCCTACGTGGATCCAGCAGTCCCTGTGTTGAAATCTGATTGGCTGCCAACACATGTACCAGGAAATGTTGGCACCCATCTAGGGACTCGACTTGAGCTGAGTCCAACAAAAATGTAAAAATTAAAGAAAGGGGGGCAGGGTAGGAGTGCCCTGTCCCCCTAAGACGGGTAGAGAGGTCACACAGGGACCCTGCTGGGGGTTAAAAAAAGAAATTGGGGAGATCAATTTTGCACAAAATCATGGGTGGATTTGCGGATTTGTGGCAAAATTGGAAAAAAAAGAAGCACAGGCTCCCCCCGCAGCTCCGGTGACCGCCACCTCCCCGGGGCTTTATTTGAAATCAGTGCGGGAGGGCCGAGCGGACCCAACCTGCAGCCCCAGGGACCGCCACCTCCCTTCGGCACTTCAAAATGTGGATGTGGGCGGGCTCGATTGGTCCGCCGGTGTCCCCAGTCTACCACCTCCCCAGGGCCAAATCCAAGAAAGGAGGGGGGCATGCATGGCCCTGGGGACTGCCACCCCACAGGGCTGACTCCTGATATGTCCTTGGGTGCCTACCCCAGGACAAAGCTGTTTGCTGTGGCTCGCTGGAAGTGGAGCATTCATCTATTTCCCTGCTGCTCTCAAGCGAGCAGGGAAGCAGACAAATTGCCTTCAGACACAGGGAGCTGCATGTTTATCAGTTTACTGTGTCGAGCCGCCAAGGACCGTGGGGGCCGTTAGGCTTCCCCCGTGGTCCCAATACAGACATCCAGAGACCCAGGGCCTAGGGGATTGGGTCCCCGGGGCCCAAATCGGCCCGGGGAAGGTGACCGCGCAGTCCCTTCCCCTAATAAAAGAAAACAAAAGCCTGGTAAAATCGCCGTAGGTCACACCCCCTTTCCCCACCACTCTGCAATCATGCCTCCTGGCACACTACTGGTTGGGGGATGAAGTCCCCTTGACTGCTGAGGATCCTGGGGTGCTGTTAGGCATGGAATCCATGGCATAGTTTCCCCAGTCTTTTTGTCTCTACCTCCTGTTATTTTTGACTGTGTTCTTGATTTCGATTTTGCTCGTTTTGGTACTCTAGACACTTTGCCACTGCTGATCAGTGCCAACGTGCAAGTGCTCCCTGTGTAAATTGTAATCGTGATTGGTTCTCCATGATTGGCATATTTGATCTACTGGTAAGTCCCTAGTAAAGTGCACTGTGTGTGCCCAGGGCCTGCAAATCACATGCTACTAGTGGGTCTGCAACACTGATTGTGCCACCCATACAAGTAGCCTTTCAAATGTGTCTCAGACCTGCCACTGAAATGTTTGCATGCACAGTTTATAACTGCCAGGCACTAACCTTCCCTTTTCTTACATGTAAGGCACCCCTAAGGTGCAAGGACTAGCTCTCCCATAGGCTATCATTGGAGCTGCCCTGTAACATTTTACATGTGTAACTTTCAATTAGGAACAGCTAGAGATTTGTAGTTTGGGCTCTCTGAACTCAGAATTTAATAACACACCTTTTAGTAAAGGTGGGTTTTAAATTGGGTGTTGAAAATGAAATTTTTAGAAAGTAGGCATTTTATTGTTTAACCATCCTGTGTGCCTCTGCCTGTATGTGGATTTGCTTGCTGGTTTTAAACTGGCAGGGGCTGTTTCTGCATTCACTCCAGACACTCACACAAAGGGAGCGGAGGTGTGCCCTGCATATGCTGATGAGCCATCCTGGGCTAGAGTGTTGGGAGTTGTTGTCACTAGCACCTGAATAGGTTGTAACTAAGCCTGGGTGGAGTTCACGTAGCGGCGCTACGAGGATCTCCGCGAAGTTGCAAAAACACTCCGCCACGCTATGCGGAGTTTCGCAAGTGGTAGGAGTTGCTTGTCCCGCCCGTTCGCGTGACGTTTTCCATTGTACATCAACGCGGATTGCGTGTTTGGGTGAAAATATCACGCGAACTGCACCACACAGTCCCACATGGGAGCGGGCATCTTGTTTCTTACTCTGTTTATGGTGCTGGGGCCTGCTTTTTCATCCTTTCTTAATCTCTGTAATCCTTGGCTTTTAAAACTTTTTTCCCATCTTTTTTATTTATTATTTTACCCTTTGTCTTTCTAAATGTGTATTTGTGTTTTTTTTCCACGTTACTGTGTGTTTTTGGTGATTTTTGTACTTTATTTTTTAGCTTTCCTACTTCCTTATTACTACCCAGTCCTTCCTTCTTTTTCCACGTTTATTTATTTTCTCTCTTTCCCCCCAGCCCCATGGCAGATCAGGGCGCACCAAGGTGCTGCCGCCTTCGCCAGGCAGGGGTGCAGCTCCATGCCCTGTTTTCCGAGGTGGAGGTGGCAGCGCTGGTTTTTTATATCCAGCGCCACCTCCCCTCCACCCTGGCAGCAGACGGCAGGCCTGGGTCCGGGATGCGGGAGCGCCAGCAGCACTAGGCGAGAGTGCGCCCGGCAGTTTACCACTGCTCTGGTGTCCGGCGCACCCATCAGCAGTTGGTGCACCGCTGGTCCGACATCCTGGACCGAGAGCAGGACCTGCTGGACCTCCTAGGAGTTGAGGTTGTGGGGCAAGGTGAGTAATTATTAAAATTATTCATTTTTATTATTACTTGTGTGTTCTATACTATAGCTAATTTTTTTCCCCAAATAATAGCAAGCATGCTGCTTACATGCAGGGAAGTTAAGTTTTCAAATATAATGTAATAATCTGTTATTCTAGACAGGTGCTTAGCTTACTTGGCACTACCCACCTAACCTAGTTCTTGAATCGTACTTGTTGCCACTCGCTTGGGCTGATGTGATTAGTGATGATTATATAAGACGTTCTGTAATTAGTTATTTGTAATTTCGTAACCGCATGGTGCATGCTAATGCCACACGGACGGTGCAGGGATGTTTGTGAACAACAACATCAATTTTTCAATGGAAGCTTGTGCAACAGGCCTTTTTCGCCTGCCACACAAGCTTCCATTGACAAATGGAGGTTTGCAAACGCCCTATGTGCGATCGCATCGATTCGTAGTAGACTAGTGCGGTCGTCGTGACCTAAGGTCAGGAGGTTTTAGAAACGCAATGGCGTCTGCCCAACATCATTGTAATCATTATAATAAGGCCCTTAGTGATTAGTGCATTGACCCGTCAAAGGGTGTTGAATTGAGACTCAGAGATTGCAAATGAGATTTGAGAAGAAGCAAACATAATGATTTGTTGCAATTTATTATTAGTTATTCCAAAATGCAGTTTACTAAATTTGAAATAGGAGTGGACTAGGTAGGTAGGTTTTAGAAATTTTGTATAGGATAGGACAGTCCGCGATATACTACTACTAGTTGATCTGATTTAGAAAATTTCACTGTTATTGCGATTGCCTTTGCCTGTCAAATATATTTTGGGGAGATATTATTTATTACAACTAATCTTTTTGTCTTTATGTTTTACATCAGCATCCAGGGGCAAGAAGAGGGCTGAGGTAGGTGAGGGTCCAGGAGCTGGAGCTGGAGGTGCCTCCCAGAGTTCCTCGGCCGATGGCTCTGCTGGCCCCAGTAAGTCCTCATGGTGTTAACATTAATATATTTATTCCCCTAATTTTTTTACTCCTTTTTGAATAATGTGACTTCTACCCGTTTATATATTATTTTTCCAAATCCTCTTCGATGTATCCATTTCTAAATTCTTGTTATCCCTGTATTATCCTATTTACTTATTTTCTATATTTCAAGTTTCTCTACTTTTCGTTAAACTGTCTCTAGTTACTAGTCTCTCTGTAGATTCCTTTCTTCTGCTTTTTCAGTCAGCTTTCCCTCTACCCTTTTGTGGACTGCCTTGGTGGTACTCTAAGACTCAGAGAACCCATTGGTCACATAGTACTACTACCACTACTACTCCTCTGTCGTGCAGATTGTATGCCCATTGCCCAAGTAAGGTATTCTACGCATGTACTAGATGAGAAGGCTTAATCACTAAAACAAGAGAGTGGCAATGGCCACGTTGGACACCCCAAAGTTGTGTCTTCTAATTAGCTAGGTATAGTATTATTAGCAGCAGTTGGTGAACTGATGACTGTGCAGCATGTCTGGGAGGAAGTACGAGGAGGACAGCCCCATTGCATTTACCCACCAAGGCCATATGCTATTTTTTTCTCAAAACATCAGATTCATCAATCAATAGCTCCAGCCACTCCTTAACAGCTTGTCTCTTGTCTTGACTTCAGGCTTTTTTTAAACTTTCCAACAACAAAATGCCCATCCTGATATTTTTTTATAGAAGATACGGTCTGTAATGTATCCAAATTGTAGTGAATGATGTGTGTGGTGTTTTTTTATTTTGCTATAAAACAATTAATAGGGGAGGTGTATCTAGCATCTAAGCAATGTGTAATCTTTATTTTCTAGCCGCACTGACCACCAATGCTGGGGCCAGCACAGACAGCACCAGGCAGTCTGCAGATGCGGCAGCAGAAGGGGGTGAGCCAGCGGCAGTGGCGGGCGGTGGTACGTCACATTGCTTGCTTATTATTGACAATTAATTATAATTATAAGCTCACTGTAAAGGAGTAGTCTTGTTGACTTGTGAACAGGTGAACACAGCAGGAGTTGAAGTTGAGCTGAGTAACTAATGGCCGCTCCTATCTTCAACTCAGCAGAAAACATTTCATGAACAAGACCTTTAACTATGGGTTGTTGGAAAAGGGAAGGATGGAAGGGGAAAGGTTGGATGAAATGTGTTATATATGACTGAAAGCGAAGGATGCGTGGGTGAAAGCACCAGATGCATAAATGGTACTGTAGGTGGCTGATAGCTAGTATGCATGGGTGGGTGAAGGATGGATGAAAGGTTGGTAATGGGATACGGGTAGAAAGCTTGCCTGGGTGGGTGAAAGTGTATGTGTGAAAGGATGCCTGCCTGGGTGGGTGATTAGAATCCTGTGGTGGTTTCTTTTGATTGAAATAAACTTAAAGACACATGGGTGGGTAAATGTCAAATGACAAATGTATGTTGCTGAAAGGTTTGTACTTGAGATCATGAGACTAGAGTGAGACAGAGAGCCATGTTTGGAACTTTGGATGGATGGCTATATGGATGGATGGGTAGTTTCAATGGTGAAGAGTGGGTTGAGAGAATGTAAAAAAACTTAAATGGTGGTGAGTAGCAACGCCAAGGGTGAAGAATAAAAAATAAAATGCTCGGAGAACAATGCAATGATGAATGTAAAAATACTTGGGAAGGAGAATAAGGAACTATGGTGCTCCTCTTTAGTGGTGTTCGTCTCACTTTTACTTGCCTGGAACGGTTTTTTGGAACTTTTTTTTTATTCAAATGGTTGAGGAGGTGGTATTTCAGACTCCTCCCTGGACTCACAGAAGCTTACAAGTGCAACATTATGTATCCTTCCTACCCACCCATCATCAATCACCTCCCTCCATACCCATGGCATAATCTTCTATGTGTTTTGCTAAGAGCATTGTTTCCAATTTGACTTTTTCTTTCTTGATATGTAGCTACTCCTGATGCTCCACCGACCAGGCAGGCGATTGCAGCCCGGACCCGGCGGCGGAAAATGGAGTCCATCAGAGCCGAGTACCAGCCGCTGGTGGCCGAGGAGGATGAGGCAGAAGCTGCTGCAGATGCCCCGGGCCCCAACCAGGCCCCAACAGCCACTCCACCACCACACCGTCGCCGCGGTCCAATGGGTGCCCACCGACACTGCCACCATTCCACCAGCACTGCTGCTCCTCCTTATTTCCTCCACTATGAGTGCCGCATCATGCGAAGGCTGGAGGATATTGAAGCCAGGCAGGAACGGGTGGAGAGGCACCTCCAGAAGCTCCTAACCCGCCGTTAGTGCTCTCCTCAGCCACCTTTTTAATCTGTTTTTGGGTGGGTGGGTGGGAGTTGGGGTATTGTTGGGTTTTTCTTTATTTATGGACATTTCTTGGACACTACTTGGACATTGGTTGGGGTTAGGGAGAGGGGTGGGCCAGTTGTGTGTTTGGTATTTTGTTCAGGGAATAATAAACTTTTCATACTTTTACATTTTATGATTATGAATGATTTTTAAAAATGTGGTGGGGTTATTGATTGTTTTACTTCTCAGTGTTGCCTTTGCAGCAGACAGTTTTAAAAGTCTGCTGATAGTGTAAACAAAATTGTGATGCGGTACCCTCCCTTGTCCTACTACTCTCTCCTCCTTGTCTCTGCAGTCTACTCTGCTACTACTATATAATATTATTAACCCCTAAGGACTAGGAGGGGGTGGGGGGTGAATTACCATGGTATTGAATGATTGTCGTTCAACAATGACCAATCAACCACAGTTCACTTCTCTTACCTGATTAGATGAAGCGAGGGTTCCACGGGTTTCCAAGGTGCCATCATGGTGGTGGTGGTAGTAGTAGCAGCATACATTGCTAGCGTTTATTTTGATATTGAAGGCAAACTTATCTGAACTGAAGCGAGGTTCCACTCCCTCCTAGGCAAACTAGAACTGTAGGATAAGGACTCGGAGAGTGGGGACTATTCATTGAAAGGGAAGTTAACAAACTGAAATAAAAAAAACTTGGTTAATGCTGTTATTATATGCAAGCTTGATGACAGTCACCAGAGACTAGAACACTAGAACACACTCAGTCTCAGACACAAAAAGAGAGTATGATAAGCAATGAAAAATTGAATTAATCAGAACAATGTTGAGCTACTACGAACTGTACGAAGTGGACAAGCTTAACCAGCTTAGATGCAAATTAATAAAGTGTCTGAATGATGATGCTGGCAATGAGATGTTCCTCTGAAAAAAATATCATACATTGTGCTGGCTGGGGTGTATATAGTATAATATATACTGCCAGTGTGGCTATATGAGCATAGTTAAGAATAAGATCCTCCTCACCCTGTACTGAGTTGTTGTGTTGCTTTCATCACATCCGCCGCACCAAGTGTGTGATCAATTAATGGTGTAAAAATTGTTAATCCTACATGGAGTGAAAAGTAGTGAGTTGAAGGTATCCTTCCAGAGTATGAGTTGTGTGTCTCTCCTATTGTTCGGGGAAGCACACAGCTTTGTTAAAATAACCCTCACCCACCAAAAGGACCCTTGGTTGCATGCTTCATCATCGGGTTCTTCCCACCCCGCTGCGGGATGGGGCATGCTACAACCTAGGAAGACGCAGGAGCACTGGTTAGTGAACACTATGTGTGATGGAAAGTGGGAGTGGAAGGGTCAGACGTGCAATAGTGAAATAGCTAAAAAATACCTGGCTATGTGGAAAAATACATTTTAATGTTCCTTCTATCTGGTATTGTTAAAAGTGGGGAAAACAGAGGTTCTTATGCTATAATGAGCTAACACCTCCTTCGTCGACATGTTTCGAAGCCATCCCCCTGGCTTCTCATCAGGACCTTAACGGATCCCTATACCACTCTAACTATTAAACCAAAAAAGGATGATCTGCTAATCAATCTAGCGGAATGTAGTGCATATAAAATGACATGCACTGGATACTATACCCGTTAGGTATGCTTCTTTTAAACTGGTCTGGAAGAGAAAAACATCGTTAGATTACACTACATGGGTAACGTCTTTTGAACACAACACCCCTATAGTGGCACTCTGAAGGAATAGTATTCCTTAGCTGTATCTTTTTGGGGGGCTTTTTTGGGGGCGTCAAAGCAAGAAAGAAAGTAACAAGTCGAAAGCCTAGTTATTGTCAGGGAAGTAGAGCTCGTCCTCAAACTCTGGTGGTTCACCCAGAATTAGGTCATCTAACATTACTTTCATGACCTATGTCGCCATCATCATCATCTTCCTGCTGTGCTACTTCAGGTATGGTTTAATCCGGTGGTATAAAGTGCTGATTCATTTTGATCATGGTTAACCTCTCCATGTTTTGGGGCGAGAGACTGGTCCTTCTCACTGTCAGAACAGCACCAGCAGCACTGAAAACACGCTCAGAAGAGACACTTATGACAGGGCAAACCAGATAGTTTATCGCCAGCCTGCTGAGCACTGGCCATTGGCGCCTTTTCCCATACTATTACAGCAATGGGTTTTGATCAATAAAGACCTCTGTTGGGTCATCCAGATAGGCCTGGACCATCCACTGAATGCTCAGGGGTGCTCCGCTTTGCTCGGCCTCTTTGCCTTAGCCTCAGCACTGGACCTAACAAGCCATTGCTGTAGAAACCATTCCTGTGCTGATTTTGGTGGGGCTGATGCTCCTGTTCTTGTTGATGTTGTTCTAGGTGTTGTTGGTAGTTTTGGCTGCTGTGAGCCAACCGCACTGCCCTCAAGCTCTGAAGTTGAACTTGACGCTGGCTGCCCTGCTGTACTTGTTGTGGCCTGGAGTAGCGGGCCTGTAATTCCCGGCCGTACTTTTTCTAAGCGATTGGCTTCCACAGCTATCCAAGATTTGTAGTTGGCAACATCCCCTTCTGAAAAAGGAATCAATGTGTTTGGTACTGCTTTGTACCGTGGATCCAGAATTGTGGCACAAATGTAATGGTTGCATGCCACAATGCCTCTTTGCACCCTTATATTTTCAGATAAGCACAGGGTTAAGCTCTCCACCAACTCATATGCTTCTTTTTTTTCCTCCACACCTGCGTACATTGCAGACACCCCTTTCAGCTGTTCCTGTAGCATGTCCAACAATGGGATAGCTTGGCCCATAGTGCAGTCCTCCTTGCTGACTTCACGTGTGAAAAGCTCGAAAGGAAGTAGCATCTCTGTCAGGCATTTAACTAGGCCCCATTGGTCCATCTCAATTATCATGCCTTTCACAGTAGCATCCCCTCTTTGCATGACATATTCATTGATTGGTGTGTACTGCTCAAACAGACGTTAAAGCATGTAATTAGTTGAGTTCCAACGTGTTGGCACCTATTGGATGAGTGCTTTAACTGGCATTCTATGCTCACGTTGAATGATCTTCAGCTGCTTCCGGGCTTTAAAGGAATGGCTGAAATGTATGCAGATTCTTCTGCAGGTGGTCAGTAAGTTGCTGACTCGGTCTTCTTTTTTCAGAAAGTCTTGAACAATGATGTTAATGCAGTGTGCCAAACACAGGACCCTGAAATAGCCACCATTGGCCATGGCCTTAACTATATTACTGCGATTGTCCGTGGCAACAAAACCAATGTTAAGCCTTCTTGGTCGCAGCCATTCAAAGACCTTGCTGTCAAAGTCTTCCAAAATGTTTGCAGCAGTAGGAGATTTCTCCATGGCGAACATGGCTACAGTTGAATGTTTCCGAGTGGCAATGAAAATCTCAGCAGTGTCAACAACACCTGCTGCAGATATCTTTTCTCTAGCCCCCACAAAAAAGATCCAGTGTGCAGTGATTACATGTTATCAGTGGCTTGGTAACTGGTCTACATGTCTGTTGTCAGGTGGATATTGTGAACAGCACTCTGCTGCAAAGCTTGTCCAAGCAATTCCAGCACGTCGTGATGTAGTGCTGGAACAGCAACTCTGGCAAAATAGGACTGGCTGGGAACCTTCCATTTTGGGCAGATGGCTGTCACAAATTCAAGAAAACCCACCCCTTCCACAAAAGAAAAAGGGAGGAGGTCCAGCACTAACATTTTAAACAGCTTCACGTTGTACAAACGTGCAGTTAGGTGGTTGCGTTCATACTGCCCCTCCGACCTAAACATGCTGAGAATGGTAGCCTGGATTTTTCCTCTTCTGGTGCCACTGACGCAGGTGACGTCTTCACGCCAGATGTTGTAAAGCTCAACACACGTTTTTTCGTTGCATTACTCTCTTGCCTGGGACCCCTTGGTGTATCAGCCTTACTCTTAGTCTTGTGCCACTGCGATGTTGCTGATGAGGATGTGGGTGGTACCACTGGACTGCTGGGGACAGGGCTACTTTGTGTGCCAGAGAAATTGTCTCCCTCTTGTTCACCTTCCACCATGATCGGATCTTCTACTTCTTCATCCCCACCAACAACAATGGGTGCAGTTTTTTGGCCGCTAAGGTGCGCCTCCCACTGGATCAAGTGGTGCTTTTTCAGATGGGTTGTTTGGCCTCCAGTACCATAGTTTGTACCAAGCTTACCCCGACTAACACCTTGTCCACAAATGGAGCATATAGCAATGTTTACCTCCTTCCTGCTAACCGAAAAGAAGTTCCAAACTGGGGAGATCAACTTTCTGGCGCTGCTGGTGCCACTTTTAATGCCGGATGAACTGGTAGGTGTGCATGATGTTTGACTCTCTGCAGTACCTACTTCTACTGCAGTGGTTGTGGTCGATGTAGGTCGCTGCTGGTGAAATATGGAAGCTGGAGGTGGTGTTGGTGGTATCATCTGTGTTGGTGGTATCCGTGCCACATCCCTCACAACAATTTGGGATGGGGTAATGTTGGTCTCCACTTGGGCGGGACTAATGTCCATGATGACTGGCTCGTCATCATCCTCCTCTTCTACATCTACCTCCATAAGTCTAAGGTTTTCTGGAACCTTCCTTTTCCCAAGCCTTATCTCGTGGCGTGTCTCACTCTCAGACCGAGCTGGTGGCTTCCAAGTGGCATCTAGATCATCAGAAGGGGGGCTTGCAGAAGAAGTCGATGGACCAACCCTCCTTTTCCTTGCTGGGGATCTGGAAGACAACAGATCTTCTGAAAGAGTGGCTTGCTCTTCTTCCTCTGCAGGACGGTTGATTTCCTGAACTGCTCCTACTTTGGGAGGAACAACTACTATTGGGGGCGGTGGTTGCAGCTGTTGTTGTGGCTGTTGTTGCCCTCTTATCTGAGTCTCGTGCGTTGATTGGGTACTACGTTGAGATAGGTCAATTTCAACATCACTGCTTGTCGGCATTGGACTAATGATAAGCCTGGCTGCCTCTGAGACAGACATAGGCTTGGGCTTAGGTTGGTGGGATGGGCCTGTTGATGCCGGGGTGCTGCTCCCAGCTTGCTCCCCGGACGTCGCTGCTGCAGGGCAGTTTTTGTTTTCCCAAAAAAGGTTTTGGGCGACAAACCGGTCTTCTTGGTAATAAGTGGCAGTGCCTTCTTATCACTGTCACTGGCAAATTACTTGGTACTGGACCTGGTACCTTTCTTTGGGGCCATCTTCAAGATCTTGGCAGCACGCAGTGGCACAAGTTGAAGAGATGTGTGTGGTATCACGTCACATGACGTCATGCGCAGCAGGACTTCTGTCTGGCAGTAAAATGGGTGATGTTGTCTCCTCCTCGTTTGTGCACCTAAAAGCAAAGAAGCAAGAAGAACATCAGTGAAACGTGGCATTCATTGTTGTTAAATTACAACTAGCACAAACAAACAAATATAATATATAACTTAGTGTGTGTGGTAACACTTGTTAGTGTTATTATTCAATTTTATTACCTCAGTTATTAAAAAACATAACAAAAGTGTAGCCATTTGTGCGACTTCGACAACAAGGGCTTTCATGGTGTACTGTGTACACTCAGGAAGCATAGGAAAGAAGAAGAAGAACAACAAAAATACAAATGTAATGGAACCGGTTTGGCATTGTGCATCACGTGGGATGCAGCATTCAGTGAGCTGCAGCTGACAATGGATGGAAGCAATAATAAGCCAAGAGGAACAAAGGAAAGACATGCAGGCCTTTGGCAAAAGCACACTAACTACCACCACCAAATGGCCACCAGCCACATGGTCACTCACAACAAGCAGGAGGCCTGGAAAACAATGAACTCAAGCAGGCATATATGGACACAGACTTTACAAAATGGTCCCTGGCCACACAGGGATGCTCAGCCAAGGCAAATGCTGGCCCACTATTACAAACACACTCACACACTGGCCAGACAAAGGAGGCATGCTAAACAACACAGCTTTAATGCAACAAAGGCAAAACCGAAAATCCACAGGGTTAAAAAAGGTTTGTAAGTTACACAACAACCACACACATCCAACAAAGACATTTATTTAACACAAACAAAAAAAAGTGAAATACCAATACAAAACACATTTTGCAATTTAAACCAATGCCATCCATGCCCTAAATGATGTTTAAATTCAACAGACACCACAGAACAGTTGTTTCATGCACCCATGAGTAGCTCTGGGCCTATTGGTTGGAAAACCCATTGGCAGAGTAAGCCACACAGTGAATCAATTCAAATCAATAATATTGCAAATGTTATAGAAAATGTAATGAACTGTGCTGCATTTTTGCTGGGTAAAAGAAGAAAAAATTGCATGCAAAACAACAACAAGGCATGGCCACCACAAAGAAGGCTTGCAGGCCTAATGCAGAAGCACACTGGCTGCCTTCACAAAATGGCCACCAGCCACATGGCCAGTCCACAACAACAAGTAAGGGAAGACAGACAATGCAGGCCTATGGCAAAAGCACACTGGCTGCCTTCACAAAATGGCCACCAGCCACATGGCCAGGCCACAACAGCAAGAAAGGGAAGGCAGACAATGCAGGCCTATGGCAAAAGCACACTGTCTGCCTTCACAAAATGGCTGTAACCACAATTCTGAAGGAGGGACAAGGAGCTAATTGGAAATAGGTCCTGTACCGATGCTCCTAAAGGTAATGTAAAATACTAAAAATGGTATCAGTTCCTAAGAGAAAGTGAGAGGCCGGCAGCCTGATATGGTTGCAAGTCAGGGTAGGATGTTTCCAAAGACAAGGAATGAGTGTGTCAGAGTGGGGAGTGGTACTCCTGTGTGTATTGTGCCCTCACACACCCTTGCGAGTGTAAAGCATCATCATTGGGCACTGCTCCTCGTGGGGGTGGCGCTGCAGTCCCTCATGTGCCCTACAAGAGGGCACTCAAGTGGAGATCTTTTAGGAGTTGCCGCAGTTGTGCATGTGGGTGTGTGGGCCAAGTGGTGAGTGAAAGTGAAGATAAAAAAATCTGTTGGTGCCCTAATGAGTTTATTAAAGGGTACTCAGGGTTAGGCTAAAATCTGGACGGGGATGGAGATGCACTTTATGCTGATAGAGAGGGGAGAAAAAAGGTAGATTCCCACTTCTCTCAACCCATGTGACAGTGTTGTTGTGGTGTTAAAAGTGAAAGGTCGACATGTTTCGCGCTGTTGACCGGCGGACTGGGCAGGCTGTTAGGTCTCCAGGATTCGGTTGGAGGGTGATAACTCTCCCCCTTTACTAGACCGCTATCCACCGAAGAAGCCTTATTCCACCTCAGGAAGGGTTTGAACCAGAGTACACGGATAAGACGTGACTCTAACATACTTCATTCCTCCTCAACGAAGGTACGGTAGGAATATAGGGTGTCTTTTTCCCTGATTCCTCCCTTCCTCTATCACTACTCACGGTCCTGATGAAGCGCCCCGGGATCCATTAGGGACCCACTAGCAGCGTGAAACATGTCGACCTTTCACTTTTAACACCACAACAACACTGTCACACGGGTTGAGAGTAGTGGGAATCTACCTTTTTTCTCCCCTCTCTATCAGCATAAAGTGCATCTCCATCCCCGTCCAGATTTTAGCCTAACCCTGAGGACCCTTTAATAAACTCATTAGGGCACCAATGGGTTTTTTTATCTTCACTTTCACTCACCACTTGGTCCACACACCCACATGCACAAATGCGGCAACTCCTAAAAGATCTCCACTAGAGTGCCCTCTTGTAGGGCCCGTGAGGGACTGCAGCGCCACCCCCACGAGGAGCAGTGCCCAATGATGATGCTTTACACTCGCAAGGGTGTGTGAGGGCACAACACACACAGGAGTACCACTCCCCACTCTGACACACTCATTCCTTGTCTTTGGAGACATCCTACCCTGACTTGCAACCATATCAGGCTGCCGGCCTCTCACTTTCTCTTAGAAACTGGTACCATTTTTAGTATTTCACAAAATGGCTGCCAGCCACATGGCCAGGCCACAACAACAAGAAAGGGAAGACAGACAATGCAAGCCTATGGCAAAAGCACACTGGCTGCCTTCACAAAATGGCCGCCAGCCACATGGCCAGGCCACAACAACAAGAAGCAGTAAGCCAAGAGGAAAAAAGGAAAGACATGCATGGCTATGGCAAAAGCACACTAACTACCACAACAAAATGGCCACCAGCCACATAGTCACTCACAACAAGCAGGAGGCCTTGAAAACAATGAACTCAAGCAGGCCTATATGGACACAGACTTTACTAAATGGCCCCTGGCCACACGGGGAGGCTCAGCAAACGCAAATGCTGGCCCACTATTACAAACACACTCACACACTGGCCAGACAAAGGAGGCATGGTAAACAACACAGCTTTAATGAAACAATACCAAAAACGAAAATCCAAAGGGCTTAAAATGGTTTGCAAGTTACACAAAAACCACACACATCCAACAAAGGCATTTATTTAACACACACGAAAAAAAGAAAAATACAAAAAAAAACACATTTTGCAATTCAATCCAATGCCATCCATGCCCTAAATGATGTTTAAATTGAACAGACACCACAGAAACAGTTGTTTCATGCACCAATGAGTAGCTCTGGGCATACTGTCTGAAAGGCATATTGGCAGACTACTGGGCTAGTGAATTAAATACATATTGCAAATTAATTTCAAAAGTTGGAGAAAATGTAGTGAAGTGTGCCACATGTTTCCTTTATAAAAGATGAAAATTTACTTAAAAAGAAACAACTAGGCCCCTACTGAAACTACAGGCCACCCACCACAATAAATAAAAATAAAACGGTGAAAAGTATAAAAAAATGTAGGTGGAATGCCCCAATCAAACAAACAACGCCAATTTTCCAACTTACTTGTGAAATCTCAAATTCAAAAGTGCTCAAATCCAATGATATATGATGCAGCAGCCACAAAGAGTGATCCTTCCAGCTCCAAATCCAAATAAAAAGTGAACAAGAGATGGACAAAGTACTGGGAGGAGCCTGTGGGACAGGAACAGGAAGTTGGAAACTCTGGGGCACTTCCTTCGTCTTAAAAAAAAAAGAAAAAAGAAAAAAGACTCCTTGAACCAAAAAGTACAGCCAAATGTCAATCTGAGGAGTTTTTTTAATCCAAATCATCATTTCGAGAAGGTTTTGATGCTGCTCGAGAGAGATTCTTCTCCAGATTGTAAATTCTGCGTGTTCGGGATCGCGATCTTCACAAAACTTCCACCGGACGTCCGATGGCGCGCCCGAATGACGTGTTCGCGATCGCACACTCTCGCGGGACCGTGCAACCGGCCACCAAATCTTGTGGCGCTCGCGAACGGATGGGAAATCTCATCGGCGATCACAGGCATCCTGGTAAGTCGCTCCCGAAAACGCATTTTGAGCGCACAGACTAAAAAAAAACTCCAGAGTTTTATGCCCAAGGTTAGTTGTGACTGCCCTGTACAATGCTGTCCCCACCCGTCGTAGTGTGGCTGGACAAGGGACGACAGAACTGGTTTTACTGAGCAAGAGAGACTTTCTGAAGAAAGACAACAAAGGGAAAAGGGGGGTATAAGTATTAGACCTAAAACCCCAGAACTTTAGATTACTTCTGAACTAAGAGGACCCTGCCAAGAAGAAGAGCTTCCAGGAGGAGTACTGCCCCTTTGCTGTGTGTTGCTTTGTTGGGTTGGCCTTCAGATGCTGCTTCCATCTGTGGACAGTAGAAAGGACTGGACTTTTGCCTTGCTGTGGTATCCTACTTAAGAAGATTCTGTAAGGTCTTGAAGTCGACCTGTCTTGTGGTACCAAATCAAGTTCTGGGCCCTTGGAGGTTGATCCTGTTGCAAAGAACTGCCAACAACTGAAGAAACCTGAAAAATTGATGCTTTTCCCTTCTTGCGGCTGTATTTTCTGATGCAGCACTGCTGTGCAGTAAAACCCAACGCCCAGCCCTGTGCGACCAAAGAAACTGATGCATTGCCTGTTGGCAGCCCAAAGAACTGCTGCATGCTGAGTTCAACGCACCGGTCACAGATGTCTGACACCTCTTTATTGACTCCAACGTAGGCCCTGCTGTGTTGCTACAAGAAACAACTCATTGTGGGACCGCTGCTGAAGAAATCGATGCAGTGCTTGTTTGCCACTGAAGCATCGACCTCCAGCGCACCCCTGATTTCAACTCATCATTCCTGCATGCCACGCATTGCCAACGCAGCACCCGCAGACCAGAACCATCTTGGAATAGAAGCATTACTTCCTCCTGCAATCAGCGTTTGATATATCACTTCTCCTGCATGAAGCAGAACTGTTGCATCGGCTCCCAAAAGGCTCAGAAAATGACGCATCACTGTGTTTTCTAACGCTTCCCTCTTCTGCAGTTGTTTTGCCTGGTAGATTTGCATGCAATTGAGGTACTTTGTGTAAAAAATCATCCATCCATGGATTCCTAGGGACAGAATTGCTTGAAACCCTTTGAAAAGGTTATATTTTGAGTTATGTACATTGGAATTTTATCCTGTTGGACTTGTTTTGTTTAGATAAAGATACTTTATTTTTCTAAACTGGTGTAGTGTCCATTTGTAGTGTTTTCACTATGTTACTGTGTGTGTTCTGTACAATTAATTTACACATTGCCACTGAGATAAGCTTGTCTGCTCGTGCCAAACTACCAAGAGGGTGAGCAGGGGTTATCTAGGTGTGTAACTCCCTTATCCTGACTAGAAGGAAGAGTCCATACTTCGATAGGCTGCATACCTCTACCAACTAGAGACCCCCATTTCTAACGGGGGCCAACAACTCCTCCTGTCACCTCCAGTTAGTCCCACACAGTAGGATTGCTGAGAGCTCATCCAAGGCCCCACCCCCTTTCTCCACCTCTCTGTGAACACGCCACATGGCGGAGTACAGGTTGGGGGATAAAGTTCCCTTGGATGCTGATGGTCATTTGGGGGGCCAAGAACCCCACCTGTTACCTCCAGGAAGTCCCACACAGAGGGATTGCTGAGAGATCGTTGGAGGCATGCCCCCTTTATCCATCACTATGCAAACCAGCCTCCTGGCACACTACTTGTTGGGGGATGAAGTCCCTTTGGATGCTGATGGTCCTTGGGGGCCAAAAAGCCCCCCTGTTATCAGCAGTAAGTCCCACATGATGAGATTGATGAGATCTGGTCGGAGGCCCCGTCCACTTTCTCCACCAATCTGCAAATGCATTTAGTAGTTAAATTAAAAAACATAGAAATTCACATAACAAGCCAAACGTTACAGGGACGTTATAGTTAAGAAATAGAAAGTCACTCAAAAACCAAAGGTTAAAGGGACATTACAGATAGGAAATAATTTTTTTTAAACTTAATAATTCACAGGAAAAAACTCAAGTATACAGAGACGTTAGTTAGGAAATAGAATTAAAAAAACATTGAAATTCACTGAAAATTCCAAAGGTTTCAGGGATGTTATAGTTAGGCTCAGATTTCACATGTGCGAAACCATAAAATTCAGCAGTTATTGTTACATGTGCAAACTATATCTTGCCACCCGCAATGCACTGCTTATGACCTCATATATTAGATCACTCATGACATGGTCAATGACATCACGGATGACATCACTGTTGACATCATCCACAGCAACACTCACTCACCCACTCACTCCTCCATAGAGCTACTCACACACCCACTCACTCACTCATACAGCAATTCACATACCCATTCACTAACCCATACAGCCACTCATACAACTAGTTACTCACTGACACAGCCACTCACACAGCCATAAAATCGCCCATACAGCTACTCACACACAGACATGTTCACCTATATAGCCACTCACACACCCATACAGCCTCTCAATACAGCTACTCATTCACCCATACAAGCACTCACACACCCATACAACCACTTACATACCCATTCACACATCCATACAAGCAGTCCCATATCTACTCACTCACCTATACAGTCATTCACACCGACATTCACTCTACCAATTAAACCAGTCAGACACCAACTCACTTAACCTAACACTCACTCAAACAGCCACTCACTCACCCATACAGCCACTTATACACCCAGTCACTCATTCAAACAGCCTTTCAGACACCCACTCACTCACCAATACAGTCACTTACACAGCCACTCCCTCACCTATACAGCTACTGACACACCCACTCACTCAGCAACATAGTCACTCAGACACCCACTCACTCACCCACACAGCTACTTACATACCTACTTATATAGCCATACAGACACCCACACACCCACTCACATACCCGGGAAAACCATTCACACATTCACTCACACACCCATACAAACATTTGGATACCCACTCACACATGCATACAACCAATAACACAACCACTCACACACCTACAGACCTAATCAGAAATCCACTCACTCACCATTACTGTCACTCATGCATGCACGCACTCACCCATACAGCCACTCAGACACCCACTCACACACTAATACAGACATTCACACATCCATTAAGATCACACATGTTAGAGATAGTATCACTTATGTGTAGCACAATTAGTATACTAATCTAAATGATGTAGTAGGTTAGTTTAAATATTTAGCATCCATAAACTTAATTTAATAGTTTGTGAAGGGGTCGTGAGTGGGTTCCCCTCCTCAAACCTATTTTGGGTCCCTGTGACCCCAACCCTGGGGCCAATTGGTTTAAAAAAATGTGAGGGAGACCATGCGGCCCACACACAAGACTTTAAAGGCCCCTGGGATCCCATACCCCAAGACCGATTGGTCAAAAAAACAGATAGGGGGCAGCACGGTCATTGAAGGTCCAAGGGACCCATCCCCTGAGATGAAACTGAGTATAAATGGAGGGGGGTACCCATCCTTGAGCCTTTAAAAGCCCCAGGAACCCCACCCCCTAGGGCCCTCTCAGTTACTGTGTGCCAGTGAGCCCACCCTTGGGACACAGCAGATTCCTTGCCCGTACTAGTGTGGGCAAGGAAACGTGTTTGCTCCCGACAGGCGGTAGCATTTTCAAATCTCCCGTGAAATTGGAGCAAACATTCAAGTCTGCTCCCAGCTGGGAGATTTACACATGTTCCCATAGGTGGAAATAAATATTTCCACCCATATGAGCATGCATATTTAGCTGCTCTCTATGGGTGGGAGCAATGCTGGCTCCAAAACTATGCAAGAAGCCAGCTGCAGCTGTGGGGGACCTGGGGGCTCCCCTCGGTCCCTAACTTATGGTTTGTGGGTGCCACAGCTGGGCACTGGTGATGGGAATGAGGTCCCTGAATCCCAAAAAGGCCAGAGGAGGAGGGGCAGCATACCCCCTTTACTTAATAATGAATTTTAGCCCTGGGGATGATGTCCCCTGAGGCTTGAGGCGGGGGCATGTAGCCCTGTCCCCTTTTAATTACATGTGACTCCAGAAGATGGGTTCCCTGGGGCCAAAGAAGGATCGGGGAGATAGGCTGCATGCCTCCTCCCCAGTTTAATTCAATTTGGCCTAGAGATGAGGTCCCTGGTGCCTACTAAGGCATGGGAAGAGGTCCACATGGCTCCCTCCCCTTTTTAAGTGCATTTGGCTTCAGGGGATGGGTCCCTAGGACCCAAGAAGGGGTGGGGAGGGAGGACACATGCCTCCCTCTCCTTAATTATGTACTTTGGCCCATGGGGTGGGGTTCCCAGGGCAAAACTAAGGCTTTATGCAAGTGTCCCCTCCCCTTTTCCGGCTGCCACAATAACATCTCTGGCATTCAGAAAGTAAGGACCTGTTACACCACCATCAACCTCTCTCTGCTTAATGCTAGGACTGGGTGGAGTTTACGGAGTTCTGCTGCGTGGACCTCTGCGGAGTTGAAAAAAACTCTGCCACGTTATGCAGAGTTCTGCTAGTGGGTAGAGTTTGCTGGCATGCCCGTTCGCGGTGTGATGGGAGCGCGGAGTACGTCATCGCACGTGTGAATGGCACTACATGGTTCTCAAGTGTGTTCTTGTGTTCTAAATCACGCACAAACTGCACCACGCGGTCTGCATGAGCTCAACCATCTTGTTTTTCTGCTCTCTGTTATGGTGCTGGGCCAACATTTTAATCTCTCCTTAATCTCTGTAATCCTCCTCCTTTATTACTTATCTACCCCTTGTTTTTATTTTTTATAATGGTATGTGTCTTTGTGTTTGGGTATTTTAAATTTTTATGACTTTTTGACTTTATTTCCCCTTTGGTCCTTATTTCTTTCTTCTTTCCTTTCCCTTCCTTTTCCTTCTTTTTACTACCCCACGTAGCGCCATGGCAGAGGGATGGCTTCTTTGCGGGCGATGCTGCCACCCAGGTGTGCAGCCCCGGATGATCTTTGGAGAGGAGGAGGTGCCAGCACTAGTTTTTTTTGTGCAGTGTCACCTCCCAGGCTAGTTAGCGATGCGGGAGCATCGGCGGTGCTGGGGGATGGGGCACTGGTACGTGCAGCACATCAGCCTGGTTCGGCACACTGCCCAGCAGCTGATGCACCGCTGGACAGACATTCTGGACCGCGAACAGGACCTGCTCTACCGGCCAGGCATCGAGATTCCAAGGCTCGATGAGTATAATAATTATTTGTTGTGTTTGTGTTCTACAATGCTAACATGTTTTTTCCGAATAGCATGCTGCTCACACTCAGAGGTAAGTTACTTTTAGTTTACACTGGTATATTATTGTGTGATCCAGTTTCTAGTTTCTGCTAGGCAGGTACTCAGCACTACCTAATCGTGCTCTTCATTGGCACTCTCTTTGGCTGATTAATTAAGAAGCCATTGCAGACTGTTCTCCTATCACTATAGTGAATCAGTGAGTATAGCACTCTCTCTGTGGCTTTGTTTATGTAGCTCGTACAGTTCCAAGTTATTTATTTCAGAGCAATGTATAGTATGCATCTATGCATTGCAAAAAAAGGAGACTTAGGGGCATATTCACAAGGACTTATCTCCGAGTTATCTCCACCTTAACTCATCAAAAGTGGAGATAGATTCAACACCCCATTCACAAGTGGGTGCAAACTGCAGACATCGCCAGTATTCCCGCGATAACTGCCCCAAAATTTACCCCCACGGTGGACACCACCAACTAACCCTAATGAGATGCAGAGTAGGCGTTCCCGTGCAAAAACACACAAAAAAACCACAACACCACATTCACAACGAACTGCCAGATCTGCGATGCAAGTCTAAACCACGCGATAAGCCGCGGTAGCAGCAGGTATTTAACACCTGCCTTTTGCTGGTGTTAAGCAGGATGACTACCTGCAGCATGAAAGGGAGCCCAGCCAAGAGCCACATCTGAAGACCCACAGATGCCATGGAGACAATGATCATGCAGCTCCGAGACCCATGAGGGCCACAACACCCACCGCCACCCACCCCAGGCCCGCCACCACCCCCAGGACCCGTCCCGCCCCCGGGAACACCACAGAGGCAGCGTACACAAAGACAGCGGACCCACCTGAAACGCACCTGCCACCCAGACCCAATGCCAGAGGAGGACATTGCCCACTACAGGCCCAAAAGGACAACCATCCCCCGCATCCTGACCCACATCCCCCACCTGCTGACGGTACCAACCCAGCAGACAACCAACATCCTTCCGCAGACAAAGCTGCCGGGTGCGCTGCACATGTCGGCCTCTGGTACCATCCAACCCACAACTGCCAGAGTTGGAGGAGTCACACAGCCAGCCCCATCCATGGTCATCACACCTGCCCTGGATGCCATCATCAGCCTGGTACCCCAGCACCTCCACTTCACCCACACTGCACAGGAGCAGCTGGAGACCAAGCAAGGCCCCTACACCATAGCTGGATTCCCTCACGTGTCGGGGCCAATCAACTGCACACATGTACCCCTCATGCCCCCTGCCGACACTGCACATAACTACCACAACAGAAAGCACACGCATCCCATTAATGTGCAGGCAATAGTGGACCGCCCGGGACTCATCAACAATGTCGTGGCCAACTCCCCAGGCATGATTCTCACATCTCCCGACAGTCCATCATCACCCAGCGCTCCCAGGATGGCACCCATGGAAATGCAGTGCTCGTTGGTAAGTCCAAAATGAACACACCACACACCTCCAGCCCACAGCCATGCAACTCACTACACTGGCAATGGGCACGCAGCACAACTACATTCAACATGCCACACAACATGCCAACCGACCAGACACGACAACACGACTCCATTGGGAACTTGGCCTTGCCATGCCCACAACCCAGCCACGGCATGGCACCACAGACACACAATAGCAGGATGTGAGGAGAGGCATGGAGCAGGCATTTGCGAGAGCGGCAAGTGACCAAGGAATGTGAACCTACCCAATGCCAGGTGTGGCGTGGAGGTGCCGGACAGACCACAGTGTGCAAACCACGGAAATGGTCATGTGGAGATTAACTGCTGGTGCATGGAGTGTAGTGGCCAGTGGACGGTACCATGTCCCCACAGGCTGTGGGGCAGAACGCGGAAATGTCGCACGTTACGTCCCCCCCTGCATGCGCAGGCAGAGTGGGTTGGACCTGCGTACGCCAGGCCTGCATAGGGGTGTGAACAAAAAGTCCATCGCACTAGGCGTGGTTCTCATTCGGAATGGACAACGCGTCTGCCAGGGCGGCGCCTCTCAGCTAAGGGTGGGCGTAGTTCGCGAAGTAATGCTTCGCGAAGCTACGCAAAGTGCAGTTCGCGCTACGCAAGCTTCGCGTAGCACTACGCGAACTGCGTAGCGCACTGTTCGCAATGATTGCACAGTGCCGGATGCTTGTCCGCACTGTGCAATCATTGAAAACGGCAACTTGCACAGTGCGAGCTGTCTTTACTGCCGCTCGAGTAGATTTTTACTCGAGCTGCAGCTTCTCAACGCGGACTGGTAGTTTCTCATCGCGAGCGGTCGCGAGCATACGCGACCACTCGCAATGAGAAACCTGACCTCCCGCGTTGAGAATCTCGCCGGAGGTTTATTTTCCACGCTCGCGATCGGCAACTTGATGTTGCTGATCGCGAACGAGGAAAAAGTCTCGCCGGGATGTCATTTTGCTTGCTCGCGGTCGCCAACTTGACGTTGAGGACCGCGAGCAAGCAAAAATGACCGCGGCACTACGCTACGCTACGCTACGCGTGTTCGCACTGTGCTACGTGCAATTCGCGTTGTGCGAAGTAGCGCAGACTTCGCAAACTACGCGAGCGTAGCGTAGCACTTCGCCCAGGGTTACTCTCAGCCCGCCACGAGTCCGGCGCCGAGCGCGGCGGGGCCTGCGTCCCTGTGCACCTGCTGCACCCCGGGCTGCTGGTCCCCAGACCCGTCATGCCTGCCCCAGCGCACCAACGAGGCTCCGCTCACCTGCCTACACCAGCGTGTGTCAAAGAGGGCCCACCATGTGCCGGTGCAAGCTCCAAGGCCCAGTCCGCGACCTCTGCAGCCTCCTGCCGACCATCGCTGGCCCCCACGATGCTGGCCCACATTACTCCTTTCTCATTGACATACTCCACCGGCGTCCTCTTCGGCCCAGTAGGTCCCACATGTGGAACTGTGCCCTGAGTCTTGAATGGCAGTGACCCCAAGTCTGTGGCAGCGTCCACATCACTATACTCCCTTCGATCAGTGAAGCATAGTTCTGCATCGCAGGCCTGCGACATGTGGTGCCACTAACCCTGTTCAACGCAAGCCGGCGACACGTGGATGAGGGCTCAGGCCTACACTGCGGACCAGTAGGTCCCACATCCAGCACTTAGTCAAATTTCAAATTCAAAAGCTTTATTCGGTGTAAATACAACAAACACCATAAAAGCATACTAATACACAATAAAAGAAAATATTCACATAATACATCATACTTAATATTCGAAATTAAAGTCAATTTTACAGGTTAAATTTTCCCTAGAGATTAATTCGGTTATAAAGTTATTAAAATATCAGTGCATGAAAAATTCATAATACGTTGGTACGGCTACCACAATTTGTGCAATAAAAATACTAATACATACAGGTCAATATAAAGTTAATAAAGTGCCAATGCATGGAGAAATCTTAGTACAAAAGTACAAGCTGCTACAATATAAGCAATAAAGTGCTAGTGCTTATAAATGCGTGTATTTAAACATACATAATAAAATATAACTATTGATCTTGTTCTTCATATAATAGTGCTTCCAAATGTACAAGTTCTTTTCTTTTCCCAATTGAGAGTTGTATATAACGTATAACAGAACTTATTACTTTTATGTTATCCAGACTGCAAACAAAATCAAACGCATTTTTATAACTATAAAGGGTATTTCTTAAAAAAGAGGTTTTAAAATTGATTTCCGGATACCCATATAAAAAGGACAAAAAGTATAAAATGCATAGTTGATTGTAAAGTTTTACCATCACATGGGCAAGGTGGTAATATATAACACAATTTTTCAGTACTTGGAAAGGCAATTAAATGGTGTAGGGTACCTAGCCTTAGCCTAGTCAAGTAGAATCTGTGCTGGGTATTCCTTACCAATATCAAATATGGCTAAATGCCCCTTATAAATGGACCTTCACAATAACTGGCTACAGTCTTTTTTTAATGACAGCGCTTTCCCGTTCCTGTTCCATTACAGTTAAGTATTTTGATTTCAAATCGTTTTTAGAAAAATCCTGTATTGTAATGGGATTGTTTTTGTCGATACCGACTTTACATTTCATTAAAAGTTTAAAAATGTGCTCCAACCAGGGTATTTTAGAACTATGGTCAAGGGCTAGGCAGTCCATTATTAAATCCTTTGTGAACTTAGTTTCTTCCTTTGCCCAAAGCCCTCGCCAAAATATAAGGCCTGCCAAGTTTATTGTATCACTTAAATATGGTATAAAAAACTCTTTATGTACAATAGCGGTCGCAGTAGCACTAGGGACCGCCAACAGCCTTTTTAAAAACTTGTTCTCCTTTATTTGTAGTGCAGTCGTATTTGTTCTCCCCCATAACGCTGCACCATGACAAACCCCTGAGACACACTTGCTCCTGTACAACGATAGAATTTCCAGTATGGGTTTGTTTCCTATTTTTGCTGCAAATTTTAATATACCCTCTGTAATTCTTAAAAATTTCATTTGACATAGTTCAATGTGCTTATTCCAAGAACCATTTTTGCAGAATAACAACCCTAAATACGAAAAGGTGGATACTCTGTTAATAAAAACCCCACCCACATGATGTTGTCTATGCTTTGGCCTTTTCCCCCCACATGTCATTACAAAAGTTTTCTTTAAATTTAACTGCAAATCAATATCCGTCATATATAGGGCAAAGTTATCAATCAAAATTTGCAGGCCATTTCCAGTCCTGGACATTAACACAGCATCATCTGCATATAATAAAACAGGTGTGGGGCGTTTTCCTACTTTTGGGGCATCTGCAGCTAACTTTTGTAAAAATGGGCCCACATTATTTATGTATAATGAGAATAAAAGAGGAGCTAAAACCCATCCTTGTCTAATCCCCCGCTTTACCATAAAATCAGGTGTACATTCCCCCAACTTCCCATATCGTTCCCTAGTAGTTAAAAAGGCATACATTTGTGATAAAAACGAAATTATTTCAATAGGGGTCCCTAGCCCCTTCAATATTTGCCAAAGTTTTTGATGATTAACTAAATCGAAGGCGCTAGTTAGGTCTACAAAGCATAGGTGGAGTACCCCTTCCCTAGCCTGTGTATACTTCCCTATTAACAATTCAAAATTTAAGCACTGCTCTACCATCCCAATACCCCTTCTGAAACCATACTGGGCTTCTGTCAAGATTTTACTTTCACTAGCCCAGTCTTCTAGCCTTTCTAACATAATTCGACCCATCAGCTTCGATGAGGTATCAAGAAGGGATATTGGGCGGTAGCAGTTAGCCTTCCCTATGTCCCCCTTTTTAAAAATGGGAACAATGATACTTTGCACCCAGGTGGCGGGTAATACACCTCCCAAGGCCACATTAAAAACATTCAATAAAATAGGTATCCAAAAATCCATGTTACACTTAAAAACATCTATAGGCACCCCTTCAGGTCCAGCAGCTTTTCCATTTGCGCATTTTTCAAGGGCTAATTTGATTTCTTCTGTAGTTATGGGTAATGCCTTTACGGAGTTTACTGTTATAAACTTATCTCTTTTACAATCAATTATTTTTAAACCTTCAGGATTAAAGATCTTCTCAAAATATAACACCCAGTCTTCTGGTGGAACCACAGTATCAATCCTTACTTCATTATTTCCTTTGAAATATGGATGATTAATTGTCTTCCAAAAAAAGAACAGAGTCTTTCGTCTCAGCTGCCTGCTTTAGCTTCTCCCAGGCGCCCTCACGGATCTCCCTTTTTCTATTTTCCAAGGTTTTTTTATAATCTTTCCTTGCGGTACTGATCCTATCAGGGTCCCTGGGTTTTTGTTTAAGAGCCAATTTCAATTCCCCATTCAGCCTCGTGATTTCATGGCTAAACCATCCTGGATTAAGATCACAGGTTTTCTTCTTCTTTTTGGCTTTTAAATTACCAGCAATTTCCTTGGCAATATTACTAAAGGCAGTTATGGTAGCTATTTTACTCGAAGAACTATCCAAGCAAATTTCTAAATCCTTTCGTGTTCTCTCTCTAATATTTTCCATAAACATAACTGGGTTAACACCCGACCATTTTATGGATACACCATTGTTTCCTTGAACGTCAATATCAGCATCTGCTCTCTTTCCTTGTAATTTGGTCGGCAAGTCTATTTTCAGTATCAAGCTTAAAGGATGATGATCGCTAAACAGACTAATATTAATCAGGACTTTCTCAACCAAATTGCTACTGTTTGCTGATATTATAAAATGATCTATATTTGACGAGGACCTTGCTCCTACAAAAGTATATAATTTTGTTTCACCTTCTGATATATTGGGTTCTAAAACAATTAAATCGTATTTATGTAACACCATATTAATGGCTTCCCCATACATATCATGCACAAAATGTGTAATCTTGTCACCATAATCATCACAATATCCACAGGGTTCACCTACTTCATAATCACATCTAACAGAATTGAAATCCCCCGCCCATACTAAAACATATTCCCCTATCACTCCCTTTAGGAAGCAGTCTAAGTCCTTTTCTAATAAGCTAATTACCTTACTCTTTGTAATATCAAACAGGTTGTTATAAACGTTTATAGCAACAATTGCCTCTTTTCCGTTAGATTCGAGGTATACAAATTTCCAGGGATAGGCTTTGAACACAAGGATTAAAGGATTGATGATTATCCAGACTTGTACGGGCGTTTATTTCATATGTAGTTTGCTCCGTAACCCTATCTCTCGCAATATTTTCAGATATTAGAGGCTCCGTTTCTCCCTCTGATATTGATTCCTTTAAGACCGCGTCAAGGGCTGTCTTGGTTGCCGCCAATTGTTCCTCCACATGTATAATTTCATCATTTATGAGACCCACTGCATTTGTTAAATATTTCGTTATTGGTGCGTTTTTTGTAGTTTTCATAGACTTCTTCCCCCCTTCTTGTGGTAACTTTCTTTTACCCATATTAGCAGGCTATTCAATATACGATGCCTATTCCAGTATAGGTAAACTCTTACCGTTACCTTGTGTCTCTCCGCCAAATGGCAACAAAAAGGGGAATGGCCCTGCCCTGCTACTTCCTGTCGCGGACGGGCGCAGACGGGCCTGCCCTTGGCCCGGGCTTTGCCCGGGCACGGCCCGGGCACGCCCGCATGCATCCCGTGCTGCGGGGAGGCCTGGCCGATCCTTTACGCGCCTCCAGGCGCGGGAAGAAACGTCACGGCAGTCGCCGCTGCAGGGGCTGCTGGGGATTGTAGTTAGCCGTTCCCCTCACGGCGAGATAAACGAGAAAGCCTGAAGCCGTTTCCCTCACGGCAGATGAAAGGCAGAGAGGTAACCGTTCCCCTCATGGCAAAGTAGCAGAGTGACCCAGCAGGTTTGTGAGATGCAATGTCTCGCACTGCGGGAAGGCCTGGCCGGTTCTTTACGCGCCTCCAGGCGCGGGAAGAAAAGTCACGGCAGTCGCCGCTGCAGGGGCTGCTGGGGATTGTAGTTAGCCGTTCCCTTCACGGCGAGATAAACGAGAAAGCCTGAACCCGTTTCCCTCACGGCAGATGAAAGGCAGAGAGGTAACCGTTCCCCTCACGGCAAAGTAGCAGAGTGACCCAGCAGGTTTGTGAGATGCACTTAGTCATGAATCATGAATGGTAGAGTCCACACTAGTGAACGCACGGAGAGGAGTAAGAAGAAGATGCGGCTCAGTCCGGACGAAAGCCGGATCAGAGTCACGGAGGTGATCGAACACTATCAACAACTGAGCTGGTGCCATCAACCCTGGTCACCGCAAGTCCGCATCCCATGGTGCCACTGAACCTGAACCACGCAGGCCAGTGGGACCATCCAACCTAAGCCGGCGACACTCAGTGAATGGCCCGTGCTGACCGCTGCCTCAGGCCTACACTGCAGTCCAGTAGGTCACACATGTGGAACTGTGTCTTGGGTAAGATGTGGAGGAGTCCACACCATTGGACACGCCTCATCGCAGGCGGCATCCCCTAACAGCACTGGTGCCACTAACTCTGTGCGCAATGAGTCATGGGCACTATCTGGTTGGACCTTGGTGGCGTCTGAGTCCATGGCCTGGGAGTTTTCTGCATCTTCATCTGGCTGGACCGGACTTGGTGTCCGACATGTGTCTGTTCCATTCATCTCCACCATAGTGACTGTTTCAGCGTGGTTCTGCTCTCTGCATCATGCCCTGGGGGTACACCTTCCACTGTCAACCGAAACACTCCACGACAAACCCCTTTGTCATCTACGGAAACCTGCTCTGCACTCGTGACCCTGCCCCAGTGCACCGCAAGTCAGCGGCCCGTGGCGGTAGGCCCGTGCAGGACGCTGTGCATCCGGGGCCACTAACTCTGTGCAGCACAAGTCATGGGGCCTTTATGGTTGAATGGTTGTGTCCTTTACCATGTACACTGTTGTCGATTTCTGACTGCACGAGGCAGCCCTTGACGGCTGGTGTGCACACACCCCACACACATCCAACACAGGTGTCACTCAATATGTGTGCCTGCTAATAAATGTGGCCGGGCGCACGTGCCCGTAGCCATTCACACCATCTGGGCAAGTGTGTCCGTGTGGTCATTGTGTCAGCATGATGGGCACGGGCCCTGCAACATCACAGTGGGCTGTCTTTAGCGGATGATACCATGTCATCTCAGCATTGGCAGTGACCTTGGACATGTAGCTTTGCCCGCAAGCGGCGTGTGCTGGTCCGGCGTACGTCAGGTCAGCGCAGGGGTGTGCTGATTCAGCAGGGCGTGGCTCGGACCTGGCCTTGGGCAGGAAGTGCGGTAAGTGTGTCTCTGTGTTGGGGTGTTGTCGCCACCAGGGCCACAGTAGTCGATGTTGCAATGTAGCATGCACCAGGAGGGTGGGCCCGCACGGATGGGGAAATGTAGGAGCGCAAGACCGCTCGGAGTCTTGGCACATGCATGCCAAGTGTTATGTGTATCAGTCCTGCGGCTGCATGAGTCAGTTGCCTAGCCTCAATCGCAGCGCGATCACAGCCAGCCATTGACTGTACACCTGTGTCCGCCCTGTCCAGCCCATTGGCCTACACTCACGTGGCCGCACACCTTCAAAGGCCAGCTTCACGGTGTTGTTGGCATGCCGCTGGACATGCGCGGACAGGCATTACAATGGTGTGCCGTAGGAGTGCATGTGATACAACCTCGCAGCGCACACAAGTGTGGGGGCTTGTGAGAGGGAGGAGTAGCTGTGAGGAAACGTAACACACAGTGAGGCCACTCATGTGCCACGTGCTGGGCATATCATCCATGATTCCCAGGGTCGCAGACATCCCCCCACACCCACGACAGGCCTCTGTACATCTCCTGAATGCATGCAGATGGTGAAGTTACTGTAGGGATGAGGGGTCCTTTGTCTGTACTATCAGGCGGTGGCACATCTGCAGCTCCGAGCTGGGACTTGCATGTGGCCAGCACCCCCTGACAGATACGATAGCATTTACTTGCGACTCCCACACTATGCACTGCCCGACGAGAGACCAATGTGTACACATCCCACACGCAGAAGTCCGTGGTCGTAATTAGCGTGCGTGATATGGACTTCACACGTACTCCCACCCCACCCCAGGCCTGCACCCGTTGCACACAGACACTGCTCATTGCTCCGAGCTGTGCCATTTCATCCACAGAACTGGTGCAGGGCAAGCCAGTGCCGCTTCAAGCAGAGCCACTAATGCAATGGCATACCATCCCGGACACATGCTCGACTCCAGTCACGTGGACCTGTACTGTGCACGGCTGCTGCATGTAGCTGGGGGCACTGCCGTTGGCAGTGCTGCGGATCAGTTACCGGCTGAGCTTCCGCCTTGCGAACGTCACCTGCGTTCAGCCTGTGTTGCATTGTCGCTCGTGCATATTCGAGTGGACCATGGATGTCTGCCTCTCCAACGTAACGGTAGCTGACCTAGATTTCGACGTGTGTGTGCGCCCCCTGTTGGCCCACGACCAGGAGTGTCACCGTGATGCCCGTTTATGGCATGCATGGATGTTTGGCATGCATGCTGGCAACTGGACCTGGGAGATTGCACGAGTCGTCGTGTGCAGTAAGCACATTGAGCCACTATCCGATTGGGCTTTGGTGCACATTGGGGCCAGGGGTTGGAGTCAGCACATCTGTCAGGGTCAGCTGATGGATTACGTCGACGACATGTCAGATGTGGTGGACAACGATCTCTCATTGGAAATGTTGGCCTACGCTGCTGCACTCGCGTTCATGGACGAGTGACAAGGTACCTGCAGCCACAACTGGATGTGACCCATTGCACGTGTCCCGACGCCTGGTTGCATGGTGGGAATCTGGTCACATGTCCCAAGACAACAGTGGACATGGCTGCATTGGCCTGGACTCCTGATCCATGTGCGGACAACCAACGCGGGTTGGCACTGACTTGTGTGGTGATGGACTCCCCCGGGGTGGACATGGGCGCTTTCCTACGTTCCTCATTCAGACATGCTGCTGCATTGGTCTGCATATCGTGGCACTTCTCTTGGCCGTACTGACACGCACTTGTTGATAAAGTTTCCGCACTTTCACTTGTCTCCAACTGTGTTGTGTCTTGATTTGTATGCCAATGTGTGTGTCACGGACTCTCTGGCTCCCTGCCATCCGTGCATTGCTACCCCATCAGGGCTGTGGGTTTGTACTTGTGCATTATCATGTCCCTGTTTCGTGCTTTGCTAGATGCGTATGGCCGTTTACCGGCCACAAGCGGCTGCACTTGTGTCCTGTGTTTGGTTGTGCAAATGTGGGTGTTTGTACCACATTGTGTTCGATGTTGGGGTGCTCTGCTTCCTATGTATGTGTGCTGCATTGTGTGTGAGATGTCCCTTCAGCTCTGATTTGGCTCACCCTTCTCCCTTTCAGGCAGTGTGGTTTTCACTTCTGTGCTTGTTCAGTGGTGTGATATTGCCGGGTTGTGTGACTTGTGCTCTTGGTTGGTGTTGTCACTCTTGGGCATGGTTTGTCTGCAGTTGTGCTGTGCTTCATTGTGCATGTGTGCCATTGTGCCCATCTCCCCCCATCCCCCCAGTCCCTGGTCGTTCCTCTCCCTGTTGCTGTTGTGTCTGTTGATTTTGGGCAGTTTCCAGTCCCCGAGTCCTGCCACCATCTCCAGACTGATGTGGTGGACACCATTTCCTCCATGTCATCCAGCTCCTGGTGTGGCGCTGGACTCCCACCTCCGGTGTGCATTGCTGCCTTCTTGTTGTTGGCGTGTTTCTGCTTCTTTGTGCGTTTCACATCATTCCGGCTGTTCTGGTTTTCTTCCATTGTCCTCCTCCGCTCTCCGGCTGCATTCACCTTGTCCACGATGGCCTGCCATGTACAATGTTTTGTTGCCAATGGGGCTTGTGGGGTTGTGTACTGGCTCCGGTTGCCTCCATTGTGCTTCGCTGTTGTTTTCTGTTTGGTTTGTCTTTCTTTTTCAGGCTTTTGTTGTGCTTATTCCCGCCTGCCGTGTGTGTGTCGCGGGCCTGGCAGTGCTTATCGCTGCTTTCCTCATCGCGAATGGGCTCATCGCATGTTTTTCTGTGTTGTGGTTTGTATTTTTATCTCCGTTGAGGTGGTTGTATCGCGGACATTGGCCGCATTTTCGGCGGACTATCGCATGGTACCGCCGTGTTGTGAATTCCACGTTAACACAGGGTTATTTTCCCGCGATAGGCTGCGATGTGTAAAGTTGCGTTAGCATTTTTTGGTGATGTTTAGCACACGTTCTTGTGAATATCCTCCTTAGTTGGTCCAATTTAGGGGGCTGAGGAATGGGAACAGAGTCAAAGATCATTCACTACAATGAATTGGTTCCAAATGTAGTTTTTGTTAAAGAAATTTGGAATAGGGATTTAAAGGCAACTCAATGACTGTTGATAGACTTGAGTCGAAACTAGTAATACTATAGGCAGTCTATTTTAAAGAATAAAGATGTGACTGCGTTTGCTTGTCATAAAAAATGTTGTGGAAGTTATTAACTGAATCACTACATTTTTTATCTTCTTAATTTCTATCATCAGCACCCAAGGGCAAGAAGAGGGACGTTTCTGAGAGTCTGGGAGAAGCTGGTCATCTGGCGCCAACCACCAGCACCACTGCTGAGGGCTCTGCTGATCCCAGTAAGTTCTTTTATGATTGTTGTGGACTTCTTAGGGTAGAATCTTGGTGTACTGGAATGTTGGTGCTGTCTATCGTGAAGAAGCAGATAGCAGGCCCAAGTATGCTAGTATTATAAACAAAATTCACCATGTATGTTTGTTGAGAAGGCTTTCCTTTTCCTGCTCATGCCCTAACACAGTTGAGTTCACAAGAAAGTGGCCATGGTCATCATGGATCCCCACCCCAAACCCCCCCAAATGTAGTGTGGTGCTGTCTCGTTCATTTATAGTTACAGTATATCAGCAGTTTCCCATGACATTGCAGCATGACTGAAAAAAAAGTAGGAGGTCCCTCGCCCTTTGCATTTGCCAACCAACACCATATGTCTTTCAGTGACCATCATTTCACCCCTGGCTTGTCTAACTTTGTAAACCAACTAATCAAATGCCCAGAGTGATATTAAGAAAGATACTGCAGTGCTAACTGAACTGTAGGGTTGTATTGCAGTCATATTTAGGATTGCATACATTTGTTTTATTCTGGCCACACAGAACATCGTTGATGCCAGCTCCAGTGCCGCTGCAGGAGGAGACAGGTCAGTTGCAGGGGGAGAAGCAGTAGTAGGAACGGGCACTGATAAGTCACATAATTTCTTGCAATTACTATGCTCACTAGTCATTGCCATGGCGTCGTCATCAACATATGACTGTGAAGTGAAACCCTCTCAGCTTTATCAGCCACAGTGGTGGTTGAGGGTGAAAGGGTACGTGGGTGGGTAAAGGGATGGATGGGCAAAAGGATGGTTTGAAGAAAGGGTGGCTATTGAATGGATGGAAAATGGATTGGAAATTTTGGTGAAAGACTGCATGAGAGAAAGTAAAGCTTAATCATGGTGGCTATGGGTGAGTTAGAATGAAAGGATGAATGAATATTTGGATTGTTTGGATGAATAAGCAAGGCAACTCTTCTCATGAGGAGCATGCTGCTCACCTACTTTGCTTACAGGGTTCTCATTCAAAGCTATTGTTCTAAGGGGGGGTATTTTTTATTCTTTGTTCTACTCCTTTGACTCGCTGTATTTGTTAAGTGAGCCAGATGTATCCCACCCATCATTCATAATCCCTCCTCACCACCCGTGGCATTTTTGCCAACTATGACCGAAGTGCAGCATGTGTCAATTTGTGACTGCAGTGTTGGCTGTGTAATGTGCGTCTGCTTCACTTAATACAGCATTTACAATGTTTTCAATGGATTGCAAACCGAACACACAAGGTGTGTTGTTTCCCTTCGCCAACTCAGTTGCCTCTTAGTACTTCACTCCTTTATTTTTTCCTAAGTTCTTCCATTCCAGCCTACCAAATTGGAAAATCCATTCTTGGCATGTGCCACATTCAATTCTATAACCATGTGAAGTGAAGTGATTCCAGAATATATTTCATGGTTTCCCAAAACAGATTTATTTTACACTTGTTCAGATTTTTCGCTTTCGAACTGTACAGTGGCTGAATAAGCCAAAAATGACAAATTGATGATCAGTGTAATGGCCGCTCTATTATATATCAAAAAAGCTCTACCCTACCTGTCTAATCCCTCTACCCTACCCCCCTGCAGTAGAGTAAATCAAGTTTCCTTTCCTTGCTTACTGCCCAGCAAATTAATTTGTTGGAAATATGTGGTGGTGGGCGAGACCACAGAGTAAAGTGGGAGTAAGTGCACAATTTGATGTCAAGTTTGGTGTATGGGATATACAGTGACAAACGAATCTATATAGCCCGTTCCTTTCCCTGCAGTGCTGTCCATCAGATTCATTTTCCTCAACATCTGCTTACGGCAGACAGGATAATATATTAATATCCGCATTTCATACATGAGGTGTGTAACGTAGTATCTTATTTATTATTCATCTGCCTCTTTGGAGACATGGTAGAAAGACAAATGCATTTGGCGAAGAGCAGGGACATTGGAATTAAGAATAGATAATTGTCAACTAAAGCTGCAGACAGTAATAAAAAGGCCAACGTGCTTGCTAGCAATGAGCATGGCTTCATTATTTTAGCACAACACACAACTTGTACTCCATATAGTGCATTATGTCATACACATTAATGAGAAGTAATTTATTTTTAAACTAAAAGTATCTGACTCTGTTTATAGTTACTTGAAAAGCCTTTAGAAAAAAAATAATCAAATCACTGTTTTTTAATCCGGTGATGTTATTCTGCCTGTTAATACCTTTCTGCCACACAGACAGTGCTTTTTGTGCAAGGCATTTGTGGATAAAACATAAAATTGGCCTTGTGACTCCCCTAGACATAATCACAAATAAATTCCAATGGCCCTAGGGTACCAGCAATGTACTGCTACTGTGCCACCCAGTAATTAAAAACAATTGTTTGCACAGAGCATTATTTACAATTTCTCTTTTTCATTTTTCTCAATATAGCTGCTCCTGCTGGTCCAGCCCGACCACCCAACATGCAGGAGATAGTGGCCCGTTTGCGGCAGCAGAGGCTGAAGCGTATCCAGCTGGAATACCGGTGGCTGGTGGTCCTGGAAGAGGAGGAGAAAGAAATCCAGCCTCCCGGCCATCCCATCGACGGTGCCACTGCCAGCCAACTGTTGCTACCCCCTACCACACTGACAACAGGCGATTGCTGCAATGCATCCTGCAGCGGCTGAACACCATCGAAGGCCTGCTTACCACAATAGAGCAGTGCCTGGACCCGCTCCAGACCGATATCCATAATGCCCTCTTCTAGCCCTTTTTAAAAGAAAATTTATTGGTGGGAGGGACTTGTTGTTTGTTGGGGCTGGGTGGAGAGGGTGGGAATGGAGTTGGGACTAGGGGGACTTTTTCCTTGGACATTTTGAGTTTTGGGGCTTGGGTCAGTTTTGTTTGGGGAGAGGAGTGGGCATATTGTTTGGGTGGAGAGGATGGGTTTCTTTGTAAATAAATAAATAAAGGGGAAAACTATTGTATTCAATCTAAATTTATGCCTAAGTAGTTTGTTTTACTTTTGTTTTGCACTACTGCCTTCAAGTAGTAGTACGCAGCCTGTTTATGTGTTTGTAACTTAAGAGAGAGCGTATCACTAAGTTAAGGAGTTATATTTCTCTAACTATCTTGTCCATTAGGGGGAATGCTGCCATAATGACCTATATTGTGTACAACAACCTAGATAAACAACAGTAGCAGTAAGTTACTTACTTACTAAGTTAAATTTCATCATACTAGTTGTCTTACCTGAATATAGCTGAAGCAATAACAGGGAGGGCATCACAACTTCACAAGTGAGGTCTCACTTCCAGTTCCACCCAGGTGAGCTCCAACTGTAGGATTAATCTGAATGATTGATTGATTATCCATCGTAGGCAACTAAATGGAAAGAGAAAGACTGAGTTAGTGGGTTGTATATTTGTCAAATATTTACAAAGAATTGACACCATATGAGTACTACATGATGAGACAACGAGAATGCCTGATAGTGCCGAAATGCAAAAAATAGCGGGCTCCATTCACAAAAGTAATCTGAGACAAAATCCTAAATTTATGACTTTTGGTATTCACAAAAGGCATTTAGGAGTAGTAAAATTAGGATTTTGTCTTAAGTTTGTCTTAAGTTTTGGTCTTAAGTTAAACTTAAGTTAAACTTAAGTTAGGATTTTGTCTTAAGACCAAAACTTAAGACAAACTTAAGACAAAATCCTAACTTTACTACTCCTAAATGCCTTTTGTGAATACCGAAAGTCGTAAAGTTAGGATTTTGTCTCAGATTACTTTTGTGAATCGGGCCCAGCAATACTAGTATGTTTTGGCTAATGTGGAGCTAGTAGTATTACCTGGAAAATTCTCAAGTTATAAAAAATGTACTCAAAGTCTATAGTGGACAAGCTTAGGGTAGGCATTTACGGTTACGCAACACAAGGCCTGAATGATGATGCTGACAACTGATGTTCTTCATTCTATTGCCTTTTTTTACGAGAAGTGATGCATCGCTGCCGCTACGCAATGATGCGTCAAAATGCAATCCACCCACGAGCGACATCGCAAAACACCACGGTTGCACCATATCTACAATTTGGCAGACCGTGGTGTAAGGCGGGAGCCTGCGTCATGAAAAAATACGTAGGTGCCACAAAATTGCCGCAAAGTCAGAGTGACCCAACTGTCAAAAAAGTGACAGAAGGCGGACTTGTGTCATGTAACGCGAGTCTGAACACCCAGCGACAGTTTGAACTGCGTCAAGTGGGAAAAATATAGCAAAAAGTGACGCATTTTACAAAAAAGAACATTTGAGGGACCCTACTGGAGTCAGCAACGGAGCAGGAAGCACACTTCAGTACTCAGGAGAATCAACCAAACAACCCCAATACCAGTCCAGATGCCCATGCAGACAGCCAGGTAAAGAAGAAGAGGAAGTCAAACTTCAGTGAGGAGGAAAACTAAATACTGGTCACAAAGGTCACCAATCATCAACATCAGCTGTTTATGAGCTCAAAGTTGCCACTATGAAGGAAAGAGGTGATCTGGCATTTTATCATGCAGAAAATAAACTGTGGTGGTCAAGCAAAGAGGACAGTTACTGACTGCAAGACGTGAAGGCACGATTATAAGCGCAGAACAGAGGCTAAACTGGTGTCAAATATCAAGGCAACATTGCAGACCGGAGGAGGAAGTCCAGCAGACCAGGAGGTGTTGGATGCCCTGGAGGAGTGGGTGGCAGCTGTCAACCCAGAGGAGTTGGCGACTGGAATCTCGGGAAAGGACAGTGCAGCCCAACAGAACCAACAAGAGTCCTTGGGAAAGTCACAACAAGGGGCATTATGGGAGTAAAAGGTCATGCTGTTGATTGCAGCCAGCTCTGTACCTGTGCTCCAGTGTGCTTGTGCAGGTTAATGGTTTCGGTTCTGGGTCTTGTTCCATACAACCCCACATAAAGTTACTGACACTGGCCAATCATACATTGCACAGTCCAATCAAGCTCCATCATCTCCTACCTGTCATCTGTAAAGTCTAGCGCCAGTCCACATCCCACTTGGTAAACTGCCACCTGTTGGTTGTTGACTGTACAGCATGAATAACCAGATCTACAAGTATCTGAATACAAAGGTCCAAATTCCAAAAAAAGCAATGCAGCGCAGAAAAGCAAGCCATGCGGCTGTGCTGCACCACATCACATTCAAAGCACAGGAAGGGGTCATATGTAGAACAATATGTCCCATCCCTATGCTTTCCTCTGTGCAGGTGCACAATTGTCTGCCACGTGCAAACACAGGCACCCCTGTGCCATGGTGCAAGGGTGCCTGTGTTGGTGCATGGCAGGTCAAAGTACTATAGTGGCCCATGTCACAAAGACATATGGCACAATGTATCAGTGTATGATGTAGGGCAGTGCTGCAAGGAAGATAGCTGCACTGCCCTATGTCAAACCAAAAGGGCATTAATGTGCTGTATCTATGAGATACAGTGCACTCCTGTCCTTTGCGCACAATGGGCTGCCATCCTTGCACCATGGTGCAAGGTTGCCTGCGTTGTGGGGATGATTGATTTTGTGCAGGAAGGGACACCTTCCTGCCCAAAATAAATCAATTCATGCAATTTCTTCTTCACATGTGTGCTGCAGAATGCAGCACACATAGAAAAAGGAACCAAGGCTGAGAAAGGAAAACATTTCTCCTCGTTGGTCCTCCCTAAAGCCACCCCCTGTGATGATGTCAGAATCTGTGGCATTTCCAAGTTTACGACTGCTTTTAAATATGAGAATGCTTCAGATTCTAGGGGTGTTGTGTGAGAACACCCGCAGCAATACCCATGGAACACCCATTGCACGCAGTGTTCTGTGTGACAGGGGCACATATTTACAAGGCTATGAAAAGCCATGTAAAGTGTCTTTACGTGGCCTTGTAATTAATAGCCGACACCGGAACGTCAAAAAAGTGACACTCTGGCAGCGCAAAAGTGCTGCAAGGGACCTCATAAATGAGACCCAGAATGCATACCTGCCCAGCATGTAATGCAGTGGTTGTGCACCCCAAAAACAAAATCTGCATTGGCCCACACCAATAAAATGTAAACATCCCCTGTGAAGTAGTAGAGTCAACTCAAACCAAAGTCACCATGCAAACAGCAGTAACATATCTCTTTCTCTTTGTAGAGTATGCACCTATACCATCTGTCTAGGTGTCTGATCCAATGGAATTTCCTGGCATGGATGAGAGCCTGTCCAACCTTGATCAGGATACCATCCACCAAATCCAGGACTCCATATGGACACCTTCTCAGATCGCTGGGAGGGCCACTAATGTAATGGGGTCTCCAGATGAGCCGCACACATGTGCACCTACAGCACCTGCCAGCACACATCCACCACTGGATTCTGAGGACACACAATTTGTTTTCCAACAGACAGTTGTAGGACTCCAGTGTGAGCTTGTGAATGAGGTGCATGTGGTGATGGAGTCCCTGGCAGGCAGCCTATAGGCCATCCATACCTGCCTCAGCTCTAAAGAGGACAACCTAGAGGATACACAAGGAAACTACCCACAGTGCCATGGTCCTGTGCATTCCCTGCCAACCATCACTGGTGTCATGAGGCATAGGCATGTACAAATGCCCTACCAAAGTGGCACCAGTGAGGTTGGCAAACAGCTTGTGAAAATCTGTGACATCCTAAAGTCAATGGAGCGGAAGCAGGATACCTACATTGCCACAATGTCTGCCTACCACCAGGATGTAGTAGCTGTCCTGAAAAACCAGCAGACCCTCATAAATGAAGTGCTGCCTTGCCTGTTAGCACAGGGAAATGCTGCTGCAGGCATGGCTTACACATCCTCAGGCCCTGATGTGTGTGTTCCTCTTCCAACTATGTCACCTACTACAGCCTCCCCCGAGCAGCCAACAGGCACATCAGAGGAAGAGGATATGTATGAGACACAATTCCAGCGTAAGATTGTGCACTAGCGTTTGCCTGTGTCACCTGTGCTGTGAAACCTATAAACTCTGATCATAACCGTGCCAGTTTCTAAACAGTAGCTAATGTCCTCTTCTAGATTTGTCCACATGCTTCACTCCACCATTGCAGGACTATTTATGTGTCTGAATTTCCATAGTGGCACTGTTGTTCCCCTTCTCAATATAATTCTTCTTGCATACATGTGTCTTCACATATCTTCCACCTGGAAACATGTTTGCACATCCAAAGTCTCAGTAAAAGGAATTGTTTTTTTTCTTCAAGGACTGACACCTACCCATTGTTTTCTGTGAGACCTGTAAATAAATTTGAACACCCATGCTAGTGTGTGGAATGTCCCTTCATGTGCCTTGCAAGGACTTATATGTCCATGTGGCAACACCATGTACAACTGCAACCATCTGAAGGGATAATCAATCCATGTTCATCTTACAACATAGCCACAGTGAGAGTAAGCAGTCATATGAGGACCCGTGATTCATGCTAAGTAGTCATTTTTGATCCCAACTCATTCATGCTCTGCAACATCTCTAATAAACAGTACTTGTCAGGAACAGCTGTATCAATTTTTAGTTTGCTGGACACGACCATGGTAATCATGCAGCACATAGGGTTTTCATCACAGAATGGGGCATTGATCAGTGTGTATGTGGTAGCCATTTGTGTATGAGCCAATACATAATGGTAACAATGCAGCAGTCACCAACAATAATCCTCATAATACCTGTTGCAACACATGCACATGCATTTAGAGCAGCAATGTGTCAATGAAATGGGCAGTTTGTACATCTACCACCAGAGTATGGCCTAAAGTGTCCTGTGAAGAGTGGGGAAATGTCAGGTAATCAGTCAGAAATGTGATGATGATCCATACAAAACGTGCCATTCCCACTCACACATGTACACATACTCACCTTGCAAATGACATTGCATGGGCCCAAGACCTCAAAAGCATACATGTCAGCTGTCATGCTGCCCAACAATAAACAAGAGTGTATCAGTCCAAACAGGTATTTTAACTCCTATAAAAATATTACTAATAAATCTTAACACTATCGTAGAAACCTTACAAAACCTATTGTATAAAATCTTTAACTAACATATCTTACTAAAACTACCCTAGTCTAACTTATCACTAATCAACCTTAGCTAACCTTAACTACATCTATGCTACACATGTATTGCATAAGACCACTAACCATCTACCACCCATCCCCTCTTAACACATCAATGTACATTGGACAAACATTTACTTAACCTATACAACAGCTAACTAAACATTGAAGCCTATACAAAGATATTTGTTTTCTTTTTATTTAACATATATATTATACAAACCTATGACCCAGAGCCCACCCACCCAATATCTTACCACACTGTAAAATTGCTATCATAAAGAACTTAAATATTAACTAAATCTACACAGATCCTATTCTAATCCTAACTAATCTTACCTGAACTATTAAAACACCATAACTAAAATTGCTTAACAAGAACAAAGTTGAAACTTATAAGTCCACATTGGGGCCTGCATCTGTTACAGGATGCGGTCCACAGACTGCTGCAGCGTGTCTACCTTTTTCAGTAGTGTGGCCATCTGCAGCTCCAGACCTGACAGTTTCAATTCGAAAAAGGCCTCATCCTGGGAAGTCACTCCCTGATCTGCTGAGTGTCCCGCCCTGTGTTGTGGAGCCTGCCCTGCCAGCGGTTTAGCTGCAGATGAGGGTCATGCTTGAGGCTGCTGCCCTCCTCCATGTCCCATGTCCTTGTTGGCCCTGGTGTCCTTGGTAGTTGGTGATACTTTCCCAAGAGATGGTGAGTCCCATTTTTTGGCTTCTTTTTCATTGCGGTACCTGTGGCCTATCCTCATGAACCCCTTTGAGATGCAGAGTATATGCTGGTACTGTGTCTGCCATGTGCAGAATTACCATTCCTCCTCTGCAGTCATGTTGTCTGTTGGAGAAGGACACATGTCTCAGACATTGTGGTCATAGATGACACTCTTTGCTGTTTAATGCATGAGAACATTGTAAATGCAGAATGCCAAAGTAGTGTCGTAGATAAGACATTTGTGTGCCAACCACACAAAAAAATGTACACATGTAGCTTGCTCATCGCATACTGTGTCATCACATGAACAGCCTAGACTTTGCCTTATGGGTACAGGAAATGGTTGTGTCTGTCGAAAATCACACTGTGCTCTGCTAATCTTTATCCCTCGATTGGATGGCTGAAATAGTGGGCAGAAACAACAACACACAACGTCCATATAGGTACCATCTAGGTACTCCATGGGGAATGTTATGCGGCATGCAAGAAGGGTCCAACAAGGGGAACCCAGTTATGTGCAAAGAGTGGAGTTTAGGGACACATGTCCAGACCTGGGACACAATATCCTTGTGCACTGTGTGGATACCTCAACATTGCATACTTAACAATTGTTCACCTGTCAGGGCAATTGCAGCCCTTCCAACGAATCCCATTTTGTCTGCTAAGTTTTGAGCTAATACCAACTAGGCTTCTAGTTGGTGTCATATTAGCTCACTAGCTTACCACAATCACATGTGACTTACATGCAGGACTCAGAAGGATGTACAGGCAAGCCTGATTAAGCTGATGTCAGCAATATACATGTTGCATGTTGGCAACTAAGTACCGCCAGTGAGATGATGACATGCCACAATGGAGTCATGTCGCCTATGATATCTGTGGGGTACTAGTTGTAGTAGACTCCTTTGCTGCTATCATGACTGTTTATTTAGTATAATGGCACATCACCCATGACATTTCCTGGATGTTCCTGAACCTCATTTTGGCCATGTGCACTTGCTCACATGTATTGATTATAACAGTTCTTCCTGAAGCTGTCCTTGAAGATCTCATTCAGTGTTATGGCAGCTCATGATTACGCATGTATGTACCAATGTTAGTAAACATCTTTAATGTTCTAAATGCTAAGATCACATCCAAATCTTTGGGATGGATGTACATACTAAGCAGCCATAGCCTTGCAAGTTTGTCCACACACACAAGAAGGTAAATACATGGTAATCAGCTATGCACACTGCTACGGGTGCCTTTATACATGCTGGAAGCAAATCAAAGTAGGTGCGGGGATCATTCTCACACAGCTTACACACCTGGGTAAAGCTACAAACATGACTTGCCCTTACATACTGATGATGAGTAGTCCCATGCCTTCCCGTCTAATTTGTCTCAGACCTGAGGCATCATAAATGGTGCTGGCTATGACAGTTTGCATCACAATCTAAAAATTCAGATGCACAGCAGTGCTTGTAGCCTTAGTGTTGTGCTGCAGTGAGTGAATAGATGACTACAACAATTGCACAATTTTCAAATTTATGGTTCATTTTGGTCTATCAACTCTGCACTAACACACAATGTTTTGCCATGTGCCAATGCAGGCAAGAGTGCACCATGGTGTAAGGGTGTCTGCATTGCAAAGATGTTTGTATTTTTCTTAGTAGATAAAAAATACAGTTCAAATCTATTGTGTAATGGCATATTCCTCTTGCTTTGTGTGCTGCACAATGCAGCCCACGTGGATAGAACAATACTAAAGGTCAAATTAGATAGTTTCTTCTGGTTTCGTCTGTTGAAGACCATGTATACTCAGGCTACATCTTAGTCCCTGCCCAATACCTTGCCAATATGGTGAAGCGTCAATACAGCAATGGGTATTGTAATGTAATGTCCACTGCAACACCCATTGCATGGCCTTATCACACGAAGTGGTGCGGGAATAGGTACATTGGTTACAAGGCAGAATGAAGCCATGTAAAATGGCTTGCCGTCACCTTGTAACTGATGCAAAGGAGTCAATGCCACCAGAACGTTTAAACCAGTGACTTTCTGTGGGCCTTGACTCATTGTAAATATGCACTTAAGTGTGTCTGGATGGGATGCATTGTGAATGGAAACAGAATCCTCGGATGGATACTTTGATGTGACACCTAACAAGATGGGATGTCAAGGCAGATGTATAGTACAGCTTGTCTGCACATATTGTTGATAGTTGTGGCACATGTAAGTGTCAACATTCCATGCAAATAATCCTATGCAGCTTTATTGTCCAAACAATTCATAACGAGTCCACCTCTCCTCTTGTGTAGGCATGGGTTCCACCTATGAGACATAAACAGAGGTACATAGACCTGTGTGTGCAGGACATGTGTACAGTAAATGCTTGGAGCACAGTACATAGCCATTACACAAGCATGATATTGCCATACAATGACTTTTGCTCATAAAGACATGTTGTAATGACAAAGTGATGGGTATTGTCATGTCATCATGCTGTCATGCCAGTACATAAGGGCCATATCAGACATGGGGAGCACTGAGTTCAGTGCAGGTAGAAGAGGTAGCATAGCTAGCTACATGGGTCACGGTTGTTTAACTGTCTGGGCTGTGTGGAGAGTTCAATTGAAAGTTGCACACAATGCATTCTAAGGCAACAATGTGTACTCACATGCTTACATGTAATAACATGTACAAGACACATCACACTGTTCCCCTGGTCACTGTACTCTGACAAAAACTGATTTAGAACACACAAACAAGTTGAGGCACATAGGGCCTCATATATGAAGGTGTTGCGCAGTCTTTGTCTCACTTTTCAGTGACGCTGCGTCGCTGTAATCAATGTGCAAAACTGCACCCTGTTCACAAAATGATGCATCTAGGCAGATGTGTTACTTTGTTAAGGTCTGTGCTACATCATACCTGCACCAGGTAATGTGTATGCATGGTGTGTGTTCCCCCATAAAGAAAATTTGTAGAAATGGCACAGTGAAAAATCTGAAATTTCTCTGCCCCACTCCTACGACTTGACTCTGTCTCAATCCTTACGTCTTCATCAAGCAGGCTTCAGGAGTGATGCAGGCCTTATCACATGGGACCTGCCCATGTGTAATGACACATTACTGGAGTTGCGTAAGTTATCCGACGGACTCCTGTAATGCATCATTATTGTGCCACCAGATTTGTCAGGATTCCTGACGTATCTGTTAAGTCTCTGCGACATTGAGCTCCATAGTATAAACACTGTCTATCAATGGTGTTGCAAGGAAGGTGCTATGAATAGTGTTGCATCGCCATTTTAGGCCAGCAATGCACCACCTTTCCAAAATGAGGCCCATATATATCACTTATTGCATATGTCACTATTCCACACAATGGATATAAGTGTGTGAGTAGAGCTATGGATGTTTAGGTATGTATTGACTTATAAGAGGTCCACCGACTTCCAGGCCAAGATGATCCAGCAGATCAGCCTCTCTACTGACGACATCTTGCCAGTGGTGCTTTAGATGGTGGACAGTCATCTACACATCAAAAATACGCAACATCTGGTACTGAACCGTTTCCCATCTCTGACGGCATTCTCAGGGGGGGGTAGCCTTTGCTGATGCGGCCGCCAGTGCCAATCATATTGAGTAGATAATGCATTATGAGCCCAAGTCGGTCCCCGTTTGGCAGAAGGTTTTTGGACCTGTCCTTCATTGCAGGGATAATTGCCACCCCCTCAAAAACAAGCAGAAATGTATTACCAAACCTTACCCCTCCCCCTACAACTATTAACCCGAAAAACAGACATCCTACAACACAATACTAATAATGTGACAGTTTATTACACAAGACAATGTACAGACAATTTTTACAAAACTTGCACAAAACACACACCAAAAAACAGGACAAGTCAACTGACTTTTGCTCTTCACTAGACAAATCCCCTCCACCACTTAGCACTCTCCTAGGAATTGTAAGTGAAAGAGAAACTAACTATCCACTTCCTGTTTTGCCGCATTGCTGAGTCATTGCATCATTGGATGCAACACATTTTTAAGATTTGCGTCATATTTTCCACCTATGCTTCGTATTTTTGGACGCAACATCGATTGGGAGGAATCATGTCACAATGTCTGCATGCATGACGTTTGTTGATGAAGCGTCACTTTTCCATATGTAGCGTTACTCTTAGTGGGCAATCAGTCATTTTTACAAGACATGCGTGGCTGCTATATTTAATGTGTCATTTTGTAAAGAGATGCATCACATTTTGTATAACAAAGGATCTCTTCCAATACAAGCATAAAAATCTGAAGTGATGTGTGGATTTTCCAAAGAGATGCATCACGTAAGGCTTAGGTTATGTGACCTTACCTCAAAAGGTGTAACGTTAACTATGCTAATGACACTTTTGAGACAGAAAATCACGTCCGGCCTATAGATATGTCATGTTACTTCTGAAGCGTCACTTTTGTTTAGTCGGTGTGCTAACTTATGGCACTTTGCATGTGAGATGTGCAATGCACTAATAGGACCCATCCCATTCACATGTACTGTGTACTGTTGATTACGCTTTGACATTATGTATTGGCGTACTATTTTGCTACATGGGGCACTGTTATGTAAAGGGCAAAGTTTCCATGTTTGTGCCAGGCATATCTTCATACAAGTGCACCTGCCACAACAGGGAAAATGGGCCCTATTACATTGCATGCGTGGACCACAGGGCTGCAGCAAACTTGTGCCTCCTGGTAGCTTCTTTGACTGTGCACCCACATCTGTTATACAGTGCAGGCGCAGAGGCTATGGAACTCCCTCATTTGCATGGAGCCATGCAAGCATGCAAATGTGTGAGCAGCCTCAGAAGATGGCGCTAGCTCTTTAGGTGCATCTGGCCTATCCATATCACTGAAGGGGACACATAAGCATGTGCAACCCTTCTGTGATTACAAAGTGTCACAGGGCCGTGCAGGGCCGGTGCAAACACCTCTTGCACACACAGGGCAGTTCAGTGTTACGGCCCCTGTTATATTGTCCAATTTCGAGCATTTGCAATTTGACACAGTAGAAGTCTTATGGCCTGGGAACAAGATAGTACACTGACAACTCATTTGAGAGTCTTTTTTATTGTGAACCTTAGTGTTGAGTGGTACATTGTGATAATAGATAGTTCATGTGAAAAATGGATTTACAGTCTGCAGGATGTCTCTGCCATCTGCTTCCGCTTCATCCTTATCATCCTCCAGTGTCTCCAGGGATTGTTGTTCCTCATCCCAAGGCACATTTGTATTCACACATATATTGTGGAGTATGGCACAAACTAGGATCACCTTACCTACCATTTCAGGTGAATAGAGCAGCCTGTCCCCGGATAAGTCCAGACACCTAAACCTGCCCTTGAGCAGGCCAAAACTTCTCTCTATTACATTGCATTTACGGCAATTCACATGATTGTAGGCCTTTTGAGGGTCTGTCTGGGGGTGTCCAAATGGGGTCATCACCCACGTCTGTAGGCCATATCCTTGATCAGCTGTAAGTGAGAAGTAGGAGAACTGTTAATACTGTTGCTCATGCTTACGAATACATGCCATGGTGTGTATGTTACGTATGCTGTGATTCACTTTTGTTATGATTAGATGATGTGCTTGCCATACATTTGACCATTGTTTGTGACAAGTGTTGCTTCCATTGCTGAGTGTCATGTCAAATGCTGGACAGGGGATGGTACATTGCTGCCCTTGAGTTTCTGACTGCAATGTAGAATGGATCATAATAAGTGATGGATACCAGGAGCCCTATTATGTATGGGTTGCATTTTTTCCTGTTTGTGCCTGCATACCTTAAAATAGGTGCAGCAGCCGCTAACAGGGAAAGTGCACCCTATGACATAGAATGCACTGCCCCCAGGGCTGCCACAAACTTGTGCTGACCTGAGGGTAGCGCATTCAAGTGTAATACAGTGCAGATGTAAAACAGCCACTCTGTGTTTCACTATGCATACACAACCCATCTGGACTTTAAAAAGGGATTAGAGATCCCCTTGCAGGCGGGTGCAGTGAGTGACTTTACCCGACTGCAAGGGGATATCTGGGGGATCCATGGGACCCCCTTTGCCCCTTCCAGAGGGCTCCTTTCATGGGGCACACTTAGAGTGTGCCAGGTTTAAGTGCAGCACTGTCAGTGCACTTCCTAAGAACTTCTTTGACTCTGCAACCATGTCTGAAATACGGCGCAGACACAGAGTCAAAGGTATTCCCTAATCTGCATGTGGCACACCCCCATGCAATTGAGGGCATGCCCCCTGAAGGTTGCATTGGCGCTTTATGTGCACCAGTGCTATTGTTATGTCAGTAGGGGCACACAAGCATCTGCCGCCCCTTCTGTAAGGACAAAGTGTCCCTGTCAAGTTGGAAATCATGGATAAGGTCACAAGCATTTCTTGGAAGGAGTAACATTGTAAAACACACGTAAAGACTGCATTTCTTAAGGACTTGGGAGGTTAATACTAACATGGACACAAGGCTGTTGAGAATGGAGTGGCTCTACTTTCATTATTATTGTGTTATTGGGAACGTCGGAAGTAGGGAGTTTTGTGTATCAGACCGGGTGGAAGGGGACTTAGTATACTGCATTCTGGGATCGGTAGTAATACTGGGTAAAAAACAGAGTAAACATACGTAATTAATCACCTGCAGAGAGTTAAGAAGGGCGGAAATATAAAATAGCAGCTTCAGTGAGCATTTTACTTTGCATTCAAATAAGACACACGCGCCTCGGCACGCTGGGGAAGAGAAATGAGAGGTCATGGATTTTAAACAGGACAAATGTATTTTGTAATCGTTTATGGAGGTTCTAAGATGTATCAGCATGTCATGGTAAGCGTTTAGAAGCTGAAAACAGTTTTCTACTTTTCAAACAAGTAGCACTGTTACAATTATGACAAGGGGTGGACTAACCAATAACCTTGGGGTGATCGGGTCATGTGGAACATGTGTGAATGTGGCACAATCTGTAAGAGGCAATTTCTTCGTATACAAGTCAGATTAATTTTTAGCGCTTTATAGAGAGGCCTATCATTAACATTTTTATGTGTTGTTTCATGTTTACATTTAATGTGTTGTTTGAATATTAGTGAAATGCTTGGTTGACAAACAATGGTTAAAAGTATATATATTTGCTTATATTTTTAGATGCCCCTGACAAAGGGAATTCATTCCCGAAATGCATTGGGTTTGTCAAAACACAATAAATCATGACATGGAACCCACCTTATGCTTCTGAGCCTTCTTGAACATTAACGTTTAACATGGATTGAATAAAATGAATTGAACGCAAGAAAGAAGGATGAAAATTAATGGTGAAAAAATGGAAAAGTAGATTTAAATATATGAATTTGATTCATTGGATTCAGGCAGTGATGTGGCTGTGCAGCTTGGTGGAACCTATGTAGGTTCCTTCGTTGTACACTTAGAGTGTGCCAGGTTTAAGTGCAGCACTGTCAGTGCGCTTCCTAAGAACTTCTTTGACTCTGCAACCATGTCTGAAATACGGCGCAGACACAGAGTCAAAGGTATTCCCTAATCTGCATGTGGCACACCCCCATGCAATTGAGGGCATGCCCCCTGAAGATAGCATTGACGCTTTATGTGCACCAGTGCTATTGTTATGTCAGTAGGGGCACACAAGCGAATCACTGACAAAATATCGAAGGTCAAAAAATCGACCTACAAAAATATCGCAACAAAAATATCGATGTCAATAATATCGAAATCCTATCTGCAACATGGTAAGTACAAAAATATCGAAAAAAATATCAATGTCAAAAATATCGTTATCAAAAATATCGGTTTTTTTGTTAAAAATAATATGTAAAATAAACTAAATAATACTTATAATTAAAATAAACATAGTTAAAAATATTTTATAATATTTAAAATTAATAAGTAACATATATAATTAAATAAAACATTAATTAAACATATACATATAATATATAATATATATACTTACTTAATAATCAGTTTGAATAATTATTTTAATAAATTATAAATTATTAAAAAATATTATAAATTTCAAATACATCTATACACATAAAACAATAACATAAATAAAAATTAAATAATTATGTATAACAAATTAAAAAAATTAATTTACTTTTAATATTTTTAAAATTACTTATATACTATATTAACTAAAATAATACAAAAAATATTAAATAGCGTAGGGAATAAAACTACTATTACAACCCCCAAAAAAACAACAGTAAGAAAAATGTTGGATAGCGTAGGGGTGAAAATTACTATTCCCACTCCAGAGAGTGCAACAGTAGGGAAAGTGTTGGATAGCGTAGGGGTAAAAATTACTATTCCAACTCCAGAGGTGCAACAGTAGGGAAAGTGTTGGATAGCATAGGGGTAGAAATTACTATTCCCACTCCAGGGAGTGCAACAGTAGGGAAAGCGTTGGATAGCGTGAGGGTAAAAATTACTATTCCCACTCCAGTGAGTGCAACAGTAGGGAAAGGGTTGGATAGCGTAGGGGTAAAAATTACTATTCCAACTGTAGAGAGTGCAAAAGTAGGGAAAGTGTTGGATAGCGTAGGGGGAGAAATTACTATTCCCACTCCAGGGAGTGCAACAGTAAAGAAAGCGTTGGATAGCGTGAGGGTAAAAATTACTATTCCCACTCCAGTGAGTGCAACAGTAGGGAAAGTGTTGGATAGCGTAGGGGTAAAAATTACTATTCCCACTCCAGAGACTGCAACAGTAAGGAAAGTGTTGGATAGCGTAGGGGTAAAAATTACTATTCCCACTCCAGAGAGTGCAACAGTAGGGAAAGTGTTGGATAGCGTAGGGGTAAAAATTACTATTCCAACTCCAGAGAGTGCAACAGTAGGGAAAGTGTTGGATAGCGTAGGGGTAGAAATTACTATTCCCACTCCAGGGAGTGCAACAGTAGAGAAAGCGTTGGATAGCGTGAGGGTAAAAATTACTATTCCCACTCCAGTTAGTGCAACAGTAGGGAAAGTGTTGGATAGCGTAGGGGTAAAAATTACTATTCCCACTCCAGAGAGTGCAACAGTAGGGAAAGTGTTGGATAGCGTAGGGGTAAAAATTACTATTCCAACTCCAGAGAGTGCAACAGTAGGGAAAGTGTTGGATAGCGTAGAAGTTACAAATAACATACTTATAAATAAATTAATTTTTTTAAATAATTAATGAATTATTAAATAACTCTAAACTATTTACCAATACCAATAAATAATTATTAAAAACATAATTACCAATATAAAATGTATTAACAATAAATTAATAATAGATACCAATAAATATTAATTAATAAATATTAATTACTAAATAATAAATATTGAACAATAGAATATTTTTAATAACAACAAACTTATAAATTATTAAAACTTAATTACCAATTAACTAATATTGAACAATTAAATGCTTTTTTATACCAATAATAATAATAATTAAACATTAATTATCAATTAATAAATAATTCTTAATATATTAATTAAATGTATCAATAAATAATATTTAATAATATTTAATTACCAATTAATGATAAAACAACAATAAATTAATTTTTAGAACCAAAAAATTGTAATTTAAAAAAGTACCTATTAATAATTAATATCCAATAAATTAATTATCAATACCCAAATATAAATTTAATAATTACTTAATTAGATTTCAATTACTTCCAAAAGTATTCCCCTATAAACGCACAACACACTCCAATGATAAAATAATACACTTAACATAATGATCAATTAATCAATTAATAAAAATTAATAACTCATTAATAATAATTAATTACCAATTAATAATTATTGATTACCAATTATCAATTAATTAACAATAATATAATTATCAATACCAATTAATTAAAATACATTATAAGTTAATTACATTTAAATTACATGATGATCAATTAATCAATTAATAAAAATTAATCACCAATTAATAAAAATTAATTACCAATTATTAATTAGTTAACAATTATATAATTATCAATAACAATTAATTAAAATACATTTTAACTTGATTACATTTAAATTACATGATAATCAATTAATCAATTAATAAAAATTAATAACCAATTAATACAAATTAATTACCAATTATTAATTAATTAACAATAATATAATTATCAATACCAATTAATTAAAATAAATTATAACTTAATTACAATTAAATTACTTCCCACCCTATTCCCCTATAAACCCACAACCCGCTACAGAACTTAAACGCAAAAAATAATTAAAATGTATTTATAATTCCCAAAAATTAATAATTAATTTAGTATAATTAAATTACTTCCCACCCTATTCCCCTATAAACCCATAACCCGCTACAGTACAAAAAAAAAAAATAACAAAAAAAAATGTATTAACATATAAAAATTGTATACATATCTTTTTAAACAAGTAGAACACTTAACAAAAAACGTATAACACATACATACTAAAAACATAACAAAATACATAACAATAATACAAATATCGATATTAGTAACATCGATATTAGTAACATCGATATATTTGATTTCGATATTACTAACTTCGATATTATTTACATCGATATTAAAAAATTCGATATTACTTACCTTAGGGTCGATATTCTGTCCATCGATATTCTTCACATCTATATTCTGTCCCTTCGATATTTTAACTTCAATATTATTGTATTTCGATATTTTATTTTCGATATTTTGACTGCTCACCCACACAAGCATCTGCCACCCCTTCTGTAAGGACAAAGTGCCCCGGGGCACACTAAGGGTGCACAAACGCCCATTGCTCCCACGGGGGACTTCATGTAATACGGCCCCTGGTGTATGTACGTTTCCACTATATGTTGTGTGCTTAGAGTGGATGTGTATGTTATCCTTTGGGCTTTCACTTCTTTGCTCAGTAGATGTGTCTAATGTTGTTTGTGTCCAGTCCAACATGCCTTGCACTAACACATGCATATGTCCATGACTATACACAATGGTCAGTGCTAGGATACATTACATGCATGTAAAAGCATTTAAATGGCCTGTGGGCACATGTCAACACACATGTCTCCACTCACTTGCACACAGTGATGCCATGATGCTTTTAGTGCCACAATTCACCAATGTGTTCCCTTGAAATCTTCTTTGCCAACCATGGAGATTTGCATATCTTGACTCGTGCAACTATGGAGCTTTTAGTGACATATTTTGTGTTGCATGTATGAAGCATGTGACTCATACTGATGGCACTGTCTGCGGGGATGATCACTGAGGGCCTTATTTATGAGGCCCCTTGCGGCATTTTTAACACAGCAGGTACATCACTTTTTAGACTTTCTGGTGCCATGATGTGCTGTGGCATATTGACAGATCCACTCTTAGGAAAATAATGTTGCTTTTCAAGGCCTTGTGAAGATGTGCCCCTTTCACACAGTACACTGCATGAAAGGGGCGTTCCATGGGTGTTGCATTGGATGTTCACCCACACAACACCCATGGAATCAGAAGCATTCCAGGATTTTCTTACAATTGTAAAGCTGGGTATGCATCAACATATGACAATACCCCAGGGTTGGCATTAGAGATGTGCAGCAAGGATAATAAATGTTATTAGCCACATTTTCACATTTTTAAATGTGTGCCTCATTCTGCTGCACACATAGAAAGAGGAACTTGCCGGAATGTATTGATTTTGCGTAGGGAGGTGTCCCTTTCTGCACAAAATCAATCAGCCCCGCAACACAGGCACCCTTGCACCATTATGTAAGGGTGCCTGCGTTGGTACATGGCCACCCATTGTGTGCTGGTGCAGGGGGAAAGGACAGGAATGTGCCATATCTCATGGATGCAGTGCTTTCCTGGCCTTTGATTTTGGCACAGAGCAGCGCAGCAACATTCCTTGCTACACTGCCCTGCACCTTATCCTCATAATGAGACCCTGAGATATGCCAGATGGCCAGCTATTCCGACAGATTATTGGTGTATATTAATTTTAAATGTTGTACCATTGCCATATTGTCCATTTTGGAAGTGGTCATTGATGATGCAGTGGCGAATTATGTATGCATCATGCACCACACCAGGAAATTTAGCCAGGACATTTGTGAAGAGTCCCCGATGGTCCACAATGGCCTGGACATTTATTGCATGGGTGTGCTTCCTGTTATGGTACAGATGGGCAGATGCAGCAGGAGGGATCAGTTGCACATGCATGCAGTCCATGGCACTAAGAACATGTGGGAAGTCTGCAATGGCATAAAAGCCTTGTTTTATCTCCAGATGCAGCTGCTGTGTGTTTGGAAAATGGAGGCACTGTGCTGTCGGGTGAATTATGGCATCAGGACAGATGGAAGGAAGGCAGAAAACGATGCCTGGGAGACACCTGCTACTCGTGCTCCTGTGGTCTGGACGGAGCCTGAGGCCAACATGTGTAAAACTGCCAGGAGCTTGGCCTGCAGTGGGATGTTGCAGACCCTGGCAGTTGGTGGCTGTAGTCATGGCAAGAGATGATGCAGCAAGCTAACAATGGACGCCCTCCTAAGGAGGTAATATCGTATAACCTCTTCCTCCCTGAACCCAATGAGGGTAGTCCTATGATGGTAGATGCACTCCCTTTTCCTGCACTGCCTCCCTTTTCCTGCACTGCCTTTGCAGTGGTGGAGGTGGGGCAGTTGTGGTATTTGGGCTGGTGGTGGTTGTGGCCTTCTCTGCCTTCCCAACTGCAAGATCAAAATGTCCATGTTGTCAGATTTGATGGCAGACTGTTCTGCCAGGCTTTCCGTCTATTGCAACAGCACCTGCGTCATTTCCTACGTGTGAGTTTGTGAGGCGTAGGGATTCTAACACAATTTTGAATCTGCATGATGCAGACCGAGGATGCGTTGGCTTGTGGAATACTTGTAAATATCCCTGCATCTGTATTGCAGTAGAAGTTACGTTGGAACGCCTACATTGCATAGATTAATACTTACGTGGCGCAGCAGGCTCTGACGCTGATTCATTCCAACGCAGGTCTCTCGTACATGTCGCATCTCCCTAGATGCGTCAGTTTGTAAATATTGTGTAGAAAAAAAACTGCTGATGCGTCACAACTGCTGATGCGCAAGGGCCTTGTATATATGCCCCTAAAATCTAAAATATGGATCATTTTTAATGCACGTGTGGGTATGTGCCAGTGTGGGATATTACTTAGAAGATCCTGCAGGAAGTTGGTGTTGATTTCACCACATCGGCCCTACCAAGTGTGTATGGTGTAAATTAAGCCACACCGCAATAAATCACACAGCCCGGGGTAAGAGGGTTAGGGGTTTGATGAATGGATGGGAAAGGGGATTTGGGGAAAAGTTTGAAAAAGACAAACACTACAACACAAGGACAACATTCATCTGGGCAATGAGCAGCAGCACAATATTCGTCATCAATCTGTTGTTAGAAGTAAACAAAGGAATGAGTATGACAGAGTATAGATAAATGCATTGCAAACAGTCCTTCTGCACCTGAGACACAAGTTATCAGATATCTAAATGTTCGTCTTCTAGGTTGGGGAGTGAACTCACCCACCCAGTTCTCTTAATTTGATTGTTAAAAGAAAAATTATACTGTATTGCAAAATTAGGTGGTCGCATCTACATTCTCCTCGGGAATATCTGCTCTTTGATGCCTGTCTGGACTGGTCCTGAAAGTAAGCAGGAGTGTTGTTGAGCTCAGATAGCTTTCGCCTTTCGTTCGTGCAGCAGACTAGAAGAAAGCCTGCAGATTATAAAAGAGAAACTGTATTTTAGAGTCAAGGAGAAGGACAAAAGGAAGGTAAGCTTCAGGAGGAGTGTATCAAGAAGACTCAGAGGCAGAGCAAAAAAAACAAGAGGGGACTCAGACACTTTTGCTACAATTCCAACACACACACACACACACAAACAGCAGCATTGAATACTAGGTCTCAGACTCTGGCTTTACCTTTGAACTGAAGTTGATACTCAATACCTTCTTGCTTCTAGCTGTTGATGAGGTAGTCCCGCAGCTCCCACCCTGAGCTCTTCCATGATCCTCCTCCTGACCCCGAGTAACTCCGTCCCAGATTAGTCATCATCATGATGACCTAAGCAAGATAGATGTGTAGTGCACTGCTGTTGAAGAACAAGTAGAGAAACAGAAATGCATTATTTTGCAAAGGTTTTGTTTCTTAACTAAAGATGTTGTATTCCTCTTAGGGTGTCCGTATATAGGTTTTCCTGTATCATGTCCTTATATAGGCACAATTCGCCCTGCCCTTATATAGGCATAGAATCCCAGTCCTTATTTAGGCATGAAACCGTGCACTCCAAATACAGGCATGGTCTCCGACATCCGTCCACCCTAACGTCACAACGAGTTCTTGAGGAACAGACCCTTAGGCTTCGGGAGTTTCCCTAGCACAGGACTATTGATTTCTTCAAGGACTCATCTATTATGCATGAACCGTTATACCTTAGGGGTTCATTCATGACGTCTTCCGCTGTCCGATTCACGTCAATGCTAACATTGTGAGGTACCTCTCAGGTATAGATATACCTTCCCACGCCCTTGTAAACTAGAGGAGACCTCGACTTCAGAGGAGCCCGTTTCCCGGTCTGACGCACTGAGAAGACGCTGTCATCCCTGCACGCAGAGTCCAGCTTCCAGTGATCTGACTTCCCTCGCGGGGTGTTGGAGTTCGAGTCTGGCAAGAGATTCCCACCTCTCCCATTCTTAAGGTATGGAGCTGACTAGCAACCTAGAGGGACTCTTGGCATACTAGGCATACTAGGCATACTAGGCGTAACATACTCTTAGTATACCGTAGTAAGGAATACTTCACCTACTTCATACCTCTCCCTACACCTCGGTTAGGTTAGGTACATTGGGGTAGAATTAGCTTAGAACCGCATCGTATGAGTACTCGCATTTTTAGTCTATGTTATTTATGAAAATGAATATCTGCTAAAGATCATGCTAGCGCAGTATTATTTATTTCTACTGCTTACGCTGTACATCATTTATCTTTCATACTGTCTTCTGATCATAACAGCACATTTAACTTACACGAGAAACAAGACTGTTCAATAAATCTTTTATTGAAACGCCCGTCTATTCTTTCTGTGTAACTTTGAGGAAAACTAAGTATGCACGATTGAGCTGAGTGAAATAGTTATCTATTGTTTCCACGACTCTGGGACACGTTCTGATTATAAAGGGAAACAAAGTGGTCATGTTTTGCGGCTGCCAGAAACTACTCCCTTCTTGTTTGTCAAGGAGTTTCTAGTGGCCTCTGAGCTAGCTGGCACAAGTAATTAAGTTTAATATACTCGATAGGGACATACCGACCTCAGTCCTATGTCAAACCTATAGGATATATTATTCCAATGCGCAGAGCCTATTAGGGAAATAGGAGCTACACTACATGGCGCCCAACATTTGGTAAGGCGGTAATTCAACGCTAGATACTGCCGTGCTTTTCTCTCAGAGACCCCTACCCATATACTCCAAAAGACGTCTGGAGTGCGCAGGGTTAAGTATCCGCCACGGCTACATAGGGAAGTACCCTATATACCAGCTGTTTGGTTTGCTCAACGTTGAAGGATACAGTGTTCCAAAATATTGTGCACCTTATCTTTGTTTCCTTGAAACTTGTTCTACATTTTTCAAAAAACAAAATGCCTGACTCCGACACTGAGACCGGAAACGGTGAAGTTGCGGGTCACCCAGCTATAACAGCTTATAACATCACAGGTTTTATTGAAACCGAGGAGGGTGTTATAGACATCCCTCAAAACTTAAGAAGAGCCATCACTCTAAAACTCATAAAACATGGCCTACCACCAAGAGGCGGTAGAGCAGTTTTCGTGATAGAGGCACACGAATCCTTTCAGACAGAGGTATTCTATTCATGGGTAACATTTCCTGAATCCAATCCAGTAACACACATGTTTCACTTCTACAAAGAAGATGATCCACCAGAGGAATATATTCCTTTCGAGGATATTGAAATTCCACTAACATACCAGGAGCATCAGCTCTGGTTTAAAGGCGCCCTAAAACATCATAAAAACATTACCAGGCTCGGTCCACTAGGTAGACCAGGAGCAACATGGCCGATTCTAGCCGGCTACACACCTCATCCTGACATTGAAGAGATGTCAGACGAGGAATTACTTACTCAACTCACAGAGTTAATAAAAATCTACAGACAATTGGTCCAATATGTCATGCGGACTTTCACAGTCCAACCACCATTAACCATTCCAAACCAGACCCCTCAATCGGGGAGTACACTAAAAATTACACCACAGACTCTATACGCAGTCATGGGTAAAATGCCCACAAAACGTGAGCAAATTCCATTTTGGATAGCTCAAAAAATTACTCAAATCGAAGCAGTATTTCCAAATACTAGCCCGTATGAGAAACACAGAATACTAACAATCAGTTTACCGATGGGGATCACACCACAACTGGAAGACTGCACCACTTGGGGCTCAGTCTTTGCTGCCATCTATACTAAAACACATGGTATTCCATCAATTGCTTTAATACCTGATGTCCTGAAACAAATTCAAAATGAATATGGGGCAGAGCCTGCTCTGAATTTAGGTATGAAATTACTGAAAAATTTCGACCAGGTCTCAACAATAATATTATCTAATATTAAAGGGGAGGCAGCAGCAGTGGCGATCCGCAAAAAATTAAGGGAATTTGATGTTACAGAACATCAAACTGAGCTACCCAGAATTATAGAACAATCCTATGCAGAATTAGGCAGAGATAGTTTGGGTGGAAGACCAGTGAAGCCAAAACTATCTGAAAGTCCTGAGAAGGACACTATTAAACAAACTCCTACATCTTCTAAAAAGAAGTGGGAGACTAATAAACAAAATTCAAACGAGAAACGTTCTCAATCCCGAGGTAGGTCTCCTCAAAAGGAGCCCTCTGAAAGGAGGTATAACCTCAGGAATAGGGATAATTTGAGAAAACCTGATAGGTATCAAGATACTGATACACGTTCCTCTCGTACCTTTCAGATCTCGTCACAGACTTCGGAAAGAAGAGGACGGTCAGAACACAGAGAAGAACGCGTGAAATCCAAGGAAGAAAAGCACGCTCCAAAAAATAAAACAAAACCTCAATTCTCCAAAAAGAAAGTAGCAGGTCTGAAAATCAGACATGCCGAGAATACTGAGAACACAGCTCAAGGATGGAGAATGGGCTCAGACAAAACTGGACAGTGCAGCAGAAGTCACAATAGCTCGCCAGAACCTGAAGGAACTTCTGGAGATAGTGGACTTGAATGAGTACATTACAGTTGAGACTGTAGACACCAGGGTTAGTACTCCACAAAAGTTATATGAAATAACACTTCGGATGGAGGGAGACATACCTAGACAGGTGAAAGCACTCTTTTGGGAAAAACTTTCAAGGGGCTATGACATACTTCTAGCGGAAAAAGACTGGCCACCACAATTTGTCAGGGAATGCCCTCACGGCGAGGACATTATTATGCCTGCCTTCTCCAACCATATTCCAATTCATCTAAAATATACATATGCCAGGAAATGGGCAGTAGCCCAGGCCCCAGCATTATATAAAAATCATGTAGGATGGGATGAGGACTCACCTCACCATAAAATACATCTGAAGCATGAACCCACTGCACAAAGGCAGTATCCAATAAAGCAAGAAGCTAAAAAACAGGTCAGGGAGATCTTAGATCAACTTGAATACCAAGGGGTGATTGAAACATGCACCTCCTCAATGAACAATCCTTTGTTTCCTGTCTCCAAACCAGACAACACCTATCGTCTAGTTTTGGATTACAGACACTTAAACACTTGTTCTAAAACTTTTGCAGTGCAAAATGCACATAGCACAGCATTAATGAATAACATTGTGCGTAAAAAATATAAAACCACATTAGATATCTAAAATGGTTTCTTTTGTCAAAACATAGCACCTGAAAGCAGGTACTTAATAGCTTTCTCAATAATGGGGACCCAGCGTCAATTTTGTCGACTCCCACAAGGGTTCAAGAACAGCCCAGGTTTATTCTCAGCGAGGGTAACGGAGTTACTACAAATTTATGACAACGAGGCATTGTCCTATGTCGATGACATATATCTGACGGACGATGACCTGGACAAACACTTGAACAGGGTAAGCACCATTATACTGGGCTTTGCCTCTGAGGGCTACAAATTCAACTTCAAAAAGTCCCGAATTGCCCATCTCAATGTCCTATTTCTAGGATATGAGCTTTCAAGTGAAGGCAAGAGCTTGGCAGCTAACTTTCTAGAAAAATGTGCGCTGCACCAACCTCCAAAAACGCTAAAAAACTTACAATCCATCCTGGGTTTCCTAAATTTTGGAAGAACATACATTCTAAATTACGCAGAAAGGGTTAAACCTCTCTACGCATTAATCAAACCTGATTTTTCAATCAAGTATTGGACACAAGAACACACAGAAATCTTGCGTTCACTACAGGCTAACATGTTAGCAACAAATCACTTACAAACATGCGTAAGTCAACGCAATTTGGTAATCCGAATAATTTCAGGTCAATGCGGATTCACCTACTTAACCTTCAATGAGGGTGAGAAAATACCAATCGCATACAAATCTCATTTGTACACACAAGCGGAAATGAGCCTCACTCCAACTGAAAAAATTCTGACAGCAGTTCAAACCGCTGTAGCAAAAGAAAGAGCCTTAGCCCAAGGGAAACGCATTATTGTCGTAACCCCAGTACCGGCTTTAGAAGCGGTCACAAAAGCAAGCATTCCAAATGCTAAAGCATTACATCCAAGATGGATACAGTGGGTTAATTCTCTTGCTGCAACAGATGTTGAATATGTTTTTGATCCCGATTTAAAAACACAAGCAGTCCTGCAATATGAACAAGAATGTCCTCTGCCCACTGAAATTCTGCCTCTCGATCAGAACGAATTCATAATTTACACTGACGGATCCGCACAACCCGCAACAGGGGGTAAGCAAGCTTACAGTGCAGCATGTGCAATCGTTAAAGGTCGCATGCGAGATGGCATCTTCAGACCTATGGTCACAAAAACTCAATCTCTAGGAGATTGTACAGCTCAGCGAGCTGAACTACAAGCATTCAAACTGGCACTTGAGAGTACAGATCGAGAATTCCCCACACTAATAGTGTGCGATTCCTTTTACTGTGTTCAGTCGTATAATGAATATATACAAAACTGGCTTGAAAATGGATTCAAAGATGCGAAAGGTGGCACAATAAAGCATAAAACGCTTTGGGAACAAGTAGTTCAGTTAAAAAACGAACTACCAGAGGCTCACGTGATCCACACACTGAGTCATCAACGTGATGGCGTTCACGTTGCAGGGAATTCATTGGCTGACGAAGCCGCAAAGGGGCTGTTCAGACGGCTTCCGTAGCTGCGATCACTCATTCAAAAACAAAAATAGACAGTGAGATAATGTTGGCTGTCAATGCTACAAGCAAAGGCAGTGGTGCAGCGTTACCAAAACAATTTCCACTCAAGTACTCTTATGTAACTGATGCGAACAGCATTCCTTTTGCTCGAATCCCTGGAGTGGGGGATACGGTAATTCCAAACAAGGAACGTAGATGAGGACTAATCCTAGCAGCACACGAAGGGATAGCTTCTGCCCATGCAGGTGTTTCTGCAACAGTATCTTTACTCAAGCAAAGATATTGGTGGCCTGGCATTAGAAAACAAACAAAGAACTATGTTTTAGAATGTGATATATGCCAACAGATGAAAGTCTCCACAGTAAAACGCCCTGCGCAGACACCCCTGTTAATTTCAGACAAACCATTAGCTTGTGTTTATCTGGACCACTGCGGTCCCTTGCAAACGGACGGTAACTATAAATATATCATGGTTGCAGTGGATTCATGCTCTAGGTTCCTCTGGATATGGCCTCAGCGCTCGGCTGACGCTTGAACTGTTATAAAAGATTTGCGAGTCTTTATCGGCACATACGCAATAGGCACGCTACATTCTGACCAGGGCCCTGCGTTTAGCTCTCGGGCTTACAAAGAAGCCATGGCCAGTCTGGGCGTTGCATTGCGGTACTCCTCTCCATTCCATCCTGAGGGAAATTCGGTTGTGTAAAGGAAAAACCGGGACATAAAGCAGTCTATAACAGCTAGGGTATTAGGTTCGGGTGATGGGTGGGTCAAACATCTTTATGGGGTCCAACGCTCATTAAATAACCTGCCAAGAAGTTCTCTAGGGGGGGTCACTCCATATGAGGTCCTATTTGGGACAAGAATGTGGGTACCAGACCTCGATCACGTAGGCACAGTGGTGGAAAATAAACCGTTTGATATCAAAGATCGTTTGGCTGTTTTACAGGAAATCAATGAACTGAGATCAAAACAAAGCAACGTATTCCTACAGCCAACCACCACTGGGGAAAAACCGGCGGTCATAGCAAGGCCTGTCTGGATTCCAAAAGTTGGGGATCTAGTCAGAGAAAAAATTGCGGACAAGAAGGAATTTGGACCTTCTTACAGACAACCAGTACCTGTCCTAGCAGTTCAAGGAACAAGAACAGTACTTCTGCTGCCCCTTGCTGAAAGAAAGGAGAAAAGATTTGTGTCAATCGACCTCATCAAACCACAGTATGTGGCCAATACTAAATAGTAGGCCTCGTGGACTCCGACCTAGTAGCAGACGCACTCCTCTCGCTACTATCCAAGAGGTTAAGACTGAAAGACGGATAACAATCGAGAATTCGGCTGTAACAGATGAAGGACTAGGCAACAATGCAATGGAACTCATCCCTCTTGAAAATCAAGTAACAGTTCGTTCAAATACACCTGTCTACACCAATGTAGCAAGTGATCGACTGGTTCCAGCGATTTCTACAAATCCTGATGCAATTCCAACAATTGACAGAACTGCTTCTGGCTATTTCATTAACTTTGATACGTTCTCAGAAGATCCAAGTGAACCTGAAACAATGCCAGCATCATTAAAACTCAAGCAGCAAGTACACGACTTTCTTCACTTTCTGAAAAAGACTTATCTGGTTTCCCCAGGGATTGAGCTCTGGATTATATCTGGACTATTTGTTTTCCTGCTTTGGCTAGCTTTGGTTACAACTGTGAGCGTGCTTATAAGTGGCAGATACATCCATGTGAACACTGAAGGAAAAGATGTGAACGTACTTTTGAAACCACATAAATCTCCCCATTGTGAAGCAAGAGACTTGTCAACAGTGAACATCACAGCCGTACCTATACATGATGGTATAGTGTGGGACAAAACAGAATTTGATATCTTCGGCCCGACGGAAAAATTGAACATTCCACATTTGTTTAAAATTTCACTAAGTGATCTAATTTTGTCCAGTACCTATTCTGATGATTGGGACTTTGAGACTGTAAACAACATAATGTTTGACCTAGAAAAATCTATAAGAATATTTAGAGGGTTCATCAGACTATGAACAGCTGTATTGCTATAACCACTATGGTCATCATTATTTGCATAAATCTGCATACCCTAGAAATGTGTTTATGTTTAACCAATGGGAGCATTGTCCTACACCACCACAAGGTAGTTCAAAAACATTTGCTAGCAAGTTTCCAAATTTTTCAGGTTACAATACATCTGATCCAGAAACGTTTTACTATAAAAATATAAACAAGACAGGACTGAAAATTATGTTAACAAATACAAAACAGATTTACTCTGCAACATTTATTGCCCAACTGTCTAGACAGGGTTTCGACTTATGGAAAGACACAATAGACACAAAAACTGTCTGGGGTACTAAGGATTAGCAAGTACAGGGAATAGAAGCTTTATTTAGAGCCTGTATAATCCCTGAACAAATAATGTTTTTGAATGAAACTGTCCAACAAACATCTTGTCTTGGACTAGCCAAGATCAAAGAGATGAAAACACCTTCTGTACCAACACCTGCAAGTGATAACAATACACAGGCAGCGGTGACAGGTGACAATATACTACAACTCAACAGATCTAATCCTGATTGGAGAAAATGGTTGATCTGGCCCACAGACACGAACAACTGTCAGGAAAGATTCCTGAATAAAACTCAGGGCTTTACTATTCACAGGCCAGACCCAAGATACGTCCAAAGACAGCATCCGGGGGTAGTAACAACATACAGTGTAGGAAAATTATGCCTCGATTGGCTGCAGAAATCTACACTACAGGATGTGAAACAACACTTATCCTTACTTAAAGAAGACGCAGACCTTAGGGAATTCTTGCTTGGACCAAGAAAACCGCGTCAAAAACGTTTCATATATGCCGGCATCTATGCTGCTTATAATGAAGCATGGAAAGTGTCACAGATGGAGGCCGCAGAACGAATACGTGAACTTGATCGTATTAATTTAGAGAAAACACTCACTGTGGTCGACAATGGGTTAACAACTTTGTCCTCCAGAATATATTCATTGGATGGCATTGTATCCTCTGCTATCGACATACTGGAACAAGATTTGGCGATGTTACAGCAAGGCCAATCACAATTACGTACTATTGTGTTATTAAGCTGGACGCTGCAATCTTTGCGTGCGGGCTATGTGCCTTGGCGTTTTATCAACACGTCAGCTCTGTTTGCAGAATACAATCTAACTGATAGACAGATCGAACTGGCACAAAGAGGAGCAAAGTATACAGTGCTGAGCATTGAAAAACTGGAAAAGTTACCATTCACAGTGGCAGAAAAACCAGCTACAGAATGGCTCATTCATGGCAAAATAACACTACCTGTGACTACTTTTCAGTTTCAGTATTGCCTCAGACAGATGCAAGCAGTCAAATATGAAAGGTTGGGTAAGGAATACATTAAGACATCTTGGAATTTACCGTATACATATAAATGTTGGAGTGGGGATCGTGAAGTGTTTTTGAGCGGTACACACTGTAAAAGTGCACTGAGCGGTTCACTTATATGTCAGGACATTTCTTTACACGGGGCTTGCAATGGTTCTGTGGCAAATTTGTCTTGCCATCAGCAGGGTACACCAGCTGCTGTGATTAATCCAATGTTTGGACAACTTTCTAATGGGAGTTACCTCATGTTGAATGATCAAAGTTGCTGCGGCATGTTGCCAGGTATCCCATATCTAGTAACGGTCAACTCCAGGGTCACTTGCTGTATGCAAGTATTGTTTGCCCCAATAGACACAGTAAGAGAGTCACCTTTGTGGCCTTCGCTGAACGTCTCTTTTATAAGATTTGATACTTTAAGCAGAATGAAAGCCATGCTTTTACAGCAAACAGTGCCTTTGACCTCGGCCAAAGAAACCTATGATCTACAAGTAGCAAGGACTTCGGCTGAGATACAGACTTTAATACGTACAAATTGCCCTATACATTTCGTGGAAATGATAGGACGTATCTTTAACATGTCTGATACAAGCGGAATTGTACATGTATTTAAGAGCATCTGTTCCGGTCTGTTAGCACCTTTCCAGGTAATACTCGGAATCATCCCGAACTTTGCACATTCGGTGTTTGGTGGCATACCGTTAATTCTAGCACTTGTTTCTGGAATTCTATTTCTCTTCCTGCTATTACTCTATGGCCAGCCTATTCGCAGACATCACTCCGAGCGAAATGGAGAAAGCTCTCCTTGAACGAAAGTGCCGTGAGCGAATAGTACAGCTTTTGGGCATGACTCGTCTACGGGACCTGAATACCACGTGGTTCCTGTCATTTAGACCAATCTGGCAAGATTGCATCTTACCTGTTCTACGATGCCTGCTATGCGGTGAAGAATGCGTGTTAGACACCTGTCTAACATTTCCATCAGCAACGCCAACGGATGTCAATACTCTGCTGGTCCCGATAACGGCCCATGCTCTGTGTTGTCCCAGAGGCTACCCATCCTGATGACGGCATTCATTGAGATCTCACAGTCGCTTCCAGCTGCTGCTGAGGTACGAGATGGATCTACAGGCACACAGGTAACAACGGACGCGAACATTGCTGCGGCGTTCTATGCTGAGAGCGATGCTTCACATCTCTGTGCAATTAATCTCCTCCACGAGGTGTTCCAACTGACGCTAACTTCAGTGGACGATATTTTGTCTACAGAAATAGATGATCTCATGTTTTCACCAGACCCGTACGCTGAATCTGATTTCACCAACAGTGTACCAGAGACGCAGTAAAATTTGGCCTTCATATTTTCAAAACCTTGGAACTCTTCCCAAAGTGAACCTTTTTCAATTTTTTCGAACTAAAATGGCAATTCAATCTGCTTGAAGTAGAACTAGCCTTATAGTACAGACTTCGCGGTACTTCCTCAGACACTTCATCATCTTATTTGTCTGATAACAATAATTAATTTTCATGACATGAAATGATTTCGATTTTTGAATAACTTATCGATCCTTTTCTGTCAAATGTAAATATTACTGCTTATTTTCATTTAAATTGCATTTACTTTCCGAATATAGGCCTGAAATGAAAAGCAATGCTTACTATGCACAGTACCTTTTGCATTTTTAAGATGTTTTTTACTGCTTTTAAGAAATATTTTTTAAATATGCGGTACTCCATTTAATGTTTAGCATTTTAAATGTTTAGCATTTTAGTATTATCGTACACACGAAAGTGGAGTGGGTGTTGTATTCCTCTTAGGGTGTCCGTATATAGGTTTTCCTGTATCATGTCCTTATATAGGCACAATTCGCCATGCCCTTATATAGGCATAGAATACCAGTCCTTATTTAGGCATGAAACCGTGCACTCCAAATACAGGCATGGTCTCTGACATCCGTCCACCCTAACGTCACAACGAGTTCTTGAGGAACAGACCCTTAGGCTTCGGGAGTTTCCCTAGCACAGGACTATTGATTTCTTCAAGGACTCATCTATTATGCATGAACCGTTATACCTTAGGGGTTCATTCATGACGTCTTCCGCTGTCCGATTCACGTCAATGCTAACATTGTGAGGTACCTCTCAGGTATAAATATACCTTCCCTAGCCCTTGTAAACTAGAGGAGACCTCGACTTCAGAGGAGCCCGTTTCCCGGCCTGACGCACTGAGAAGACGCTGTCATCCCTGCACGCAGAGAGTCCAGCTTCCAGTGATCTGACTTCCCTCGCGGGGTGTTGGAGTTCGTGTCTGGCAAGAGATTCCCACCTCTCTCATTCTTAAGGTATGGAGCTGACTAGCAACCTAGAGGGACTCTTGGCATACTAGGCATACCAGGCATACTAGGCGTAACATACTCTTTTATACCGTAGTAAGGAATACTTCACCTACTTCATACTTCTCCCTACACCTCGGTTAGGTTAGGTACATTGGGGTAGAATTAGCTTAGAACCGCATCGTTTGAGTACTCGCATTTTTAGTCTATGTTATTTATGAAAATGAATATCTGCTAAAGATCATGCTAGCGCAGTATTATTTATTTCTACTGCTTACGCTGTACATCATTTATCTTGCATACTGTCTTGTGATCATAACAGCACATTTAACTTACACGAGAAACAAGACTGTTCAATAAATCTTTTATTGAAACACCCGTCTATTCTTTCTGTGTAACTTTGAGGAAAACTAAGTATGCACGATTGAGCTGAGTGAAATAGTTATCTATTGTTTCCACGACTCTGGGACACGTTCTGATTCTAAAGGGAAACAAAGTGGTCATGTTTTGTGGCTGCCAGAAACTACTCCCTTCTTGTTTGTCAAGGAGTTTCTAGTGGCCTCTGTGCTAGCTGGCACAAGTAATTAAGTTTAATATACTCGATAGGGACATACCGACCTCAGTCCTATGTCAAACCTATAGGATATATTATTCCAATGCGCAGAGCCTATTAGGGAAATAGGAGCTACACTACAAAGAGACTGTTCTGTTCTCTGAAGAACCAGAAAAAAGGAAAGGACCCTGGAATTAAATCTGGTTAAGTGTGAAAGGGCCGATCACCTCCAGGAAAAAGATGATCACCCTTCACTCAAGCCCCAAATATTGCAAATCAATAACCTCAAGACATGTCCTGTATTACAGTTCAACACACCCTCCCTCACTGTCAGCCTCCACATCAATCATCACTTACAGTCACTTGATAATCTGATCACTTATTGGTGCAATGGTTACCTGTTCCGCTCCAAGCACGGTGGCAGGTACACTATCTCCCCATTAATGCAAGCAACAGATTGGAATTGAGTAGTCTTGTAAATCAAACAATTGTCTGGGGCAGCCATCCTAGATTATGAAAATAACAGAAGGATCATAGGAGTGGACCATACAGGTTAATTATTTTTTGCTTAGTAAGTTTGTGAAGGTCAATCACCTCCAGGACAAAAATGATCGCCCATCACTCAGACACAAAACATTGCAAATCAATCATCTCAGACAAGTTCCCACTTTACAGTTCAACACCCTGCCTCACTGTCTGCCACCACATGAATCAACAATCATCATCATCACTCATGCAATCAGTCACTCACCATTGCAATAGTTGAAATTACCTCTTCCAATCCAATTCCGGGTAGTTTAGGTATTAGGTATTCAATCATCTTTGATGCAGGCAACACATTGGAATTTGGTATTGGCAGGCAGTCTTGTAGATAATAAATTATCTTCTGGGGCAGACCTTCTAGTGATAAGTGATGCAAAATGTGATAGGCAGTAGGCATGCAAGGGAGCAGGCATTGTCCCTAATGTCTTGAAGGAATTGTGGAGGCTTCTTCAATGCACACTGGTCCAACTGCAATCCGGCAATATATGTGACTAATAAAAAAGGTGGGGCAGCATAAATGTGACACAAAAATAATAATGTTCCTCCAGCTACTTTTTTTGTTTTGTTATTTTTGCGAAGAAAGAACTAAGTTCAATGAGAAAAAATTAAAAAGTTCCATAGGGGTTCTGGCATACTTGGTCCTGGAAGTAGTGTTTGTTCTCAAACTCAGGTGGTTCACCCAGAAGTTGGTCAGCTAACACATTTGATTCAATTTCGGACCAATCACCCACCTCCTCCTCCTGTGCTGCTGTTTCAGGAATGGTGTAATTGTGTGGTATAAAATGTTGGTTCATTTTGATCATAATAACAGAGAAGGACCCTCCTCGCCATAGGGCCAGGGCACCAAAAGCAACTATAAAATCAAAAAAGGATTTTTCCTTTGGGTTCATTCATAAATCAACCACTTATTCCATAAATTCACCGTTCACTCATTCGAATGCACCACCAATATCACTGAAATAGTGCCTTAACACCATGTGTGTAGAAAACTATTCAGCTTTATTTATAAATACATATCATCTGGTATACAGGTAAATAAATATGTCCAAAGAACATATGGTCAAATTATCATCATACTAGGTTATACAAATTTTATTGTCAATACAGTAACCATAAACCTCGATCTTGTGAAATACAAAAGAGTACAATATATTTGATTTCTTCTAGTCACCCAAGTAGGGAGTATTTTCTATAGACCACTACATGAACACTTCATATAAGTACATAGATATAAAAAACATTAATACATAAAATTATAAAATGGGAGAATGCATTAGACAATAACATTTGTAATCACAGAATTACTAATCACTTGAGATCATTGATCAAAGTGCATAGTTATAAAAAATTATTTCAAGCAATGCGTTATTGATTTAGTGCAGACACATTATTGCATTGACGCGTTTCGGTGGATTCCTATTGTTCACAACCACCTTCTTCAGGAAAAATAGATGTCTCCCACAATTACAAAGTTATCTTGTTTTTTGCTGTAGCTGAGACTCAAAGATTTCCTTTTCTTTAATGTTCCCAGTATGATCCCACACTTCTATGGATCAATGTTGATATACTTGTATGGTTACTTCCTATTATCGATGATTTCTTGTTCAATCGTGTGCAGGATTTAAATAATCTACATTTTCTTTCCCAGTAAGTGTTTTGTTCCCCTGTCTCATGTATTTACTATGTGCTGCTGCCTCGCTGGTGTCACAACGTACATTTTCTTTAAAACTGCCCAATGTTGCCTGTCTGATATGAAGCAAACACAAGGAGATGAAGGACGGAGCGCTGAAACTTTTCAGACACTCACCCCCAGTCACAGATCTGGGTTGAATCCATCATCATTCTTTAGCTCACTTCGCCACCTCAGTTCAGACCCAGCTATATACAAATCAGTCTTGACCCTGTGCCTCATGGGAACAGTCCAGCCCAAACTGCCAAGCCAGGTCTTCCCTGAACCAGAAACAAGCATCCTGGGACCGGTTTCTGGGTAACACCCTTCATCAGCCAGGCTAGCTTGAATCCAGTGGCAAAGTGAGCAAGGGACCCATGTCTGGGCATTACCCTGCCAACTTAGGGCGAACAAAGCAAACACAAGGAGATGATGGACGGAGCGCTGAAACATTTCAGACACTAACCCCCAGTCACAGATCTGGGTTGAATCCATCATCATTCTTTAGCTCACTTCGCCACCTCAGTTCAGATCCAGCTGTATGCAAATCAGTCTTGACCCTGTGCCTCATGGGAACAGTCCAGCCCGAACTGCCAAGCCAGGTCTTCCCTGAACCAGAAACAAGCATCCTGGGACCGGTTTCTGGGTAACACCCTTCATCAGCCAGGCTAGCTTGAATCCAGTGGCAAAGTGAGCAAGGGACCCACGTCTGGGCATACCCTGCCAACTTAGGGCGAACAAAGCAAACACAAGGAGATGATGGACGGAGCGCTGAAACTTTTCAGACACTCACCCCCAGTCACAGATCTGGGTTGAATCCATCATCATTCTTTAGCTCACTTCGCCACCTCAGTTCAGACCCAGCTATATACAAATCAGTCTTGACCCTGTGCCTCATGGGGACAGTCCAGCCCGAACGGCCAAGCCAGGTCTTCCCTAAACCGGAAACAGGCATCCTGGGACCGGTTTCTGGGTAACACCCTTCATCAGCCAGGCTAGCTTGAATCCAGTGGCAAAGTGAGCAAGGGACCCACGTCTGGGCATACCCTGCCAACTTAGGGCAAACAAAGCAAACACAAGGAGATGATGGACGGAGCGCTGCAACTTTTCAGACACTCTACTCCAGTCACAGATCTGGGTTGAATCCATCATCATTCTTTAGCTCACTTTGCCACCTCAGTTCAGAGCCAGCTATATGCAAATCAGTCTTGACCCTGTGCCTCATGGGAACAGTCCAGCCCGAACTGCCAAGCCAGGTCTTCCCTGAACCGGAAACAAGCATCCTGGGACCGGTTTCTGGGGGAATACCCTTCATCAGCCAGGCTAGCTTGAATCCAGTGGCAAAGTGAGCAAGGGACCCAGGTCTGGGCATACCCTTCCAACTTAGGGTGAACAAAGCAAACACAAGGAGATGATGGATGGAGCGCTGAAACTTTTCAGACACTCACCCCCAGTCACAGATCTGGGTTGAATCCATCATCATTCTTTAGCTCACTTCACCACCTCAGTCCAGACCCAGCTATATGCAAATCAGTCTTGACCCTGTGCCTCATGGGAACAGTCCAGCCCAAACTGCCAAGCCAGGTCTTCCCTGAACGGGAAACAAGCATCCTGGGACCGGTTTCTGGGTAACACCCTTCATCAGCCAGGCTAGCTTGATTTCAGTGGCAAAGTGAGCAAGGGACCCACGTCTGGGTATACCCTGCCAACTTAGGACGAACAAAGCAAACATAAGGAGATGATGGACGGAGCACTGAAACGTTTCAGACACTCACCCCCAGTCACAGATTTGGGTTGAATCCATCATCATTCTTTAACTCACTTTCTATGATGAACCATTGTACATCGTTGGTAGTATGTTTGTGTTCTAAGAAGTGATTGACTAGTGGGGCGTTGGTTTTAGCTGTATGTATCGCAGAGCGATGTTCCGTATGTCGAACATGAAATGCTCGTGAGGTTTCACCCACATAGCCAAAGCCACAAGGGCACACAAGAAGGTAAATCACATTTTTGGTCTTACAGTTGAACATCTTCTTGGCTGAGATCTTATAGCCATTAAGAGTGATGGTGTTTCTTTCTATAGCATAATCACAAGCTTTACATTTAGAACATTTAAATGTTCCTGTGATCGGGAGTACTCCATCAATAGTTTTTTGAATGAAAGAAGTGCTCTCTCTGTATCTAGATCTGGTGACAATATCTTTAATATTTTTGTTCCGCCGATGTGCAAACATCGGCTTAGGGAGTTTATGTTGCTCTTCAGGGTCACTATTGAGAATATGCCAGCTGGAGTTGACAATCTGTCTAACTCTTTCATTAAGCGTAGAGTGTTTGGTAACACACACCAACTGGTTGGTTGCAGATGGTATCTTATCTCTTAAAAGAGAATCTCTATCATAAAATCGTGCTCTTTTAAAAGATTCACGAATTAATCTGTAAGGATACCCTCTTGCAGCAAATTTCACTTTCATAGTCGTGGCTTGTCTGTCAAAGTCAGTCAAATTCGAACAATTTCGACGCAGTCGAAGAAACTGCCCGAAAGGTATACTTTCTTTTTGTGTGCTTGGGTGGTAGCTATTATATTCCAACAATGTATTACGCGCAGTAGGCTTGACAAACAAGTCCACTTCAAGCTCACCCTCATTATGGCGGATAATGATGTCCAAAAACTCAACCTGATTGTGACTATAATGAGAGGTAAACTTTAAATTCTGATCACATGAATTGAGCCATGCTAAAAATTCAGCCAAATTTTCTTCCGTGTCCGTCCAGATGAAAAAAATATCATCAATATATCTGGACCAGTGAGTAACTGATTCAGAGAATGGTGCCATGTCATTGTGGATATTTTTCTTCTCAAAAAGTGCCATGTAAATATTGGCAATCGAAGGGGCAACCGCCCCCATACTGACATCTTTGATCTGTTTATATAATGTATTTCCAAATTCAAAGGTATTCTCAGTAAGTACAATTTCTAAACTTTGCAAGAGAAAATTCTTCGGACAAGGTATGTTAAATGTTTCAATGAACCACATGACTGCTTCGATCGCTTCACGTTGAGGAATATTACTATACAGTGATTCGATATCGAGAGTCACTAGTATCTGGCGACAATGATTGAAGGGAAGATGTTCAACTTTCTTGATTATGGATCTGGTATCCATTATATACGAAGGAATGTTAACGACATGGGGTCTTAATATTTTGTCAGTGTACTTTGATAGGGGTTCAGTGATGGATCCAATTGTGGAGACGATAGGACGGTATGGAGGATCTAGAATATCCTTATGAATCTTAGGGATCCCATAGATGCAAGGCATCTTGGGTTCCTGACAATTCAAAAAATCAAACTCCTTATCACAGATTTCCCCATTGTGTAGAGCCTGGGTGGTAATCCGATGAATTTTATTGGAGACTTTATTGGTAGGGTCTCTAGTGACCTTGATGTAAAAAGTTTGGTCATCAAGAAGGGCTTTCATCTTACTTTCATAAGTGGTGGTATCTAGCACCACAATTCCACCACCCTTATCACAACCTTTCACTGTAAGCTTTTTATCATGTGCAATCTTTTGTAGGGAAAGGTATTCATCCTTATTAAGGTTGTAAGTGGGTTTGGGTATGTATTTAGTGGCTTTCTCTATACGATTCAGGACTGTGTGTTCAAACACTTCAACCTCAGGGCCAAGCTGGTCGAGGGTGGGAGTGAACATAGATGGATTAGTCAGGCCTGAAAAGTTCTGGACTCAGTCTATACTAGGATCTTTATCAGCAAAGAATTTTTTCAATCTGATTTTGCGAAAAAACGCTACTATGTCTTGATGTAGTTTAAAGACATTGGCTCTGGCGTGTGGTAAATAAGACAGACCCTTAGATAACAACGTGGTACTTGATGTATCTAAGGCAATAGATGACAAATTAAAAATGGGTATCTTATTTATTTCCTCCAATATTGGCCATTGCGTGTCTCCAACATTTGTTGGTTGTTGAGTTGGTAAAATGGCATTTGATGGTTGCCTCGAAATTGTGGTTGGAACCTGACTCTTTGACGACCCCTGCGAGGTGGACGCTGGCCTAAAAAAGGTTGCATATTACCTCGATTGGATTCATAAGATTTATGGGGTCCTTGTTGATCATATTGGAATCTTGACCCTTCCCCCTCAGAGTCCGAAGTATCGGAAAATGTTTGTACCCGACGCGGGCGGGTATTGTCGTCATTGGCATATTGATTCTGTTTGTAAAAGTTTTCTGCCAAATATGGGTAAGTTTTTTCTTGGGAATTGTAACGGATATCATTGTTAAGTTTGTCTGTCTTACGTTGAACCAAATATTCCGTAAAAGAAGCCAGTTCCCTGTCAGCTTCTTCTAACTTTTTCTTGGCTTCATCTAGAGCGTTGTTTTTACGTAGTTTGTCCTCTAGTTCAGCTAATTCGTTTTTAAGGGCTGCCACTAACTCCTTAGCGGTTTCAACAATGAGAATCATTAAATCGCGGGAACATCTGTTTGCGATTTGCGTCCACTTTACTAAAAATTGTCTAATATGGACAAATAGGCCGGGAATATTGCGAATCCTCAAACCTTGGGGGATAACTCCTGCTCTGAGATATTCGAGCATGTACTCACCATGAGCTTCCATGCGTTTAAGTTTCTTTTTCAAATTAATGAGTTGATTGACTTCATCATTCCCTCTAAATGTGGAATTGGAAGCATTCCCAAAGTTAGTATTAGAACCCACGAGTGTGGCAAACTCCTCATCAGTAAACCCGAAGGTTTTAAGTTGGTCCATTGTGAGCAGTGTACTAAAGAACAGGAAAAAGGGTGAAAGATAGACCAAGAGTCAAAACCAATAAAGACCCAGTATACACAGAAAAAAGAGGAAGAAATTATTCACATATGATACAACTAGGGAGATAATATCAAGAACAGCCCCGCACAGACAAGCTGTGGGTAAATTAATTGAGATGTAAAGGGACCCCCTGCAAAGCACAATAAGTCCTAGGGCAGGGAAAATACAAGTTGAAGAAAAAAGCCTAGGCAATTAAATGGTCATAAACAGACCTACAACAGGCACATTGATGTATATACATAGACTCAGTGCAAAAACATTCAATTTAAAATCTTCATTTATTATTTATATGTAAATTCATGCTAAAATCATTTTAATACAAATAGTTGAGACATACTGTGTTAGACAACATGGTCACATCAATGTGAAATACATTTATACAAACAATTGAGAATTAATTGGATTTACAAAATTCAAACACAAAGCACAAACAAATAAACATAAAATAAATCTTTCTTATTTAAGACATCGTGGCTAGATGTTGGAGTAATTTGTCGACAAGTTGTTAATTTATCTACGCGCGTTTCGGCTTTTAAGCGCCTTCTTCAGGACAGCCACAAAAAAGACCTTAACAGACAATGAAATAAATACACATATATATCACACATACAAAATATTGCACTGAGTCAAGAGCGCCTTTGATATATATAACAAATCGTAATATACGAAAACATTACAGTGATAAGACAAATATAATTACTGTGTAGAAAGAAATAGTGAGACCCTCGAAAAGTTATAGAGTACTGTCAATAAAGGTAAGAGAATATAGTACACCGAATAGAATAAAGAAAGTAAAGACCCTTGATACCAATAATTATAGAGTAATAATAAGAATGAAAATAAGATATCTAAACTTAAGAGCAGTATGCATACACCTCATAGAAAAGGAAGGCTTACCTAATTTGATATGTTAAGGAGACCAAAATAGATGTTTGGACCTCAGGTAAATGAATTACCTATTATAAGGAGGAACAAAAATAACCTAACCTTAATTATTAAATAACTTAGCAAAATATAATTTGATAGCTAGTCTGGCTTCTTGAAAAATAAAAACCTACTTGTGATTCAGTAAACGGTCATACTTATTTACAAGGTAAGGAACTCTTCAAACCCAAGGGGTGTAGATACTGTAAAATAGAAACAGAGAACCTGATAGTCTATAGTGTGTTCAAACTATATAATTACGAGCATAATATCTTGAAGAATTTCAATAGAATATGCAAGGACAAAGAATAATTACCTAAAAATAAATATGTATTAAAGATCAATGAATGAGAATAAAACAGGTCACCGGGCAAACCGAATATAGCTCTCCAGGTATAGAAGATATATATGATGCCAATTGGGGGAGCTCTGTAAAAAGTATATATATCCTGGTTAGAAGTGCCGGATTTGGCTAATGTTTGAACTTTTATAAAGGACCCAAGACATTGTAAATACAAAAGATATATCTACCTTTTTAACAAGGATGTTCAAAATCGTCCCGATAGTGAGAAGTGTGGCGGGACTACGGGATGGTCTCAAGGAAAGAGACAAAACTATATAACGAAAGAAAAAAGGAGAAACAAAATAAATAAAAACAGCTATACATAATGTGCGATATGTTATGAAATTCAATCGCAATTCTTACTTGACACAGAAATAAATCTAATATAAAAAGGAAAATTATTGTGTGAATGAATAAGGGCGTTTCATCACTAGATAATAATCCTAAATCGGCCTGTAGACATGCTGGGGGCTGATAGCACAAGTTAAATTAAACCTAGCACAGTATATGGCCGTGACTGCTGTCAGCTAACAAATAGTTCATCAAAAAACACAATGACTAAGGTAATACCTTTTTCAATAAATATTTATGTTGCTCCTAACCCCTTCACGGATCTCCAAAAGGTACGCACCAGGCGCACTGCGCGAATAGAACAGTGAAATAACCCCAAGCGAGCCGTGCGGTAGCACAGGGTCAAGACTGATTTGCATATAGCTGGGTCTGAACTGAAGTGGCAAAGTGAGCTAAAGAACGATAATGGATTCAACCCAGACCTTTGACTGTGACTGGGGGTGAGTGTCTGAAAAGTTTCAGCACTCCGTCCATCATCTCCTTGTGTTTGCCTGTCTGATATGAATCACCGATTTTAGGAGAATCTTCCTCTTAGTCTATGGACTAACCCTGGGTGAAGTACTACGCTACGCTCGCGTAGTTTGTGAAGTTTGCGCTACTTCGCACTACGCGAATTGCACGTAGCACAGTGCAAACACGTGTAGCGTAGCGGTCATTTTTTGCTTGCTCGCGGTCCTCAACGTCAAGTTGGCGACCGCGAGCGAGAAAAATGACATCCCGGCGGCAGAAAACGACCGCTTGCACTGTGCAAGATGCCGTTTGCAATGATTGCACAGTGCGGACAAGCATCCGGCACTGTGCAATCATCGCGAACAGCATTTCCTACCGCACTACGCAGTTCGCGTAGTGCTACGCGTAGCTCGCGTAGTGCGAAGTGCACTTCGCGTAGCTACGCGTAGCGCTACTACGCGAACTATGCCCAGGGTTACTATGGACTACAGACGAACGCGAGGAATATTCTCCTAAGATTGGTGATTCATGTCAGACAGGCACCATTGGGCCTTTTTAAAGAAAAGTAACGTAAGGGAGAAAAGGGAGTAGCATCTGTGTCAATTATTTGAGTAGGCCCCATTTGTCGGCATGCATGGTTATAGCTTTCCTAACTGCATCCCCTCCTCTTTGAAAGACATAGTCATTGATTTTTTTTCACTTCTCAAACAGACGTTGCAACATGTAAAAGGTGGAGTTCCAACGTGTTGGCATCTCTTGCATCAGGGATTTAACTGGTGCTCTATCATTACGTTGAATAATCTGCAACTGCCTCATGGCTTTAAAAGAATGGCTGAAATTAGTGCAGATTCCTCTGTAGGCAGTTAGTATGTTGCTGACTATGTCTTCATTTTTGAGGAAGTCTTGCACCACCAGCTTGATGCAATGGCCCAAACACAGCACCCTGAAATAGCCTTTGTCTGACATGGCCTTGACTATCCTACTGCATTGTCTGGGGCAACAAATCAAATTCTGAGACTTCTGGGTTGTAGCCATTCATACACCTTGCTGTTAAATTCCTCCAAGATGTTTATAGCTGTTTGATTTCTCCATGGTGAACATGGCCAGTGTTGCATGCCGCCAAATGCTCTTAAAACTTTGTTCATGGTCATTGGCCTGAAGATATCTTTTGCTTTACGCCCACAAAAGAGACCCAGTGTGCAGTGATGCATTTGTGTAATCAGTCGCCTGACAACTGGTCCACTTGTCTGCTGTGAGGTGGATGGTGTGAACAACACTTTGCAGCAAAGCTTGACCAACCAACTGCAGCACATCGTTATGCAGAACTGGAACAGCAACTCTGGAAACATAGGTCCTCCTTGGTACCTTCCAATTTGGGCAGATGCATGCCACAAATTCTAAGAATCCAACTTCTTCCACAGTGGTCAAGAGCTAACATTGTTGTCAGCTTTCCATTGTACAATTGCACTTTTTTACGGTGCCACTACCAATGCCTGAAGAAGAAATGGAGGTAGGTGGGCATGTCATTGATTGCCTCTATGCTTCTCCTGAGGCAGGGTTTGGTGCAGGTCTCAGCTGGGGCTTTGCAAATATGGGAGCTGGTGGTGGTGCTACCTGTGCCACATCCCTCAGAGCAGGTTGAAAAGCAATCTCAGACTCCTCTGTGTCACCTTCCACCATGACAACCTTGTCATCGTCGTCCTCCTCATCATCTTCTACCATAAGTCTAAGTCTTTTGGGAATTTTTCTTTTCCCTTGCCTCTCCTGTTGCCTCCTGGAGACTGCTGGTGTCCACTCTATGTCCCTTTCATCACCATCAGAAGTGGTGCTTGGAGAAGATGGTGTATTAGTAACCTTCCTTTTCCTTGCTGGAGATCTGGGAGCCAATGATTCTAAAAGAGGAGGCTCAACTTCTTGCTCGGAAGGAAGCTCAACCTCCTGTTCTGCTCCAACATCAGGCAAATGTACTATTGTTGGCTGTAGCTGCTGTCCACTTTGCTCTGTTTCCTTAAACAATTGTGTACTACTTTGTGAAAGGGACAGATCCAGTTCAACATCACTACTCGTCGGCGTCAACATGATTATGCTGGCTGCCTCACTGGCAGACATGGTCCTGGTCTTAGGCTGGATGGCTGGTGCTGTTGATGCAGGAGTGCTGCTCTCAGCTTGCTCGCCGGAGGCCAGTGAGGCAGGCATAAGTTTGCCGAAAAAGGTTGTGGTCGGCACGCCAGTGGTGGAAATCTATTTCTTCTCTTCCCCACAGGCCACTTTCTTGGCAGGAACTTTCTTTGGGGCCATCTTGAAGCTGTCAGTTGGTAGTGGCACTTAGGTTCGCAAGCTGAAGAGATGCCCGTGTTGCGTAGTCAGTCATGCATCACGTCGTGCACAGGCCTACTGTCTGGCAGTACTGTAATTGATGTCTCTTCTCTTATGCACCTAAAAGCAAACAAGCAAGAAGAAAATCACGGAAACGTGGCTTTGTTGCAGTTCAATTAGTGTTAGAAACAAACAATATCATTTAGTTTGGTTACTTAAGTTAATTTGAATTATTTGCAATACAGTCTAACTATCCATTCGTAAAACTACACCAACATAAACTTTCATGGTGTACAGTACACTCAGGAAGGATCAGAAAGAGCAACATCAACAACATACAGATGAACCTGTTTGCTTTTTGTGCATCACGTTGGAATGTGGCACTCAGGGAGGTGCATGTGACAATGGAATAATCCTTAGACAATGAATGCTGTTGTGCAGTGCACCTATAGCAGACATGGGGTTGATGCCAAATGTTAGGAAAATGTAAAAAAAAAATCCCAATTAAAACGATTTAAATTAAAAAGAATTACAATAATAAAATGTAAAAAAAAACTAAACAAAAATGTAAAAAAATTAAAATTAAAATTATAAAAATGTTAAAAAAAATATATATATATATATAAAAAATGAAAGTAAATGAAATTAAAGACAAGTGAAATTATCATCAAGCATATTAATTTATTAAACTGCTATCATTCTCAACCATCCATGCAAGCCTATAGCACAGGGCCACACTGGCTTTGCGCACAAAATGGCTACCAGCCAGTGCCACATGGTCATCAACAACAACTAACACTGAGCAAGGAGGCATAGCCACAACAATGAAGATATGCAGGCCTATGGCAAAAGCACACTGGCTGACTACACAAACTGGCCACCACCCACATGGTCAGAACAACAACAACCAGCAAGATGGCATGGCCACAACAAGGACATGCAGGCCTATGGCAAAAGCACACTGGCTGGCAACACAAAATGTTTGCCAGCCACATGGTCACAAGAACAAGCAGGAGGCCTGGAAAACAAAGAACACATGCAGGCCTATGGCAAAAGCACACTGGCTGCCAACACAAAATGGCCACCGACCACATGGTCAAACAGCAAACAAAGAGGCATGGCCATAACAAAGAAGAAATGCAGGCCTATGGCAAAGCAGACTGGCTGGCCACAAAAGATGTCCGCCAGCCACATGGTCACAGGAACAACAACCAGCAAGAAGGCATGGCAAAAACAAAGAAGACATGCAGGCCTATGGCAAACTAAGCAAATTGGCTGGCTGCACAAAATGGCTGCCAGCCACATGGTCACAACAACAATAACCAGCAAGAAGGCAGGGCCATAACAAAGAAGACATGCAGGACTATGGCAAACTAAGCACACTGGCTGGCTACACAAAATGGCTGCCAGCCACATGGTCAAAACAACAACGACCAGCAAGAAGGCATGGACACAACAAAGAAGACATGCAGGCCTATGACAAAAGCACACTGGCTGGCCACACACAATGGCCGCCAGCCACATGCTCACAACAACAAGCAAGAGGCCTGGAAATCAAAGAACACAGGCAGGCCTATGGACACTGACCATACAAAATGACCCCTGGCCACATGGTATGGGGAACAAAGACAAATGGTGGCCTATTGCACAAACACTCACACACTGGCCAGACAAGGGAGTCATGGTAACAGAGAGAACACAGCATTAATTCAACAAGACACATCCTCCAAAGGAATTACCCCACCTATACACTGTTTGCAGGGGACAAAAACGTGAAATATGACAAAAAAACACATTTTGCATTTTAATCCAATGCCATCCATGGCCTAAATGATATTTAAATTCAACAGACACCACAGAAACAGTTGTTTTATGCACCCATGATTAGTACAGTGCCTACTGGCTGGAAGGTTCATTGGCGTACTAGGCCACATAGTGAATTAAATCAATATTACAAATGTATTAAAAACATGGAGAAAATGTAGTAAACTGTGCAACATTTTTCCTTTACAAAAGAAGAAACATTCATTGCAAAAAAAACTAGGCCACTACTGAAACTGTAGGCCACCCACCACAATAAATTTGATAAATCGAATAAAAGTACAAATAAACCCAGGTGCATGCCCCTAATCAACCAACCAACACCCTTATACTCCAGTTTTTCAACTTACTTGTGGAATCTAAAATACAAAGTCCTTAAATCCAATGGTATATATGCAGCAGACCAGGAGAGTGATCCTTCCAGCTCCAAATCCCAATGAAAAGTGACCAGGAGAGGGGCAAAGCACTGGGAGGAGCATGCTGGACAGGAACAGGAAGTTGGAGTCTCTGGGGCCCTTCCTTCCTGTTTGGAAAAAAAAAGTTAAAAAAATGCCTTCTTGTACAAAAAAACCCAACTTCAACAGTCTGTTTGAGAATAAAATCCACTCCAAATGCCTCTCAGCTGCATCTACAGCAGAAAAACTGCTCGACCGCTCTGTTTGTGATCAGCCCTAATGATACTAGATTGGCGCTGTCGCGGCCGGAAGCAGTGCGAATGAGCTTGAAGTCTTGCAGGAGCTCGCTAGCAGTGCGAGAAGCCTTGAGCATGCTCGCAAGTGGCCCGAGAATCTTGACACTCGAGGTTGAGAACCAAAACAAAACTCGAGCATGCAAACGGAAAAGAAAACTCTGCTTCGTGCCCGAATGGGGGAATTCAGGAACTCCTCGTTCCTCCGCGGAGCAGTGAGTTCCCGAATCCCGCAAACTCTGCAAGCGGAGCAGAGTTTACCATCCGGACCTACTTAATTCTCTAGTTTAGTTTGCCAATGTGCTTGCTGCATATATCTCAGGTGGCTATGTAGCACACTGCTATCACATTCTTATGTCTCACTAGGGCATGTAAACCAGTAGATAACTTAGATGGATTTCCTCTATTGAAGAAATATGCGTGCAGCTTGCAGGTCCCAAGTCTAAATCTTGGACTAAATCATGATCTGTAGCCGAAAGGTCTTACTTTTTTTTTAGTTATCTCTTCATTGTCTTTTATGGTTTTACTAAGTCGTCTGCACTCACTCTTACTCGTACTCATTCATTCTCACTCTGCCCCTCCCTCTCACTCTGACTCACTTATATATGCTCACCTACTCACTTTTCACACACACCTCACATTTACACACACGTTCACACACACAAACACACGCACACACACCACTAACACACACACTCCTACATACAAAGATACATGCTCACACATACACATGCAATCTCACCCAAACTCTCTCTCTCTCACCCACATGCAGGTAAAATACATACATTTAAAGGCATTTTATTTTACGTAGCTACAATGTCAGTTAAAGTACCATTCCACATCCTGATGCTCAACTCTTTAGCACAGTAATAGGGAAGGGTAGGCTATTATTGTCTATTAATGTAATAAAAAATTAGCAGAAAACAAGGAGGATGGAGCCGGATGCTGACAATGCAAGCCACCTCTGTGTTCTTGGCAATGATTTTGCCATGTCTGAGGCCATGGGTCACAAAGGCAGTGTCAGGGGCTGCAAGGGGAAAGCCAGTGGTTGGAGCTGTGGCTCCTGGCAACCCCTAAATGACATCCATGATGACTTGTGTTTCAAATTGACAACAAAAATTGCCTTTTTGGATATTCAATTGGCTTTTGGTATTTTACTGGGTCATTTTGTTGCTTTTCAAATTCACTCTTGCACTAAAGTTTTTGTGAACAGGGACGTGGAATTTGCTAATGTAGAGAGCCTTAGCATGGCAGAGCCAAGGAGCATGTGCAAGCAATGAACACTGGAGCTGAACAAGAAGTCCAAGAAGGAGGATGATCACATTGAGCCTGGGAGGAGGTCCATGACCTACAGTCCACCTCAGATTAGAATGTGGATAAATTTGAGGAACACAATTAGAAGGACATTAAAGAGGCCCCAGTGCCAGGTGTGTGTTTTCCACAAAGATCAGCACCACCTGCATTGTCCAGGCAGAGGAGCAGGGTAACCTCTTGCAGTTTTTCCCCATCAGAGCTTGAGAACAGGCAAGTAGAGATGGCCTTGAAATTGTAGCTGGCTACCCTTGCCCTTGAGGAGGAAAAGTTGGCCTTTGCTGATGATAAGAAGGCAATGGCAGCCCTGACTGCTAAGGAGAAGAAGGCAGCTGCAGCCCTTGTCACAGAGGAGAGAAAGGCAGTACCAACCTTTGCACTGGAAGAGAAAAGATTGACCTTGAACTTACAAGAGGGGAAGGCCCTGCTGGCCTATGAAAAGAGCCAGTACTATATAGACTTGAGGTCCCAAAGAGTCTACCAGTGTGGCAGTGATTCAGAAGTGCCTAGGAGAGGTAAACAGGGACTCCACATCCCAAAAGAATTGGGGCCATATTTACTATGTAGTTTTGTCGCTTTTGCACCAAGGAATGGGGTGCATGTACAACGCAACTACGAAATGAGATTTATCAAGCCACGCAAGACCACCTTGCGTGGCCCTGAGTGGCATGATAAATGCAGTGCAAATCACTGCATTGTGTTACTTTGCCTGAGGGAGGTGTTTCATGGGTGGTGCCACACAACACCCATAGATTTTGATGCATTCCCAGATTTAGCATAAGTGGTAGACCTGGGAATGCGCCAACATTTCTACGCCTCCCTAGATGAGGTGTAACAAGAAGAAATATGTTTATTTCTCCGTGTTTGTTCCTCTTTCTATGAGTGCTGCATTCCGCAGCACACATAGAAAGAGAAAAATGCCTGAGGTGATTGTTTTTGTGCCAGAAGGTGCCCTTCCTGCAAAAATCAATCCTGCGTACAATGCAGGCACACTTGTGTGGTGCATGAGTGCCTGTGTTGGCGCTTGGCAGCAGATTGTGCGCTAGTGCTGGGAAAAGGCAGGAATGCACCAGGTTATGCTAAGTAGGGTGCATTCCTGCACTTTTTCTGCCACGCAGCACAGCAAGGTGACCTGCTGTACTGAGTGACACATTGGTAAATAGCTCCCTGGTGCCTAGTTATGTGGTGGGGAATGACATTCATAAATGGTTTGCATTACGAGGTGGCCCCAGAGCTCTGGAGGTGGACTGGGGGTTAGCCTGTGTAAGTACATTCCCATTCTTTGGATGGATACTCTAGTGGCCCTAGGTGCAGTTCAAAAGGTTCACTATGCCGCTATGAAGGCCATCACAGTCAAATTTGGTCTAACCTCAGATATGTATCACCTGACACTCAGGGACCACCAGAATAAGTCACAGCAGTTTTGGGAGGATTTTGTGGGCATGCAAAGTGAGATACTGGATGGTTGGATAAAGGGCAGTAAGGTAAATGATTATGATGGGCTGCATAATTTGATTATGAAGGAGTGCATCTTGAATTATGTTATTGAGTTGTCCCAGTGCCTGATAGATTGCAAGCTCACTGTGCCAAAGAGGTAAAGAAAGAAGCAGATCTCTGGTTTAGCACCAGAGTGTCTACCAAAAGGAACCTAGAGATGAACACAAGAAAGGTGGGTCAGATCTCTACCCACAGAAGGTAGGGGGAGGCGAGGATAATACAAGGAAGTTCTCTAAAGGCCCCCAAAGGGAAAGGAGTCCCTTTCCACTTCTTGAGCAAAGGAAGTAGGATTTTGGAGGGAAGAAGCCCAGGGTGCCATATCACAAAATCCAGGGTAATATTTTTTTCTAGTGTGGGCATGATAATATGTAACAGTACATTTCAAGAAGCTTCCCATAGGTAGTCAGACCCCAGGGATTGCCAGTGTAGTGCTGGTGGAGGAAGTTGTACCTGAGATCATTCAGGAGTGAACATATATTACCTTACTGTCACTGGGTGAAAAAGAGCAGGAGCCCATGGCCCTCATGCCTAACAATACTAAGAAGAACAGGCAGTGGCCTTCCATCAATGGGAGGAGGGTGGAGACAATGCGAGACACAGGAGCCTGCATGACTACTGTTAGGTGTAAGCTGGTCTGCAAAGCAGATCATTTCAAAGGTGCTCTACCGAGTGGTGAATGCTAACAACCAGGACAGTCACAATCCTCTGGCAATGGTTTCCCTTGAGAGGGGTTGGGTCTCTAGTTCTGTGTGAGCCCAGTCATGCCTGTGGACTCTCTTTTGGGAAAGGACCTGTAGATTGCTATCTGGAAGGAGGTAGAGTTCCAGTCCCATTCTGAAATGTTGGGCTTGCCTAAGTGGGTGCTAACGACCATTTGGTATATGGCAGCCCATCAGGGGAGTCAAAATGACCTGGAGCCTGACACAGTGGCCCAGGTATCCACCAGGAAGAGAGGGGGCAATGGGCAATGGGCAACTAGCCTTGAAAAAAAATTGGGAGGAGTCCAACCCTGAGGCGGAGGATCTAGATATATGCTCAGGAGACCTGCCTGAGCTGGGTGTGTGGCAAGCTGCAGGACAACCATCCGAGGCAGAATTTAGCAAGCCTCAAAGAGAGTCTCCTGAGATAGGCTGAAGCCTAGAAAGAAGGAGACACCTCTAGTGATCCTCACATCTACTGTATAGTAAGCCTAAGGAACCCAAGCCTTGGTTAACCAGAGTGTTAGTGGTTCCCTGGTGCTATTAGGCCTTCCTAATGGCGCTGGCTCATGACGTCCCCTAGGCATGACATGTTTGGCTGCCTGAGGATCAAGGTACAGGCATTCTGCCAGTCCTATGTCATTTTTCGTCCCAATAGCAAGTCAGGAGGGAAGCATAAGGCTCTTCGCTAGAATTTCCCTGTAGTAGGAACTCTCACGAGAGGGTACAGGTGGATATTAGTGCCACTATGACAGTCCTAAAGAACATATTTATCATGGTATTGGTGGACCATTCCACCCGGTACTCTGAGTCCATAACCCTGAGGATGGTGACTGCTCTGACTATGGCCAGGGCACTACCTCAGTGGGGATTCTCAAGGAAGTCATGTTGGACCAGAGAACTGGCTTCATGTTAGTGTATGTGAAGTCCTAGTGGGATGAGTGTGAGGTGACCTACAAGTTCTCCACACTCTACCATCCCCAGAACAACGGGCATGTTAAGACATCCAACAAGACCCTGAAAAGTATGAAAATTGACCTTTCCATCCCCTTGAGGCATTAGTGGGACAGCTTACTATCATGCTTCTTGTTTGCCTACATGGAGTGGTATTCAGCCCCATTGAGCTTCTTTTTGAAAACATTGTCAGAGGATCTCTCAGTCTTGTAAAAGCAGGTTGGGAGAAAGCCCCCAGGAAACCTTCACACAGCATTGTAGATTACGTGTTAGCCCTCAGTTCCAAGGATTTGGAGGTTAGTTAGGAAGTGATTAAACAGTGGCATGATCAGATAGCCTCTCTGGTAGAGTACCAACCTGGCCAAAAAGTGTGAGTAATCGAGCCTGTGGAGTCTGTGTGCTCAAAAGAGGGAGTAAGCCTATCTGGCGGACTTGCAGACTCCCAGGAAATGTTTTAGAGTCCTGCTTGTAAATAGACTCAAACCACACTTTGAGAGGCCTGAGATAACTATGCACATGGTGATGGATGGTGGAGAAGAGGAGGAAAACAAGTCCTTCACAGATCTCCTGTCATGGAAGGAGCAAGGAGCCAGGAGCAAGATGGCTTGGTGGAGCCACAATGGGCTGCCTGCTGGAGAGAGCACTACTGGGGGTCTGCAGAGTTGATAGCCTGGAAGTCTTGCCGGAGAGAGAAGTGTTGCGAGTGCTGCTATCTCAAGCCGGCCTCGCATGCAAGTCTAAAAGGGGAGTTCTGATAATAACACTGCTATATGTATGAAAGGTAACACTCCAGCACACGCAGACCTGTGTGCCGTATGCCGGGGAACTCCCACTGCAGGCTCTGCTTGCCATACCACATGACTGCAACTGTAGCAAAATCTGAAACTTTGCTGGAGTTGGGACTGACAAAAGTGGGCGACCATTATATAAATGATGCAACAGCGTTTTTTTTTGTGTCTACAGGAGCAACATGGAACCCAGCAAGCAATTTTTTGATTCATGGGGCAATTACAATGACCATACGACATTGGTGCCAAGCAGGGCCAACAGAACCCTTAGCAAATAAGGGCCTGTAGTGCATTTGTGAGATCTCTGGAAAGTGCCATGCAACATCACTTCTCTATAAGGCACTGCAGGACCATACCAAGGTGGGCTAGGTGCACTAAGAGGCCGCTGGGAGAAAACCTTGGGTGTATAGATAAAGGATACAGACTGGACAAAAATACTAGCAGACCCCAACGGTATCACACAATGTGTATTTCAAATTAATCGGATATTATTACCTACAGAGAGCACTTATCAACCCAAAACGAGTAAATCTAAACGTGGGAACAAACTAACCTAGATGTGGCCAGATTGATGCTGTTTTTATGCATACTGTGTGGGACTGCTTGACCTTGCATCCCTACTGGACCAGGGTGCTGGAGATAGTATCAATAGCAGCGGGAAGGCAGACAACGGATTCCCCGGGGCCATGCCGATTAGGATTGTTCACTCGATGGAAAACAGAAGCAATCACAAATAGGTTCATAGATTTGGCACTCATACTTGCCAAACACCAAATAACCCTAGTCTGAAAGGCCACTGGCAGCCCCACTTTACAATCATGGCTGGCAGAACTCCTTAGATGGGCTAGTTATGAAGGAACTGCACTACAGCAAGGTGTCATCAGGGGACTGCAACTCCGGAGTTGTACCAAGGCCTGGGATCACATGTTGTCTGACATCCCCAACTTAGGGGACCAGGGAATTTTAAGATGTCAGGCGAATGATAAGGAAGCACTCCCAGAGTACCAATAAGTGAGGCACCCACAAGATAAATTTGGGGCAGTAGCGGCTCGTGGAGGGAGTGCCGCGGGGCAGTGGGGCGGGGTGGGGGAGGAGCAGGGTGGGGGGTAGTAAATAAACTACGGCATATGGCCGAACAGAGGTAAGTAAACAAATAAATAAATAAAACGAATTTCGTTGCGCGCGCTGCATCGCATTTGGCAATGCAACGCGCGCAATGAAATTCGTTTTATTTATTTATTTGTTTACTTACCTCTGTTCGTCCGTATGCCGTAGTTTACCCCCCACCCTGCTCCTCCCCCGCCCCGCGGCACTCCCTCCACGAGCCGCTACTGATTTGGGGTCACATTTGCACGCAGACCTTCACTCATCACTCACCACAAGCAAGGACATCAAACACATGAGCTCCCCTTGCAACCCCCCCACACCATAATTTCACATGGCACCACACATCCCCCTTCACCTCTAGCAGGACTGTTAGTTGCTCTTGTACATTGTTGAATATTACCAGCATGTTAACACTGTTGGCTCTCCAGCGATGGTTGGAAACACAGCTTGAGATGGACATGGTGGTGTGGGGGTGGACACAGCCGTCCAGTCCATGGCAAAATGATGGATGGGAAAATGTACTTACAAGTTTTACGTGTGTGTTGAAAAACTTAATAAAATATGTTTTTCTAAACAAAGGGGGTTTTCACATGCATGGCACTGCTAGGAAAGTGCTTCTACTAACATGGCACTGTTAGCGGTAAGATGGCAAGTTCACAGTGCCATCATACTACTGGGAGGGAGACCACATTAGCAAAAAAATCTGCCCTATGTAGATCATCCTGACATTTAATAGCAGGAGAGACCTCAGATTCTAGGATAAATTTCAGAAGGTGCATTTACTCATAGGGAACTGGTGGGAGTGTGTTTATTTCAGGGAACTGAAAGCTTGCCATCCATAACGTTATCTTAATATGCAGGGCAGGACATCTGCTGAGACAGTCTAGGCATACAGTGTAAGTTTAGGCTAGCTCTGTGTGAGAACACACAAGTTGCAACAGTCCGTGGGCTTTGCTAGGTTTTATGCAAATGTCCCCTCCTCTTCTTCGACCCCCACAATGACATCTCTGGCATTCTGACTGTAAGTACCTGTTACACCTCCATCAACCCCTCTCTGCTTACCACATGATGATCCCAGGAACTGCCATGGCAATCTGCCAGCTTTCTAAAGTTGAATGGTGAATCATGGCTGAAGGAATAGTTTATTGCTGATAAAGAAACTTAATACTTTAGTTTGGTTTGCTAATGTACTTGCTGCATATATCTCGGGTGGCTATGTAGTACACTGCTATCACATCCTTATGTCTCAAACAAAGATATGCGTCTCTGCCTTCTCAGTACCAGGCACACACTATCTCCACTATTCTCCTCGGTTCCCATAGGTACACCCAATGCAATGAAGAAACTTTAGGTGTTCAGCCTGGGCAGCTCTGTCTGAGCATATAAACTAGTAGATAACTAAGATGAATTTCCTCTATTGAAGAAATATGCATGCAGCTTGCAAGTCCGAAGTTTAAATCCTTGACTGATAGATGATCTGTGGCCGAAAAGGTCTAACTTTTTTTTTTAGTTGTTTTCATTGTCTTTTATGGTTTCACTATAAAATAACATAGAAAGGAATAAAAAACGTCAATGTTAGTTGCTCACCCCAAATTGTGATCCACTTCCTTACATTAATGTTCAGCAGTGGGATTCATGACTTGCATGGGCATCAATTTACCAAAATCCCAGGGGAAGCGGAAGTGACATCATCCATCCTTTTACTTTCATTACATCCCAGGAAGTGACATCACATCACCTTTGACCCTGAATCTTCCCAGGAAGTGATATCACATGATTTCAAACCAGATGACATTAAATAATTAACATTTATGAAGTTCCATAATAACTGCATGATTAATATCGCTAGACAACAGACTAATGTTTATTTGAGATATCATTTATATTAAGGTGCCAACTTGATATCTCAAGGAAACATTTACCTGATTAGTGAATTATTCTAACATCTTCTATGGGGAAAGGATAGGGGTGGTACTTCTCACCTGAAAAAAATGTGATTTGTTTTTATCTAATTGTGCATTTTAAAGCACAGTTTTCACATAAATGCGCTACAAAGTGATAGGAGGTGAAAAGACATCCATTACATTTTCAAATTCCTTTCATGGTGTGCCAAGCTAATGAACCTTGACAGTCCACATGAGTAGAATCCATTTTATTTTTAAAATGTCCTGCGGTTCTCCTATGGGTGCTCCCATACGTCAACAATTAGCTTAATTTCTAGGACCAGATTTTTTGTCATGCATGTCCCTTTTGCCCAAACACTACATACAATATGGCAGTATAAGAATTTTGAATAAACAATGTGGACGTACCCACTAAATAGGAAAAAATTATTATGGACTCACTGCACTGCAAGACAGTGCCGAAGAACCATTAGGTTTTCTTAAAAGACCCCTCACACACCAACCTGGTTGGTGTCATGCTTCATCATTGGGGTCCCAACCGGGTGGCCGAGTGCCGCCCGGTTGTGCTACGACGCCTGATTACAGCGGAGCTGGTGTGGTGTATTAATGTGATGTTAAAATGTGCAGATTAAAAATATCTCTGGGAATCCTTGCCAAATGTGTTTATTCGTGGCGGCCCAGGATATGGTTAAAATCCAAGAGCGCAACTAATAGAGTGGTTTTACTCGTAGTTGTCTACAGTCGGTCTACATGTTTCAGCCCAGAAAAATGGAATTGAAATGGGCTTTCGTCAGGACCGTGTGAAAAAAGGTGAGTGAGTGGCAAAATCAGGCCACGTGAATGGAAAATTGTCAACACACGCGCTAAGGTATGTTAGAAAAAGTGTGTGGTGTCGATACTTATGACCCCACTTGAGAGAACACTATAATGGAGTGTATGGCAGCATATCAGGGCCCGGGAGGGGTGCCGTCTGTAGTCACACTTTCGTCAAGACGGTGAACCCGCATACAACCTACTTCGGTCTCCCGTAGTCTCGGCTGGTATAAGAATTTTACCAATACTGCCATCCATGTACTATTGGTGACTATTATGTCAAACCTTACATCTAGTATGTTTGGGGCAGCATTTTGTCATGGATGTCCATGACATAAGCCATGGGTGTCCTCCCTTATGCCAAGAATTTCCTTGAATGTGCCCGTGCAGGCATTTTGCCACAGGTGCCACCTATGCCAAGAATTTCCTCCAGTGTGTCATTGCCAGCATTTTTTCCATTGGTGCCCTATGCCAAGGTTTACATCCAGTGTGCCAGTGGCAGAATTTTGCTACGGGAATCCCATATCCCATATACAAATACAGCCTACAGTATACCAGAGCCAGTATTTTGCCATGGATGCCTCTATAAACCAAGAAGCAAGCAAGGTCCAAAAGCAGACTTGTAAGCAGACTTGTAAGCATAACTACACCTTTTTACTCATGCTCACTTACAGTCACTTACTCACTCTCACACACTCACTCTCATTCAAACTAATTTGCCCTCATTTATTTTCACTCATTTATTTTCACTTAGTCTCCCGCACTCACTCTTACTGGTACGCACTCATTCTTACAATGCCCCTCCCTCTTACTCTGACTCACTCATATATTCCCACTTACTCACTTTCACACACACACCTCACTTTCACACACAAACAAACAACATAACATACCTATTATTATGAGGACCGGCCATTGACCGTAATGAAGTGTGTAAATACTATTCTAACGCCACGCGTACTTTGATAGTAGGGTAGATTATAAAGCGGACCAAGGCAAATCTAACTGCGCTTTTCGTTTTTTGATACACTTGCTCAAAAGTACCTAAACATACTTCAGGAACCAGTCCTCACAATGCACCGATCTTCACAAAGATAGTGTTTGTCTGAATCTGACAAGGTTAAACCATGCTATGAGGACTAAGCATGTCCCCAAAGTGTGCATTATACATGCACACACACACACACACACACAAACAAACAGACACACTCACTCCTACATACAAAGATACAATCCTATGCACTATGGTACAAGAGTTCCCGTGTTGGAGCTAAGCAGCACATTGTGCACCAGTGCTGGGAAAGAGCAGGAATGCACTGTATTATGTAAAATATGGTGCCTTCCTGCCCTTTCCTTGTCATGCAGCGCAGCAAGGTGACCAGCTGTGCTGTGCTGCGTGACATATTGGTAAATATGCCCCCTGGTGTCTAGTTATGTGGTGGGGAATGACGTTCGTAAATGGTTTGCAGATTATGAGGTGGCCCCAGAGGTGGACTGGGGTTTAACCTGTTGAAGAACATTACCATTCTTTGGATGGATACTCTAGTGGCCCTAGGTGCAGTTGACCAGGTTCACTATGCTGCTATGAAGGCCATCACAGTCATATTTCAGAGAAGTATTGCCTGACACTCAGGGGCCACCAGAATCAGTCACAGCAGTTTTGGGATGATTTGGTAGACATGCCAGGTAAGCCACTGGGTGGTTGGAAGAAAGACAGGAAAGTAAATTACTATGATGGGTTGTATAATTTGATTATGAAGGAGTACATCTTGAATTACTTTACTGAGTTACACCAGTGCCTGATAGATTCCAAGCTCACTGTGCCCACAGAGGTAAGAAAATAAGCAGATGGCTGGTTCATCACCAGAGTGTCTACTAAAAGGAACCTGGAGATGAGCACAAGAAATTTGGTTCAGGTCCCTACAGATAGAAGGTAGAGGGAAGCAAGGATAATACAAGGGATTTCTCTAAAGAACCCCAAAGGGAAAAGAGTCCCTTCCCACTACTGAGCAAAGGTAGGGGGATTTTGGTGGGAAGAAGCCCAGGGTGCCATATCACCATTTCCAGTGCAATATCATTTTCTAGTCTGGGCATTTTAATATGTAACAGTACATTCCAAGAAGCTTACCACAGGTGGTCAGACCCCAGGGATTGCCAGTGTAGTGCTGGCAGAGGATGCTGTCCCTGAGATCATTCAGGAGTGACCATATGTTACCTTAGTATCACTGGGTGAAAAAGAGAAGAAGCCCATGGCCAGCATGCCTGACAATACTAAGAAGAAAAGGCAGTGGCCTTCTATCAATGGGAGGAGGGTGGAGACTCTGCAAGACACAGGAGCCTGCATGACTACTATTATGTGTCAGCTGGACTGCAGAGCAGGCCATTTCAAATGTGCTCCACCAAGTGGTGAATGTTGACAACCAGGTCAGTCACAATACTCTGGCAATGGTTCACCATGAGTGGGGTTGCGTCCCTGGTTCTGTGTGAGCCCAGTAATGCCTGTGGATTGTCTTTTTGGGAAGGACCTGTAGCTTGCTATCTGGAAGGGGGTAGAGTTCCAGTCCCATTCTTAAATGATGGGTTTCCCTGAGTGGGTGCTAACGACCACTTGGTGTATGGCAGCCCCACAGGGGATTCAAAATGACCTGGAGCTTGAAACAGTGGCCAGGTACCCACCAGGAAGAGAGATGGTGAGGGGCATGGAAAACTAGCCTTGAAAAGAAATCCGGGACGAGTCCTACCCAGAGGTGGAGGACCCTGTATCTACTAGTGATGAGATAGCTGCTCTGGGATACCTGCCTGAGCTGGGTGTGTGGCAAGCTTCAGGACAACTATCCGAGGAAGAATTTTTCAAGCATTTAAAGAGAGTCTCTTGAGACAGACTGAAGCCTTGAAAGAAGGAGACACCTCTAGAGATCCTCACATCTATTGGGAGGATGACCCTTTGTATACTGAGCCTAAGGAACCCGAGCCTTGGTCAACCAGAGTGTTGGTGGTCCCCTAGTGCTATCAGGCCTTCCTACTGGTGCTGACTCATGATGTCCCCTAGGCAGGACATGTTTGACCGCCTGAGGATCAAGGTACAGGCAATGTGCCAGGCCTATGTCATTTGTCGGCCAAATAGCAAGTCAGGAGGGAAGCATAAGGCTCCCCTCTAGAATTTCGCTGTAGTAGGAACCCCAACAAGTTGATGGGGTGGATACTGGTGCCACTAAGACAGTCCTAGGGAACAGGTTTATCCTAGTGTTGGTGGACCATGCCACCTGGTACTGTGAGTCCATAACCCTGAGAATGGTGACTGCTCCCAAAATGACCAGGACACTGATAGGTATATTTATCTGAGTGGGGATTCTCAAGGAAGTAGTGTTGGACAGGAGGACCGACTTCATGTCAGCATACATGAAGGCCCAGTGGGATGAGTGTGAGGTTACCTACAAGTTCTCCACACTCTACCATCCCCAGAACAATGGTTATGTTGAGAGATCCAACAAGCCTGATAAGCATGCTATTGGGCCTTTCTGTGCCCTTGAGCCATTAGTGGGACATTTTACTGTCATTCCTTTTGTTTGCCTATATAGAGTGAGCTTCAGCCCTATTGAGCTTCTATTTGAAAACCTTGTCAGAGGATCTCTCAGTCTTGTAAAAGCAGGTTGAGAAAGCCCCCTGGAAACCTTCACATGACATTGTAGATTACATGTTAGCCCTAAGGTCCGAGAATTAGTTAGGAAGTGATTAAACAGTGGCATGATCAGAAGGCCGCTCTGGTAGAGTACCAACCTGTCCAAAAAGTCTGAGTAGTGGAGCCTGTGGAGACTGAGCCCTCAAAAGAGGGAGTACACTTAACTGGTGGACTTCCAGACTCCCAGGAAACCTTTGAGGGTCCTGCTTGCAAATAGACTGCAACCACACTTTGAGAAGTCGGAGATGACTATGCACATGGTGATGGATGGTGGAGGAGAGGAGGAAAACACATCCTTCACAGATCTGCCATGCAAGGTGCAAGATGGCTTAGTGGAGGGAGCAGTCCTCTCTACCATCATCACAGAAGAGCAATAGAGAAAATGCCACCAGTTGGATGGAATGTTCATCTTCTTGTTCTCGCTGACACTAAGGCTTAGTTACTAGTGTACCCATGGTATAGATGCATGGGATGGCATGCCTGTCAGGAACAAAAAATACATGCTGTCAGATAAGGTGAAGACTAACACCAAAGATGAGATGTCGAAGATGCTGACCTTTGGCATAATTGAGCCTCCAGGCATCCCTGGGCCACACCAGAGGCCTTAATACCAAAGGCTGGCCTACCATGTAGTACCCCAGAAATGTGGTTCTGTATGAACTACAGGGGACTCAACTCAGTCATCAAGACTGATGCACACCCCATATTCCTAGCTTATGAGCTCATCGACAGGTTAGGGACTGCAAGTTTCCTCAGTACTTTTGACTTGACGACAGGGTACTGGCAGATTGCTCTAACTGAGGGTGCAGGACTCAGATCAGCAACACCCACACTAAAGGAGCATTTCCAATTCCAGGTGATGCCCTCTGGATTAAAGAATCCCCATGCCACTGGTCCTGGCTGAGGAGGAGTTCAGCGCTGCCTACCTGTACGACATTGCAGTCTTCAGTTTCAACTTAGAAGACTACCTGGTCCACCTTCAAGACGTGCTTCAGGCACTGGCATAGGCAGCTCTGGCTATCAAAGCAAATTAATGCCAGATAGAGCAGGGCTCTGTGGTGTACCTGGGCCACCATTTTTGTGGGGTCATGTACTGCCTCTCAATCCAAAATCCAGACTATCATGGCAGAGGAGCCTCCCAAAATGTAGACCCAGGTTAAAGCCTTTTTGGGCCTCATATAGGTTTGTGGAGGGTTATGGGAGCATTGTTGCATTAGTTGACATAACTCACCTCCAGGAAACAACCCAGAAATGTGATATGGGCAGATGCTTGTAAAAATGTTTTAGGGTGTCAAAAACACTATGCACTCAGCCAGTTCTCAAGGCACCCAACATCAGCAAGGAACTTGTGGTGCAGACAGATGCTTCAGAGCATGGCACTGTGGCAGTTCTTTCACAGGTCAATGAAGCGGACCTGGTCCAACTTGTAGCGTTCATCCTCAGACAGCCACTACCCAAGGAGCAATAGTAGAAAGCGATTGAAAGGCTAGCATTTGCTGAGGTCTGGTCTGAGGCCATACTGTTTGGTGCTCATTGCCAGGTTCAGACAGACTACAGAACCCTTAGATGGCTTATGCAAATGCTGGGAGAGAACACTAAACTGTTTCTTTTTTTTTTTTACTTCTTTTTATTGAGCGGGAGTGAACCCTAAAGTGTTGATGTGATTCATCTCCCTACAGGTACAGGGTATGAACTTTAATGTGGTGCACTGCCCTGAGACTGGCCACACAAATGTTGATGGTCTTTCCAGGTTTTTCTGCCTTAGTGATGAAAACTCCCATTGCAGTTGATAGTTTCCCTGTCTTCTGCTGGGGGAGACCCATGCAGGAAATGACCATTATTTCGTGTTTGTTCCCCCTAATTTTCTCCCTATATTTTTTGCTGGGATTAGTACTCTGTGCACATGCTAAACCGGAGTAGATTATATGTTCTCCCCTGTAAACACAGGGACAAAGGCTTAAACCTAATTAGTGCGTTTAAAAAAAAAAAAAATCCAATGATTTAGTTTCATGCAAACTGCACAAAAAACAACACCATTTCACAGACAATGCTAGGCATGTAATAACTTTATTACCTGCTCATAAAAATGCTGACATTATATTAAGACATAAACCTCAACTACCTTCCAGCCCTCTCCTTCCCCAATAGCCTAGCTCTGCCATCACTGCACATCACACATTTTCCATGTGAGTCTAACCAATCCAACTAATACAGACAAGATTGATAAAGTACAGTCGTAATAGAGACATAACACTTTTTCCTTCCACATTTAAAACATGATGGAACTTCATAGCCGGCATGTGCCAGTGTTGACTTCTAGTGACAGTATAAATACATTATATCGCAGTCATCTGTAGGTAGCATATTAGTGTTTCAGTGGAAAGGGACTGTCAATGTGGTTAGCTCGGTCCCTTGTCCATTTGATCACATCATATAACACATGTTTCTGTGCAGGGGCAGAATGTGCCTTTCACGTCATTGTAACATTTTGTTTGGCAACTATGAGGGCCAAGTCTATGAATCTGAACTTATGTTTAGTTTCTTTCATTCTCTCTGTCTTACCCGAAACTCTTTAATCATTAGTAATCATCTTGAATTTGTACGCATTCCCACACCATATGATGAAAACCGCCCTGGCTGCACATATCTAGGGTATTCTTCAACAGCTCCAACATACATTTCGCACTAATCTGTATGGTGACAAATAAGTTTCATGAACATAATTCTATTGTCTAAGACATTGTCCCATACCGCGTCAGTGAGTTCTGCGCCCAGAGAGCCCATCCACACATCCTTGACCCTCACAGGGGTGGCTCCTCCACTAGGGCGGAGGAGCATTGCCCCACTGCTTTCTCGCAGTGCGAGAAAGCCAAAACATAAAATGGTAATAACCAAAAGTTATTACCACTTTATGTTTCCTTTGGGCATTGTGGGCGGGCGGGTGGGCGGAGCTGCTCTGCTCTTTGAGCAGGGCAGGGGAAGAGTGATTTGCCCACTCCTGAGTGCACAAAGACTGTTTGGTTGGCCCTCTCAGGCCGTCCAAACAAGTCATGCGCACTCTGCCCTTCTCCTTGCAGGCTGCCCACCCCCTACTCGCGAGCAATGCCAGCCGCTACTGGACCCTCGTGGTATCTGTGTAAAAGGTAGGTGATAAAGCGTGATTGAACAATGTGATTGCATGATAGCAGCCCTACAGCAGCAAAATGAAAATTAACACTGTGACCTTCCTGAGCTCCTATTACTCATTCATCCACATTGCCCTGGCTGCCACCATCAAGGTGGCATGAGCAAGGAAATGTCCCGCATTAAGTTCAGATACAGCACAAATGACATCAAAAGGTCTAAAGACACACCCAAGCAAATGCATCTCCCACCGCACACATTCCAGACTCAGCCTCAGTCCATGGCCTCTTGTAATGGCAACCTACTTTCTTCGATTTCGGAAGAACCCACAATGGTATCTCAGCTAAAGTGCTTGTGCTCACTCTTTAAAACATGGTAAAATTGGTTTACACCTAGTTTGCACATTACATTTACTCACAAGTCCGTAGTAAAGTGGAACTACATATACCCAGGGCCTGTTAATTAAATGCTACTAGTGGGCCAGTATGACTTATTGTGCCACTCACTTAAGTAACACTTTAAAACATGTGTGTGCCGTTTTAAACTGCAAATTCGACATGGAAAAATAGACATTTTCCAGGCCTAAACCTTCCTTTTAATACATGTAAGTCCCCCCCAATATAGGTCCTAAACAGCCAATAGGGCGGGCTCATTGTATTTAGGAAGTGGGACATGAACTTTTAAGTCTTAAATGTCCTGGTAGTGAAAAACTCTTCTTTACTGCAAGGCCTACCTCTCCCAAAGGATTACATTTAGTAGGTATGATCTTTTGATTGGGAACAGGTAGGCATGTAATTTTTGATTTCAAAAGAATGACAAAGCAAAGTCAGATTTTAAGTCATAATTCTGAAACAGCCACTTTTAGATAATTGCCATTTTCTTGTCCTAACTGTTTGGTGCCTGTGTTCTATGATATGGCGTAGTTAGCAGTTGTTCTTTGTGTATTCCTTTCAGACAATGAGACAAGGGGGGACTAGGTGTTGCGGGATGGACTATCCTGCTAAGATTGGAGGGGTGTAAATTGCAAATTGGTGGGGTTGTTCCCTGCCCCACTTAAAATTCAAAGGGAGTGCCTCCAAAACAATCACAAAGAGCTCGAGACCAGCCTATTGTCATCCCATTCCCCTTGGAGCCTGGGTAGGGGAAGAAAGGAAATTTCCAGAACTAGATGTGGGGGGCGGGGTTAGAAGTTTCTTCCACTTCAAAGGATGCCACCGGGTATAAATATTGAACCTTCAGACCTACTCTTCAGTACACTCCTGGACCTGTGGGAATCCTCAGAAGGACTGCCTTGTACTTCAGAGGACTGACCTGCTGCTTCAGGTCTACCTTGTTTCTCAGTGGATTGCCCTTCTGCTACCAGAGGACTGGCCTGTTGCTTGAGGCCTGCATTGTTCTTCAGAGGATTGCACTGCTGCTTAAGGCCTGCCTTGGTGCTTGAAGAAGAGAGGACCATCTCCTTGAACCCAGGCCTATCAGAGAGATTCCAAGGGTCAGTTGTCTGACCTTCTGTTCTTAGCTACAGAGACACAACAAACTCCAGAGGCCTCCTTGCAAGTGACCAGCTAACCTGCTGCACTGGACCTGCCTGGACCTGCAACTGGACCTGGCTGAGCCCAGTTAAACTCTGCTTCAGTGAGTTCCTGATCCCCAAGAAGTGCCTCCCCAGGTCCTGATGCGAAACCCTGCAAGCCTCTCTGCACAGCTGAAATCTTCATTGGAACTGATGCAGAGCAACACAAAGCCTTGCAAAGCCTCACCGCACAGCTGAAAGCTTCATCAGAAACTATGCAGAGTGATGCAAAGCCTTGCCGGACAGCCTCATTGGAACTGATGAAGGACGTTGCAAAGCCTCACAAACCAACATTGTGCGATGTGACACTAAAGGCCCAATTACGGGGCTCTTCAGCCAGAGGACTATCAGACTTGTGGGGGCATGGCAGTGGCAGTCCGGCCACTGCCACAATGGTTGTCCAACCGCCGCATTAAGATTTGAGCGGTCGGACCACCCTGGGACCGCCAATACTGCCAGGGAACCGCCGTTCCCTCGAGGTGACACGGCGGTCAGAGGCCACAATATGCTTGGCGGGACAGCCGCAGTCCAGCTAAGCATATTACGAGTTTCCTCTCTGCCAGCGGTGTACTGGAGGTTCCTCCTCCATGTACAACATGGCGGAGAGGAAACAAAGGGGGCCCTGCAAGAGGAAACAAAGAGGGCCATTCAGGACCGCCTTTGCCTCCACTGCATGTGGATGTACACAGTGGGGCATAACATGTGCCCCCCTGTGTGGATTCACACTAGTTCCTGCATGGCATGGACTTTTGAGTCCACGCCGTGCAGGAATCTTGTTGTGCATCCCATTTTCAAAGGCACCACCATCTTTGAAAGAGGCACTGCTGTGGGACCGCAATGCTGCCTGCCCGCCAGACCACTTTAAAGTCATAATATGGCGGCCGGGTGTCGGCAAGTCTCGGCGGTGCGGGGGAGCGGCTGCAGCAGTGACTTACTGCCCACTACTGCACCGCCAAAACTCGCAATCGGGCCCTAAGGGTTTAAGGTACAAATATCAGCACGCCAAACTTGGTCCTGTGCCCAGCCTGCACTCGTTCGTGGTTGGCCTTAAATTGTGACTTTTTCCCGGTCCAGCGCAACAAGATACCTTCAGTTGGCACATGGTAGCTTTTGGCACTACTTTCATCTAAACCTTTAAAATTCAATGTTTCCAGCTCTACTAATAGTTTTTTTGTCATTGTAGTCTCAGACTATTAAGATACAATCTATTTTTTTAAATTGGCTTGGGATTTTTTGTGTTGTGTTTTCACTTTATTACTGTTTGTGCACTGCATAAACACATTGCCTCTAATTTAGTCTAATGGCTTTTGTGCCAAGCAACCATGGGGTTAAGCACAGGTTAATTTAGAGACTTTTGATGTTCACCCTGACAAGCATTGTGGTTGTTGTTGTAGAAGGGTTTACACTCCCCTCAACCAATAACCCAATTTCTCACATTTAGGAACTCCTTCTGTAACACGAGGATCATTTTACCTATGGACAATCTTTTCCATTTACTGTCCCAAGCTAAATCAAAGAACAAACTGTTCCGTCCATCATCCCCTTTTGTATCGCTTTGTTCGCCCTAAGTTGGCGGGGGTATGCCCAGACGTGGGTCCCTTGCTCACTTTGCCACTGGATTCAAGCAAGCCTGGCTGATGACGGCTGGAATGCCAGAAACCGGTCCTAGGATGCTTGTTTCCGGTCCAGGGAAGACATGGCTTGGCAGTTCGGGCTGGACTGTTCCCATGAGGCACAGGGTCAGACTGATTTGCATATGGCCGTGTCTGAACTGGGGTGGTGGAGTGAGCTAAAGAATGATGATGGATTAAACCCAGATCAGTTGACTGGGGGTGAGTGTTTGATTGGCTCAAACGTTCCGTCCATCATCCCCTTTTGTATCGCTTTGTTCGCCCTAAGTTGGCGGGGGTATGCCCAGACGTGGGTCCCTTGCTCACTTTGCCACTGGATTCAAGCAAGCCTGGCTGATGACGGCTGGAATGCCAGAAACCGGTCCTAGGATGCTTGTTTCCGGTCCAGGGAAGACATGGCTTGGCAGTTCGGGCTGGACTGTTCCCATGAGGCACAGGGTCAGACTGATTTGCATATGGCCGTGTCTGAACTGGGGTGGTGGAGTGAGCTAAAGAATGATGATGGATTAAACCCAGATCAGTTGACTGGGGGTGAGTGTTTGATTGGCTCAAACGTTCCGTCCATCATCCCCTTTTGTATCGCTTTGTTCGCCCTAAGTTGGCGTGGGGTATGCCCAGACGTGGGTCCCTTGCTCACTTTGCCACTGGATTCAAGCAAGCCTGGCTGATGACGGCTGGAATGCCAGAAACCGGTCCTAGGATGCTTGTTTCCGGTCCAGGGAAGACATGGCTTGGCAGTTCGGGCTGGACTGTTCCCATGAGGCACCGGGTCAGACTGATTTGCATATGGCCGTGTCTGAACTGGGGTGGTGGAGTGAGCTAAAGAATGATGATGGATTAAACCCAGATCAGTTGACTGGGGGTGAGTGTTTGATTGGCTCAAACGTTCCGTCCATCATCCCCTTTTGTATCGCTTTGTTCGCCCTAAGTTGGCGGGGGTATGCCCAGACGTGGGTCCATTGCTCACTTTGCCACTGGATTCAAGCAAGCCTGGCTGATGACGGCTGGAATGCCAGAAACCGGTCCTAGGATGCTTGTTTCCGGTCCAGGGAAGACATGGCTTGGCAGTTCGGGCTGGACTGTTCCCATGAGGCACAGGGTCAGACTGATTTGCATATGGCCGTGTCTGAACTGGGGTGGTGGAGTGAGCTAAAGAATGATGATGGATTAAACCCAGATCAGTTGACTGGGGGTGAGTGTTTGATTGGCTCAAACGTTCCGTCCATCATCCCCTTTTGTATCGCTTTGTTCGCCCTAAGTTGGCGGGGGTATGCCCAGACGTGGGTCCCTTGCTCACTTTGCCACTGGATTCAAGCAAGCCTGGCTGATGACGGCTGGAATGCCAGAAACCGGTCCTAGGATGCTTGTTTCCGGTCCAGGGAAGACATGGCTTGGCAGTTCGGGCTGGACTGTTCCCATGAGGCACAGGGTCAGACTGATTTGCATATGGCCGTGTCTGAACTGGGGTGGTGGAGTGAGCTAAAGAATGATGATGGATTAAACCCAGATCAGTTGACTGGGGGTGAGTGTTTGATTGGCTCAAACGTTCCGTCCATCATCCCCTTTTGTATCGCTTTGTTCGCCCTAAGTTGGCGGGGGTATGCCCAGACGTGGGTCCCTTGCTCACTTTGCCACTGGATTCAAGCAAGCCTGGCTGATGACGGCTGGAATGCCAGAAACCGGTCCTAGGATGCTTGTTTCCGGTCCAGGGAAGACATGGCTTGGCAGTTTGGGCTGGACTGTTCCCATGAGGCACAGGGTCAGACTGATTTGCATATGGCCGTGTCTGAACTGGGGTGGTGGAGTGAGCTAAAGAATGATGATGGATTAAACCCAGATCAGTTGACTGGGGGTGAGTGTTTGATTGGCTCAAACGTTCCGTCCATCATCCCCTTTTGTATCGCTTTGTTCGCCCTAAGTTGGCGGGGGTATGCCCAGACGTGGGTCCCTTGCTCACTTTGCCACTGGATTCAAGCAAGCCTGGCTGATGACGGCTGGAATGTCAGAAACCGGTCCTAGGATGCTTGTTTCCGGTCCAGGGAAGACATGGCTTGGCAGTTCGGGCTGGACTGTTCCCATGAGGCACAGGGTCAGACTGATTTGCATATGGCCGTGTCTGAACTGGGGTGGTGGAGTGAGCTAAAGAATGATGATGGATTAAACCCAGATCAGTTGACTGGGGGTGAGTGTTTGATTGGCTCAAACGTTCCGTCCATCATCCCCTTTGTATCGCTTTGTTCGCCCTAAGTTGGCGGGGGTATGCCCAGACGTGGGTCCCTTGCTCACTTTGCCACTGGATTCAAGCAAGCCTGGCTGATGACGGCTGGAATGCCAGAAACCGGTCCTAGGATGCTTGTTTCCGGTCCAGGGAAGACATGGCTTGGCAGTTCGGGCTGGACTGTTCCCATGAGGCACAGGGTCAGACTGATTTGCATATGGCCGTGTCTGAACTGGGGTGGTGGAGTGAGCTAAAGAATGATGATGGATTAAACCCAGATCAGTTGACTGGGGGTGAGTGTTTGATTGGCTCAAACGCTCCGTCCATCATCCCCTTTTGTATCGCTTTGTTCGCCCCTAAGTTGGCGGGGGTATGCCCAGACGTGGGTCCCTTGCTCACTTTGCCACTGGATTCAAGCAAGCCTGGCTGATGACGGCTGGAATGCCAGAAACCGGTCCTAGGATGCTTGTTTCCGGTCCAGGGAAGACATGGCTTGGCAGTTCGGGCTGGACTGTTCCCATGAGGCACAGGGTCAGACTGATTTGCATATGGCCGTGTCTGAACTGGGGTGGTGGAGTGAGCTAAAGAATGATGATGGATTAAACCCAGATCAGTTGACTGGGGGTGAGTGTTTGATTGGCTCAAACGCTCCGTCCATCATCCCCTTTTGTATCGCTTTGTTCGCCCTAAGTTGGCGGGGTATGCCCAGACGTGGGTCCCTTGCTCACTTTGCCACTGGATTCAAGCAAGCCTGGCTGATGACGGCTGGAATGCCAGAAACCGGTCCTAGGATGCTTGTTTCCGGTCCAGGGAAGACATGGCTTGGCAGTTCGGGCTGGACTGTTCCCATGAGGCACAGGGTCAGACTGATTTGCATATGGCCGTGTCTGAACTGGGGTGGTGGAGTGAGCTAAAGAATGATGATGGATTAAACCCAGATCAGTTGACTGGGGGTGAGTGTTTGATTGGCTCAAACGCTCCGTCCATCATCCCCTTTTGTATCGCTTTGTTCGCCCTAAGTTGGCGGGGGTATGCCCAGACGTGGGTCCCTTGCTCACTTTGCCACTGGATTCAAGCAAGCCTGGCTGATGACGGCTGGAATGCCAGAAACCGGTCCTAGGATGCTTGTTTCCGGTCCAGGGAAGACATGGCTTGGCAGTTCGGGCTGGACTGTTCCCATGAGGCACAGGGTCAGACTGATTTGCATATGGCCGTGTCTGAACTGGGGTGGTGGAGTGAGCTAAAGAATGATGATGGATTAAACCCAGATCAGTTGACTGGGGGTGAGTGTTTGATTGGCTCAAACGTTCCGTCCATCATCCCCTTTGTATCGCTTTGTTCGCCCTAAGTTGGCGGGGGTATGCCCAGACGTGGGTCCCTTGCTCACTTTGCCACTGGATTCAAGCAAGCCTGGCTGATGACGGCTGGAATGCCAGAAACCGGTCCTAGGATGCTTGTTTCCGGTCCAGGGAAGACATGGCTTGGCAGTTCGGGCTGGACTGTTCCCATGAGGCACAGGGTCAGACTGATTTGCATATGGCCGTGTCTGAACTGGGGTGGTGGAGTGAGCTAAAGAATGATGATGGATTAAACCCAGATCAGTTGACTGGGGGTGAGTGTTTGATTGGCTCAAACGTTCCGTCCATCATCCCCTTTTGTATCGCTTTGTTCGCCCTAAGTTGGCGGGGTATGCCCAGACGTGGGTCCCTTGCTCACTTTGCCACTGGATTCAAGCAAGCCTGGCTGATGACGGCTGGAATGCCAGAAACCGGTCCTAGGATGCTTGTTTCCGGTCCAGGGAAGACATGGCTTGGCAGTTCGGGCTGGACTGTTCCCATGAGGCACAGGGTCAGACTGATTTGCATATGGCCGTGTCTGAACTGGGGTGGTGGAGTGAGCTAAAGAATGATGATGGATTAAACCCAGATCAGTTGACTGGGGGTGAGTGTTTGATTGGCTCAAACGTTCCGTCCATCATCCCCTTTTGTATCGCTTTGTTCGCCCTAAGTTGGCGGGGGTATGCCCAGACGTGGGTCCCTTGCTCACTTTGCCACTGGATTCAAGCAAGCCTGGCTGATGACGGCTGGAATGCCAGAAACCGGTCCTAGGATGCTTGTTTCCGGTCCAGGGAAGACATGGCTTGGCAGTTCGGGCTGGACTGTTCCCATGAGGCACAGGGTCAGACTGATTTGCATATGGCCGTGTCTGAACTGGGGTGGTGGAGTGAGCTAAAGAATGATGATGGATTAAACCCAGATCAGTTGACTGGGGGTGAGTGTTTGATTGGCTCAAACGTTCCGTCCATCATCCCCTTTTGTATCGCTTTGTTCGCCCTAAGTTGGCGGGGGTATGCCCAGACGTGGGTCCCTTGCTCACTTTGCCACTGGATTCAAGCAAGCCTGGCTGATGACGGCTGGAATGCCAGAAACCGGTCCTAGGATGCTTGTTTCCGGTCCAGGGAAGACATGGCTTGGCAGTTCGGGCTGGACTGTTCCCATGAGGCACAGGGTCAGACTGATTTGCATATGGCCGTGTCTGAACTGGGGTGGTGGAGTGAGCTAAAGAATGATGATGGATTAAACCCAGATCAGTTGACTGGGGGTGAGTGTTTGATTGGCTCAAACGTTCCGTCCATCATCCCCTTTGTATCGCTTTGTTCGCCCTAAGTTGGCGGGGGTATGCCCAGACGTGGGTCCCTTGCTCACTTTGCCACTGGATTCAAGCAAGCCTGGCTGATGACGGCTGGAATGCCAGAAACCGGTCCTAGGATGCTTGTTTCCGGTCCAGGGAAGACATGGCTTGGCAGTTCGGGCTGGACTGTTCCCATGAGGCACAGGGTCAGACTGATTTGCATATGGCCGTGTCTGAACTGGGGTGGTGGAGTGAGCTAAAGAATGATGATGGATTAAACCCAGATCAGTTGACTGGGGGTGAGTGTTTGATTGGCTCAAACGTTCCGTCCATCATCCCCTTTTGTATCGCTTTGTTCGCCCTAAGTTGGCGGGGGTATGCCCAGACGTGGGTCCCTTGCTCACTTTGCCACTGGATTCAAGCAAGCCTGGCTGATGACGGCTGGAATGCCAGAAACCGGTCCTAGGATGCTTGTTTCCGGTCCAGGGAAGACATGGCTTGGCAGTTCGGGCTGGACTGTTCCCATGAGGCACAGGGTCAGACTGATTTGCATATGGCCGTGTCTGAACTGGGGTGGTGGAGTGAGCTAAAGAATGATGATGGATTAAACCCAGATCAGTTGACTGGGGGTGAGTGTTTGATTGGCTCAAACGTTCCGTCCATCATCCCCTTTTGTATCGCTTTGTTCGCCCTAAGTTGGCGGGGTATGCCCAGACGTGGGTCCCTTGCTCACTTTGCCACTGGATTCAAGCAAGCCTGGCTGATGACGGCTGGAATGCCAGAAACCGGTCCTAGGATGCTTGTTTCCGGTCCAGGGAAGACATGGCTTGGCAGTTCGGGCTGGACTGTTCCCATGAGGCACAGGGTCAGACTGATTTGCATATGGCCGTGTCTGAACTGGGGTGGTGGAGTGAGCTAAAGAATGATGATGGATTAAACCCAGATCAGTTGACTGGGGGTGAGTGTTTGATTGGCTCAAACGTTCCGTCCATCATCCCCTTTTGTATCGCTTTGTTCGCCCTAAGTTGGCGGGGGTATGCCCAGACGTGGGTCCCTTGCTCACTTTGCCACTGGATTCAAGCAAGCCTGGCTGATGACGGCTGGAATGCCAGAAACCGGTCCTAGGATGCTTGTTTCCGGTCCAGGGAAGACATGGCTTGGCAGTTCGGGCTGGACTGTTCCCATGAGGCACAGGGTCAGACTGATTTGCATATGGCCGTGTCTGAACTGGGGTGGTGGAGTGAGCTAAAGAATGATGATGGATTAAACCCAGATCAGTTGACTGGGGGTGAGTGTTTGATTGGCTCAAACGTTCCGTCCATCATCCCCTTTGTATCGCTTTGTTCGCCCTAAGTTGGCGGGGGTATGCCCAGACGTGGGTCCCTTGCTCACTTTGCCACTGGATTCAAGCAAGCCTGGCTGATGACGGCTGGAATGCCAGAAACCGGTCCTAGGATGCTTGTTTCCGGTCCAGGGAAGACATGGCTTGGCAGTTCGGGCTGGACTGTTCCCATGAGGCACAGGGTCAGACTGATTTGCATATGGCCGTGTCTGAACTGGGGTGGTGGAGTGAGCTAAAGAATGATGATGGATTAAACCCAGATCAGTTGACTGGGGGTGAGTGTTTGATTGGCTCAAACGTTCCGTCCATCATCCCCTTTTGTATCGCTTTGTTCGCCCTAAGTTGGCGGGGGTATGCCCAGACGTGGGTCCCTTGCTCACTTTGCCACTGGATTCAAGCAAGCCTGGCTGATGACGGCTGGAATGCCAGAAACCGGTCCTAGGATGCTTGTTTCCGGTCCAGGGAAGACATGGCTTGGCAGTTCGGGCTGGACTGTTCCCATGAGGCACAGGGTCAGACTGATTTGCATATGGCCGTGTCTGAACTGGGGTGGTGGAGTGAGCTAAAGAATGATGATGGATTAAACCCAGATCAGTTGACTGGGGGTGAGTGTTTGATTGGCTCAAACGTTCCGTCCATCATCCCCTTTTGTATCGCTTTGTTCGCCCTAAGTTGGCGGGGGTATGCCCAGACGTGGGTCCCTTGCTCACTTTGCCACTGGATTCAAGCAAGCCTGGCTGATGACGGCTGGAATGCCAGAAACCGGTCCTAGGATGCTTGTTTCCGGTCCAGGGAAGACATGGCTTGGCAGTTCGGGCTGGACTGTTCCCATGAGGCACAGGGTCAGACTGATTTGCATATGGCCGTGTCTGAACTGGGGTGGTGGAGTGAGCTAAAGAATGATGATGGATTAAACCCAGATCAGTTGACTGGGGGTGAGTGTTTGATTGGCTCAAACGTTCCGTCCATCATCCCCTTTGTATCGCTTTGTTCGCCCTAAGTTGGCGGGGGTATGCCCAGACGTGGGTCCCTTGCTCACTTTGCCACTGGATTCAAGCAAGCCTGGCTGATGACGGCTGGAATGCCAGAAACCGGTCCTAGGATGCTTGTTTCCGGTCCAGGGAAGACATGGCTTGGCAGTTCGGGCTGGACTGTTCCCATGAGGCACAGGGTCAGACTGATTTGCATATGGCCGTGTCTGAACTGGGGTGGTGGAGTGAGCTAAAGAATGATGATGGATTAAACCCAGATCAGTTGACTGGGGGTGAGTGTTTGATTGGCTCAAACGTTCCGTCCATCATCCCCTTTTGTATCGCTTTGTTCGCCCTAAGTTGGCGGGGTATGCCCAGACGTGGGTCCCTTGCTCACTTTGCCACTGGATTCAAGCAAGCCTGGCTGATGACGGCTGGAATGCCAGAAACCGGTCCTAGGATGCTTGTTTCCGGTCCAGGGAAGACATGGCTTGGCAGTTCGGGCTGGACTGTTCCCATGAGGCACAGGGTCAGACTGATTTGCATATGGCCGTGTCTGAACTGGGGTGGTGGAGTGAGCTAAAGAATGATGATGGATTAAACCCAGATCAGTTGACTGGGGGTGAGTGTTTGATTGGCTCAAACGTTCCGTCCATCATCCCCTTTTGTATCGCTTTGTTCGCCCTAAGTTGGCGGGGGTATGCCCAGACGTGGGTCCCTTGCTCACTTTGCCACTGGATTCAAGCAAGCCTGGCTGATGACGGCTGGAATGCCAGAAACCGGTCCTAGGATGCTTGTTTCCGGTCCAGGGAAGACATGGCTTGGCAGTTCGGGCTGGACTGTTCCCATGAGGCACAGGGTCAGACTGATTTGCATATGGCCGTGTCTGAACTGGGGTGGTGGAGTGAGCTAAAGAATGATGATGGATTAAACCCAGATCAGTTGACTGGGGGTGAGTGTTTGATTGGCTCAAACGTTCCGTCCATCATCCCCTTTTGTATCGCTTTGTTCGCCCTAAGTTGGCGGGGGTATGCCCAGACGTGGGTCCCTTGCTCACTTTGCCACTGGATTCAAGCAAGCCTGGCTGATGACGGCTGGAATGCCAGAAACCGGTCCTAGGATGCTTGTTTCCGGTCCAGGGAAGACATGGCTTGGCAGTTCGGGCTGGACTGTTCCCATGAGGCACAGGGTCAGACTGATTTGCATATGGCCGTGTCTGAACTGGGGTGGTGGAGTGAGCTAAAGAATGATGATGGATTAAACCCAGATCAGTTGACTGGGGGTGAGTGTTTGATTGGCTCAAACGTTCCGTCCATCATCCCCTTTTGTATCGCTTTGTTCGCCCTAAGTTGGCGGGGGTATGCCCAGACGTGGGTCCCTTGCTCACTTTGCCACTGGATTCAAGCAAGCCTGGCTGATGACGGCTGGAATGCCAGAAACCGGTCCTAGGATGCTTGTTTCCGGTCCAGGGAAGACATGGCTTGGCAGTTCGGGCTGGACTGTTCCCATGAGGCACAGGGTCAGACTGATTTGCATATGGCCGTGTCTGAACTGGGGTGGTGGAGTGAGCTAAAGAATGATGATGGATTAAACCCAGATCAGTTGACTGGGGGTGAGTGTTTGATTGGCTCAAACGTTCCGTCCATCATCCCCTTTTGTATCGCTTTGTTCGCCCCTAAGTTGGCGGGGGTATGCCCAGACGTGGGTCCCTTGCTCACTTTGCCACTGGATTCAAGCAAGCCTGGCTGATGACGGCTGGAATGCCAGAAACCGGTCCTAGGATGCTTGTTTCCGGTCCAGGGAAGACATGGCTTGGCAGTTCGGGCTGGACTGTTCCCATGAGGCACAGGGTCAGACTGATTTGCATATGGCCGTGTCTGAACTGGGGTGGTGGAGTGAGCTAAAGAATGATGATGGATTAAACCCAGATCAGTTGACTGGGGGTGAGTGTTTGATTGGCTCAAACGTTCCGTCCATCATCCCCTTTTGTATCGCTTTGTTCGCCCTAAGTTGGCGGGGGTATGCCCAGACGTGGGTCCCTTGCTCACTTTGCCACTGGATTCAAGCAAGCCTGGCTGATGACGGCTGGAATGCCAGAAACCGGTCCTAGGATGCTTGTTTCCGGTCCAGGGAAGACATGGCTTGGCAGTTCGGGCTGGACTGTTCCCATGAGGCACAGGGTCAGACTGATTTGCATATGGCCGTGTCTGAACTGGGGTGGTGGAGTGAGCTAAAGAATGATGATGGATTAAACCCAGATCAGTTGACTGGGGGTGAGTGTTTGATTGGCTCAAACGTTCCGTCCATCATCCCCTTTTGTATCGCTTTGTTCGCCCTAAGTTGGCGGGGGTATGCCCAGACGTGGGTCCCTTGCTCACTTTGCCACTGGATTCAAGCAAGCCTGGCTGATGACGGCTGGAATGCCAGAAACCGGTCCTAGGATGCTTGTTTCCGGTCCAGGGAAGACATGGCTTGGCAGTTCGGGCTGGACTGTTCCCATGAGGCACAGGGTCAGACTGATTTGCATATGGCCGTGTCTGAACTGGGGTGGTGGAGTGAGCTAAAGAATGATGATGGATTAAACCCAGATCAGTTGACTGGGGGTGAGTGTTTGATTGGCTCAAACGTTCCGTCCATCATCCCCTTTTGTATCGCTTTGTTCGCCCCTAAGTTGGCGGGGGTATGCCCAGACGTGGGTCCCTTGCTCACTTTGCCACTGGATTCAAGCAAGCCTGGCTGATGACGGCTGGAATGCCAGAAACCGGTCCTAGGATGCTTGTTTCCGGTCCAGGGAAGACATGGCTTGGCAGTTCGGGCTGGAATGTTCCCATGAGGCACAGGGTCAGACTGATTTGCATATGGCCGTGTCTGAACTGGGGTGGTGGAGTGAGCTAAAGAATGATGATGGATTAAACCCAGATCAGTTGACTGGGGGTGAGTGTTTGATTGGCTCAAACGTTCCGTCCATCATCCCCTTTTGTATCGCTTTGTTCGCCCTAAGTTGGCGGGGTATGCCCAGACGTGGGTCCCTTGCTCACTTTGCCACTGGATTCAAGCAAGCCTGGCTGATGACGGCTGGAATGCCAGAAACCGGTCCTAGGATGCTTGTTTCCGGTCCAGGGAAGACATGGCTTGGCAGTTCGGGCTGGACTGTTCCCATGAGGCACAGGGTCAGACTGATTTGCATATGGCCGTGTCTGAACTGGGGTGGTGGAGTGAGCTAAAGAATGATGATGGATTAAACCCAGATCAGTTGACTGGGGGTGAGTGTTTGATTGGCTCAAACGTTCCGTCCATCATCCCCTTTTGTATCGCTTTGTTCGCCCTAAGTTGGCGGGGGTATGCCCAGACGTGGGTCCCTTGCTCACTTTGCCACTGGATTCAAGCAAGCCTGGCTGATGACGGCTGGAATGCCAGAAACCGGTCCTAGGATGCTTGTTTCCGGTCCAGGGAAGACATGGCTTGGCAGTTCGGGCTGGACTGTTCCCATGAGGCACAGGGTCAGACTGATTTGCATATGGCCGTGTCTGAACTGGGGTGGTGGAGTGAGCTAAAGAATGATGATGGATTAAACCCAGATCAGTTGACTGGGGGTGAGTGTTTGATTGGCTCAAACGTTCCGTCCATCATCCCCTTTTGTATCGCTTTGTTCGCCCTAAGTTGGCGGGGGTATGCCCAGACGTGGGTCCCTTGCTCACTTTGCCACTGGATTCAAGCAAGCCTGGCTGATGACGGCTGGAATGCCAGAAACCGGTCCTAGGATGCTTGTTTCCGGTCCAGGGAAGACATGGCTTGGCAGTTCGGGCTGGACTGTTCCCATGAGGCACAGGGTCAGACTGATTTGCATATGGCCGTGTCTGAACTGGGGTGGTGGAGTGAGCTAAAGAATGATGATGGATTAAACCCAGATCAGTTGACTGGGGGTGAGTGTTTGATTGGCTCAAACGTTCCGTCCATCATCCCCTTTTGTATCGCTTTGTTCGCCCTAAGTTGGCGGGGGTATGCCCAGACGTGGGTCCCTTGCTCACTTTGCCACTGGATTCAAGCAAGCCTGGCTGATGACGGCTGGAATGCCAGAAACCGGTCCTAGGATGCTTGTTTCCGGTCCAGGGAAGACATGGCTTGGCAGTTCGGGCTGGACTGTTCCCATGAGGCACAGGGTCAGACTGATTTGCATATGGCCGTGTCTGAACTGGGGTGGTGGAGTGAGCTAAAGAATGATGATGGATTAAACCCAGATCAGTTGACTGGGGGTGAGTGTTTGATTGGCTCAAACGTTCCGTCCATCATCCCCTTTTGTATCGCTTTGTTCGCCCTAAGTTGGCGGGGGTATGCCCAGACGTGGGTCCCTTGCTCACTTTGCCACTGGATTCAAGCAAGCCTGGCTGATGACGGCTGGAATGCCAGAAACCGGTCCTAGGATGCTTGTTTCCGGTCCAGGGAAGACATGGCTTGGCAGTTCGGGCTGGACTGTTCCCATGAGGCACAGGGTCAGACTGATTTGCATATGGCCGTGTCTGAACTGGGGTGGTGGAGTGAGCTAAAGAATGATGATGGATTAAACCCAGATCAGTTGACTGGGGGTGAGTGTTTGATTGGCTCAAACGCTCCGTCCATCATCCCCTTTTGTATCGCTTTGTTCGCCCTAAGTTGGCGGGGGTATGCCCAGACGTGGGTCCCTTGCTCACTTTGCCACTGGATTCAAGCAAGCCTGGCTGATGACGGCTGGAATGCCAGAAACCGGTCCTAGGATGCTTGTTTCCGGTCCAGGGAAGACATGGCTTGGCAGTTCGGGCTGGACTGTCCCCATGAGGCACAGGGTCAGACTGATTTGCATATGGCCGTGTCTGAACTGGGGTGGTGGAGTGAGCTAAAGAATGATGATGGATTAAACCCAGATCAGTTGACTGGGGGTGAGTGTTTGATTGGCTCAAACGCTCCGTCCATCATCCCCTTTGTATCGCTTTGTTCGCCCTAAGTTGGCGGGGGTATGCCCAGACGTGGGTCCCTTGCTCACTTTGCCACTGGATTCAAGCAAGCCTGGCTGATGACGGCTGGAATGCCAGAAACCGGTCCTAGGATGCTTGTTTCCGGTCCAGGGAAGACATGGCTTGGCAGTTCGGGCTGGACTGTTCCCATGAGGCACAGGGTCAGACTGATTTGCATATGGCCGTGTCTGAACTGGGGTGGTGGAGTGAGCTAAAGAATGATGATGGGTATCCCCTTTTGTATCGCTCCATAAAAAAGCCTGTGACAATATTATTGGTATTGCCTGGAAAAAATACAATAAAGTCGGCAAGATCCCAAACTTTGTTTTGCTACCTTGCCCTGTGGCGTTCAGGGTAGCCTCCCACAAAATGAAACCAATGATCTCACCAATGTCACTAACCACCACAGGTTCCCTCTAGTTTATTGCTCATCTTCTTGATAAACCCAGACCCGTAAATATTTGAACACGTTATGCGCATTCTACAATGGCAGCGGCAATTCCCCTTAGCCAGTCAACACTCTAAGTGGTATTAACAGGATACAACACATGTTTTTCCAAATTGACTCTGAGACCAGAAGCCTCCCCAAAACTGGTCAGGAGAGTTAACACAGCAGACAGGCTGTTTCTTAAATCCCTTAAATACAGCAGCGCATCAGGGCTTTAAGTAGGCTTTGTCCTGCCAGTGCTCAGCACCGGCAGTTCTTAAAAACAGGTGCTGAGACGGGTCCCTATCGGGCTCTCTATTTTTACCCTCAGAGTGAAGAAAAATCTTAACTCTGCAGCAGTGCCACCCTTCACTGCCTTTGAGGTAACTTCAAAGAGACTTGTTTTAGTTCTTTCAGTCGTATTTCGGAACTGAAGCATTTTCAATATTCTTTACAACAAAGCCATAGTTTTTGCTTATGTATCTTATGCAACTAACAACCATTGACAAAGCCAATAGTCCTGGCTTGTTGTAGGGATCATGTTACTTGTTGTATCATATATCTGGATGCAATGACAGAAACAGTAAATTACCAGTTGGGGGCACACTATGCTAGGTATCGATTTTCAGCTTAAGTGTTTTTAAGCCACGCCCTTAATTACATCAGCCACGCCCCTTTGAGCGACCCCCCAGTTTTTCATCCCACTTAAAGCCCTGCACTGCATCATCCACATATAATGAAATCATATGGGGTTCCTGTGCCAACCAAATCCCCCATTCAGGTCCCATATCTCATAGCTGACATTCCAGTGGTTCAAATGCCAGAGACAAAAACCGAGTCTATAGCGGGCAATCTTGCCTCACGGTTCTGGACACGCCCTATCTCTCTGAAATCCCCCCCTCTGTTCTTACCCCTGCAACTGCCTCCAAGTACAGTAAACGCACCCATTTCAGAAAGGTAGCTGCTTTTTACCCGTATAGTGAATTGTTTCTGCTATTTACTTAGTAGAAATGATTTACTATTTGGCCAGCAGCCTTGAAAATAGCAGAGAAGCTTCACTATGTACCAGGCCGCTGGCTAAATGATAGAGATTCTGCACCGTTTGGCCGACGGCCATGCAAATAGCAAAAAACGTCACTATATACCCAGCCGCTGGCTAAGTAGTAGAGATTCTGCACTGATCAGCTGGTGGCCATGCAAGTAGCAGAAAAACATCAATATTTACCCGGCCGCTGGCTAAATAGTAGAGATTCTACACTTTTTGGCCGGCGGCTTGCAAATAGCAGATAAACTTCATTATTTACCCAGTCACTAGCTAAACATTAGAGAATTTAGCTATTTAACCTGGCCACCGGTTAAATAGTAGAGATTCTGCACTGTCCAGCTGGCGGCAGTACAAATAGCAGGAGAACTTAAACATTTACCAGGCTACTGACTAAATAGTAGAGATTCTGTCCTGTTCGGCTGGCAGCTGTGAAATAGCAGGAAAAACATCACTATTTACCTGGCCACTGGCATAACAGGAGATATTCTGCACTTTGCAGCTGGCAGCCATGCAAATAGCAGAAAAACATCAGTATTTATCAGGTTACTTTTTAAATAATAGATATTCTGCTCTGTTTGACCGGCAGATGTGCAAATAACAGGAAAGCCTAAATATTTGCCTAGCTGCTGTCTGAAAGGTAGAGATTCTGCCCTATTTGGCTGGCAGCCATGCAAATAGTAGAAAAGCTTCACTATTTACCTGGCTGCAGGCCAACAATAGAGATTCTGCACTGTTTGACTGGCAGCTGTGCAAATAGCAAAAAAACGTCCCTATTTACCCGACTGGTGCTTAAACAGTAGAAATTCTTCACTGTTTATCCGGTAGGTGTGCAAATAGCAGGACAACTAAAAATATTTACCCAGTTGCTGACTAAATAGTAGAGATTTAGCACTGTCCAACTGGCAGACATGCAAATAGTAGAAAAATATCTCTATCCAACGCCAGCTAAACAGCAAAGATTCTGAACTGTTCAGCTGGCGGCCATGCAAATAGCAGAACAACTTCAGTATTTACCCAGTCGCTGTCTATATAGAAGAGATTCTGCACTGTTCGGCCAACAGATTTTAGAAAATTTCTCCTCCCTGAGGCTGCCAACAACCTGTCCTAAGGGGACACTTTCCCCTTTGCAAATTAGTTACCACCCCGACTCGGGGGTCATTAGCTCATCAGTGGTTTGCAACAATAATTGGTGTCACAAACTATCAATAAGTTGCTTTCTGAATTGGAAAGGGGAGGAAGGAAACCTCTTCATGAACCTTGCTATTCACAACAAAAGTCCTTTTACTAGTCTAAAGACAATTCCAGCTCATTAAAAGGGTTTTGTACATAATGATGCGATTTTTGTGGTCACAAAGCTTGGGATTTCGAGACATTAGGCCCTTAGTGTACCCATTTAGTAAAAAGGACTTCACAGAATGTTTTTGTGTATCCTTTACTCCTTTCTCCCTCACTTCAGTTCTGGGTCTCCACACTCTATCCACAGGAGTGTAGTCAATACACTCCCATTATGTAGGGAAGCAATATCTACTTTTCATCACGCCATGGAAAATGCATACCACTAGTCCATACACTAAGATTTTCATCACACAAGGAGTCTTACTACTATGCACTTAGGGGCAGATTGACTAGGGACTTGCATTGCCCTTGTATCAAGCAAGGTGATGCAAGGTAATATAAGCCCTTGAATGGGATTTACTAAGCCACGCAAAGCCACCTTGCGTGGCTCTGCGTGGCTTAGTAAATCCAGAGTAATGCAAGGCAGCTCAAATTGCTGCCTTGCATTATCCTTTGTTGAGAAGGCGTTCCATGGTTGGAGCATGGGCATTCTCATGCATCCACCCATAGGTGTTGATGCAATCCCAGATTTACTAAGGTAAGCAAACCTGGGATTGAGTAAAAATGGTACGCCTTCTCAAGTGAGGCATTACAAGAAGAATTAGCTGTGCTGCTCCTCGTTACTTCCTCTTTCTGTGTGTGGTTCAATCTGCTGCACACATAGAAAGAGGAAAATGTCTCAGAGGAATGTATTTGTGCAGGAAGGAGACAATTCCTGCACAAAAACAATCCGACTCCTAATGCAGCAACATTTGCACCATAGTGCAAGGGTGCCTGTATTAGTGCTAAGCACAAGTACCATGTGGAGTAGAAAGACCAGGACCCAAGAGAGGCAGGACCAGGATGTGGAAGATCAAGAGACCCAGAGCAGCAAGAGCAAGGAAGACTAGGGGATTGGACTTGGATATCCCGGGAGACCAGGACCAAAATTGCAAGGCTCAATAAGACCCAAACAAAGAGAACCAGGACCAAGAGGGCCCATTGGGTGCAGTGACCGAAGGGCTATGAGGGCAAGGCACGGGGCCAGGAGGACATGGATGATCCAAAGCAGGAAGAAAAGAGCTAAGGGGGTAAGGCCTAGAGTGCCAGGACACAAGAAACCAGGTAGACTGATAGGACCAGCAGGAGCTTAAGTGCTAGGAATCAAATGAGCAAAATGAGAAGGATGAGAAGGACCAGGTTAAATGGATAGGGGTCAAGAGGTTCAGGAAAGAAAAGAAAGAGCTAGGAGAAGGGGGCCAGAAAGGACGTGGGTGGCCAGAAGGACCAGAAGAGAGCACGGACTGTGAGGACCAGGAATGTGTAGGCCATCACTAGCCAAACCTGACTGAGAGGGAGAAAGAGTAGGAGAACAGGTCCTCCAGAATGAACAGGAGTTGGCCATGCATCCAGAGCCAAACGGGCACAAAAGCTAAGAGGGCCAGGCAATAAGGATCAGTGGCACCACAACCAAGGGGAAAAGAAAACTCAATTAACAGAGGTACAGAGTATCAGGACCTGGAATGCAAGGCCAAGCAGGGTGAGGAGGAAAAGGAGGACCAGGACAAGGAAGGCTAGGATGACAGGAGCCGTGATGACCAAGCTGGGTGGGTTGACCTGAAAAAGGAGGATCAGGATAAAGTGGCCAAGTTAGACTAAGATGACAATGAGTGGAAGGACCAGGGTATAAAGTACCATGAGATGTTGGAGGAAGACTCAGAAAACTAGCCATGTCAGAAGTGGGGGGACTAGGGCCATTAAGATCAGTGACCAGATGTGGGTCTACATGGACTAGAAGGGTCAGAATAAACAGGACTAAGAACAGTGCTAGAAGTAGCAGAGATCTCAGAACCAAGGGTCCAGGACTGTTCCAAGTGGAGCAGGAGGACTAAGAACTGGGGTATTAGGACCAGACCAGTGAGGATCATGAGAACTAGGACAACCAGAACCAAGAGGACCAATGGGAACAGACCAGGAACAAAATGAACAGGCCCAGTCTAAGAAGACCTAATAAGGAGGACCAGGACCAGTGGAGGAAGTACTAGGTGAACCAAAACTACAAGGACCAGGGCATAGAGAATACTGATGACCCAAACCAGGAAGACTAAGAGTGCCAGGCGTAGGAGAACTTGGATAACAGGGTTAGATGGATAAGGACACAGCAGACCAACAGGATCCAGATAAGTAATCCCAGGATCAGGAGGCCCAGGAAGGGGTAATACAAGGATGAGCTAGGAGCTGGGCCAGGAAGACCAGGGCGGGAAGGACTACAACCAGCACCCCCAGATTCATGAAACCAGTACTAGGGTGACCAGAAGTAGATAGATTAGGGCCATGATGAGGATCAGGAGAACCAAAATAATCCAGAAAAGGAGGACTTGAAACAGGACTAGGAGGAGGACCAATGCCTAACGGCACAGAAGGACCTGGAAGTGAAGGAAGATGAGCAGGAGGACACCTGTTTTACTCTATGTCACGTAAATTAGGATATCCCTTTTGTAAATGCTTCTTATTGATGTGTTTTATTCTGCCAACCCCTAGAAACCCCTCCCTTTTCAGCCTACGTACAGAGTTGGTAAGTATTCACTAAAACGTCAGAGCATTCAAAGTGATTAAAAAGCTGGGACTGTTACAGACTGACCTCTGAGTATAGAAGATGGGGTCTGATGCTGGCATAGTAGTTTGAAGGTAGATCTGAGGGCATTGGGACTGAAACTTGGCAGAGGAATTTAAAGGTGAATGGGAGAAATGAGTGTGGTCTGTGAAGTATGGCAGAAAGGACTTGAGAAAATCAGATGGCTGAAGTCTTGAAAAAAGGGCTAATGTTTAACATAGGGGTCAAGGGATTTGACAATTAGGAAAGGGAAGCTCAAGATCAGAAGAAGGCTCTGATGAGCACAAGAGGGCCTGATGGAGGCTCCAGATAGATTGTCCTATGGTCATGGTCTCCCTGGCACTTTTAGGTCTTTTCCTGGTCCTATTGGTGCTGATCCTTCTAATCATCCTTGCTCTGATTCTCCCGGCTCTGGTCCTCTTGGTAGTCTTGGTAGTGACCACTCATCTTCCTTGCTTATTCTGACCCCCAGGTCCTATTGGCTTGGATCTTGTCTTCTTGGACCTGGTCCTGATCCTCTTGGCCCAGGTCTTCTTACTACTTTTACTCGTGATGCTACACTACCTCATTTTAGTCCTCCTTTATCTGACCCTTCTGAGCCTGGCTATCAGGTTGCTTATCTTCCTGGCCATCCTGTTCCTAGCCCTGTACCCTGTACCTCCATTATGGATCATTCTGTTCCTGATGTCCCTATTCCTGATCCTCCTGATCCTCTTTTTCCTCCTCACCCTTGTCCTCCTGGTTCTGTCACTCATGGTCCTGATCATCTTTGTATAACCACCAAAGCCCCAGAGAAGATCTAGGGAAGGGAACCAGAGGCACGGGGTACTAGGAGCAGGCAGCCTCCAACATATAATGTTAAGCACAAAAAGAGCCGCTCCCAGATCTTCCAGGTCACCTTAGCCCATTGTTTCCTGGTCTTCTTAAAACTTTTCCTTCTGACTCTGGCTGCCTGTGTCCCTGGTCTCAGTTACCTGGCACTCCTGGCTAACATCATGCTATTCTTGTTTTTCATAGTCTTTGTCCTTCTCAAGATTCTGTGCCCGTTGTCCCTGTTCCACTTGATCCTGTTCCTTATAGTTTGGTCTCTCTTGGACTTAGTTCTCTTCGTCCTTCTTGTCTTATTGTGCTTGTTATCATAAACTCTGCCTATTGACCATCATGGCCCTTCCTGGTTTCCCCAGTCTTGGCCCATCTGACCCTGTTCCTTTGTGGTCCTCTTGGTCCTAGTCACCTTGTCCTAGGTATCCTCTCTGTCAACCTCTTAGCCCTGGTATCACATGTCCTGGTCCATCTTGCTTCTCGTGTCCTGACACTCTTAGCCTTTGTCCTCCTGGTTTGGGTTGTCCTTGTTCTCATGGATCTGTTTCTTGTCCATTTAGTCCTACTGGTTGTTCAGCCATTGATCAAGGTTCATTTGATCCATGTTCTCCTTGTTTGGGTCATCTTGAGCCTGTTCATTTTGGTCCTAGTCCTCCAGCTCACTAGTGTCCATTCCACTTTGTCTTCCAGATGCTGGTTGGCCTTAATACCTCAGATCTTCCTCACCCTGGTCCTGCTACGTGCAATGATTGCTCTGCCCCACTTCATAATAAGCCCTGGTTCCCCAGATCCTGATCTTCAGGACCCTTTTAGCCCTGTTTCCGGTCCTCCTGGTCATGATCCTTTTAGTATACTTACTCCTCTTGCTTTGGTATTCTGGGTGCCCTTGGTACTGCCCCCCTCGCTCTTCTTAATCCCTATCCTGCTTATTCTAGTGTCCTGGACATACTGGCCATTGCCCTTCAGTTCCTGATCTTTTTACTCGTCTTCAATCTGGTCTTAATCCTCCTGGTCCTCATTTTCTTCAGTATCCTCAGAGTGAGGAAACAGGAGGCTCCCATCTGGTTTGCATGGTAAATAAATGCTAATATAGCATCAGAATGACCCCCAGGTTCCTTGCTTTTTGGACTGGGAGTGATAGAGGCCCAACGTTGGTGCACTTACCTTTTTACAAATTATTGTATATGCACCTACTTTTAAATGCTTCACACATGTTGCATCCCCTTTACAAGATGGCCACCAAACTACCATTGCCTGGAGTTCTCGCTAAATAAATAACTCCTTCACGATATTTATCTGGCTGCTGGTCAAATTGTACATCTTCTCTTCTAATTAGCCTGTGGCTGGCTAAGCAGCAGACATTATGTACAACTTTGCGGGCCGCTGGATAAATAAAAGAGATTTTGTACTATTTGGCCAGCGTCCAGGTAAATACCCACTTCCTTTCAGATAATCGTGCCTGAACCCTAGCCTCTAAAAGACTGCAAATAAAAATGTCTATAGAAGAGCGTTGAAGGCCTTTTCAATTTCGAGAGAAGCCACCATAGGCACCCTCTGCTCTGACTTTCAACTATTCAACCATGTCAGTGAGTGACTGCACTTGGTTTTGCTGCTCCTTTGTAGAGGGGCAAGTGTTGTTGTGCTGTGATGCAACACAATTTCATTTTACAGTGGGCCAAGCTGGAGTGGTGCATGAATGCTTTCTACTCCACCACGCTCTTTGCCATGCCGCTACCTGATTGGCGCAATTAACTTGCCTCTAAGGCCATAGTATATGGTATCAAAATACACTCCTGACATTGAAAGTTAAATGCCACCTTTGGACTGCAGCGCCTATTGTGCCATCCACTACAGTGAGAATATGGCTTAAGGCCTGCCATGTGTAGCCTGACAACAGGCCAGTCAAAATCATCATTTTAACAGATAGGAGAACTTGATATTAAATATTAAATGAATCAACTCTAACCACACATTGCTGCCATCAAGGTAGGGTGCATAGTTTTCAAGAGTAGAATATTAGAAATGTCATGTTCCCCCAGTAACAAGGTTTGAAACTGCATTGTTACTGGTCAGGCACTTGACACATAAGAAAAGTCAAAGGATAGATTATACACTTTAATGTATAACTTTTGACCTGTATCAGCTACAGACTCCATTCAAATACTTATTTTTGTATTTAAAAAAAAATCTAGTCTAAGCTTGAAGTCAGATTTTTATTAAGTATATGAAATGTAACTTTTAGCAAGTTACATTTACTCTGCTAGAAGCTGTTAGAGGCTAATTTGCATTAGCTCTCCAGCAACTGTCCAGCTGTACTTTGCCTTAATGAAGTGCGAAAGAGGTGTGAAAACGTTTCCCAGAGCAGCGTAAATGGCCTGGATGTGGGTGTGGTTAGGTGTTTTCTTTCCTTTGCAGGAATACCAACTAGGGTGGACCCAAACACATCATTAACTTTAAAGGTTCGGCCCTGTCACAAGCAAATGTTTGCAGACACCTGGAAAGGCCCAGCCTTTGTCCCCAGAGTCAGGCTGCCACCAAACCCAGTGGGAGAAAAGACATTCCCAGAACAGGTTTGGAGTGACCATAGAGGAGGTGACTGCTCACTAACCTGGCCATATCTCTGGGTGGGCACACAGGATGTTCACAAGAATAAAAGGGTTTCTCCATCATAGATTTTGAGATGGAGGTGCACTGTTGGCAGTTGGGCAAATAGTACCTGCTGAAAATTTGGGTAAGTTTTCTCCAGAGAACTTTAACCCTATTGGTTAGACAGTGTCCAGGAGTCACCCACACTGACTAGTCATAAATATGGCAGCCCCATTGAACCCTCCTTAAACAGTTACTAGACACGCAGAGGATCAGAAGAGGACTGGACCTACTGTCTGTCCTGGATTGAATTTCAGCTTCGTCTCACTCAAGGCTGCCAGCACCTCCCAAAAAATTACCAAGTGCAATTCTGCATTGGGACTTTCCAGCAACAAATCTCCAAAGTTCCTGAGTTCTAGTGCAACCACCTTGCTACAGGTATCCTACCTTAGCTCCACGGCTATAATTTCAGCGGGAGCCTTCATGGGGAGGATTTTTCTTCTCAAAGTGTATGTTGGGACATAGCAGAAATTTCAACACTTTCCTTCACAAAAGTGACAAAGTCCCAGGGGACCAATCAACTTGTTGTATCCAACTAGGGCACCATCTCAGTTTGCCTCAAATTGTGCCTAGGTCCCAGTCTACTGCTTGCATAGACTATTGATAGACCTAGCATCTCTGGCGTCCTTTTCCCCTATCTTTTTTGCTTCTGACCTCCTGTTTTTGACTGTGCTGCATTTTGTTTTTGCTGGTTTTAGAACTCTGGGCACTTTACCACTGCTGATCAGTACTAAAGTGTAAGTGCTCCCTGTGTAAATTGTGATTATGATTGGTTATCCATGATTGGCATATTTGATTTACTGGTAAGATCCTAGTAAACTGCACTGCGTGTGCCCAGGACCTGTAACTAAAGTGCTACTAGATGCCTGCAGCACTGATTGTGCCACCCACATGAGTAGCCCTGCAAACATGTCTCAGGCCTGCCACTGCAGTGTCTGTGAGTGCAGTTTTAAATTGCCATGTTGACCTGGCAAGTGCACCCACTTGCCAGGCCCAAACATTCCCTTTTACTACATGTAAGGCATCCTAAGGTAGGCGCAAGGTAGCCCCATGGGCAGGGTACCGTGTACTTAAAAGATTGTGTGCTCATGTGTTTTACATGTCCTGATAGTGAAATACTGCTAATTTTGTTTTTCATTATAGCAAGGACTATCTCTCCCTTAGGTTATCACTGGAGCTGCCTTGTAACCTGTTACAAGTGTAACTTCCAATTGGGAAGAGCTAGAGAATTGGAGTTTGGGGTCCCTGAACTCACAATTTAAAAATACATCTTTTAGTGAAGTTGGTTTCTAAATTGCGTGTTTGAAAATGCCACTTTGAGAAAGTGGGGATATTCTTGCTTTACCATTCTGAGCCTCTGCCTACCTGTGGAATCCATGTATGGTTTAGACTGACAGTTTGGGCTGTTTGTGCAATTACTCTAGACAGTCACACAAAGGCAGCTGAGGAGTGCCCTTCATATCCTGCTGGCCCATCACAAGGATGATGTGTCTTCCTGAGCTAGAGAAAGAATTTGGAGGAATTGCCACTGACATCTGAATAGGGCTGTACCTGTACTCACACAAAGCTGCCTCCACCCCCTGCAGTTTGTCTGGAGCCATGTCAGGGAAAGGCAGGGTCTTGCACACTACAAAGACTTTCCTTTGAAGTTTGCCTACTCTGAAGTCAGAAACTGGTATAAGTACTGGACCTGTGACACCATAACTTCAGCACACTTCTGGAGTAAGAGGAGATTCTGCCAAGCAAGTAGACCTGGATGCTGTAGAAGGGGAACTTCCACTCTGCTTGTTGCTCTGTTGTGCTGGACTACTGCTTGCTGCTTCTGTCTTGGGCAGAGAAAGGACTGGACTTTGCTTTCTGTATCCTGCATGCCAATGTTCTCCAAGGGCTTGTGTGTGCTTGCCTCCTGTTAAGACATCTTAGGGCCATCAATGACTTCAGCTGCAGCCCCTGAACTCCTCTGCTGGGAGTTCTGACCTGCCAAGTGGTGTCAATACCAGTTCTGGGCCCTTGGAGTTGGTTTCTCTGCAAAGGACTCAAGAAAATCCACGCATCGACCTCCATTGCCTGTTTTTCCTGATGCAGCACCGCCGTGCAGCAGAAAAATCCATTCATCGCCGTGATACAGCAGAAGAATCAACACAGCGCCTGTCGTGCGGCTGAAAGATCGCTGCAGCCCAAGTCCTGAGCACCGTGTCTCTTACGTCTGAGGCATCTGCTCCAACTCCGATGCAGGCCCGGCTGTGCAGTTCAAGAAATCAACACTTCACCTGCTTCACAGGTGGAAAAATCAATGCAGTGCCTGTTTTGCCACCACCGCATCAACCCAACATGCCCAGATTTTTGATGCATCGCACCTGTGTGCCATGTTCTTCATCGACATTGCCCAGCAATAAGGAACTGAGGCCATATGTCCGTAGATCGACGCATCACTTTGCACTGCCCTAAGAAACTGACACATTGCTTTGATTTTTTGGTGCCTCATCTCCTCTCCGCCTGTTTTCATGTTTGATTTTGACACATCCCAGGTACTTTGTGATAAAAGTGAAGAATCCATAGTTTCCTATGGACTGAACTGGTTTGAACCTTTTAAAAGTGATTTTTTGACTTGTGTATGTTGGAATTTTGTCACTTTGTTCCTGTGTTATTCAGATAAATAATGGTTACATTTCTAAACTGGTATTGTGTCCTTTTGTAGTATTTTCACTGTGTTACTGTGTGTGTTTGTACAAATGCTTTACACATTGCCTCTGAGATAAGCCTGACTGTTCTTGCCAAGCTACCAAGGGGGTGAGCAGGGGTTATCTTGGGTGTGTACCTTCCTTACCCTGACTAGAATAAGAGGCCATACTTGGACAGGGTGCAAGTCACTACCAACTAGAGACACCCCTGTGATAAGCCTGACTGCTTGTGCCAAGCTACCAATGGGGTGAGCAGGGGTTATCTTCGGTGTGTACCTTCCTTACCCTGACTAAAATAAGGGGCCATACTTGGACAGGGTGCAAGTCACTGCCAACTAGAGACACCCATTTCTAACAACTATCATTGACCCTGTGTGCTATTTCTACTTAAAACTTTGAATTAAAATATATCTCTGGTTTACCTAATTGTATATTTTTTTATGGTGTCATTTGTTTATTATCTTTTAGTCCTTTTTTTCTAATTAGTTTGGCATTTTTATTGCTTGGTGGTTTGACTGTAATACTGTATTGGAATTGCATAAATAGATCACACATTGCTATTGCATAACTATTTATTTATTTAGGAGTTTTATATAGTGCTAGCCAGACCCAAGGGTATTGGAGCACTTTACAACAAAGGTGATGGGAAAATCAATACAGAACGTAACAATGGTATACATATTGATTCGCTGCGAGTCGAGAGTCTCAGAACAGAATGCAGCCTTAATATCCAAAAAGTTACAAAATAAAGGGTTGATATACACAGGGGTGAGGCAGGACTAAGTTGGTAGGTGGGTGAGGTAGAGTTCTTAAACTTAGGGTGACTGGATGGTGTGGTGGGCAAGAGTCAGCATTCAAGCGGCAGCTATCCATTCGGCAGGGAGCGATTGAGGAAGAGGTCTTTGAGCTGCCTTTTGAATTTTACAAAGGAGGGGTTAGTCCTGATATGGACTGGGATGGAGTTCCAGATTCTTGGAGCATTTCCAGAGAAGGATCGAGAAGAGGCTTTTTGTTTGCGCGTTTTCGGGAGGATGAGGAGTAAGGTGTTTGAGCTCCTGAGGGTCCTTGTCTGGCCGGCTTTCTTGAGTTTGGTGGCCAGGTAGGCGGGCTTCCCAGTGTGCAGGGCTTTGTGCGTGAGGCAGGCAGTTCTGAAGTTGGCACGCATTTCAATTGGGAGCCTTTTTAAATCTCTGAGTGCCAGTGAAATGTGTTCAAATTTCTTCACTCCGGTGACCATTCTGGCTGCTGCATTTAGAGTTGCTCTCAGAGGGGCTAAGTGGGATTTTGCTGTTCCTGTGAGGGTTGCATTCCCATAGTCCAGTCTGGAAAGCACCAGGGACTGAGTGGCTTGTTTGTGATCGCTGGGAGGGATGAATGGTTTTATTTTGTTGAGCAGTTTAAGGTTGAGGAATGCGCTCTTGGCGGAGTTCTAAATGTGTTTGGTCATGTTCAACTTTGGATCCAGAGTGATTCCCAGTGATCTGACTGAGTCGGTCAGGGTGAGGTTGCAGTTGAGGGCATCGATTGCTTTTATCCATTCTGTGACTTGGGGGTTGTGCCCCTTATTGGAAATGAGCAGGATTTCTGTCTTGTCCTGGTTCAGTTTCAAGTGGTTGAGTGTTAGCCAGTGCTGTACTTCCCTTAGAGTGTGGTTTAGTCTATGAATGTCTTCCATAGAGGAGGTTTCGAGATAGATCTGGGTGTCGTCCGCGTATAGGTGGAAGGGGTTGTTTATTTTTTGAGGATGGAGGTGAGGGGTTCCATATAGATGTTAAAGAGTTGCGGAGAGAGAACTGATCCTTGCGGTACACCCCTGCTGACGGAGTGTGAGTCGGACAAGAAGTTATTGATTTTTATTCTTTGGGTGCGATTCTGTAGAAACGAGGTGAACCATTTTAGGACCATCTCGTCCGCTCCTACGCTTTCTTGCAGTGCGTTAATGAGTAGATTGTGGTCCACCGTGTCGAAGGCTGCCGATAGGTCCAAGAGTACGAGCAGACAGCATTGATCCCTATCAAGGGACTTGTGGATGTCGTCTATGACATTCAAGATCGCTGTCTCTGTGCTGCAACCTTTTCTGAAGCCCGATTGGTGAGAGTCGAGAAGGTTGTTGCAGTCCATGTGCTCGGTAAGTTGAAGGAGGACGCATCTTTCCAGGGTTTTAGCTAGGAGGGGGAGATTGGAGAAGGGTCTGAAGTTGTTAAGATCATTGGTGTCCGACCCCAGTTTTTTTAATAGTGGTGTGACTTGGCCGATTTTGAGACAATCCGGCATGACTCCAGTTCTCAGGGAGCTATTTATAATCGTGGTCCAGATCGGGGCTAGGGTGCCTTTAAGCTTTTTGACCAGTTTGCCAGGAATGGGGTCCAAGATATGAGAGGAGGGGTGGAGCAGGAAATCATTTTTTCGATCTCAGCTACAGAGATGGGGTTAAAGGATTTCCAGTTATTTGGGTGGAGCTTGTGTGTAGTGCCTTCTATCTCAGCGAGCGAGCTGCTGCAGGGGGGGTAGTCACCCAGAGAGAGCTCAATCTTTGTGATTTTGTCCTTGAAGAAAATGGAAAAGTTGTCACAAAGGTCTTTGGCGGCCTGGAATGATGAAGCAGGGGGCTTGGAGGTTTGTTGTCTGATTAGATTGTAGAGTTCTCTCGGCCTGTTTTTTGCGTTGTCAAGAGCACTGCAGAAGAAGGCCTTTTTTCCATCCTTGATGTGTTTATTGTATTTTCTGCGTACTGATTTGAGTCGATTGAGGTGCATTGTGGACGGGTTTTTCCGCCAGAGTCCTTCATTAGCTCTTAGTTCTCTTCTTTCAGAGTTTATGCTTGTATTGAACCGTGATCTAGATGGGGTGTTCCTTACCCTTTTTGGTTTGCACCGGACTAGTTGGTCTAAGATGGCAGTCATAGTAGTGTTGTAATGGGAGGTGAGTTCGGTTGTGGAGAGAATGTCAGTATCGATGGGGAGGAGTATGCTTACCTCTTTTTCCAGGTCAATAAGGGGGATTTGATTTAGATTTCTCACCCAGTGGGTGTGGTCCTGTGTGTGGGGCCGGCAACGAGTCATCAGGTTTATGTGGAACAGGATGATGTGGTGGTCAGACCAGTCTACAGGCAGGATACGATCGATAGAGACAGTGTCTACTTGGGCAATAATGGCATCCAGTATTGATCCTTTGTTGTGGGTTTGTTCTGTGCAGTGTTGGATTAGGTTATTGTTGTGTAGAAGATCGTTCAAGGTTTGTATCATCGAATTGTTCACCTCGTTCCAGTGTAAGTTGAGGTCACCTAGAATCATATTGATAGAGTCCTGAAGTGCACAGTGGGTTATCAAGTCGGAGAGGTGTTCACCGAAAGGGGTGACTTTCCCAGGGGGATGGTAGAGGAGATGGCAAAATAGTGGTTTGTTGCCGCTCATCTTAATGGAGGCAGTTAGACATTCAAATGAGTTGTAATTGAGGGAGTCAATTTCCGATATGGAGATGTTGCTCTTATGGATGATTGCGATGCCCTCTCCTCGTTGTATTTTCTGTCTTTATTGAGGATTTGGAAACCCGGAGGTACAAGCCTGTCCATATCTGGGAGGGACAATTCGTTCATCCATGTTTCGGTGATGAACGTGATGTCAATGTCATGGGCCAGGATAGTTTCTGCCAGTTCTGTTGCATGTTTCATGGCCGATCTGCAGTTGATAAGCATGCATTTGGTGGAGTTCCCCTCGTTGTTGAATCTCTCCGTTGGGGGAGCCCTTGGAATAGAGGAGAGGAAGGCTGGGGGTCTTGACGTTTTGGGGGGGAGGCAGGGGGGGCAGTTTCTACCGAAGCCAGTGATAACCTGGATCTTGGAGTATAGGGTGGTAGTAGGGTAGGTGCAGTAAGAGGAGGCAAGTTCTGTCGCTTCTCTCTCGGACATTGCGGCTTTTGTTCTTTCGGGTCTCTGCGTTTGGTTCGAGAGGGGGGTTGTGTTCCATCTGGGCCAGGGAGTCCTGCGAGGTCTTGAGTGATTGATGTTGTTGGTTATGGGTGTGGTGTGTGGGCGTTGGCGAGATCTCTGGCGAGAGGTGAGGTTCAGTAGGATTTTGTTAAGGCCCATTATTATATGTTCTAGCTGGCTTTCTAATAGAGCGAGTCTCTGCGTCATCTCCCAGGAGGGGGGTGGGGGAGTGTCCGGGCTTCGACTGTCCTGGGTGGGGTTATTGACGGAAGGGAGGGGCTTGGGATTTGGAGTTTGTGTTTTGGAGATGGTGTAGCCTCTGTTATCCCTGTGGGTGGCCTTGGACATGGGGTGTGTGAAATCTCGTCTAGTTTCCGTCGGCCGTCTCAGGCGCATAAGTGGGGGGAGAGAGCTAGGAGTCGTTGATTGAGGGTTCAGTTCAGTAGCTGTTTGTGAGGAGTAATAATTTGGTGAGGGAGGGTGTTTGTCTGGGGTTGTAATGTCTCCCCTACGATGTGCCTTGGATTAGCATTGGCAGGTAGCTCTGAATTGTGCATTTCCAGGGGATGGTGGAGGGAGGAAAGGTTAATGGGGAAGGTCTGTGTTGTCTCAGGAGGGTTCATTCCTTCGGGCGAAGGGGAGAAGTTTTGGAGTGAGTGGCATGAGTCATTGAGGGCTTTACGAAGCGTGGGGAAGAGGTAGTCGAATGCATCTAGGTTGTCGTTGTTGGCTTGGATCATGACTGTACCGTTAGTGTAGATGGTCGCAGCGGTGTTGCGGTTACGCGTGTGGTGATTTGGGATTGAAAGCGTCAGTTTGCAACTGTGAGGCGTGTTAGTTATTTTGGATATGAGGAGATGAGTTTTGAGAATGCTGATCCAATTCGCTGGGCATTCAGTATGGAAAATAAAATCCATTTTCTGCTGGCCTTTGGAGGTGCAATTGTATATGTCTGCAAATAGTGTGTCTGGGTGTTGTCTGATCAGTCTGTGTTTAAAATTTCTCTTTGCTTTAGGTGAGAGGTTGGGGGGGGAGGGTGATGGTGAAGGAGTTAGGGCCGTGTGGTTTCAGGTAGTTCGGGGTGGAGGGGCCGAGGGCGGTTGTGGTGGCGGGTGCCATTTGTTTTGATTTGGAGAGGTGAGTAGGTATCCGGGGTTGTGCACGGTATACTTAGCAGACTTCTGAATGCGGGAGAGGAAGCAATAAGTAGGACTATAATTAGGATGGTGGTGGTGTTATAGTAGTGACGTCGTTTTTGAGTCTGGCATCTGGTACCGAGACCTTTGTCTCCCGCAGCTGTTGCAGTACTGTTATAGGTCTTTTCGGTTGATCCGAGTCTGTTGACTGGTCTTAGGGATCTGTTCTGACTCAGATTTGAGGTTTTTCAGCCGCATTAGGGGGAGTTTGTGCAGCCATTGTGGAGTCAGGCATGAGTGCCCTGTTCTTCGTCTCCCGTATGTAGGGGGGAGGTTGAGTCAAGTCTCAGGGGGGGTGTGATATTTACCCTGATAGACCCTGGGGCCCACGTAACCACGATGTTGTGACCGGTGCGTGCGTCCTTTGCTTATTGGGAATTAATTTACTGGAGGATTGCCACGGCGGCCATCACCAGGTCAGGCAACAAGGGTCAGCAGTTGGCAGAACAGATAGCCGGAGCGGCGGCCATCTTACGATCAGGCAGTGTTGAATGGGCAGTCAAGGGTCATGCAATGCGCAGAGCGGTGCAGCAAGGCGGAGATGCGGCGGGGGGCCCTCGTTACCTCGTTGTTATGATCGGCGGGTGAGGTGTATGAGATGCGATCCACTTTTTACGAAGGACGGAGGCTTCCCGGAAAGGCGGCCATATTTAGGACAGGCAGTGGATGACTGGTGTGTTCAGGGACAGGCGATTCTGCAGCGATGCCTATTGGTAGTGTCGCTCGTCATTATGTTGTAATATTATTAATAAAATCCTGGGTCTCAGATGGAGAGGGGCTCTCATGGATCGTCCCTCAAGGTGTCGGCGCGGTTAGCACTTTTTATGCTCGGCGGAGGCTTTCCGGATCAGCGGCCATCATAAGGTCAGGCACAGGCAATTTTGCTGCGGTGCTCGTCCGTATCGCACATAGTCTACTCAACTAGTTTGCAATCCTGGGTCCCGGATCGTTGGAGACTCTCAGAGACTGTCTCTCAGGGTGTCGGTGCAGTATGCACGTCAGCTTGCACATAAGTGCGTGAACAGGGCCAGGGGTGGCTGTCTTCAGGTCCGGCAATGGCGATAGTGTGGCGGAGCACGTAAACAGCTCTGTGCCTGCTCGTTGATGCTTCGGTCCTAGGTCCTAGGTTGTCGGGGCTCTCGCGGGTCCAATGCAGGGTGTCCAGAATTGTGTGAGGTCCGCTGATCTGTTAAGCCACGCACATCCAGGTGACCGTTGCAGTCCTGGATGTGTCGGGGCGCAGGTCGTAGTTACCTGGTGCTGGTGACTCGCGATTCTGGCGTGCCCGTTTTGGGGTGAAATCCGGTGAGTCCTCGTTGTAAGGTAGGTAGATGGTGGGGGTGGCAGCCGGGTGAGGTACTATATCAATTGTCCTGGTGCCTCAGGCGCTCGATCTTAGTGCTCCTTCCCCACGGCGGCCATTTTTCAATATCACACATTGCTTCGCTACTCAGTGACATAGTTACTGGGGGGGTTTGAGCTCGTTCATCTCAGGTTAACTTAGTGACATTGAGGTTTCACCCTGATAATAAGTATTAGTACTCCCTCAGATGGGTAGTCGCCCACCCCAAATAATAATCCACTTTCTGTTAGTAAGTAATATCAGTAGCGATAAGAAAAATGGTGCCTGTGTCTTCGTACTGTGTTTTTGACGCCAATCGTTCACCATTTGATCGGGTCTAAAATGCCTTTGACAAATTGCTGTTGCCAAATAAAACTGATGCCTGGCCTTTCTGTTTCAATGTGTTGAATGCAAAGTGAACCGGTCTTCAGCTAACAGATGCCTGATCATTATATGAGTTCTAAACTGCCTGAAGCAAACTGAACTGATCCTTTTAAGGCCGATGCTGCATCATTTAATCAGATCACGATGCTTGAGTACATTTGTCCTTAATTTTATTTAATTGGAACAATCGCTCACAAGATTGTGAGATATTGAACAGTTAAGCTATAGCCCAGCCAATGATGAAGTACGCCTTCTCTTTTACGTATTAAAATGCTTCAAAAATGCAAATTGCAGGAAGTGAAAAACACCATTACACAGCCATCAACAGCTATCACTTTGTTTTAATCAGGGTTAATGATTATAAAAGATGTATGGTCCTCGGCAAGGTTAACACTATCATTATGTCAGAGCAGTACAGATGTCACCAATTCATTAATGTTAATTCAGATGCTTCCTTGTAATAGGCTAACCCACCTACATTAATAGAAAGCAGAGTTTGACACAGATTACCCCTTTGTTTAGAATTGAATTCTGCTTGTTCTCCATTCAAAACAGTATTAATTCTCAGCCTATTCCTTTTATTCAATGCGTATTCCCATCACTGCCGCATCTTCACTAGGATACAGCTGTACTGGATTTTCATTAGAGGAATAATGCATCTGACTAGAACAGGACCTTTTAAACTATGCCTTGATTATTTCATTTGAAAATGAGAAAAAGCGTGAGAAAATTGCATTTAATTGGATTGTGCAATATGTAAAACTCTACTTCGGTTTATGAAACTCTAAAATGTCAGCTGAGCGAAGGCGTGGACAGTCAGCCTCCAGGTGGTCGCGTGGCAATGACATCATGAGTCCTAAAGGAAGCAAGAAAATTGGGCTCATATTCCTTGTTTGGTAGTAAAAAACAGCCACTACCTTGAATGAAATAGGCCCCCGTCACCTCTGTGCCCGGTGCCACTGCACCTGCTGCACTTATGATAGCTACGTCCAAGGCTCTCCATCTTTCCATCCATAATGGTTATTAACTGCTTTTCTTTTCTTATCCCAATGTGGACCCTTGTTTGTTGCTATTCCTTTAATGCAGAATTAAATATTAAGAGACGCCAAAGCCATACTGTCGTGGCGTGCATTCCTTCATGGCACAGCTGTGTGCTTGTTTGTAGGTGTTTTTCGCTTTCTAAAGTGTAGACGTTTGATTCAGAATATCTCTAAATTAATTCATGTGCTAGAGAGAGCACAGATCGGAAACAGTGAGCAGAGAAATTCTGAGTTAAGTATATACACTTTCGAAGGTACAATGGCATACAAAGTGCGCACAGCTGTGCTTGTGCAACAACACACTTCATAATGTTGCCCCAGGAATTATTTTACTCTGTTCTAGGGCAAAATGTTTTGTGGTGGTGCAGTGATCTGGAGAGTGCACCTGTGGGAGCTGGACGTCAATCAGTGCGATGGATTGGAGAACGACACTAGGGGGCATATTTATAAGCCCCTAACGCCACCGGAGCATCACTTTTTTTTACACTAGGGTGGCGTTGTGCCCTTCCCCATATTTACAAGGCATAATTATGTGCAGGAAGGTGTCCCTGGCACAAGGATGCCTGTGCTAGCGGTGCCCAGCTTTTTGTAGCACCAGTGCTAGGGAAAATGCAGAGTTGCACCGTATTTTTGTAAATTCGTTTTGGAAACGTCTGAGCATGGCATTGCCAAATTTGGCATAACACTGCGCTCCGGCATTTTCTTGTAAATATCCCCTTAGGTCTGCATGTTGATTATAAAGTTTAGGATTCCTCATAACTGAATTACCATTGGGGGCCTTATTTATGAAGGTTTTGCGATTCTTTTGCGCTGCAGTTGCGTCCCTTTTGTGACGCAGTGGCAGCATAAACAATGCGCCATGTTGCACCATATTTACAAGGTGACGCATCAAGGCAGATGCGTCACCTTGTAAAGCTCTGCACCACATTATAACTGTGTCAGGTATAATGTATGCAGGGTGGGCGTTCCCACGCAACAAAGTCTCCTTGGAGTGGCGCAGTGAAATCTATCAGATTTTACTGCGCCACGTCTAGGACGCCACTGCATCAAAACCTTACGCCTGCCTCATAGCAGGCATAAGGGTGATGCAGTACTATGTGTATAGGCCTGCCTCATGCATTGCTGGATTTGTGGCATGCTTGCAACACATCTCCAGCAATGCGTGACTTTTGCGCCGACACCTACTTCATGATTCCTGACGTATCTGTCATTCCTTGCGACATTGAGCGCCATACATTAAATAAGGCGCACTCACCGCGTCACAAGGAGGGCGCAGTGAAAACTGTTGCACCACTGTTTTGTCACAGCGATGCAACAGTTTTCATAAATGAGGCCGTGGGTGTGCTACAGAGATGAGGGAATGCACCTACATACTCCCAAAGCACCCAAGATGCATAATGCTCATAGTGGTTAACCCAGTGTGGCACTTCACAGTGAACATATATCAATTTACATCCACAAAGGTACTAAGAAGAGTTGCTTGTGCGTGGCGGTAAAATAGAGTGACCAGTACATCACAGCACAACTGTAAGTGCTTGGGATATCAGTCGGTGGGAAAATGGTATGCATTTAAAAAAGTAAACGTTTCAGTTGGGACCACTGTCTGCTTTTAAAAAATATTTCCACTGCCAATCGCTAAGAGGAAGGGGACCCTGGGGACCCCTTTCCGTTTGCGACTGGCTTACCACCAATTTGAAATTTGTGGTAACTGCAATTTTTTTCTGACTGCATTTGCGGTTGCAAAACAACTCTCACATCCTCTTGCGACTCACTATTAGGAGGGGATGCCCTTGACACGCCCCTTCCTAATAGCTATAACCTGACTCGCAAAATAGGTTTGGTACATGCTACAAGCCTTTTTAGAGGTCGCAAATAGGCTGATTTCCAGTTTGCGAACACTAAAAATGGTCATACATCTGACCCTTAGAGGGTTCACCCTGTCCAAAATTATGAATATTGCTTAGGGAGGGTAATTTCCTCCCTAAACTAATATCCAATTTCTAGCAGGCTGCGAATTGATAATGGTAACCCATACAGAAGACAAGGTATTAGACGTTTCAGCGCTAAACAGGAATAGTCCCAGTGAGAATAGAGTTTATGTGACCACAAAAATTGTAGACAAGATGAGTTTAATCTTGCAACAGGGTCAATGGGTCATGTGAATCTGTAAAGGACATCCAAATAAAGCATCTTTTCCCCTTATCTATAAGAAATTGAGCATGTAGTGTTTACATACATTAGCATTTAAGGAAGAATGGAGCATCTGCCAGATTAAAAAATGAAAGCCTGGCAAGCATGCTGCCATAAAAATGATTTATTGGGTCAAGGAAAAGAAGAGAGGGCTAAGTGGAAAAGTTACTTGTCTTTCTAAGTTCTCGGGCTCTGGTGAAGATTCCAAACATTTATGTAAGGTAATCAAATCAGTTTGCTGCAAATGAAGTGTAAGAAATTGGGTTATTGGTTGAGAGAGCTGAAAACCCCCTCAAGCAATAAACACTATCCTTGTCAGGATAAGCTACAAAAGTCATTAAATTAACCTATGGTTAACCATGTGGTAGCATGTCCCAAAGCAGTCAGTCTTAATTTAGGGGCAATGTGTAAAGTATTTATGCAGAGCACCAGTATATTTTAATTAATTCATTAAAAAAATTACACCACAGTGACAAAAATCCAAAAAATAGAAACGGAAATGTTGAATTTGATAGACCAGGTTAGTGTCACTGAGGAGTTACCTTCTTTAGACCAGAGTGAAAAATTCCATTCACATTCAGGGAGGCCATGAGGAGGAGGCTTTCAGCACGAACAGCAAGTAGAGCGTCGAGGACGATTGGTGTGGTAGTATGAGGAGTTGGTTGTCACTGGAGCCTCGCATTGGTTGATAGTCGCAGACGGTCATTGTCAGCACAAAGTGCAGGTCTTGCATTTTCAATTGTTGCAAATGGTTGCTGTCGGTGCTCAGACCAGGTCTCACAGGAGCTTCGTATTGGCCGCAACAGCGGATTGCAGAGTTTCAGTGTGAACGGGCCCGTTCACGGCTGCGAAGAGCCAAGACTGCAGGCTTTTCTCCTTTTATCTTGTGGAGAAGCAGTCTCCAATGCCAACCAAGAGTCCATAACCTTTTGGTGATTAGAACACACTTCAGCTAAGGCAAAAAAGCAGGGCTCAGAAGCACCAGGCAGGTCCTGTTGTAGCTGGTCAGCTGGGCAGATGCAAAGGAGGCCTCTAGAAGCTTGTTGTGTCCCTGTAGCTCCTATCGGAAGTCACCCTACTGACTCTTGGAGTCACTGTGGGCAGGCTGGGATCAAGACAAGCAGGACTTTCTTCTTCAGTCAGCACAACAGTCCTTCAAGCTGGAAGGAAGTCCTTCTGGAAGCAGGGCAGTCCTTCTTCTGAATCTTCCACAGGCCCAGGAATTTTCTGAGGAGTGGTTCTGAAGTTCAATTTTTTATACCAGGTGCCAGCCTTTGTCTGGGGAATTTCCTGGCCCACCCCCAAAACTGGTTCTCCTTAGTTCTTTCCCTACCCCGCATCCTGGCTCTAAAGGGGGGCAAAGGCAAGTGCAAGCTTCTTGTTAGGTTCCTTTGTTTGTGTGGTGACTTTGAAGTGCAAGGGCAGGGTACAGCTCCTCCCCAGTCATCCTGCCAGGAAGATCCTCTCCCAGCTGCAGCCAGGTCCCAGGTTCACTGTCTGGGCCTGTTGGAACAGACAGTTTCTGGTTGGCTCATGGGATGACCCCAGCAAGGCAGAACCTACTGCTCTGGTCAAGGGCAGGTGATTACACTCACTGTACAACCTGTGCTCACCCATGGGTAGCTTGGCAGTGAATAGTCAGACTTATATCAAAGGCAATGTGTAAAGCAAAGGCACAGCAATCACTCAGAATCAATACACTGAGCATCAAAAAGAGACTTCACACAGGATGTATGTAAAAACTTTTATATTCAGCACACATATTTAGTTATTATAATGTGAACATTATATACTATTGGAATATTGGTAGCAGTACTAGGTCCACTTGTATGGTTATGATATCAATAGTATACACACTGTGAACAATTTCTAATCCAACCCCTCGAATTGATAGAGAGAGCACCCTTATGTGGTGCACGATATCAGCAACATGTACATACATGAAAGTAGAACACTTTTTAGCAGTCCGTGGGCTGGAGCCATGCGGGTAAACCCAATGTCAAATGTATTGTGCTTTTGGCATACAATCAAGGCATGAAGCGGCACCACCACCCAGTGTTGTGAATCACAAGCACAATCACTCCCACTCACACACACTCACTCTGCACCGCTATGCTGTGCAGCAGGTATCAGCCAGTCCGTACAGAATGCTCTTACACACATTCACACTCAGCACACTAATACAGTGCCACTGGTACCCAGCAGGTCAATGGATCACCCTCTGCAGACTCTGTGGCCCAAGCATCCCTCCACCCTCAAGTTCAACCCAATTGTCCTATACGCCTGGATGGAAGATAACCAAATCCTCCTATGGTACACTGGGCCGCATGCAGCCGAAGTCACACTTAGGGCCCGATTCCGATCTCACTAGGAAAGCCCTCTGTACGACTCGGATCTGAAGGGCTTTCTGAGCGAAACGTGCACCGGGGGTCCGAACGAGCGAGTACGATGCAGCCGTATGCTTACGGACTCGGTTCGCTCGGACTCCCATTGAACTCTATGGGAGCCTGTGTACAGACCTGTACACAGGCTCCCATAGCAAAAAGGGGTAGGTGGGGGAAAGCGTACACCCTGTGGATGCCTGGATCGGGGGGACACATGGGCACACCCCCATGACAGATTCGTAGGGCCCCGGGTGAAGGGGGGCCTGCTACGGCCCCCCGAAGTTCACTTCCGACAGCTGTTTTGTCTTGCTGAGACCGAGGCAAAGCGGCTGTATGAATCGCGCATCGTACTCGCTCGGTCAAAATTCAGTCCATAGCGCGGCACAATTCGGCTACGAACGAATCGTACGGACAGGTTTGGGTCCTGAAAACGATTCAGTTGGCGCATACGCGATCTTCGCATCGTACTTGGTCGTTCGGACCTGTGTACAATTCGGTCATAAACAAGGGCTACGAATAGGATCCAGGAAAGCCAAATCCGATTTGGAGGCCTTCCGAACAAAATCGGAATCAGGCCCTAAGTCTCGGTCCTCGGGAAGCAGGTGGGAATATATAGCAGTTTTAATTAGGAGGTAGATGTAAATAAGGGAAAGTTAGCAGCCACTCTGGAAGTTCACCCACAGGTCTCAAAACAAAAGAACTGTTTCGGAAGCGTTCCTTCAACCCAGTCATTCTCTCTCTCTCGCTATTGTCTGATGCCAAGATGTCTTTGGAAGGGGCCAGGTGTGGAAAGGGCAGTTGTTCTGTCGCAATGAGGGTCAAAAGCGGGACAACCGATGAATGGGGAGTAACACAGGTGAGCCTCTCGATAGGAAGAGGCACCCCGACCAGTATACAATGATCCTAGTCGTGCCCAGGCAATTCAGGCACAGCATCTGGTGCACATTGGTATGAGTTGCACCAGGCATGCCAAATTTCAAACACAATGAGTTTCAAATTCCGCAGACCCTGGAAAGGAGGCACAGTGACCGGTGAACGTTGAGATGGGTTGCACCAGGCAATTCTGGTCAGACAAACAGCAAAGAGTTGCAATTCTGTACCTCCCTGGAAATGAGGCACAACATCCGGTGCACGATGAGAAAGGTTGCACCAGACCAGTCCGGTCGCACACACACAGGCCCAAGTTAAACAGAACCACACAAGGTAGAATTAGTGACTTCTACAGGCACACCCCCACCTCTGAGGAGTGCACCATGTGAATCGGACACCGCACACGATGATCATGCAGTGGGCGTGACGCATAAGAGAGTTGCTGCTTGATAGATGAAATGGGCCACATGGGGTACCGCAACTGGTGAATCTGCTCACCACTAACTAGACACTTATTAGTATCAGGGTCCCTGCAGTAGAGGAACCACACGTCTTAGATTCGGGCATGATCTCTGGCGCTCCGCACTAGTCAATCCAGTCTCCAGATGCAAGTCTTAGGTCCACTCTCATACCATGCTACCAGTTGGGATTCATTAGCCGATGTGTCCACTTTAGAGGGCACAGCTCTTCAGATTTCACAGATAGATGATGTAGATCCCTTGCGGGAGATCTTTGATGTCCCTGAGATCTCTGGGAGAACAGGAGGCCCACGATTGGACCCTTGGAGAGCACACTTCAGGGTGCCACACTCCAGCAGGTCCTTGGCCCAGGCCAGACACTATTCGGACAGCCAACCTCCATGTTCTCAACGGAGTCCTCTGGCAGTGAGCACCATGCAGTGCGGGTTCTCTAATCCCATATCCCCACAAATGTATCTCACTCTTTGCTGAAGGATGGCACCTCGTGGTTATACTATTGTGTGCCTTTGAAGCTAGGGAGGTTTAAGGTGTTTCCCTTTGAACCATAGATGTCTCCTCTGAATTGTAGGCCTGTCTGCTATGGGGCCATGAAATGCAGATCTTAATCTTTGGTGGGGTCATGATCCGGCCCCTAGATGCTAAGTGTCAAAACCTCTATCTCCAATCTTTCCCATTTGACCCTCAAATGGCAGAGGATTGCTATTCTCGTGGGATGCCCATGGTTTCTGGCTGCCACTTCGGGAATGCACAGATGTGCTCCCTCATCCTTGGTGTCCACTGGAGCCAGGCACCTTGGCACTAGAGACTCTTAGAACATAGAAATGTCCATATTTTATAAGTGACATTTCTAAGTGAGCTATGCCAAAACCCCCTTTACCAATGGAAAGGGTTTAGCATGGCGAATCCATTAATAGGAAACATCATGAGGCTGCTCCTCTGCAATCAACTATTGCAGCCTGAAGTAATATCAACCACTTCCTGGGAAGAGCAGGCTTTATAGGTAGTGAAAACACACATAGGTATTCCTCAGTACCTGGGCACTTGTTCGCTATTGCGCATACAGTCCTGCATTGGTTCCCAACACCAGGGGTGCAAGTGTGCCCGCCCGAGTCTGCACAGCAGACTGGACATGGGTTTAACTTAATACGTGTGTTTGTGTTAACACTCAAGCCTGCGTTGGTAGGCAGCACACGCATTCACGGGCACTATAGGTGCGGATGCACAGATACAGCGGCCCAAAATAGCAAGCTGCTCATGAGTTTACTCATGATAGATGCCAGTGCACACCCACTGGTCTGTAAAGACAGATCAGCCCATATTTTCGAACATTGAATCAGTGTCATTTCCCCATACGGGTAGGAAGAGCGCACATGTGGCAAAGCAGGCTGGCCACCTGGCTTACCCAGGCTTTAGCACCTTTGCTGCAAGTGCATGCACACCACCCAGTCCGGTCCAGCCGGACATGGTTGGGACCCCTTACAGCTGCGATTGGGCACTCCCAACTAGCGATGGTGGACCAGGCACCTTGCCACTAGCACCATTGATACAGGCCAGCACCGGCATGCCTTACCCAGGTGTTAGAACACCGGGGTTGCCGAGATGCACTCACCGGCCTGCGTTGGCAGACCATGCCATAGGTGCCAGGGTGCATCCTCTATCCTGCCACAGCAGGCTGAATAGGGTCAGGGTGCACCCAGGTGCATAGTTTACACCTCTCAGGTACAAGTGCGCAATCCATGATCTGCATTGGCAGACCAGCCCATGTTTCGGAACATTGTGTCAGCGCCTCTTCCTAATCTATGCAGAAAGGCACGCACACTTCCCCACTGCCTTGGCGGTGAGGATGTGCTCCGGGCTCTGGGGACTCACAAGAGATTCGGCAACAGCCCTGGAGTACCCCTTGGGAACATCTAAACGCCAAGGAAATGGAAGACCCATTTCGGGGGTTCCTCAAAACCTTGACAGGGAAGATCCATATGTACCCACTGAGCCTTCAGCCTACCACCCCTCCTGAGCCCTTCAGGGCTTGCCTTGGGGGGGGGCCTCATGGTATGGGAAGACCCACTGAGGCGTAAGTGATGCCAACTTAGGCAGGGGCGCAATGGTACCCCACAGGCCTGAAATGACAGGCCTGATACCGTGTTGACAAGCTATCCGGTGGGTGGCATACTCAGTGCTATGTCCCACTACTAGCCAGGGTAGTACCTGCCCAGAGCACGTAGTGTACCCTTTTTTAAAGGGAGCATGAAGGTACAGCACCTAAATCCATTGCGTACACACACCCTTCCCAATGTGGGTAAGGCGGGCCCGTGCACCTTCCCTCTGCAGTACAGTTGGAAGGTGCCCGAATTCGTAAGGTCATGCAGAGAGAGTTGGCAAAGACTAGGAGGAAAAAGCGAAAGGTTTTGGGGTAAATTCCCCTACGAAGGCCATATCCAACAGAGCCCAATAGGCATTCTTGATTGGGGAATCACTAATAGGCCTAGGCGGCCAGAAATTCCTAGAACGGTCTCAGAAGATTTGGACAGGAAAATACCAACTTCTATAAGTGGTATTTTCAAAATTATAAATTAAAATTCAACTTTTAGAGGATTTTGTGTTACAATTCTTTTGAGTGTCAAAATCCTTTTCTAGCTGCTCCCAATCTGAAGTTAGCACTTATTAATTGGAAGAGATGACAGTCAGGAAATGTAAAACATAAACACACATGTTCAACTTTTTAAAAACCATGCATCCTGCCTTTGGTGCCTACCATGGAGATGGCATATAGATATTAAAAAGGTAGGTTTAGGCCTGGAAAAGGTTTTATTTTTGCCAGGTCAAAATGGCAGTTTAAAACTGCAGTTCAGGCTGAAGTGGCAGGCCTGGCACATGTTTTAAATGCTACATTAGTGGGTGACATAAGGAATGCTGCTGACTACCTTTAGTGTTTAATTTACAGACCCAGGGTAAACGAAGACACAAATACTAGTGACTTACAAGTAAACTAAATGGTCCATTAAGGAGTATTCCAATTGTCACCATGTTTTAGGGAGACAGGGTGCACACCCTTTACCACTGGTTATCATAGAAAAAGTGGACAGAGTCTTCAAAGCTGACAAAAATGGGTTTAGGGAAGAAAGACAGAGGAAGGAAAAAAATTTGAGTGACCCTGCAAAAAGGTCCAGGTCCAACAGGAAGGAATATAGAATCTCAACAGGCAATATGAGTTGCTGGACAGCAGTCAGAAAATGGTTTCAACTACTGGTCACACTGCTTTTTGTAATATTGAAGAATATAAAATGTTCTGTTTTACTCACCATGGGTACCTTGATGTTTGTTTAAAATGACGGTTTTTTGCATGGTACTCCCCCAGAATATTGCCCTTCCTGCAGAGTCACCCAGGAATGTGTACCTTTTTATTGTTACCAGTCCTTTACTCCTGCTAGTCAGTGGTAAAGTGCATGTGCTCACCCTGTTAAACATGATAAAATTGTATACACCTGATTGGCACATTTAATTTACTTCTAAGTTCCCAGTATCTGTTACTACATGTCCGCATGCAAATTAAATGCTACCCGTGGTCTATAGCTCTCATTGTGCCACCCGCTACAGTAGCACTGCACATCATGTCTCCAGGCTTGCCACTGCAGCCTGGATGTGCAGTTTTAAACTGCCATTATGATCTGGCAAAAATATTCTTTTGCCAGGTCTAAACCTTTGTTTTTAACGTAAATAGGTCATCTCTAATGTAGGCCTTAAAAGTATACAGGATACGGTGCATGGTATGTAAACCATAGGACATGTATATCTAATGTTTTACATGCCTGGCAGATAAAACCTCAAAGTCATTTTTCACTAACTCCCAAGTGGTGCCCCCTAGCTCCTGGACCCTTGGCAGGTATTAGAGTGTACAGCTCCTGTCCCCAAACACCAAGAAGTGGGACTTAGAAACGTTTTGCAAACCTGTCTTCCTGGAGATCCGAAAGTAACCGAGGTCACTGTGGAACCCACGGTCATCAATGTCAAATTGCTGGCCAGCCTCAACTTGCCAGCTTGCGCCCCTGAAGGAGATGCGACATCCGGAAAAGTTTCTAACTCCTAACATAAAGGGCTTTATTGGTATCAGTACTGAGCAGCATCTAATCAACATTGAGGCCTTCCTAAGCATGGAGTTCGGACTTTGCCCGCTCTGAGTTTTCCTGCCTTCGTAGGCGACTGCACCGGGACCCTGTGCTTCAGCAACCCACTGTCATTGAGGTCCGCTTCAGATCCACCTTACAGCTTGCCCCGCTGACAATTTGTCTTAAACCACTTTTTCTCCATAAATGTTTCAAAGTCAGAAGGTTAACTTTCCACTGGGATGAGCCTGGTCCCTGTATCTGTCCCATGCTCCATTGTGGTCGACCTTAACGTTGGAATTCGACCCATTCTAGGTTGACCAGATATCCGCTTTGTGTTTTTATGGCTCTATTTTTAATTAGAACTTTAAAAATGCATGTCTCCAGTTCTAGCCATTTAATTTTGGTCATTTTGGTGTCATTTTATTTATTAGAATTTACTGTATTTCTGAACATTGGCTTAGGATATTACATGAGCTGTGTTTTCACTTTATTACTGTTTGAGTGCTGAAAAATACTTTACACCGTATCTCTAAGTTAGGCCTGACTGCTTTGTGCCAAGCTACCAGAGGGTTACTAATTAGTGACTTTATGATTTAGTGATTTTAGGGGTTAGCTCTGACAAGGACTGTGATTATTATTTGAAGTGGGGTTTCACGCCTTCAACTAATACTCCAATTTCTTAAAATATTGAAACTGAGAAATGGTACACAGTAAGTGTTGTCAAGGAGGGCGGGGCTAAACAAACCCCTCAGATATAAAACAATAGGGTTCAAGGGCTGTATCCTATAATTACTATATATTGTTCATATTGAAAATGTGATACCCTCAAAAGATGTCTAAAAGATCAGAAGCCGATTCTACTTTTTAACTGATGATATTTTAATAGTAGAGACAGGAAGGCATGTATTATGTAATCACCACTCTGTGTATAAATAATTTAACATTTGTGGGTGCTATCACTTATATAATTTGCATGATAGTCATAACACTCACCGCTCCCATGTGCAGTGTCGGGGACAATGTTGTCTTCAAGAGTAGATGAGACAATGCGTCCTAAAAGAAAATATTCAAAACAGCATTTTAAAATACAGACAATAATATAGAACAGACCTTAAAAGTGAGTTTGAGATCAAACATTTGGAAAACCATGATTTGTATTAAAATATTAAAGTGCAATAGAGAAAGAATAAAAACATAACATCAATTTCAACAAATCAGTCAAAAGAAGTAGAAAATCATTTACCATGAAGTTCAGAGTTCAAAATAAATGCATCTATGTGAAAAAACTGAAAAATAAACTAAAACAGAAAAGTGCAGCACATTGGCAAGATTTGGACAGGATCCATACTAGAGACCCAAAACTATCTGTCTCACTCCAAGTGTGAAGTTTGATATATCCGATTTCACTATAGAAAATTATGGTGCAAGCAAAAGTGTCATCATGGCGGCAAATCATATTTCAGCATCATAAAACTTTATATAACCCTAGCATCCTAACACTCTCCTACAACATGAATATTGATTTGCCACGTCTGACCTGCTGTCATCTGCTCGTGTCAGAACAAACTAATTAAATGAACAATAAAATGTTCGTTGAATGAATTCAATACAGTTTTTCCCGGAGTCTTGAAAAACAACATGTCATTACAAAATAAACAATGCACATTATGCTGCTTGCAGTGTCAATGAAAAATATAAACACACAACGAATATTACGCAACTGCTGACATGTTTCATAAAATGGAGTTGAGGCCTAGTTGGAATTATGCTATATAAATAGTTCTACACATCACAGCTATTTCGTTTCAATTGCAAATAACTAATATTATTATGCAAATATCTTTCTAAATAAAGAAAATTCCCAAGTATTTGAAGGATCATTTTCTGTGCATTTATAGCTCAACGTGACATTAGTGGGGAGAATTTCTTTCTATAAGAAATTCATTATCTGAAGTGGTGAAAGAAAGCACAACGTTTGTCATCCTCCCTCACTTCCATCCAATGTTTCCTGCACAGTTTCGTTAATATTAGAACTCTGTGAGCTTTAACACTGCTAGATGGTGTCAGTGCGTGTGCTTTTCCCTTTAAATTGTTACTTCCAGTGGCTTATTTATTATTACCATAATGCCATGTTAAGTTGGCACCAGAAAAGACTACTGTTGTATTTAGGCTGCAGTGTGTATTTACATCACCCACATTTAAAACTAAAGTGTTTTTCCCAAATAACACCACTGTGCTCTGGCTAGGCTGCAGTTTGTAAACCACTACAGTGACACATTGCAAAGAAAAGTGCTTTGTTACCTATGAAACCTACTTTTTTTCATTAGCTAAGTGATTCTTTTGTGTGCCTTGTAAGCCACCATGGCTGGTAGCTTAACATGTGAAAATGTCACATACTACATGTTGAGGAAAGTATGTCCCCACAGTGATTAGTTGAAAACAACTATTTCCCACTATTTAGGGAAAGCTACATCTTCCATGAACAGGCCTGTAAATAAAAATTGAATCTTATAGCAGCATGGGAAAATGGCACAAACATAATGTAAAGTTCTTTTTCTCTTGATATCAAAATGTAAGTCAGTGGTGTAGGCAGATTATTGATCAGTGTAGAAGAAAAGCAGTTTTAAAATGCAGAGTGACTCTTCTGAAGGCACTTTGCCTGGTTAACCCTTTCTACAGACTGGAATGTTCGTCCCAGATTAGGTGAGATTAACTGGCCTCCTGAGGACAATGAAACTCTATCTGGGAGCAGCAATGCTGATTTATATCAATAGTGACTATTTAGCAGATATTACTTAACAAGGAAGGGGAATGCTAACAGATAGCAAGACATTGGACAGTCACAACAACTCTTTAGATCCCAAGCTGAGGTCTCGGAAATCAAAGTAATTAATTCTCAGAGTCAATCTAGACTTTATTTTTGTGTTCCTAGCAGGAAAAAAAAAATGTTAAAGGAACAGGAGATGTGTGGTAACCTCATTTCAAAAGCCATGTGTCTGAAATGGCGAACCTGGCGCTTGGTATGAATATTTTGCTTCAAGGAAAAAGACCTGGAGGGGGGTGGGAATGTGGGTTATGAATTGGGAGGATGTGGGTCTTCACCAAGTAATGATGTCACAATTCCATATTAGGTCCAGTTAAGTCTCAATAATGTAAGCCTGGTCTCAAACATGGGTAGCTGTAGCACAGAGCAGACAGGCGTAACTTAGGAGAAATCTGTCAAGTATGTATCTGTGCCATGGAAGCTTCAAGTTTATTCAAGTGTTCTGTCTTTTAAAAGCATTACACTAAAACAATATACATAAAGGACTTTAGTCCCTTATTTCACATTTTTATTTTTAAAGTGAACATGTAAACATAGACAAAAAGGGCATTCTTTTTTAAAGTGCATAGTGTCCCAGGTTTCTCTTACTCCTTCCTGATTCGAGGATTACGTTTGCTTAAATAAAACATCATAGTAAAATCAATTGATGAGCCTGATATAAAAATATAAAACAATGAATCATTTTTGATCATTTAATAGATATGGAATCAGTTCTATTTCCATGAAGTGCTTTGTCCTTGAAAAGGTACTTATGCTTTTTAAGGACTGTTCTCTTAAAAAATTACAATATTTCAGTTTGTGGTCTTTTCTGAAGGGCAAATGATCTTTTAGGGTTCGAAAGAGATCTATTCTCCTTAGGGATCCCATGTTGTTGTTCCTTTGTTCTATATCTATTAGATTCAGTTTTAAAAATGTTTCCCCCCTGCAAACTAAGGGGATTGAAGAACCGCCTAACCAGTTGGTTACCGCTTCTCTGCAAGTTCGAATGTTCATTTTTATGAATATTTCTTTCAGTAATTTTTTCCTTTCTATTTCGAACTTTGGGCTTAAGCAAAGAATATGTGTTTTAAGATTCTTGTTTATATTTACACAATCGACAATCTTCGTTTTGAAACTGTCTTTCCAGTTAGGGATAATCTTTCGTTTCCCACAAGCCGAAGCGAAATTGCATAAATTCATGTTTTATGGCCATTGAAAAGTGAGCTGATAAGTATTTCTGAGCCTTCAAGTTTATATATGAATTGATCACTGTCCAAGCGAAGCGTCTTCCCAATAGAGTGTTCACATCTGTGGTATAAGACAGATATTTGATTGTTGACTTGATTGCTTCATTAAATGCCACCTTCCCAAAACTTACATTCCAAATTTCTTCCGTGCAAAGTTCCTCAATAGCCTGATTTAGATAGAAACCCCTGGAACCTTTTATGTTGTTCTGTTTTTGTTTCTCAATCTCTTTCCAGCACAGGTCATCAATAGAACCTCTTTCGGATGCACTTCGCCTCCAGCATAGTTTGATGAATGCGCCTTTACTCTGAAATATTTGGTGGGTCAAGCGAAACTCTAAGCAAACTTGTGCCGGAGAGGCTGATTTTGGGATATTAAACACAGATTTGTAAACATTTGTTTGGATTTTATTTAAGGTTGAGGCTTCAAGACCCCTCATTGTTTCAGTTCCATAGGTCACCGTTGGCATCACCTGGACTCGCAGAACAGATGGCCATATGACGGGCAGCTTAGTTTCTTTTTTAATAATTTAAAACCATAGATGAGCGATTGCGCTTTAGCCGACATTGTTGCTAGCTACTGTTTATAACTCAATTTATGCTCAACTTTAAATCCGAGATATGTATATGTGTCTGCAACCTCGACTTTTTTACCTTCCTAGTACCAAGAGTGTGTTTTATATTTAGAATCGACCAACCAAACTACTTTTGTCTTCTTCAGATTTAGTTCTAGCCCTTGTTTATCCATGTATATTTCTAGGGCGCTCATGCTGTGTTGTAATCCTATTGGAGTTTGGCTTAGTAGTACAATATCATCAGAGTACTGAAGGCATCCAATTTCCTCTTTGGCCAACATTGGTGGGTGACTGTTTACTATCTGGAGTGCTTCTTCAAGGTCAGCTAGATATAAGTTGAAAAGACTTGGGGCTAGCACACACCCCTGTTTTAATCCGTTACTTGTGTTGATTTTCTTTGTCGCACGGCTGCCATCCTCAATTTTTACCTGAGCACATGTCCCTTTGTGAAATTCTTTGATTGCATTCAGTAAGTTGCTTGGAATGCCCCGTTTGGCCATTTTTTCCATTGAGAGTCTTCGGGGCACTCAGTCAAAGGCAGACTTGAGGTCCACGAAACAGGCTAAAAGCCTTATGTTCTTGTTTTTGGCATTTTCTGGTAAGAGTGTTAGTGCAGTAAGATTCGTTAGCATGCCCGCACCAGCCCTAAACCCTGTTTAGATCTGAGGAATTAGTTTGGTAACTTCTGACCATTAATTAGGATGCTCAAGTAGACAGGCTGCATGGAGTTTGGCCTTTACATCTATTAATGCTATGAGCCTGTAATTTGTTGGTAATAACGGGTTCCCACTTTTAAAGATCGTTTGGAAAATGTTGCCCTTCCACGACTCTGGGATTCTATTAGTACAGAACAGCTCATTGAAGAGAGGTGCGAAATAATGGGCCGAATAAGCTGCATCTCCCATAAAGAGAGCATTTGTGATACTATTCGGTCCAGCTGCGCCTTCTGATTTTAATTTTTTTATGATTTTAGTTAGTTGATCTATGTCAGTTACCTCAGAGATGTTTATGTTGGAATGGGTGATGTGCAAGCTGTGTTGATCTCTACATTTTGTTGTCTGGTCTTCCCAAATGTCAGTCCATTTATCAGCTGCCAGAACTTTTTGCTATTCGGTTGTTTACTTGCCAAGAGAAGTTCATTCCAGATGACGACGTGATGACTTATTTTTGCTTTGCAACAATTTTTCCTAATTTGAGTTCTTAGTATTTGTAGTATAAATTTGTCTGATCTTCGTCCTTGTTTTAACTGGTTTGTAATTGTTCTTATTTCTCTCAATATTTGAAGTTTTTACTTGCGTACTTCAGTACTGTATCAAGGTTGATTACCAGTATCCCCATTATATTTCCTACGGAAGTTGTGCTTAAATGACAGATGTTTAACTGGGAATTTTTCCAGTAAGATGGTATTTAGGGTTTCCCAATCCTTTCGTCACTCACCGTCTTCTGGTTGAGTGATTTCATGTTTTCCTGATTCATTTATTATTGCTTCTTTGGTCTCAGCGCATAAGTAGACCTGAGCCATCACCTTCTCTATCCCTGTGCCCCGCCATTTCAGACCTTTTTTAAGTTGTATGCACGGGGGCCGAAATTAATTCCTTGGATGGTGGTATCAAGTCAAACCTGTACGCTATTCGAATTATTTGGGGAAAGTGATCACTCTCCGTGCATGGGATTATTTGAAATGTATACGTCTGTAGTATTGCATGATCGCTTACTAGCGTATGATCAATCGTTGAGCTCTGAGTAAGAGATGCTGGTGAATCCTCTTTTGTATTCCCGTTCAGATACCTTAACCCTAGTTTTTCCAGCTGACTTTTAAATCTGTTCCCACTTTAATGGGATTTCTTCTGATTTTTGCACAGATTTGTGTTGAAGTCTCCTGTGATGATAAACTGCGCCAGAATGTATTGCTTTTATTATTTCAAACAGGGATTTCATAAGCTCCTCTTTTGTCTCTTTTCTAGGGTGAATGTAGTCATTTATTAGTATAATTATCGTTGGTACTATACTTGATTTTCCAACTTAGTTACGAGCACACATTTTAACCCCGTTTCTAGCTTTTCTATTTAGCAGTTAAATTTAGTCGAAAAAAATGTAGAAAGGCCCCCTTTAGGGTGATTGAATTTTGATGACTATATTGCAGTTTCATGATAATCTGTGTAACCTGTGATGTGTAGTGGGGTTAGGCTCCATGTGTCCTGCGTCATGATTATGTCATACTTCTGGAAGAATGCCATGACCTAATTTTTTGGAGCAGATTTTCTAGCCTGTGGGCGTTCCAAGAGCATATATTGATATTAGTTAGATTCTCTTCTGATCTTTTGCACATATTATTAGTACTGCGTCTTGACTTGATTTTTGTAAGAACTCTATCTTCTTGTTTTTTTTCCAGGGTTGCACTTATTATATTTCTGTGAATTCCAGCCATGGAGGCCCTTACTTGAGAACTTGACTATCTTTAGATTTTCAAAGGTTTTTTGAGAGATTTCAGTGCCAATAGCTACCCTTAGGACTGATGCCCCTCTTTGTTTTGACAGAAGCAGAGGTTCTGGATAGCCTGGGAAGTCGATCTTTTGTAACTCTATCCCCCATGACCTGAACTTTTGGTAATTTATCAATATACGGTCTGCTATCTCAAAAGAGGCTCAGTTTGTTACTGTTGCCTCATTGTTGTTCATGAATGGATGGGGTCTAAATTTGACCGATAACAGGTCGGAGGATTTGATGTAGGCAATATCCCTTATTTCCTTGATCAGTTTTAAGTTCGTGCCTCTGTTTAAAATATCAAAGGGCCCTTCGAAGTATAATTTGGGATTATCAAAAGTTGGTTTGAATGGCTTCCCTTTATTGTATGGTGCCTCTCTGGGTCGATCTTCATTGAAGAGTGAGTGACTGGTTGTTGCATGCAATCTTCCGATTGCCAATGGGTTTTTTGCTCTTGTACTGGCATTACGCTATCTTCGTATTGCGCTTGTATGGATCTCTGATTCGAGTACGCCTTTGGACTTTCCTTGTTCACTGGATACACTGGTTCTAGTACTCTGTGTGAATAATTTTCTTCCAGTCTTTGTTGTAAGATATCCGAGCTCTTGTTCTCCTTTGTTTGTTGCATGTTGGTTGCACTCTCCTGGAAGACTGAAGTCGAGATCTGTTGGTCTTTGATTTTTAGTAAGGAGCTTGGTCCTGTTATTATGATTTTTTCTTTGGTTTTAATCGCTGATGTTTCTCTCTGTTGTGGTTCCGGTTCTAAATTCACCTTGTTTGAATTCTCCGGTACCGATGCTTTTCTTAACCTCATTTTTGCCGTTTTTGAGACCACCGTTATCGCTTCTACTATGTCTTTGGCTTCACATTACTTTTACCACAACACTAGGTAGAAAACAATACACAATAAAAATCCCACTTGAAATTATACAAACAGAGCACAAATTAAAGAACACATAAACACCAAAACTAAAAAAATTGATTTAGGGAACCGGAGATATGATTTTAATACGTTTTAAGTCAAGACAGCATTTAAAAATGCAAAGTGACAGTCACGGTCATCTGGTTGTGTTGGAGCAGGTCCAAGTATAAAAGTTGAGGTCGACCATGAGCTACTGCCGGTCGGATACAGGGACCCAGTTTGTCCTGATGGAAAGTTTACCTTCTGGTTTAGAAACATTTTCTGGAGAAAAATCCTCATTGATGATTCGTCAGCGATTCAGGTACTGGCTGGATGTGTATGAAGGCTCAACAAAGGTGGGCTGGTGAATTGTGGTTCCTCGGTGGGAGCCTTGGCTCTAGTGGGAAAGATGCCATGTTCGTCGTCAATGGTGGGTAAACTCCAAGCAGGAGCAGTCCGGAATCTGTGCCCAGGACGGTCTAGTCAGAGGTTGAATTCTCTTTGCGTTGACCTCAGTGGATTCTCTATACATTTGGTGTTAGAAACTTTTCTGCAAGTCGAAATCCTTTCAGCAGGGGAGACTTGCAATTTGAAGTCGGCAACTACGACTTTGGGTCTCTGGAGGAAAAGTTCAGATACATTTTCTAACTGTCTGGTTTTGCAGGTTTTAGGCTCATAGGAGTACATTCTAACACGGGCTAATGTTCCAGGACCTCATGGGCACCATTTGGCGGTTAGGTCTCAGTCTCCTAGAAGCCAATGGCAGGGTACTGGGCAAAGCCAGTTGTAACCTTTCAGCTGGGCTCCTGGCAAATAGGCTTTTTGCAACTTTTGCACCACTGTAGCTAAACAGGAGGTCACCCAACTGACCCTTGGAGTCTGCTCCTTTATCCTATGTACAAGTGGGAGCAAGTCCAGCCCCTGGGGTCTCTTTCCACAGGTTCAGCAGCAGGTGCAGCCCTTCTTCTTTCTTCCACAGGTCCTAGAGAAAGTATCCAAGGTGCCTCATTTATTCCAGGCACTAGCTTGTGGATGGGGAAAACTTCCTGACCAACAGGGAAAAGGTTCTCAGGGGCACACTACCCACTTTGACATCACTTCCTAGGGGGTTGTCCCTAAACAATACCACAATAGACTTGTCTCCTAAAATCTAACATGGCAGAGCCTTCCTTCCCTTGGGCAGAGCTCGGGGAACACCCTTGAGTTGTGCCTATGGAAATAAGACACTCCCCCTGCAAACTAGTTCTGAAACAGGTTTTTTCCCCACTTTGATTGGTTCCATCCTGACTATCTGTACAATGGAAAGGGTGACAGGTCTTGGTGTGAGTTACATCTGATTGTGACAAGGGAGCCCCCTTGTGCAGTTGGTGGGCACATCCCCTGTCCATCCAGTCTTGGTGCCATTCGCACTACCTTGCAGGGGGACAGGAGCCTGCCAGGTGACCGTTGTTGATTAACTCTGAAAAATGCAACTTTGGCATCACTATTTATAGTATTTTCCTAACTAATGCTAATCTGAAGTTAGCTTTATTAAAGTGTAGTAGAGAACCCCAGTGTTATCTATGCCATAGCCAACCTTGCTACAGGGAAGAAAAGGTTTGGGTTCTTTTTCACTGTAAGGACATGCAAAAAATAAAATACATATGACCTACTTTTAAATGCTATGCAACCTGCCTTAGGACTGGTAAGGCCTACTTTAGGGGGGATGTACTACTATATAAAAAGAAGGCACTGACTTGTTTAGAGGGTGATTTTGACAGGTTAAATGGCAATTTGAAAACTGCTGTGGCAGGTCTAGAGTCATGTTTTACATGGTCAAGTTTACCTCAGACACTTTCTGCACTACTTTGTATGCCCTACACTATTTTTCCTCCAAAGCCCTGGGACAAATAGGCTTTCACACCCACACCTCCTTACATTCCTGAACTCAGTAAATATAACTTTCTGGTCGTAACATCAGCGTTTTGCTAGCTGGAAGGTTTTCCATTTGGGGAAACATGGCGGCGGGCTGACGCCGGTCGCGCGAGCTCCAGAGCCGAGAGAGGCGAGAATGCAGTATTATCGTGGAGAACAGCCGTTTTCTCTATGAAGCGTCATGTATGTGGTTTCTTATAGTACAGGAGCAGTCATCGTATAACTTGATTGGATTTTGACTTTAAAAAAAAAACGGGCTTACCCGAGTGGACGCAGTCTATGGCTCCGGATCTGGATGTGGAGTTGCAGCAGGGGATCTGGTACTACGCGGCGTGTTTTTTTCGGAAGACCCGTGCGGCGCTGGCGGTAGCCGGCTTCCAGGTTGAGAGAAGCAGAGGCAGTACAGTACGCAGGTCGCTGGTGAAGAGAGGAATTCAGAACGGCGCCGACAACAACGCGGATTTTCAGGCGAGAGGCACAAAGTTTATGCACTGGAACACGCAAGTTGAGGGGCAGTCAGGCGTCGTGCCTGGAGGTAGGAAGAAAGAGAAGACCGGCGGATTGCAGGTACAGGGGTTTAAGCGGGGGGGGCCGAGACTGATGGAAAAAGAGCCTCCAACACTAGTGTCACCATTATTTCAAGAGACAACAGAGGGAAGTGGAGGGAGTGGAGATAGGGCGAGCGTGAGTATACCCTTAATTGAGTCGGTCATTGTGGAGGTTGGAGCCGAAAAATTATCCAAGAGCACAAGTGACAGCCGAGTAAGAAGTCGATATCAGCTTCGGTCGCTCCCAGAGGATAAAAGTAAGGGAAAAGGAGGTAGGGGAGGTGGAAGCTGGGAGCAGGTAGTCAAAGAGGCTGCAGTAGCAATCTCCCCTAAAAAGAAGGTGCCGAAGACAGGAGGGAAGTTGAGACGTTGCGGCCCAAAAGCGGAGCATGTGCCTGCCAAACCTACGCCGTCGTTAAGATCTTATTTTAAGATCATGGAACAGGTCGAAATTTTGCAGGAAAAGGGGAACAAGTCTCAGAATGCCTCGCTTCTTTTGGAGAATCGATTTACTCCGTTAGTAGGACTTACACAGGGTGAAGAGATACAAACTGAAAGTGTAAGTTTAGAGACAACCCTTACTCTCAGTCCGGATTTGCGTTCCAGCCTTGCCACAACTAGCACTACTGAGTCAGTCCAAGGAAGTATGAACTTGAGAGGGGTAGAGAACACCAATCAAAGTGACAGTAACGTATGTGGCGACGGAGGTCAAAACGTTATGGAAAAGATGTTTCTAAGTCTGCGACAAGATATCTTCACAAAATTTGAGATATCTGAGATTAACCAAAAGGGGATACGAGACAAATGTGAGATACTTGAGGAGAAGCTTGACGACCTCGCGACGCGTACTGGAACTCTAGAAGAGGAGGTTAAAGCTCTGTCAGTAGTGGCAACAGGCAACTCTAAGGATATTGAGCTACTCAAAAAACAGAATAGAACGTTGCAAGATGACTTAGAAAGGCTGGATACTCAATCTTGACACAATAATTTGAGATTCCTCAAAATTACGGAGGGGGTTGAGAAAGGAGATGTCAAGGCTTTTATATGTGGCCTGTTGAGGGAGGAAGTTTTGAAGGATAGGCCAGAAATTGATTGGGAGAAGGAGATTCAGAGGGCTCATAGGGACCCCTTTAGGTTGAACCCGGATCGGAAGACCCCTAGGAAAATCCTGATTAACTTTTTGACTTTTGCTGTGAAAGAGTTAGTGTTGGAATGGGCCCTGAAGGGGGGATCCTTGAGCCACGATGGGTTTTCTTATCAAATCAGGTCTGACCTTAGTAAGAGGACAGCCCAGAGACAGTGGGAACTGGGTTCCAGAATGAATGAGTTGAGAAGTAAGGGAGCCCAGGTCCAGTTAAAATTTCCAGCCATGTTAAAAATAATGTGGCGAAACAAAATGCATAGCATAAGTGACCCAGAGGAAGTGGGTATATTCATATCACAGATGGTATGATAAGACATAGGATACGCTTGTGCTAAAAAGGTATGAGTTTTCAATTTAGTTGCATTAGCGCCATCAACTTCTGAGGCCAATCACATAGTCCACCACATCCTTCTGTGACACTCTGAGGTTCCTTCCCACCATTCTCTTACTAAGGTGAGTGGACCCTGCACTGGGTGTTAATACAGAAGTTCAAAGGGACTGAACCCTAGTCCCTTTTATGGAATCTCTCTGTAGGTAAACAAGAGACATGGCTGGAGAAGATTCCACTTCCTCCTGAGGTTCTATGGCATTGTTCCCATCATACTCTTTGGTGTTTTGTTAAACTGCTCCTCCAAACCATTGGTTTGTGGGTGGTAAGCCGTGGAGAAGTGATATGTCACACCATCTTCTCTCCTGTCTTACCACTCACCTGGCAAGTGAAACAGGTTTGACAGAACTACTCTGTGTCTCTGCGCATCTCTGTCAAGTAGAACAGAGGGTCCAACCTATCCTGGGGTTTTCTAATCCCCAAGGGCCTCATTTATGAAAAGTGTAGCATTGCTGTGGTAAAACAGCGATGCAACACTTTTCAGTGTGCCCTCCTTGCGACACCATGGATGCACCGTATTTACTGTACGGTGCTCCATGTCACAAGGATTGACAGATGTGTCAGAAATCCACACGTATCTGTCTGCGCAAAAATGGCGCACTGCTGGACTGTGTCTGAAAACAGACGCAACTCCAGCAATGTGTCATTTCTCATGGGCAAGCCCCATGTGAAAAGGCCAGCGCCACCCCTTATGCCTGCTTCAAGTGTAAGGATTTGACACAGTGAGTCCTTAGAAGTGGCACAGTGAAATCTTATATATTTCACTGCAACACTTCTAAGAGCCTTTCCTGCGCCGGAACGCCCACCCTGTATACATTATACCTGTTGCAGGTATAATGTAGCAAGGAGGTTTCCAAAGTAACGCATCTGCCTAGATGCATCACTTTGTAAATATGGCGCAGTGTGGCACATTTTTTACACTGCTGCAGCGTCACAAAAAGTGGCACAACTGCGGCATATGAGCCTCATAAATAAGGCCCTCAGTATCCTGCTAAGGGCACTTCATGGGCCACTGGCAACAGGATGTTCCTGTGCATTAAAGGAACCGCTAGCCTCTTGCTATTCCCTGGCTCAGAATTTACCAGCTCACTATAAAGTAGACCATCCTCCCAAGCAACATAGTGTTTTTGAACCACTCTTTTGCTGACCTGTTCCTGGGCTTCCTTCTGAAGTCCCACACACATAGGGCACTCCTCCTGTGCCTTGTGGAAATCTTCCTGAGTAGGCCTTCCTGCAGCTAACAAGCCCTGTAGCTCTGGAAGCAACCCAGACTCCAGTAAATAGTCCACTTAGGAAGCCTCATCTTCCTCTGAGAACTGATCTGCAGCCTGTGCTCTGGTCAACACAGCTGACGTTGTCCACACCATTAAGGCTTCTAGTCCTAGCACCAAGCCAAGGGCAATCAAATCATTGCCCAAGAGACATCTATCTCCCTGCTTTTCCCTTACCCTGATATCAATCATGAATGCCTTGCCATTGAGCTCAATCACAAACCTGGCAAGCAGATACAACATGCCATCTCCACTGGCTACAAATATGTGTCCTTGTTCCCAGTGTGTATCTTCTCAGGCTTGAGGTACTCCCTCTGATCCGTAGTGCGGAAGGCTCCAGAATTCCTTAGGGCAGGCTCTTATCTCAATTTGATGCTAACGTCCTGCACAAATCCTATTGTGTTAGGATGAATGTACTTCGGAGCATCTGAGTCCCTTTCCCAAATGTCCATATCTACTATGTTGAGTGCAACCGGTCCCTCTCAACTCCCGTCACCGACTTGTAGCATGCTTGCTATCACAAGTGTCCCTGGATCAAGTTCCTTCTCTTGACAATCTCTATTATAGTGTTGCATCTTGTGGCACTTAAAACAAGTCATAACATTGGACGTAGAAGAGCTTCTTTCTCTTGATGCTCCTTCCCGGACACACCATTAACATTACCATGTTTCCTGGGCCCTCCTCGAGTCCCATGAGAATTACCCCGGCCTCACCCTCCGATTTGGAATCAGTATGTATGTGAAGAGTTCCTCCTTTGGCTTACAACTTTGCTGCATCAGCCCTTTGTGAACTTTGTTAGCCAACAACGTATCAGCTAACATTTCAAGCTTTTTTGGATCCCCTCTGCCAGATCAGACAGGTATTGCCTAAGTGGGGTAGAGCAGTCCTCCTTGAGTCACTTGGTCACCATCAACTGGTTAAGACACTGAAAGTCCTTGGCCTCTGCACCTCTTATCCACTCATTCCAACCATCCAAATCTCAAACTGAATACCATCCACTCTCTTGCAGTCATGCCATGTCTGCAGGTATTGAGCTGGCTTTAGCCCAAACCTTCTAATAAGAGCATCCTTGATTCGCTCATAAACCATCTACTCTGCCACAGGCATCCCCCCAGTGATGGCTATCCCTTCCAATGGCATGTGCCACATAAAGACTTATGCCTTAGACACCTCATTTAAGGCCTGCACTTTACAAGCAACCTCAAAGCTTACAAACCATTTTAAAATATCCTGACCTTCCACATACACATACACAAGATCTTTGGGAACCTTGGCAACAGTCTGGCCTGAACTGGAAGTAGGGTCAGTTACCCCAGATGGAGTTGTCATTGCTGCTAAGTTTTCTTCTCTCAAGGGCTTTCTTTCCCTTTCCAGCTCTCTTTCCTTTTCCTTCTGTTTATCCTCCATCTCTCTCTGTTTCTTCTATATCTATTGTATTTATTCTTCCTGGGTCCATGCCTCCTGTCTTCTTTCCTTGAGGCTCCCTCAAAGGCTCCCTCGAGGGGACAGTGTAGATACAGGTAAGAGAACACAACTCATACCTCAAAGTTCACACAGTACAAACAATAAATCAATGTCCAGTCAAATACTCGTGTGCATGAGAAAAATAAGTATTGTATTTCTAACTTTACACATTCAAATGAATAATGCCAATCACAAGCAAAAACACAATCTTCTTGAGGTCAGGGTGTAGGTAGCTGTCAGGCACATCCCTATGCCACCTTCTCACTTATAATGTGGTTGGGATTTATTCCCCATTCACTAGTGGCCGCATTCAGGGAATGATGACTAATATGCCACTGATGACTCTTAGAAATTAGTCAAAAGTGTCTATGCTGCCACAGCACTATTAGCAGCAAATCCCCATGGGCCCACGGGCATGGTTCAAGTCTTACCCACTCCTGCAGCATGGAAGTGTTCAGCAATATAGCGGGTGAGCTCAGCACGGACACTTGCAAGTTCAGATCCTGCTCAAAGAAGTTGGGCTGCTTACAGCACACGTGGTAGCACCCAGGAAGCACAGGCTCAATCTCCTGTGTGGTGCGCCTGGTTCTCCCAAGCAGTCGGAGCAGCTTCCAGCTCAGGAACACGTGGAAAGTCAATTTCTCCCTAGCAGGTGGGAATTCAATTATTTAGCTCCCGATTGGAGGCTAACAAGGCTGTGGCGTCTTCCTCAGCACCCTTTCAGCCCTCGGGTCAGTCAGAGCAGATCTCATTGGGCGGGCTTGACCTGCTGGTCACAGCCTCACTCCAGTCTGGGCAACAGCCCAAAATCGCTGGCAAGCCCATCCTGGCATAAGGGGCTGCCCTGGTACCTATGGACACAACGCAGACTCCTTGGTGTAATTGCCCACATCACAGCCTTTCATACAGGGTCCGGCTAAGGCATTCACAAGTCATAGCATGTTGGTCACACAATTATGTTCACTTTCCCCACCTCTGCATACGGGGTACCGCTACGAGGCAGTATGGGCTTTCCACTCCCCGTGCAGAGCTCTTTTACAGCTCAGTCTACGGTGGCCCTCTCCTAGCATACAGGGGTCACTGAAAACAATCGTATACACGGGTTACAGCCTGATCAGTGTACAGCTGAATTCTCATTGCTCGCACAGGAAGTCCTCATGGTAGGGTTCCCTACTGGACCTTGCTCCCTGCAACACTTTGTTCTTCTTCATAGGGCACACTGGTCTTGGAAAGCAGGCAGGCGTTGGTGCTCCAAGTTTCAGGGCAGGTGATCCTGGTTTTCCCTGGGTGATGTCCCTTCACCCAGCAGGAAACGTAGCAGGCCTTTGACCCCCATCCTGGTTACAGGCACAAGTCTTGCCATGCTTCCACTCCTCACACAACCTGCCTGGCTGCTTAGAGGATGACAACGTTTGGGATCTCAACCTCCCCTTCTTATTGTCGATCTACAGACACCAAAATGTGATTTTGGGTCTGAGATTTTGAAGTTTCGTATTGGTGTTCTGCTTCTTTTGATGTGTCCACTTCTCATTTTCTTCTTTTCCCTTCAAAAGATGTCTGTCACAGCAGGCATGACTCCAAAGCTAATTGACTCAAACACAACTCATGGGGTGACCAGAGTTCATGACTGGATGTCAGCCACAGTGATATGTGCATCAAAAGGTTAATTTCAGGCTTCCAGTCCTACTGTTTACGATTCCCTTATCAGCCCCATCTCTTCCTAAGATGTGCCCAGCCCCCTTTCTTGTGATCCATCACTGAATCAATGAGCAACCTTTTGAAGTGTAAAGGGAGGGTCCATTCCTCCATTCCTTCAGTGTGTCCAATCCAGCTCACAGGAATGCAGCAATACACAAATCTTTCTGGGGGGTAGGTCTCTACTTCTCATGTCTTCACCTGGAAGGCCTGGGGTTCCCAACATGGAACCCAGTGTCCTCTATAATGTACCAAAGCAGGCACACTTACCCAGTGTACATTCACAGCACACTTCCTGTCGAGCACGGTTACCTCCATGCATTGTACCATTACAAGTACACATACATTCAGTACACACATTCAATCTGTGTACATTGTTCAGCACAGTACTTTTCTGTACTGCACCAGGATGGGCTTTTTGCAAACATACACACTGCCAGTACACACACTCAACATGGGCGCACTGCACAGCATTTCATCTTTCATGTATTATACTTCACACAAGCACATAAACAATCAGCACAAGCTTTCATTGTGCATGCACTGCACAGTGCTACACCTGTCATGTTGTACATTCCTTGCCGGCATACATACACTCAGCACATGCACTAATCCCACATGTACTAGACAGTATCCCTGTAATTTACAGTTCCAGGCACACACACATCCAGAGCTGGATCACTACTCCTGTGCTGCACAGCACACCACATTTACATGATGTCGGCCAAAGGTGAGTTAAGCACACAGCTGCTGAACTTTTAAAAGCTGAGTGAGCCTGAAGATCTCAATCCATTGACACATAGCTAAAAGGATATGTTCACTACTACTGATCACTACATGGTATACTGCCACCAGTGTGATTATGCTGTCCTCTCCACTGGCTACAAATAATGTGTCCTGCCACCAGTGTGATTGTGCTACTTAACTCTTGGTGAAGATGGTAGCCTTCCACCATAACGAGGTCCAACAAGACCACAATGCGTGAGACAGGCCTGTGTCATGGCGCACGCGCATGTCCGTGTTCGCCTAAGACAAAAAAATCAACATTAGGGTTGTCAGATAATAGTACAGTTGGGCACTCAGGGCAGGGTTCTGCGTCTTTAACTATGCAGAGGACTTTTCAGTCCCAACAGTGGGCTTGCTGAGAGTTCATCTCCACTCTGAACAGTATATTCTGCACAATGGTTTCAGACTTCCGTTTATAAAAGAGAAGGGATAAGGTGTAGGGAATTCAGTTATGCTTTCAGTAGAGATGAGAAAACAGATCTGGAGAGCATCAATAGAAATGTGATACTGAGTGAGGAATTTAAATGTTCTCACCCTCATGTGTAGGAGATGGGTCAATGGGTTGAGTGAATGTAATTCTTCTGATAATTTTTGGGCGCATTGAGCTTTAATTGTGTTCCATATTTTCTACTTCTAGTGACTTTTGTGATTGGATGTATGTTGGAATCTGGATCACAAAGCACTCTGGTTTGTGGAATGCTCTGGAGAAAATGTGTTTAGAAGAATGCTCCAAAGTGTTGGGATGGTGGGTGTGGTACTCTTTTTATTAAGCAGGTGTGTTGAGTGAGGAGTAATGAGGATTCAGGCTAGTATAGTAGTAATTGGGAGGAGAGCGCTTGTAAGAGAGAAATGAACAGCGTGGTTTGCAAGCTTTGGATGTTATTTGCTAATGTTTTGCCCCGGGACTCATATGATACACAATGACGTAAAGCATTACTTAGATTTTACCATTGTAAAAGCCAGCAGATGCAGTGCATATGCAGTGCAAAATAGTTCAGTCCTTAGTAAATCTAGATGTTTCTATGATCTCATGTGGGTGATCCAGTTTCAGATTAATATTAGAAGGGGATTCGATCATAGATGTGTGCAACAGGTAGTAAATGCCTCTAAATAAGCAAGAGGTGAGCGGTTATAACTCATGTGAATCATGCCTATGGTAGGTCAAGTCATCCTTGTTTGTGGAGTCAATTTGTGATCTATTGTTTTGGACTGGACCTTGTGATTGGTTCAAAGAGGAAATCTGTATCGTTGGTCCTTGATACTGCTTTTCTCTGAGTCAATGAAGGAGTAGATGTGTTCCAGGTTTTGGTTCAGATTACCTTATTTATGCTGGCATCAAACTATAAGGGTTCATTCCTATGGGAAAGGCATCCTTTTTGTCCTGATCACCCGCATTTTGTTTGACTTATTCTGCTGGTTACTGACTCTAAAATTACCATGGGCTCTGCTAATTAGGCCCAGGGCCAGTTCTCTGTCCTCCAAAGGTATATGGTGATTGGTATAACTCTACTTGGCAAAGACAACCTGCCTGTAAGCCCCTAATATGTGGTAGATCATGTAGGTTTAGAGAACCCAGTGGACTTAATGCACTTAAATGTGCACTGCTGCAGAGTCTAAGTCAGACCTGCCTTGCAGGCTGGTTTTAAAATAAAACCATGTCCAAATTCGACTTTTGATTTTAAAGTACTTTCAAAGTCCACAACTACCTTTTATAACTTATAAGTCATCCCTAAGGTCTGCCTTAAGTGACCCAGGAGTAGGATGCATTGTTATAAAAGGCAAGAACACTATAAAAGATGTTTTATATGCCCTGGTAAGGGACACAGCCAAAGTCAATTTTCTCTATTGTAGTCTGCTAGCCCCATAGGCTAACATGGGAAGGCTTTATTAAACTTAATAAATTCTAACTTCTGAGTGGAGCTAGCTAGACATATCATTCAAAGTATCCAAATAATGGTTACAATAAATCCAACAACTTGCCATGGCCGTATTGTTATAATTATCAAAAGTAGTTTAGAACTTACTATCCTGAAGTTGCTTAAAGCAGCCCTGTAGCGGCCTTCTCTGATTGGTCTGCCTTTAAAAGTCTCAGCCATTTGGTGGGAGGAGATTTGCTTTCTGGAGAAGCCAGGGAGAGGAAGGGGCTGGGTAGTTTAATTGAACTTCAAAGGCAGGAGCCTCTGCAGAAAACAGATGTCACAAGACCCAGACCACCCTTCTTCCTTGATTTCTAGCCAGATGGGAGCCCCCCTAATTAGTTTAGGGAAGGGGCTAGAAGGGGAGTGTAGTCAATTGTCAGCCACACCTTTGGGTTGGTTTACATAGACACACACACCAATGAGAACATTTCTCCATTTTGATTTTTGGAAGAACAGTGTGCATTCTGGGTCAGAAATATGCCAGGAAGTGGTCATAGCAGGGTGAGGTAACTTTACCCCTATTGGTTGAGGTGTCCCCATTGCCAGCTCTGAATGGAGGATACATATGGGAGAGCTGCAGGAGCTCCTCAGATCTCTGTCTGGAACATCAGAAGAAAAAGGACTGCCTTAATGGACCCTTTAACTGTACAACAAAAGGCTTGCACTCAGAAGGACTGTGCCTGCTGCACTCACAGGGTTCCACAAAGAAATGACTCTGTATGACTCAAAGGAAAAGAATGGACTCTATGATAAGCAAAAGGTACAACAGAGCTGGAAGAAGTCACCTGCCAAGCAAGCCAAAGAGAGGATCACCCCAGCAGAACAGTTGCAACTGGATTTTTTCTGGACTATGCAGGTGCATTGTGTGGAAATTGAGCCCTAGCCTCCAAGAGGCAATCCAGAGTCTCTGAACCCTTGGCTGGTGCTACTGAACCAAAAAACTGGCAGAGCTCAAAGTTTGGAAACTTTTTGCAAACTTTTGCAGAAAAGCTCCAGGAGGAGACCGGCTTGACGTCAAGAGTCAATCCACCTGCGCAACTCGCGAATGGGCCTGAGCATGCTGGTTTTTCCCCCTGAAAGCTACAGGGATCCTCGTTGTTGACGTCGAGGACAAAGACTTCCAGAGGCTCACCAAAGTATTGCGTTGCAGCAGGCCTCCATCGTTAAATTGAATTCTTGATCTGAGGAACCCAAAGACTCGTCGAGAGAAAAGCTCCAAAAAACGACTAAGTCCAAAGGTAAACTTTTGACCAGGTCCTAGCCCTCTGCTTATCTCGCGGTCAGGCTAAAACTTTGACTTTCGCCCAGTCCAGAAGATATTTGGCATTTTGGTGTTGTTTTAATGATAAAAGTATGTCCTATTTTTATAAATTTGTGTTGAATTTTTATCGGATGGTGTCTTTTACTTATTTACTGTTTTGGTGTTATTAAATGCTTTACACATACCTGTCTACAAGGTTAACCCTTACTGCTTGTTTGGTAAGCTACCAAGGGTTTTAGCGCTGTTTTCAGGTAGCCATGCATTTTTTTAATCTGGTGAATAGGGTTTAGCAAGGATTAATGTACTGAGACTTGACTAAACCTATTAGTGATTGGGGTATCATTACTAATGGAGGGTGAATACCCCTACCTATTAATAACCCACTTTCCTATAATTCCCCAAAGGACGTGTGGGTGATTGAGAGATATGGAAGGGGCAGAGGATGATCCACTAGTGTCGTGGTTAGGAGAAATTGTATGCATTATTTCAGTGATAATACTTAAACTGATAAGGCATTTCCAATTTTGAGCCCTTTTTTGATGTTTGGAGTACTTCACACTTAACACTTCATAAGGTTTTTCCTACAAAAGACACCCAAGTCAAATTTGTATCCTTTTGTTACCACATGTTACATGTATCCATGGTGTATTGATTATCATTGACGTAACTGTGAAAATAACAAAAATATAGAAACATTTTGTTGTTTGGGGGAAAATGGGAAAATGTGCTGTGCAATAAAGCGTATGTTTCTTTTTTTGAAAAATTACATTAAAAAAATAATTTTCTTTGCTAAGATCACCACTTCCCTGCTTTCACGAACAAGGAGAATTGTAAGAAATGTTTTTACCACAGTTCTTACACTTTTTTAAGTGGGAGTCTGTTTTTTATACTTTTGGGGTTTCAACCTTCTCACAGTTTGTGGTGTATACATATGTGAAACTCACGGATGAAACCACAAAGCTGTACATGTCTGAAAAGTAGATACAATATAAAGTTGACTACGGGGCCTCTTGAGTAGATCGCTGCTTGTTTTCTAAGAGAAAAAATAATTATATCAATTTAGAAATCAATTTTAAATCATTTTATAAAAGAAATGTACCATTATGTCAACCAATACCCTCTGGTTGCAGAAATATGTAATGCTTGTTGGTTATCCAACCTCATACATTACCAATATCCAACAGCTGAGCTGTGACTTATAATGATATTTCATTGTGTACCGACCATGCATCAAGTCAAATTATAAAACCTAATGAATAAAAAATTGGGTGTGATCGAAACCTATGCATTTTTTAAATGTTGCCTGGATTTTAGAAATGGCAGCTATTTGTACAACTCTGAATTTGGGATTATTTATTACTATCATGTGACTCAATGAACATTTTGCAGAATGAGATCTTTCTTTCACACCAGCTTTATACTTTGAAGCTAAAAATAGAGATAAATATAATATATAATAACAAGGCCTGGGCGAAATTGTTATTACGCTGGTGCAACTGGTGTAATTGTGGCAAATTTGCACATTGTAAATCTACTAGGATGACACAATTACGCCACATCATGTAATTTCAGGGAGAAATTTGTTGACATCTATTGTTCTCGTAGTGTTTGAAGGTGAGCAGCATTTCAGCTGGAGTTTTTACTGGAATGGACCGTTCGGGTAAGTTTTGAGTGCAAAACTAAAAATGGGAATGCTAGCAGCATTATTTTTAAATACGCGGGCAGAAATCAACTTGAAAATTTTATTTACAAGTTGAATTTTTATGCTAACAGACCGTTCTGGTCATTTTTGAGTGCAAGAGGCATTTCACGTAATTACTCGTAATTTTGTGTACTTTTGCAGTTGTGCGTCATTTTTGAGTTTTGCACACCCTTAATAATAACAAAAGTTCAACTATTATGTATTACTACATGTCTCCCAATAAAAACGTGTGTGGGTTAACCTACCTCCCAATTACAGGGAAGGCTCCAATACGCAATTTGGAGACATCAAAGCTTCAACTTTAAAAAATGATTCTTTTGGCCATGTAGGCAGCTGCAGAATTAGGGCCTGGGCTCAGCCACCCCAACGAAAGCAACCTAGACCCAGGCATTTCAGAAAATTGGGCACCTAGGAGAGACCATGTAGGTATCTTTTGCATTAATCCCACTAAGTGCAAACAGAAAACTTTGGCTAAAAGCGCACATTTCCCTCATATTTCTATTAGGGAAAGTTCCAGAATCCACAAGGATCTACAAAATTACTACCACCCAGCATTCCCTCATTTCTCCTGCTAAAACGGTATCTAATTGAGTGGCTGGGCCTAGCACCTCAGCAGTAATTGATCATAGACCATGTTAACTCTGCTTTGTAACTAATTTGATCCATTCCTGCAGATGGGGGTAAAGCCCCCAATCTTCTCCTGGGGGCAGAAAGACCACGGGGTCCCTACCCCTTCTTTTGGAATAATTTTTCCATGGTGTCTAATAGACTTTATGCCACCTCAGGGGTGTAGAATGGGGTAAGCCTCACAGCCTCACCTTCAATGGGACAGAAAGACTGCTGGACTCTTACTGGATGGGGTCACAGTCTGATGCCTGGGTGGGACGCCCCCACCACTTCTTTTTTTTAACGCTTACTCTGGTGTCTAGTGGACTGTCTGACTTGGGAGGGAATAAAGACTATAAGAGGTTTTTGGGGAGAAGACACCCTCCACCGCAGGGTGGGCTGCCTCTACATTTCATTTTTATTCTTTGGCTTTTTACCTAATGTCTAGTAGGCTATCTTCCCCCCAATCTGCGACCACCAGGAGGGCAGCAAAACTGCTGGGACAATTCTGGGTGCAGATATGGCCTGATGTCTAGGTGAGCCATTCCCATCCTTTTTTTTAATCACCTTTTTATTGGAGTATCCAGTAGGTTTTTTGCAGTGGGGACAGAGCCTAATGCCAGAGTGGGCTGCTCCACCCCTTCTTCTTTTTCTAATACCATGGTGTCTAGTGGACTTCTATCCCTCACGGAGGGGTATAAAGTCTGTTGGGGCCTTTTGGGGTACAGGTATGGACCAATGTAAGGGTAGGCCTCCCCAACCCTTCTTTTTTCTTAATATCCTGGAGCCTAATGGATTCTTTGCTCCCTGAGTGTAAATCTACCTATTTTCCTCCAACAGAGCAGAAAGATCATACCAACATTAAAATCTGAGGACAGCACTTGCCCATGACTGGGGGCCTGCACCCACCTCCCTAATGTCTAGCAGGTGGATCTGTGCTTGGGGATTGCAGTCTTACAGCGATCCCCAAGCAGGGATCCACTTACAATAGGTACATTTAGAAAGTGGACATTGTCCTCTTTCCAGCAGAACCTGTCCCACACAAATTGTTGCTCAGGGGCGGAGTGATGCCCCCTAAGCACCCCATCAAGTGAAAGCAGACCACATCTAAGGTCACAGTTTGCTTTCAGTTTGTTTAATGTGATGTTGGCACACTGTTTGCAGTGGTCAATATAGCAAACAAAAACAGACTCAGGACACAAGGAAAGCTTTTAACTCATGCCTAATATTGTTTTTTTACAAGAAAATTCTTCATGTGCTTGACGCGAACTCTTTGTCAGCTGCAGTGAAGTGGTTAATGCCATAACCCATTGTAGGCGCTTTTAGGGCCCTTAGGGAATTACACAATGTGGTGAAAATAGGGAGGTTTATTTTTCAGATCAGGATGATGACTTTCTGATTTTCATAAAGGCCGATGTGAACCTCACGTTTCTATTAAGGGTAAGGGTAAGGGTATTTCAAGTAAGGGATTTGTTTTGCTTGTTGAGACTAAGAAGGAAATGCATAGTTAATCTGTAACGGATGGCTTGTTAATAGTGAAAAAATTAGGTGAATTTCAATGAGCCCGGTCTGAGTATTTGAAACTGGTTAACGAATCCAGGTGGTCATCATTGATCAGTGTTTAGGTGTTTGAGCATAATATTGGATTGACCAGTGAAGGAAGTGACCCGTTTAGGGCCACCGGGTCACTCTAGACCTCCACTAGCCTTCTATCCAATGAAGAGTCGATGACGCAGTAGAGAATGCATATAGGCTAGTTTATTCATAAGATACACTGCAGTGGAGTCCAGTCTGACCAGTCTCCTGTGATGGCTGACGAGGGACTGACTCTAGCAAGCATAAAGTTACATTTTGTATGTTGCGGAGCCCTCTAAGACCCGCCTATTATGGAAAAACACTGGTAGCTGTCGTAATACAATGGAGGTACAGAATATGAGTTTCGATTCCACAGCCTGGCACAAGCTATCTACTGCCCAAGGTCGTCTAACTCATTCTCCCATAACACAGGTGGGAGAAGGCCTTTATGCAACAGCAGAAGAATGCAATAATGAATGAGTTTTCGACATTGGAGAAACAAAACTTACAAGGACCATTTCTCGTAAATGAATAAGTAACAGTTTCGATTGTAATAGAAAATGGCATCTTAGAGAAACAAAATGGCGGCAGGGATGTCAATCTAACAAACATAATACCTACATCCTCTGCCCGCGTATTCACACGATACAATAATACTGCATTAGTTATATCAATGCTAACCTTCAATCGAGTAATATACGAGCAATACAGCAGTTTTGCGAGCCAAATCTAACAGACCCTCCTTTTAACATGATATAGCTAAAATATACTTCTTTATTAATGCCAAAAGGGAGGGCCTTTACAATTCTAAACACATGAGTATAAAATAATAACGAAGCAACAATAGACGTAAATACATTACTATTTATGCATACTGGCAAATATAGGAAAGAACAAAAGAAAACGTATACATCTTCATCAGAGGAAAATTCAAGAAGGGACCCTGCAACTAACGTAGTGGAACCGAAAACTCCCTCATCTATTTGCATCATATTATTAACATGCTGCTGAAGCATTATCTTTGTATTGGTAACATGAATCAAAATTCTCTTAAGAGTCAAATAAGTAGCACAATAAGAACAGCACAAGGGGAGACACTGAATCAAAATGCAGCAACATATGAGAATAACGATGAAATATATCACCTTTCTAAAATCCAACCCCAACCACCAAATAAGGACCAGCTCCAATTACCACTCTCCATTCCCAGAACATTTTCCAGAATGTCTAAAATATGCTTAGTAATATTTTTCTCCATATTCGTAATACCGACTACACACTGGTCTCCTATTACTGTGCATGCACCACCATTCTTGGCTAGAATAAAATCAACTGCATATCTTGTTTGCTCAGAGTATATGCGCATGCTTTCCAGCTGAGTAGTAATATCCGTTAAAGCTGCTACTGTGGAAGTAGATAAAATCTGCAATTTGCACCCAAAATATTCCCTAGCCCGCTCACCCCTGGCCATGGCAGTACCACCAAAGGTAATGATAGAAGAGAGGATATATTCAAAAGTGATACCATTGCTATAATTATTGACTTCCAAATCAGTAACGCCCTCACAGAATTCCTTAGTCAATGTTCTTTTTACCCATCGTATATTCGGTGTACTATACTTGCAGGGCACCCCAAGAGGTAACACCATTCCTAAGGCCACATCCTCTGTTCCATTGTACATATTAGAATATGTACCATTCGACAGAAAATAGAAACCCGGATGTGCATATAATGGGCCATGATAATCTAATGGGGCATACCTAGTACTCATCCCTTCCATAGTAGGATCATCTTTTCTCCCCAAGCGCAATACATTTTTGTACACTAGTTCTCCGGAACAATTGAGATACAAATAAGTATCAGTGCTGTTTAGTACAGGGCAACACGCGGCATAGATACTGGCTTCTTGTGTGACAGTCAGATCTTGGTAGTGCCAGCCAGTTAGTGTGATATTTTTCTTAGCCAAATACAAATCACCACAATACATATCAGGCATACACCCGGGATACCCTGTCCCCCTTGGCTTCCTATAATATAGGCAAGGTCCAGGATAACCGAGACCAAATTCTCCCTTAACTTCTACAAATTGAGGAGGGCGAATATATGTGTAATTTACTAAAGACAATGGATAAACTGTCCACAAACTTGTAACAGAATCTATGGGGTAACAAGCCGTATTATCTCCAAAGAATTTTCTATGTGTATCTAAAAAGACATTACTGTACACCGTTCTTTCATACCGATCAGAAGGAGCTGTTTGGTAAAAAATACATAATGGGGCATCCTCATAGGAGCACTCTAGAATCCAGAAGAGCCCTCCCCCAACAAGAAAGATAATAACATGATCACAATCCGGAACCCGCCGGCAGTGAGGCGAGTGTATCCAGTTCTTCCGACCTTCCACTCTCACTGCCATCCTCGTTGCGATGAGGACCAAGAATGGGCCCTTCCACCGGGGTTCCAAGCTTTCCTTCCTCTGGAAGCTTTTGATGAGCACATAATCGCTAGGCTGTATGATGTGCCCAGGCCCCTCTGGTACTGGAGGCATCACCTCTTGGATCTGTTGATGAATAGAATGCAGACTTTTAGTAAGATCGTACAAGTAGTCTACTAATAGAGGATAATCTATCTCGGAATACCTCTTTGGCCTAGGGACGTCCCACACATTCGTGGGACGGCCGAAAATCACTTCATATGGTGATAACCCTGTCCTAGAGTGGGCCGTAAATCTGGTAGACAACAAACCAAGGGGCAGCGCATCTGGCCATTGCAATCCGGTACTTTCCTTTATTTTGGCCATCTTGAGCTTAAGGGTACTATTATATTTCTCAACCAAACCTGCTGACTGGGGATGGTTCGCTGCTTGAAATTGTTGTTTATTGTGCAGACCTTCACATACCAATTGAATCAATTTGGCATTTAAGTGACTGCCATTATCACTCCAGATCAATCAGAGCAAGCCGTAGCGCGGGATGAACTCTTTTATGAGAGCCTTCGCCGTAGCCATGGCTGTGTTCTCTTTTGTTGGATAAGCCTCAACCCATTTGCTAAATGCGCAAACCACCACTAACACATATTTCAAAATATTAACTCGTTGCATCTCAATATAATCCATCTGAAGTACCTCGAAGGGAAGAGAAGGTGGTGCAAAATTACCAGAAGGTGTAGGGGTACCTTTCCCAGGGTTATGCCTCATACATACCATACAATGTTTCACCAAATTTGCAGCAACTTTTGAAATGTTATCATTTTGCCATACAGGATCTAATAACCTACCAATTCCTTTGGCGCTAATATGAGCTGGGCCATGTGCCATGGTGACTACAGGGAAAACGTTTGCGTCAGGTAACATCCATCTCTGCTTCTCACTTTTATCAGTCCAGCACCCCTCATCATCTAATCGCCCTTGCGTTCCTGCCACATTGCCAGTTCCTCAACTGTCGCCTCAGACTGTATTTCCTTGACGCTATCCAATGTACTTTCAAACATGGTAACATCAGGTACCCATCTAGCAGGTCCTGCCACAAACATTTTCGTCATTTTTGATCTAGCTGTTTCTTTTGCTGTTTGATCTGCAAAGGCATTTCCTTTCCCTACATCATCAGTGAATGCTTTATGGGCACTACATTTCACTATTGCCAATCATTTGGGAAGTGTCAAGGCTGTCAAAAGTCTTTCTATCAACAGACCATTTTGGATCTTTGTTCCATGTGAAGTCAAGAATCCTCTCTCTGCCCAGAGGCGTCCAAAATTATGGGCCACCCAGAAGGTATACTGGCTGTCAGTATAAATATTGACAGGCAGTCCTTCACTTAACTCACATGCTCGCAAAAGAGCTATCAACTCAGCAGCTTGAGCAGATTGGCAGGGAATACGAAAGGTCTCAACTACAGTGTGCAGCGTAGTAATAGCATACGGCGCTGTAGTAGTGCCATCTGACAATTTGAAACAAGAACCATCGACATATAGTTCCCCTTGTGGGCCAGATAAGGGAACATCAGTCAAGTCTACCCGTCCCTTCGTTTCTTCCTCGGCACGAAACAAACAATCATGGACATCTTGGTCCTTTTCTTCCGAAGGGAGGGGTAGTAACGTGGCTGGATTCAGACTGGCACATCTTTTGATAGTAATATGGGGTGCAAACAAAGTCAATTCATATCAAGTCAGACGAGCACTGGTGAGGTGCTGTGTTTTTGTCTTGTTTAGAAGTACATCCACAGCATGGGGTACCATTACTGTAAGATCATGATTGAGGACGAGCCCTGCCAACTGTCGTATAGAGACCGCCGCAGCCGCGGCGGCTCTTAAACAACTCGGGAGAACTCTGGCGACAGGGTCAAGCATAGCAGAAAAATAAGCACACAGCCTCTGCTTACCTCCAAAGGCTTGTGTTAACACCAAAAGCGCACACCTAGCCGTTTCATGTACGTACAGCACAAAAGGCTTCTTATAATCAGGCGTACCAAGCACAGGTGCAGAGCACAGCGCAACTTTCAATTGCTCAAAAGCATGCTGGCATTCATGCGTCCAAGGCAAAGGTTCAAACACATCTTTAGTTGTCAAGCGGAGCAAGGGCTGTATTAATAAAGAGTAAGTGGGAATCCAGTGTTGACAATACGAGGTGATGCCTATGAAAGCACGCACATCCCTTTGTGTCTCAGGGACAGGCATCTTAACAATGGCATCAACTCGCTCTGGTGTCAGCCTCCGACCCTCCTTCGACAGCAGGTGACCTAAATAGGTGACCTGCTGTTGACAATATTGGAATTTGGAAAGAGACACTTTATGTCCTTTGTCCGCCAAATGCTTTAACAATTTAACCGTAGCCTCCCGACAACCCTCTTCAGTATTGGAGACGATCAAAAGGTCATCCACATATTGCAAAAATACATTACCTGCGGGAAGAGAGAGAGAGTCCAATTGACCTTTTAAAGCTTGACTATAAATACTGGGACTTTCAGTATACCCTTGAGGAGCTCGACAGAATTGGAAACTTCTTCCAGCTAATGCAAAACCAAAAAGGTAGCGGCTATCGGGGTGAATAGGGATACTAAAAAAGCATTCTTTAAATCAATCACAGAAAAGAATTTAGCTGTGGAGGGAATCATCGTTAAAAGGACAGTCATGTCCGGGACTACTGGAAACTGGGGAACAACTATCTTATTGACCTCTCGGAGGTCGATAACAAAACGATAAACATCAGGATGTGAATCAGAAGAATCCAATGGTGCCTGCTTAAGAATAGAGAGTATAGGGCTATTACACACATTTCCCACCGTCTCCTCAACCACGCCTGTTTTATTCAGGTCCTGTATAATCTGCATCAAAGCCCGTTCCCCTGCTTGTGAGATCTTATACTGGGGAATACGAGGGAGCACAGCGTTCTCCTTAACTTTAATAGAAACTGGTGGTATCTGTAACAGCCCTGCATCTGTATCACCTGTGGCCCATAAGGAGGATGGTACGTTTTTAAATTCAGCAGGAAGGGGTGCATCTTTTGCCAGGCACTGTTTTGCTTTAGCCACATTAGGACCCATAGTCATAAAAACACCATCTGGAGAACAAGATATTGTGGCATGCAATCTTTTTAATAAATCCAGTCCTAATAAATTTTCACCACAATTAGCAGTTAACAAAAATGGAGAGTCCACAGTAAAAGGACCAAGTGTCAGAGAAAGAGGTTTAGAGATGGGGCTCACAACCGGTATGCCTAAAAAACCTACTGAAACACTATTACGGCCAGACAGGGTTGCCCCAGGGACCAGCGTATGAGAAACAGAGCTATTCATCGCACCTGTATCCACCAAAAATGTCTGTGCTGAACAATGCAAATCTGCTGTGACATAAGGACCACGCTGATCTACAGGAATTTGAACTGGTCCCTCTCCCTGTCCCTGGCTATCCTAGCCATAGGACATCCCTGCAGCATCTTCCATATCATAATCATCATGATAGTACTGTCTCCCACTGGGGTCATCAGAATAGTTCGAGTCAGAACGACCCCCTGTAGACACACCTGCTGGTGCCTCATCCCTGCTAGTCTCATATTGACCCCTTCCTCGCGAACCTCGTCAAATCAGGGCACTCACTCCACCAATGTCTCTCCTTTTTACAATAGGCACACTGATTTCGCCCAAGAGGTGCACCACCTCTACCAACACCTCGCCCTCTCTGGGTTGGGCCACCACCAAGTCCCCTTCCAGACCCTCTAGCAACTTGCTACATCAACACCCTCGTTTTCAAATCCTTATTTTTCTTTTCCAGCTTATCCTTTTCCTCATTTTCACGATGCTCATAATACTGAGCCATACTCAATATCACCGAAGGGGAGGATGTTGTCCACGTACTCTCTGACGCCTGCAGCCGGGCCGCAATCTCTGGAAGCAAGTTTGTAACAAACCTATTAACAAACAAACGAACACCCCCTTCCACTGACAAATCCTGTCCACTAAAATCCAAGAAAACTCCTTCAAACCTGGTAAACAAATCAGACACACTTTCCTCTTTCTTCTGTTTACATGCCGTTAGCTTATCCCAATCCACCCGTCGGGGTGGAATCAGTGAGTGCATATACGTAATGATGCGATTCGGCAAAGCCAAAATCTCATCTCTAGGTTTCTCACCTGGCTTCCGCTCTGCATCCCATCCTTTAATTTCTTCCCAAGTACCTCCCAATTCCACTCTATGATCTTGTGTATGCACCTGCCTCCATATATCCACCGGGACCAATAACCCAAAGAAAATCTCTATATCTGCAAGAGTCATAACCGACGAAGAGGCTGCCTCTGTCAATTCCTTATAATATGCTGTAGGATTCTTTCTTGGGTCAGGTAACTGACTTTTAAGGGCCAATACCTCACTTCTTTTCCATGGAGTATAAACCCACTGTTCGTAAAAATGGGCCGCCACCCGTTGTTGGACCACCTCATTTCTTTGATTCCGCTGCTCTGGGATCTCAGGGTGAAAAATAGGATGCACCTCCCTCATCGGATACTGGGATATACTATCCGGAGTACGTTGCTGTAATCTTTCTCTATAACCATGCAACGTCCCATCATTACCAAGAACTTCCAAAGGGGCCAGATCTGCCGAATATACGCGATCTCGAATGTCATAAATTATTTGAGGGGCGGTGCCCCCAATACACTGTTCCCACAAACTGATCATCGTAGCTGACATATGTTGAAGGGCATGCTGCTGAACAAATGGATCAAAATCTTTCATCACACTCCATATATCTTCCACACTATAAATCGGGCTCTGAACCCACTGCGCTGCCTGATGCACAGCCATCTTTTTCTCTTCTCCCACATTCGATCGCGTCAATACCTGTTCCATTCAATCTTACACTGCCGCCCACTTCCCTGCATCTGCATCTGACCCTCGCGCTGGTGTCTGGACACTACTCAATACAACAGACAAGAGACTCGGGACGACATAGTAGAAACAGACATAGGAGACAATGTCACAGTGGCTGCGTAAAAGGAGTAAGAGAAGGGGAGAAAACGGGGGCAGAAATAACAGGTCACCACACTCGCAGTTGGTAGAACCGGAGAAGAGATAGACAAAGCAGGATCCGAGGCTGACGAACTCCCAGGAAGACTTGAGGAAAGTGGGGGAACATTCGAAGGCTGGGACGCCGGAGCATCAGGATATAGTCTCTGTGGGGCGTACGGAGGTGGGGGACGTGTTTCCAACAGTTCTTCCACAAAAGGATCCTCTTCCTCTCAAGCCACATAAGACTTGTTACATTGTAATCAAAACTTCCTATCAGCACATTCAATATCATTCTCTGTTCGCTCTTTTTCATAAGCTACTGCTTTCTGCACAACTTTCTGCATTGCTTTCTTCCTAGACGCCTTCTCGGCCTTTTACGCCTCTGCTTAGCTTCCTTTTGCCATCCCTGTAAAGTGTCAAACATCGACTGCCTACTTCTTCTAGCAAATGATTTGTCCTGTAATTAATTCAATTTCTGTTCATCAAAGGTACCATTTAGTGGCCACTGAAGCTCAGCATTGTCTCTTGTATATTTGTGCCATAATGTACAGAACATAATAGGGCCAATGCCATGCTTCACATACATCTCGAAACTCAGAGTGCCTTCTGGAGGCGCAGATTGTCGTTCCTCCAACCGAAGCTCCGCAGAGCGTCCACAACACCCAACACACCACATTTTACTCCAACCAGGCATCTTAGCATCAGACACATTCACTAATCACTCAATCAACACACACACACAACAAAAATACGAACAAAGAGCTCTCAAGAAGCAGTCCGGAAACTGCACCAAAACAAGTCAGTCCTCAGACTGCACCAAGACAAGACAGTCCGCAGACTGTACCAAAATAAGATAGGCTCTAGCCCCAGGCCTTTTCAAGAGTATGCCAAATTATCAGGTGGCCTGGCAGAACGTTCTAAAAATGCTCCGTATCACAAGGGTCTGCAGACCTACCAAGCTAACCAAGACGGCGCCGCACTTACCAAGAATCAAGATGAGCCAACCTGGTGCACACAGGTCGAACAAGATTATTCTCCACTGCCGACTCCTCAGACCAAAACGGTCAGATCCAAGGGTTTCGCCTTTTCAGGACCCCAGCCGAGATGACCACTAGACGAGGAGCCGCCCGATCAGACAGGCGGGGCAGCCGCGAGAACCAGGCTCGATATTGTGGGGTACCCCGATCCGCCCATCCGATCAGACGCAACCCCGGCCCCTACAACCCATCTACGGGCGAGATGGGTCACCTGGTGGGATCCCTGTTTGGGCGCCAACTGAAGGAAGTGACCCAATTAGGGCCACCCGGGTCACTCTAGACCTCCACTAGCCTTCTATCCAATGAAGAGTCGATGACGCAGTAGAGAATGCATATAGACGCGCCAGAGACACTGTTGCCAGCCTCGCAGGAGTGAGTGAAGGGACTCCAAGCCCCAGGGTGTCCCGCTGCAGGGAGAAGGAGGAGCTTGTTGCACCAGCGCTGAAAAGCGCCCACTCTCCCCCACTGCGCGGGACGTGCCAGAGACACTGCTGCCAGCCTCGCAGGAGCGAGTGAAGGGACTCCAAGCCCCAGGGTGTCCCGCTGCAGGGAGAAGGAGGAGCTTGTTGCCACCAGCGCTGAAAAGCGCCCACTCTCCCCCGCTGCGCGGGACGCGCCAGAGACACTGCTGCCAGCCTCACAGGAGTGAGTGAAGGGACTCCAAGCCCCAGGGTGTCCCGCTGCAGGGAGAAGGAGGAGCTTGTTGCCACCAGCGCTGAAAAGCGCCCACTCTCCCCCGCTGCGTGGGACGCGCCAGAGACACTGCTGCCAGCCTCGCAGGAGCGAGTGAAGGGACTCCAAGCCCCAGGGTGTCCCGCTGCAGGGAGAAGGAGGAGCTTGTTGCCACCAGCGCTGAAAAGCGCCCACTCTCCCCCGCTGCATGGGACGCACGCGGGCTGCGCCCGGGCGAAGCCCGGGCCAAGGGCGGGCCCGTCCGTGCCTGTCATTGCCAGGAAGAGGCAGGGCCACCCCTCTTTCACCTGACATTGGGCCGTTGTTGGAGTAGTTGCCTCTCATCAAAGGTACTTTGTTGAGCTGGAGCATTCCTCTTCCTATCTTTCTTGCTTGCTTTTGATAATCCTTTTTAGGTCCTTTCTGTTCTAGATCCATCGAAAGCTTCTTTTTGTAATCATATGTTTTTAACTGGATAATGGGCAAAAGGAAAGCTATGGAGGGGACAGGGGGGACAAATGGTACCTTGGGTGGGACTGTTAAGGGGAAAAAGGCGAGGAAGTCTCTCAGGAATGCTAAAAACAATTGTGACTTAGACAGGATTGAGTCTTTATTCACTGATTGTGAAGAAATATTAGAAGCAGAGCTACCTGAGCCCGTAGAGGCTGCTCACCCCTCTCTTGAGGAATGTAGTAGCCTCTCCCGCCCTACCATCATCCCCCCAATGTTTTTGAAACCCTCTGGTAGACATGCCCCAATTAGCTCTGAGTTTACCTAATCTAAGTCTAGTAAGCAGGTGGGCGCCTTGTTGCGGCGTTCGGGCATAGCAGCCAATGGAGCTGTAGACCGCTTGGAGCCGATGACGGTTGTTTGCTCCAACCGTTTCTCAGTTTTAGCTGACACGCACGACATGCACGACTGCCCTGAGGAAGCAGCACCCCACAGCTTAATTTACAGTGCTGCAGAGATCTCCCCTGAAGTAACCACTGAGGTAACGGAAGTCGGCACCCCTCAATCATTAGACCATACGCAGGCTATTGACTTACTCAGGATAGAAATAGGCGCATTGAAGCGTATGATTGGAGAGTTGGTGGCCATTGTTAAGCTAACTGCCCCAGTCGAGGCACTGCACAAACTGACATCTAATTTGCCGCATAATTCCTACTCTTTACAGGCACCCACATCTGCATACAATGAGGGTGTCATTCCAAATGGAAGTTTTTCCTTTCCCCCGAATGCTCTTGCTTCTCGGACTGGTGAGATCCCTAATTACAGACAGGCGAGGTTCTCCCAACCTGCTGAACCCACCACCCAGCCAAAGCAATCTGTTGCTCTAGTTAATGCAAGACAAAATAAATCAAATAATACATCTGCAACCCCACGCCTGCCCCCTATGGATTCTACTCAACCAATGCGATTACCACCTCCTCCCCCTATACAACCGCGAACAGTCTTCATGGTCAACGTCCCCAGGCTTGCCATACCTGGTGGCCTTGAAAATGAAGACTCTTTGATTAATAAGTCCGTACATTGGATTTGCCACGTCAGGGGTTGCGGTTCACTGATAAGGAAAGACATAGCCAGGGCACGAAGATGCACTTCCGATAGCCAACCCTGGGACTTCATTGAACTTACCTTGACTGCATCTGCCCTGGCCGAAAACCTTCTAGCATTAGAATACCGGACTTGTCCCCCAGGATCCTCAACCATCCAGTTTAGGCGTTTCCCTACAATCACTGCTGCTAGGGCACATGATTGCATACTGGATCCGTGTTTAAACGGGGAATCCCACTTGGAAGATAATGACTGACTGAGAACCGACCTAACCACGCACCTTGCACCTCAATCTATGCACCTTAACGACAACTTGGTTTCCCTTTTGTCCACACAACACGTTTTAGGTCCCAGCTACCCCCTTCCTAACTTGATCCTCGCTGAATGCGCTAGTAACCAGGCTAATGTGCTAGGGGGCCCGAGGGTTGCTACATCTAAGGATATGATAGGGCCACTATTTCGGCCACTTTCTTTTACCCTGGAAACTCACTTTGTTTGATCATGAAGATGCCATGGACCGTTTTTTGTCCGGCTGATAACGCAGGTACTGCCATGCTCACCAAGGAACTGATTCCATCTAACTGCAAAAGATATCTTAAATGGTAAAAAATTGCTGCTAACGAACTAGCAATGTCTAGCATTAAGCAATTATTGGGAGAAAAAATTGTCGATATGCAGGTAGAGTCAGGTGCATCAGACGCCCACGTGAAGGTCTTAGAAGTTTATAGTAAAAGTGTAGAACAGTTGGGGTCCTTATTTTATATACTGTCCAGGCGCACCTCTCAAAATCCGGGTGCGAATAGTCGGCAAAAATGGTTCTCAAGGGATTGTAGGCAGAAAAAGAAATCGTTAGTTCTTGCGATCAAGAGCAAAAATTGCCCACGGGTCCAATCTGCGAGGAAGGAGTATACAGCATCTCTGCTTTGTGCCAAGCGCAATTGGGAAGAATCGCACTGGCAAGATTTGAAGACCGCTAGCCTAGCGAGGGATGCCAATTTATTCTGGAACCTTGTAAGGAGGGGGGATAGAAAAGATCCTGACTTAATCCCTAACCATATTTCAAATCAGGACTGATTTGACCATTTTAAGGGGCTTTATTCGGGGGCCATCGAAACCGGCCAAGAAGGGCCTTGTGACCAGCTAGTTACTTACCTCACCCTAAATGGTTCAGACCTCTTCACGCAGGATGAAGTCGAAGCAGCTATCAAAAGGATAGTGCCAGCAAAAGCCCCTGGGCCGGATGGTCTTCCAGGGGACTTGTTCCTTGCAGACCCCTGTAATTGGGCCAGATTCATCACACAATTAATTAATTCCATTGCTAATGGTTGCCCAATTCCGGAGTCATGGAAGGGTGCGGAAGTGGTGCCAATCTTTAAAAAAGGAGCCAGGGAAGACCCTGCTAATTACCGCCCGATCAGCTTAATTGATGCTGCTCAAAAAGTAGTTGGAAGGGTGTTATTGCAGAGAATCCATTTATGGGTTGAGGCCGAGAACGTCCTCTCCCATCTTCAGGCGGGCTTCAGGACTAACACAGGGACAGTCGATCAAGCATTTAGGTTACTTCACCTTTATTGGAAGACAGTTACCATAGGCGGAGGCAGTCTTTATCTCGCCTTTATTGACCTGAAGACTGCCTTCGACCTGGTCCCTCGAGAGCGGCTGTGGCAAGTCCTGGGCGAGATGGGTATCCCCCCACTAATACTTAACCTTTTGATTCGCCTACACGATGGCAACTTTGCACAAGTGAGATGGGGCTCCCAAGATCAAAAGACTGACAGGATTCCTGTCAACAGGGGAGTCCGCCAGGGCTGTGTCATGGCACCCACCCTGTTCTCTTTATACATGAACGGGGTGGTGAGCTTTTTACAAGGAATTCCAGCTGATGCCCCAGCCTTGGCTGGTGATAGGGTTCCCACTCTTCTCTTTGCAGACGACACCCTGTTGATTTCAAAGACCCCGGGTGGACTACAGAAATTATTGGACAGGTTTCAGCTTTTTTGTGACTCGAGGGGATTAACCATCAATGTTACTAAGACCAAACTGATGACATTTAACCCCTACAAACCCTTCAGGCATAAGTTTACCCTGGGTGGAACTAGCCTGGAGAGAGTCGCTATGTTTGACTACCTCGGCATTCGGTTATCAGAATGTATGCACTGGAGACCCCACATTACTAAGATGCTGCTGAATCATAGGCATGCGGCCGGAGCAATTGGCAGAGAACATCGCTCATCTCAGAGCAGGCCTGTTGCTCCGGCACTCACGATTTATGCAGCAAAGGCAGTCAGCTTGGCCTCCTATGGTGCCGAGTTGTGGGGTCTTGAGAATGTAGATGAGATCTGTAGATCCGAAAATAAATTTCTGAGAGAATTAGTGATGCTGCCGCGCAACGTACCGCTCAAGCCTCTGATGTCCGATATGGGGAGACGTTCCTTTAGAGATATCTCTAGGTTACGACCTTGTTATTCTGGGGACGCCTCCTTCGGACCGCAGAACTTGCCAAGTATGCTGCAGCACTCACCGAGGTAATCAACCTGGATGTAAGCCACAGGGTTTCTTGGATAAAAAAGGTCAGAAACTTGCTATTTACCCTGGGGTTTAAGGAATCCTAGGAAAGCCAAAACCCCCAAGCAAGGCTGAAATTAAAAGAATTTACTGGGGTTGGGTAGATAGTCAGGATGTCACCAACACTAAGGTAGGAAGGTTAACAGAGGACTTTTACCAACATAAGCAGCAAATATTTCTTGAGCCATATCTTGACTTCATTCAGAAACCAAGAGGTAGGGCTCTCTATATACAGTTCAGATTTGGTTCTCTTATGGTTCGCGATACTACCGCAAAGTGGAGTCCTCCACACCAGACAATAGCGGGCTGTCCCTGTTGCAAAGCCCCTAAGGAGACTGTGCCACACTTAATGCTTGCGTGCCCAGCATATAGCCTAGCTAGATCCAGGTGGCTTAAGCCCATCTGTAGGCATCTGGGCACCTTCGACCATAGTGTCGCCCTACGAATTTTGAAATCTGATCCTAGAACTTTCCTCGCATTTGGTGTGGCTAAGTATCTTAGTAGTGCTTGGGTCGTGAGGTCCAGATTGTTAAGGTTGGAGGTCTGATGTTTCAATAGGGTTCTGTGCTTCATAACCCGTAATTAACCAGCTAGTCTGGGATCTATAGCACTGTCACTTTATTTGTTACGTAATGATACTTCTATGGATTAGCTTTTAGTATTTATTTGTATCTTTTTAACTTTTTATTATGTTTCATGGATTATCTGCTGTTGTATGTCTTGATGGATTTTACATAGTGGCCACCAATTGCTGCTTACGATAATTTGTATTTTACTGATGATTTGTATGAATGTTGTTGCTTTTATGGTACTTGTTACCGAAATAAAGCTATTTGGATTTGGATTTGGATTTGTATATAGACTAGTTTATTCATAAGATACACTGCAGTGGAGTCCAGTCTGACCAGCCTCCTGTGATGGCTGAGGAGGGAATGACTCTAACAAGCATAAAGTTACATTATGTATGTTGCGGAGCCCTCTAAGACCCGCCTATTATGGAAAAACACTGGTAGCTGTCGTAATACAATGGAGGTACAGAATATGAGTTTCGATTCCACAGCCTGGCACAAGCTATCTTCTGCCCAAGGTCGTCTAACTCATCCTCCCATAACACAGGTGGGAGAAGGCCTTTATGCAACAGCAGAAGAATGCAATAATGAATGAGTTTTCGACATTGGAGAAACGAAACTTACCAAGGACCATTTCTCGTAAATGAATAAGTAACAGTTTCGATTGTAATAGAAAATGGCGAATTAGAGAAACAAAATGGCGGCAGGGATGTCAACCTAACAAACATAATACCTACATTCTCTGCCCGCGTATTCACACGATACAATAATACTGCATTAGCTATATCAATGCTAACTTTCAATCGAGTAATATACGAGTAATACAGCAGTTTTGCGAGTCAATTCTAACACCAGGGGCTGCAGGATCTTCTGTGGTATTGTTACATGCATCCTTAAGCCTGACATCATATGAAGCTCTCTTTGATTTATGAGCATAATGAGTAAATCTCTAATCCTACAATGAATTCACTTTTTAATAATGATGTCAACTGAATCACTTTGCATTAATCGTTAAACCACACAAGAAACATGTGCTAAGTGCACGTTCATGTCATGTATCTATTAAGTATATGTATTGTATAAAGGGTGGACCCAAGGTGATGCACCTATTTCCAGATTTACTGAGTGACCAACTATCCCTGGTGTTCACTAAGATAATTACATCGAGCTGCTACCCTGATGCCTGGAAAAAGACCGCAGTCCTCCCGTTACTTAAGAAGCCAAATCTTGACCCACAGGATCCCGGGAATTACAGACCCATTTCAAAGATCCCTTTTCCAGCAAAAGTACTGGAAAAACTATTGAATAAACAATTGTCTAATTATTTAAACTCCGTAAATGCCCTAGACCACTCACAGTATGGGTTTCGGGAACAACATGGAACCGAAACTGCCCTGATCATGGCTGCGGAAGAACTCAGGAGTGTACTGGATGCTGGAGGGAAGGCTGCCTTGATCCTTTTGGATCTTTCAGCGGCCTTCGACATGGTAAACCATGGCACACTCCTGACCCGACTAGCCGAAGTAGGAGTCCAAGAGATGGCACTTAAGCTTCTATCCTCTTATCTAACAGATAGAACTTTCTCAGTTAAATTAGGAGATGCTGCTTCTAAACTTTTTAATTCTCCTTGTGGCGTACCTCAGGGGTCTTCGTTAAGCCCCACCCTTTTTAATGTATATGTTGCCCCGTTAGCGGCTATAATAAGGAATTGTGGTTTCCTACCAGTCTCCTATGCAGACGATACTCAAATTGTGGTAGCAGTCTCAAACAATACTGATGAGACAGCAGGCAGATTTAGTAATTGCATGAGTCAGATCACTCACTGGATGCAATATAATTGCCTGAAATTGAATGGTGACAAAACCGAGGTTATGTTGCTTGGGACTGATATGAATTTCTGGTCCCCAAAATGGTGGCCAGATAGCCTAGGCGACTGCCCATCCCCAGTGGACAAAGTTAGAAACTTGGGAGTACTGCTGGACAATAAACTATCTTTGGGTGCCCAGATAAACAAACTCTCTTCCTCGGTGTGGTACATCCTCAAACTAATAAAGAAACTATCACCATTTATTCCCCCAGATTCTCGTAAAATATTAGTAACTGCACTGATCTTATCTAGGTTGGATTATGGGAATGCACTGTATGCAGGGTTACAAATTCAACATCTAAGAAAATTACAGCGCTTACAGAACACTGCAGCAAGGCTGGTGATGGACATTCCCAGATATGAACCAGTTGCCCACAGATTGGGAACACTCCATTGGCTACCTATTGAAAAAAGGATCAAGTTTAAGTCAGTTTGCCTGGCCTACAAAGCCCTTCATGGAATAGGATCCCACTTCTTAAAAACTCATTTGAAACCATATGAGCCATCCAGGAGACTGAGATCAAGCCAGGCAAAATTAATTCAGGTTCCTAAATTTAAGCAAGTTAGGTGGGGAGGGAGAAGCTTCCTCCTACAGGCAGCTAAGACTTGGAACCTTCTCCCTGTTACAATTAAAAACAGCACATCGCTACTTTCATTTAGGAAGGAGGTGAAAACATGGCTGTTTACTTTGTAGTTGGTATCATTCTTCGGCAGACCAAGTGTTTTACAACGATTAGCGCCAAGACGCCCTTGGGCATTCGTGCGCTCTACAAATATACAAATCAAATCAAATCAAATCAAATTCAGGTTTAATGGCCATAATAAGGTTATACAAAAAAACTAGTGACCCTGAGAATGAGACTCCCCCTGGGACAACCACAATAAATAAGTGTTCATGGAGAATCACTCAGTCCAAAGAGAAAATGGGATTGGTAGATACTCCATGAGGTGTAAAATAAGTGCATCAGTATAATAATGTAGTATCATCTTGTGCAATTGGCTGAGAGCATATTGAGGTTAAAAACCCACCCTTGGCGCAACATTAGCATTAGCGAGGAAAATGTTTAGAAGCACTATTCACCTCTAAGTGTAAAATCACATTTCAGACCAAAAATCAAGGTTAGGTGCCAAATCAGTTTGTGCAATACCACACAGTGCGAAGTAAGCAAGACTGGGTGGTCAGATGCAGGAGCAAAATCAAGTTTACATGCAAAATCAACCTTCGGCTACTTCATCAGGAGTGCTGGACACTTGTAGAGCACAAATCATGTTTAGAAGGAGAACACATGTACTTGCAAAATCACATTTTGGGGCTAAATCCCACTAGATGCAAAATCGACAGGAATGATAACTTACACCTTGGAAAATTGCATTTAGGTGCATTAATACATTCAAAAGAATCAGGTGTAAAAAAAACTGTGGTTCAGTTTGAGGTCACATTTGGTTGACAGCATGTTGAAGTGATAGATCAAAGCAAATGATGATTTCCACACATCAGTATGAGGGTGGAAAACGTTAAAGAGCACTGATCACACAACAATCTGATAGCAAAGGAATCAGCACTGTGTCATCACATTTTGGAGCAAAATCACACCAATGCTTTTCCTTCTGCAGATTCTGATGCATGTGAATGTGCTTTTCACACTATGAAAGTTTTGTGCTCCTAAGTGTGTCCACACTCCTGCAGCTCGAATGATTCTGGAGTGTAATGTGATTTTGCACTTGCACATAACCTTGCTCCTAAATGTGATACAGAAATGTACCAAGTGTGATTGTACATCTAAAAGTGCTTTTTCACACGAAAGGAATTATGACTTTACATTTTATTTGTGCTGCTAAAGGTTTTCTATGCTCATGCTGTGTAATAGCACTGGTGACTTTGCACTTCAATGTACTTTTTAATCAAATGTAATGTCATACTGATGCACATCTTTTACATTTAATATGTTTTACTGTCATAGTTTTCCTTTGTAATGAGTGATTTAAAATACAAATGTGATACCACACCCTTGATGACTGCGCCTCAATATGTTTGTACACCTACATGTAGATTCTGCTCCTAGATGTGTTTTGTACCTCTAAAAGTCACCACACCCCAGTTGCTGTTGGTCCAAGAGTGATTTTCGACGTAAGTGTGTTTTTGCACCAGTATGTTTTTACATTTAAATCAGTTTCAACACTCTTGCTTATATTGCGGCAAAAGCGATTTTGAGCTTAAACGTGATTTTGTGTCCAAATTGTATTTGTCCTCCTAAATCCAATTTTGATCCTAAACTTGTTTGAAGGATCTTGCTTGCACCTTTAGTGCGAGGTGTTATTTGTGGGAACAATGCTACTCCTATGAATTTATTGGCGTTGGTCAGAGTTGTGCAGGGAGCAAGGGAGATTGAATAGCAAATATGTGACTTCTCTCATAATTCCTTAAGAAGTGGATATAAGTTGACGTTATATTCACGCCATTCTTGTGTCCGGCCGGATGCTCCCTCTTTGTTAGAGTGTCAGTGAAACATGTTATTTCCCTTTGCCACAAGTTTAAACCTCTTCCTTCTTTGTAGAGAAGGTATGTGTAGAAGTTTGCTAATATCTCAACTGCCATTCAAATGAAGTGCAGGGTGTTGTAAACCAATACTTTGTACGGAGGTGAGCTCACATTATTGACAAACAGATGAACCATTGTCTCCAGAAGTTAACCATCACTCACAATTTTACATTTAGGGGATCATTATGATGCCGGTTGGACCAGCTTTCTCAGTCCTTTTCGAAGGCGGTCGGAACGCCATAGTTTCGTCGAAATCGGTCAGTCCGACTGCCGGATTAAATGCATGCATTGTGTACTCTGCTGACCGTTGACAGACAACCGACTCCGATAGCTTTTCCCCGACTGCCGAGATGGCAGTGAGAGAAAAACAGCAGCCACAGGGCAGTACTGGGATGTCTTCCCCATTACGATCTGGGTTTCCGATGACCCAACAGTGGCGGTGCGACCTACTGCCTCGAGTCGTCAAAAATGAAAGTGCATACTCACCCAATTCTGCTTCTCCCTAGCAGTCTCCGCCATGGAGCCCTTTCTCCAGGTTTCCATACACCTGAGCAGCTGAACCCTGATATCTATAACCCTGTGGGAGTGGGAATCCAGGTAAGTCCTTTTGTTGTATTTATCCCCATTGACTGAACTGTGCACATTCTGCTACACTCCAGCATTGGGGAACATGGCTCACAAGGCATATCCCCACATATGTCATTCATGGGTGTACAATTCACATGTTTTCTGTGATTTTGTACACAATTGCAGCAACATATTTGGGGATATATACACCACCATAGATGAGACCACAGCAGTAGCAGCGGTTACATCGTAATATGGCGAGGGGAATTTTCCCGGCCTCGGCGGTCGATCCCACCAACTTCATAATGATCCCTTATGTCAGACTGCAAATATGTCTTGGGAAATTCAAGTCAAACAGGATTAGAAAAATAAAGAATTCAAGTGCATAAAAATGAAATTCTCAAAAAAGTTGCTTCTGTTGGTGAAATAAAACATCAATAATTGTGCATGCGCAATCAAATTTGCAAAATCAGCCAATGAGGATGTATTGTTCAGCATTACAATGCAGTCTATTATTCTAGGTAGCTGGTATAAAGGGTGGTGAGAAAACATTCAAACAAGTGTCCTAGGAAGGTGATTTCAGCGAGGACAAGATTGACTTAGCCGGGCATGTGCTCAAATGATGAGGCTTTACAACCTTTCTTCAGTTTCCTAACCCCTAAAAGGCCTTCTTTTTCTCTTGCTATACTGGGCAACCGGCATAAATTGGTGCCTAAAGAGAGTTTGGCATCTTGGGATAGTCCCAGACGTTGCCCTCTGTTTGAGAGCATGCAGATTCCCGGTGGCACTGCCAGACCACTGACTCAAATATCCAAATTTCCATGCAATAGACCTTTTTAGATGCACGGGAAATAAAGAGCAGTTAGCATAATCCAAAAGTTCAATTTACAGCATAGCCCGTTTGGCTACACAGTGAGGACCCAAAAGTCGATTGCTGGGATTAAAGATTAAATGTAGGTTTATTACAAATTGAAAGCTAAACTGAGGTATACAAGTCTCAAGAGCTTATTGTAAAAATACATACTCACTACTGGCAGTCCGAATCGTCGGACAAAGTTTAGTCTTAATAACATGAAGCATACAAGGAATTCAGTATTGGCATTGCAATATGATTTCCGGTCCACTTGCCAATACATGAATAAATCTAAATTACCTAACTAGGTGTCAATTAAATAGCATTAGTTGGGGAAACCCTAGTTAGATCCAGTAAAGCAGGAAGCTGTCAGCATTGTTGAGACTTCTGTAGAAGCTCTTCAAAATCAAGAGTATTGCATAGCATAAGCCTCACAACAGAAATATAGCAAAGAGGTCTGTACCACTCTGACTGTAAAGGGAATCTGATCAAATTTAACAGAACATTCGAGAATTCCAGATCATATGTCCCAGTACTCTTCTACCTTCTCACAGTAAAACTTGGCTGCCTCATTCAATGCTCCCTTCTCTTGGTCTGAACATCAGGACGTCCTTGCATTCCTCCTGTTTCTGCGAATCAAGGTCCTCCCTTTGTTCATTAGTGCTTCTCTTCCTTGCCAAAAATTATCTCCGAAGTCTTACTATCTCTCATACACAATGTGACTTTCACTAACTATGAGATCTTATGAATGCACCCTCAAAGAAGAAGAAAACATTGCAACAAAGCAAACTTTCACGTTGAAGGTTAAACATTAGAGTCCAAATGCCTTAGGCCTTTGGCCAAGTTAATATAGAAAAACACTATACTATTTAAATGAATACATGAGCATATATAGAGTCAACAAAATTACTCAAACTACACAAATACAGATATGAAAACTGCAATTTGGTATTATTAAAAGAAAAATATTAGTATGCACACTCATGTAAATATCTGTATTATACAGCAAATGCACCTTCAGTAAGTGCACCACTTTTCGTTAATGATATTAATGTACACAAATATATACCAATTCATTCACGTATATATATCATAGTCAAGACGTGAAAGAGTGGGCCACAATTACGATGCTCCAGCATCTACCACAGTACACCACGGACGCAATTAAATACACATGAACATTGGCATTGACGGTGTTGCAAACTGTAGTCTCGCAAATATTTAAAAATGCACAGGTGTTCCTAATCAGCATCTCACTATAGAACTCCTGCCAGCAATGTCTCTAATACAGAGAGGGCAGCACGAAGAAAACTTTGCCATTTCATTTTCTTCTGGGGGGTTTGTATGGATGTTCAAAATGCACAGCTTTTAACAAGAAACTGCTTTATTTTCTTCCATTCTATGAACAGTATCAAACAAGAACCAATAGGGCATAACAATAAGGCGTAATGAAAATGTGGTGATACTGCGAGCCTTCTTGAGTGGAATGAACGATATGTGCTGTCTTGTCTGGTCTCCTGAGACGTTGACCTTTCACCAAGTATCCGCCTTACACTCGACTGCTGACGCAAAAGACGAGCTGCTTATGTGCCTTGGTCCCTGACTCAGCTCAAGGTGTTCAGTAACCTTGGCAACTAAGCTGGATGCACACAATTACAACTCCCGGGACTTAGTCTGAGGATCATGTGAAAGTAAAGAACTGGCCTACTACATAATACAGAGCACAGGACTGGAGAATGCATAATGTGCACACAAGCATTGTCTTTACTAGACCTGTTTAAAAAAGCAAAACAGAAGAACTGGATCGCGTGTTGGCTACTGTCAACGTGTAAATGACAGACGTAAATAAATCACCCTTTCAATTCCAGGTTGAAGCCATTCAACAGAATCGATGGGTTCAACAAATTAGGGGCATATTTACAAGCCCCTTGCGCCACTTTTGCGCCGCCGTTGCTTCACGCATGTGACGCAGCGGCGACGCAAACCATGCGCCGCGTTGCGCTATATTTACAACGTGACGCATCTAGGGAGATGCGTCACGTAGTAAACCCCTGCGCCACATGAAACCTGCGTCAGGTTTCATGTGGGCGTACCGGCGCAGGGAGGGGCGTTCCGGCGCAGGAACGCCTCGGAAAAGTGACGCAGTGAAATCTACAAGATTTCACGCAGTCACTTTTACGACGCTGGTGCGTCAAATCCTTACGCCTGCTTCAAGCAGGCGTAAGGATTGACGCACCATGTTAGGGATAGGGAAGGTTGGAACAGTGCTGGAGTTGCGTCGCGCTTGCGACACAACTTCAGCACTGTGCCAACCTTCCGCCAGCAGATGCGTCACGCATCTGCTTATCCTTGCGCCACGATGCGCCGCATTGTAAATGCAGCGCATCGGACGTGGCGCAAGGGTAAACTTGCGTGACGCATTTTCCCTGGCGCATCCCTGCTGATATGCAGGGATGCGCCAGGGAACGTAAATATGCCCCTTAGTTTTTAGTTAGGGTCTAGCTACCAGACCATTACCCTAGAACCTGCTATGAATATATGCTGTCAAGGTGCAATCTGACAAATAAATGGCTGATAAGGAGTTGTGCGTAACTCAAGAGGTATTTATGAGCATGAAAATAATGGATGCTGCCATTAACAAATGCCTAGATATCCAAGATGGAGACATCTGAAAGATGAAAGCCTGACTGAACTCTTAGGCACCAATACCTTACAGGACTAAGCAATCATACTGAGTGAGTTATTCCAGGTGGCAACGCAATTAAACGTATTCTAAAGAGAGCAGACAGTATTTCATGGCTGTAAATATACAGAATAAAATTCAAGTCTGTCTTTTTATTTTACATGCTAAATGGATATGGATAAAACTCAAGTAGCTTATTAAATAAATTAAATTAGGTGATATTTTTAAATACACCTCTAATAATTACACAGTTTAGCATTAGGGTTCCAAAGTACTTTCAGTTCTGCACCTTTTTACAGTACCTATAATGTAAACTGAAATGTGATAACATTGGGGCTGTTTGCCACTTTGTTAGTTTTTACAGATCAAAAAGAATATGCAAAAGAGATATCGGTTACAAAGCATATTTCAATAACCTATGTATGGGGTTTACTTTCTCAAACACAAAACAAATCAGTTAAAGCAATCTTCAGTCAACACGGCAATGACTAGGAAGAAGGATCATGCTGAAGTTCAGCCCCCTACCAGGCGAATCAAGGTCCTCCCTTTGTTCATTAGTGCTTCTCTTCCTTGCCAAAAATTATCTCCGAAGTCTTACTATCTCTCATACACAATGTGACTTTCACTAACTATGAGATCTTATGAATGCACCCTCAAAGAAGAAGAAAACATTGCAACAAAGCAAACTTTCACGTTGAAGGTTAAACATTAGAGTCCAAATGCCTTAGGCCTTTGGCCAAGTTAATATAGAAAAACACTATACTATTTAAATGAATACATGAGCATATATAGAGTCAACAAAATTACTCAAACTACACAAATACAGATATGAAAACTGCAATTTGGTATTATTAAAAGAAAAATATTAGTATGCACACTCATGTAAATATCTGTATTATACAGCAAATGCACCTTCAGTAAGTGCACCACTTTTCGTTAATGATATTAATGTACACAAATATATACCAATTCATTCACGTATATATATCATAGTCAAGACGTGAAAGAGTGGGCCACAATTACGATGCTCCAGCATCTACCACAGTACACCACGGACGCAATTAAATACACATGAACATTGGCATTGACGGTGTTGCAAACTGTAGTCTCGCAAATATTTAAAAATGCACAGGTGTTCCTAATCAGCATCTCACTATAGAACTCCTGCCAGCAATGTCTCTAATACAGAGAGGGCAGCACGAAGAAAACTTTGCCATTTCATTTTCTTCTGGGGGGTTTGTATGGATGTTCAAAATGCACAGCTTTTAACAAGAAACTGCTTTATTTTCTTCCATTCTATGAACAGTATCAAACAAGAACCAATAGGGCATAACAATAAGGCGTAATGAAAATGTGGTGATACTGCGAGCCTTCTTGAGTGGAATGAACGATATGTGCTGTCTTGTCTGGTCTCCTGAGACGTTGACCTTTCACCAAGTATCCGCCTTACACTCGACTGCTGACGCAAAAGACGAGCTGCTTATGTGCCTTGGTCCCTGACTCAGCTCAAGGTGTTCAGTAACCTTGGCAACTAAGCTGGATGCACACAATTACAACTCCCGGGACTTAGTCTGAGGATCATGTGAAAGTAAAGAACTGGCCTACTACATAATACAGAGCACAGGACTGGAGAATGCATAATGTGCACACAAGCATTGTCTTTACTAGACCTGTTTAAAAAAGCAAAACAGAAGAACTGGATCGCGTGTTGGCTACTGTCAACGTGTAAATGACAGACGTAAATAAATCACCCTTTCAATTCCAGGTTGAAGCCATTCAACAGAATCGATGGGTTCAACAAATTAGGGGCATATTTACAAGCCCCTTGCGCCACTTTTGCGCCGCCGTTGCTTCACGCATGTGACGCAGCGGCGACGCAAACCATGCGCCGCGTTGCGCTATATTTACAACGTGACGCATCTAGGGAGATGCGTCACGTAGTAAACCCTGCGCCACATGAAACCTGCGTCAGGTTTCATGTGGGCGTACTGGCGCAGGGAGGGCGTTCCGGCGCAGGAACGCCTCGGAAAAGTGACGCAGTGAAATCTACAAGATTTCACGCAGTCACTTTTCGGCAGCTGGTGCGTCAAATCCTTACGCCTGCTTCAAGCAGGCGTAAGGATTGACGCACCATGTTAGGGATAGGGAAGGTTGGAACAGTGCTGGAGTTGCGTCGCGCTTGCGACACAACTTCAGCACTGCGCCAACCTTCCGCCAGCAGATGCGTCACGCATCTGCTTATCCTTGCGCCACGATGCGCCGCATTGTAAATGCAGCGCATCGGACGTGGCGCAAGGGTAAACTTGCGTGACGCATTTTCCTGGCGCATCCCTGCTGATATGCAGGGATGCGCCAGAAACGTAAATATGCCCCTTAGTTTTTAGTTAGGGTCTAGCTACCAGACCATTACCCTAGAACCTGCTATGAATATATGCTGTCAAGGTGCAATCTGACAAATAAATGGCTGATAAGGAGTTGTGCGAAACTCAAGAGGTATTTATGAGCATGAAAATAATGGATGCTGCCATTAACAAATGCCTAGATATCCAAGATGGAGACATCTGAAAGATGAAAGCCTGACTGAACTCTTAGGCACCAATACCTTACAGGACTAAGCAATCATACTGAGTGAGTTATTCCAGGTGCCAACGCAATTAAACGTATTCTAAAGAGAGCAGACAGTATTTCATGGCTGTAAATATACAGAATAAAATTCAAGTCTGTCTTTTTATTTTACATGCTAAATGGATATGGATAAAACTCAAGTAGCTTATTAAATAAATTAAATTAGGTGATATTTTTAAATACACCTCTAATAATTACACAGTTTAGCATTAGGGTTCCAAAGTACTTTCAGTTCTGCACCTTTTTACAGTACCGATAATGTAAACTGAAATGTGATAACATTGGGGCTGTTTGCCACTTTGTTAGTTTTTACAGATCAAAAAAGAATATGCAAAAGAGATATCGGTTACAAAGCATATTTCAATAACCTATGTATGGGGTTTACTTTCTCAAACACAAAACAAATCAGTTAAAGCAATCTTCAGTCAACACGGCAATGACTAGGAAGAAGGATCATGCTGAAGTTCAGCCCCCTACCAGGCGATATATACGATTGCATGAGACACACTAATATTGTAATAATCAAGCATATGAGCAGCGAAGGGCATAGGCAAAGTTACGCCAAACTGTCTTGTAAGTGACTACTATATCAGGAGAGTCCCACAAGGGTAGGGATCATGTTGAGAAAATTAAGGTTCTGTGATTCAGCAGAACTAAACCACACAAGGCCTTCTTTGCCACGGGCTAGTTTCTAGTGTTCAACTAGGGAGTAACTACATTGACTTCTGACACTATGAATATATTGGTTATGTACTGCCTAGGTGGCAGATACTCTCTAGATTTAAGACAAGAAACCACTTCCAGGAGTAAAATTGGGCTACAACTGCACAGTGTCTGACTTTTGCTTAATGCTGAGTGTGCAAGTTGCAACTAGATAGATCAGATCAGATGTTTTGGTTTGGGGTATTGACTGTTTGAATGGTGTGTTCTTGCACTCGGGGAACATTCTATGGTCAGCCACAAGCTGCATTAGTATCTGTGATGTCATCATGGAATGTCGGGGCTGGCTGAATGCACATGTGAGTCTGTTGTGGTTTAGTACTTGTGTCTGCACAGGGACACCATACCTGTGCCATCCTCATTGTCATCAGCTGTGCTTTCTAGAATGTCATTGAAAGCTGAAGGCTGCAGGGAGCGGACATGCTTTCCGGCGTCAAGTTACCTCAGCTGTATTTGTGCTGGTATCTTCAATAAATCATTACCTCTACACGATGCTTTGTAGCTTCATTCTTATAATTTTTGGCGACGAGCGACCAACACAAGGAACCTGTGTTGTGCAAGCTTCAAGCAACTCTACCGGATTCTCTGTTTAAGCACATTTCACACAGAAGGAGCGCTTCCGCGGCAAAAGTTAGCCCAAAAGGAGAAGAACACAAGGGGTGAATCTTCAGAGGTTGCCGATCTCCAAACAACCTTTTCGCAAAGGTCAGTCAAAAATACGTGTTGTGGACTTTTACAAACTGTATGTGAACACTAGTGGATAAAGGTTGAGTGTTACTGGCAGTGACCTTTGGCATAGATTTAATGCATCTCTACTAGCCACCGGCGAGAAGTGTGCAAATTTGAGACAATTCCCAGTCACGAGTAGTCATAGGGTGCTTCGTCAGTGGGATGCTTCACTAACAACGACTTGCTGCCCTGACGGTTCAACCGCCAAGCAACTGTTTCTGCACGTGTCGAGTTACCAGCTGATCACGCGCTCTGTCAATTTGCTCCCTTCACCCAAGTCTAGCGTACGCTTGCTCGTAACCAGGTAACCACTGTGACATACCACATATGCCATGTCAGACTTCCAGGAGTGTGAATTCCATGTTTGAAGGTCAGCGTTTCAGCCTACTTGGAGAACGAGCCTGCACGTCTACGTCATCACGCAACGTGACGCCATTTTGAAGGCAAATTTGTTTTACTTCTTACCCATCTGACAGCCGTGGGACGTTGCGGTGTGGAGTTTGTCTACGGAGAGGTGTGTGTTCTACCTCGAGCTCAGAGTCCAAGGATACACAGAAAGGTATTTACAACTCGTGCTCTCCCTCACGCTGATGGGCACAGCACAGAAAAACAACTGAAGCCCATTCAGGAATAAGCCTGCACTCACACTCACACTGTGTGTACCCCTTAGCAAAGCTGTTTGAGTATCTTTCTTTGATTCCACTCTGACTTAATGTTAAAAAAAAGGATGGGAAAGAATAATTAGCGTATACTAGTACAACATACACAGTCAATTAGTCAAATCTTCTGGGTTTGTGTTTCCATTCCGGTTTTCACAGGCTGTTCAACCTCTTGAACACTTAAGCATGGCTTCAGGATATTTATGGAACTTATCTCCCCCACAAACCATCCTACCAGCTGTAGGTTATCCAGTACTTAAATAGGAGGAGTGGAGGGAGTCCTTCACGAACTACATCTCAACTTTTGATGGTGACGAAGACTTCACGGCAGAAAATAAATTTAAAATACTCTTACATTGCTTGGGTGCAGGTGGAATTAAAGTGTACAATGACATAGACAAGAAAACTAGAGCCACAGGTGAGGGTGATGTGTACACTAATGCCATTGATGATTTGAACTGTTACTACAAACCCACTGTTTGTGTGGCTGTGGACAGATTCACATTTTTCCACAGGAAACAGGGTAAGGAGGAATTGATAGATGACTTTGTCTCTGCCTTAAAAAACATAGCCATTACTTGTCGTTTTGGGGAATTGGATGACAAGTTCATAAGGGATCAGATTGTTATGCAAGGTTCGAATACAATTATTCAAGAAAATTTGTGGGCAAAAGGGGAAAGTCTGTTACAAGCTATCATGGATGAAGCTAGAATGGCTGAGCTGACTGGGAGGTGTGCCAAGGCAGTCCAAAACAAAGAAGAAAAAAAAGAAGAAGATACAGTGGCCAGGAAAGAAGATTCCAGAGAGTTAGTGAAACAGGGAAGGAAAACTACCAGTAGCAAACCATTTTCTAGTAAAGTGCATGTCAGCAACAGAAGGCATTGTTACAGATGTGATAGTGCTAACCATTTGGCTAATGACAAGGAATGTCCTGCAAGAAAACTCAAATGTTCATTTTTTGGGGTGGTAGGGCATTTCCAAAAGGTATGCCAGAAAAGAACGAGCAGTTCAATCAAATTAGTAGAGCTTGATAATAAAACAAGTAACATTTCATCTGATGAAAAAGATGTAAACATGTGTGTGCTCAACATCGAGGACGAGTTGGTGATGCAAATCAATAACACGAGGGTTACCCAGTTAAAGAAACCTGTATGTGAAATGTTAATTGGAGGGATAAACATATCCATTGTGGCAGATTCAGGGTCACCCTATAGTATAGTAAACAAACTGGTGTGGGAGGAAACGTTTGTACCATCCCTGGGTAAACAATTGGAGAAATCAGACATTGCCATCAAAATTTTACAGGGGAACCTGTTGAGGTTTGTGGCTATAGGAAACTCAACTTCTCATTCAAAGGAAAAGAATCCTTTCGCAAATTGTACGTATCTATGCTGGGACCCTATGTCTTGGGGTGGATGGACCAAGGTAGTCTTGGTATTGTACTGGACCCCAATAACTCTGAACCTGTCCTAGTCGTTCGGAGCAAGGATTTATTACATAAATTCCCTAATGTATTTTCGGGGAAGATTGGGGCTTTGAATGGATTCAAACACAGAATTTGTGTTAAGCTGGAGCAATTCCAATAACACACAACATCAGGAATATTCCACTTGCCTTTAAAAACGAAGTAAAGGAACAAGTTGAGAAATTACTTGAAGATGGAGTCATTGAACAGGTGGAGTCTTCTGAATGGGTGGCTCCCTTAGTCGTGGCCAAGAGGGCCAACAGCAATTTGAGGCTATGCATTGACCTGTGTGACCTGAATGACAAAATCATTGTTGATCAATTTCCCTTACCCCGAATCAACCAAATGATGACCAACACTAAGGGTGTGAAATGGTTTTCAACCATAGACCTCAAATCAGCCTACCACCAGGTCCCTCTACACTCACACAGCAAGAGTATTACAACGTTCATCATGCCTTTCGGTTGCTACCGTTTCAAGAGAGTGCCTTTTAGCCTGGCCTCTGCCGCCACAATGTTCCAAAGGCTGATGCAAAAAAATGTAATGGTGGAAAAGATATACTTATGTTCCAAGACGACATTTTAGCCATGGGGAAAACCAGAGAAGAGCATGACACTAGACTTACACAAGTTCTCAGTATCCTCGATGCAAAGGGATTAACTGCTGAGCATCGCAAGTGCAAATTTGCTTGTACGGAAGTAACCTATTTTGGACACATAATCACTGAGGATGGTTTCAGGCATAAGAAGGAATTTGTGGGACGCCATATGTAATGCACCTAAACCCAGTAACAAGGAGGAGTTATGCTCATTGTTGGGCCTTGTTGAATTCTATTCGAAGTTCATCAAGAATTTCTCATGCAAAACATGTGACTTAAGGCAATTGCTCAAGTTAAATAATAAGTTTGTATGGTCAGATGCATGCCAAGATTTGTTTGATACACTACAAAAAAAATGTGTTGCGTTCCCTCATTGCAAGGTTTTGACACCATGTTAGCGAACATTATCACCACCTATGCTAGTGGCAAAGGTCTGGGTGTGGTGCTCACCCAGAAAGATGCCCGGGGCGTGGAATGCACCATTGCTTTTACTTATCACTCAGTTACACCCACAGAAGAGAAATACTCTGTGATAGAACAGGAGACCCTAGCGTGTGTTTGAGGTCTAGAACATTTCCACCAGTGTGTATGCAAGGTCATTTTACGCAGCAACCACAAACCCTTAACAAAGGTACTTACTACTAAAGGTCTACATGCTGCCTCCCCGAGGCATGCATGAATGTCAGCACGTTTGTTTGATTTCAACTGTGACGTCCAGTATGTGCCTGGCGTGAAAAATGTGGTGGCAGTCTTTTTGAGTCGTATGCCTGTTCATGATCAGGCTCCCTTAATCAGCGAGGAGGATGACTGGTGTATTGCCAACATTCAAGGAGAACTTGAATGAGATTTCTATGAACGAATGGATGTGTGAGCAAAACAATGATTCAGTGATAAGTGAGGTTCTTGGTATGCTTGCTAATGGTAGGCCCGGAAAAAAAACATTTCAGAGGAACTCCAACCATTTTGGGAAGTCAGACATGAGTTATCTGAGGAAAATGGGTTGTTGTTAAGGAATGGCAAGGCCGTGCCCCCTTCCAAGCTTCGGAAAATAATTCATGAAATTTGTCATGAGGGACACTTGGGCATTGGTAAAACCAAGAGTAGAGTGAAGAATTGGTATTGGTGGCCAGGAATCAACATCGCAATAGAAAGGACAGTAAGAGATTGCACCATGTGTAACAACTCAGATAAGACCCAGGTTACGTTCAGACCTCCGCTGCATCCCATCATTTGTCTCACCATGCCTTGGGAGAGAGTTAGAGTGGACATCGTGGGTCCCATTATTCAACATGGTGAATAGGTCTATAGCATTGTTCTCATAGACCACTCTTCTAAATGGCCAGAAATAGGTTTTGTTAACAAAGCCGATGCTTGCAGTGTTGTAAAATTCCTGGACGATATTTTCATATGGGAAGGTTTACCAAAGTGCATAGTTAGAGACAATCGATCGCAGTTTACCTCAGAGGTCTTCTAAGCTTATCTCAACAGAAATAAGAAAAGCCACAAGACTACGTCCATTTATCATCCAGCTGGCAATGGCGTGGTTGAAAGGTTCAACCGTGTAATTAAAGGCATTATCCAACTGGCCAACAATAAAAAGCTGGTTTGGAAACAAGAAATTCTTAAGACATTGTGGGCTTATTGCGTCACACTGGACACAATCCCTTTGAACTCATGAGGGGCAGGACTCCCATGACAAAGGACAATGTGGGTTGGTTGAGGCTGCCAGAACAGTTGATTGGTCTTCTGACCAAGTCAGGTGTAGGCTGCAGGAATCTCAATTGCATTGCAAAGAGAGTCTTGACAAGAAACACAGCAGTAAACCTGTCCGTTTGAATATTGGGGACAGAGTTAGGGTCAAAAGGAGTGGTCACATGGGCAAAGGGCAGAACAGGTTCTCTCAACACTACTCTGTGCGCAAGGTCTATTGCAATTCTGCCCTTTTGAGTGATGGAAGAGTGTGGCACTTTTTAGCTTTGTCCTTGTGTAAACAGCTGAATTCTGGGTCAACGGAAGTTGACCATGATATCTCGATCCACGATTATAACACCAGCCATAACAGCAGCACTCCCACTCCTGTGGTAGGACTTGGTAGTGGTTTGAATGAAGAGAACGAGAGTGAGTGTCCGCAACCAAACGTTGATCTGCATGAACCTCTTACATGCCCCAAACCTAATCCTGTCGGTGGGAAAGTGCCTTGTCAGAGCAAAACCAGCAGAGTGGGTCGTCCTATAGTCCCGCCCAAGAAGCTTTCTGACTATGTTTGTGAATGTATATATTATATTTTGCAATTAAGAAATGTATATTTAAATTCTCCCCAGCCACAGTCTCCAGCCCTATTCCTTGCCTCTACCTTTTCTCCATCCCACCTTTATCTACCCTTTGCCCTTTTTTTTCCCTAAGGGGGAAGATGTGTTGTGTTTTAGTACTTGTGTCCGCACAGAGACACTATACCTGTGCCATCCTCATTGTCATCCGCTGTGCGTTCTAGAATGTCATTGACAGCTGATGGGAGAGGACGTGCTTTCCGGCATCCCGTTACCTCAGCTGTATTTGTGTTGGTATCTTCAATAAATCATTACTTCTACACGACGCTTCGTAGCTTCATTCTTACAGAGTCCTTTGGGTCAATGCTGCTTACTGAAGATGAAAACTGAAGTCTCCTGCAAAATGTAGTGATTTTACATTACATACAAACCTGCTAACCTTCTCCTTATAGTTTCTGAGAAAGGACCTGGTAGTCTGAAACTTAATCTAAATTCTCTGACTCTATCCCTTAATGTAATGTGGCCTGTGGAGGTATGAGAAGAGCTTGGTAATCAATAGAATCAGGCTTTGACCAACATTAATGGAAGGTATAATTGCTAACACTTTCACAGAAGAGCCAGCAGGTAGCTGTCTCTGTGATTGAATGCGTGGACATAGTAGAAACCACAGTTCTCTCTCTTCATTTAGCTGGTCAGGACACGTCTCCCAAGTAAAACCCAGATATCGTAGGCAACTACAGAACATGCTCAAACCTTCCATAACCATGTAAAATCTTGGGGGGAGAAATCATAGGACAACTATAGGATTATAAAAAGCTTAGCGATTGAATCTAAAATAATAAATTGCTTTTCAAGCCTATAAGACAACATGAAATGACAAGAGTTAATACAGAGGATGTTCTTTGGCCTTTGACAAAGTGTGTACATTTGTGCTGTCCTTTGCGAAATCCAGGATTTTCTTTTCAAAACCTTGCTAACTTTATGAACGTTTTGAAGTCCAGATGGGAATTTCTTAGGGATTGAAGACGTTTAATCATTTTTTGTAAACTACAGGCAATGGAACAAGACTATTACATTTTCACATTGGGTCTCTAGTGGTGTACTGCTGGGTCTTCCCTTCCTTTTAACATATATTATCATCCTGTAGCCCAACTAATTAATCCCTTAGGGGCATATTCACAAGGAGCTATCGTCGAATTAACTGCACTTTATCGCAGCCAAAGTCGTGATAAATTTACCCCCCCATTCACAAGCCGGTGTAAACAGCCCACAGCACCAGTTTACCCGCGATAGTAGCCCCAAAAAACATCGCCACAGAGGACCATCCCAATTATCGCTTATGAGATGCAGAGTAGGCGTTCCCGTGACAAAAGCCGAGACAACAGCACACCTCAACATTCACAACGACCAGCCACATCCGCGATAAAAACACAAAACAGGCAATAAGGCACGTTAGCACCAGGAAATCTACACCTGCTCTGACCTGGTGTAAAGTCGGTCGGCAGCCAGCACCACAAAAGGGAGCACAGCCCAGGGCCACATCCGAAGGACAACAGATGCCATGGAGCCACCCATCATGCTGCCCGGACACCCAAGAGGGCCACAACACCCACCTCCACCACCCCAGGACCCCATCCCACACCCGGAGCCACCCCCCCGGACCAAAACAGACGCAGCGCAGACAAAGACAGCGGAACACCAGGAAACGTACCAGCCGCACATACCCAACATCTGACAATGTCACCTTCCACTACAGGCTGAAAGGGACAACCAACCTACGCATCCTGACCATCATCGCCTAACAGGCCTACGGCAACAACACAGCGGACAACCAACATCCCACCACACACAAAGCTGATGGCGTGGCTGCACCTGTTGGCCCCTGGGACCCCCCCACCCAACACCCGCCAGAGTCGGAGGAGTCTCACAGCCAGCCACATCCAAGTCCCCCACACCTGTCCTGGACATCACCATCACCCTGGTACCCAAGTCCCCATACGCACAACACAATGCGTAGGATCCGCTGGAGACCAAGCAAGGACCATACGCCATAGCAGGATGCACGCACATGTTGGGGGCAATACACAGCACACATGTACTACCTGTGCCCCCTGGTGACACAGCACACAATCACCGCAACAGGAAGCACACGTCTCACACCAATGTGCAGGCAACAACAGAACACCGTGGAACACCCAACAATGTCGCCTTCAAATACACAGCCAGTGTGCATGATACCTTCATCCTCCGACAGTCCATCATCAACCAGCATTCCCAGGATGGCAACAAGGGAAATGTACAGCCCCTTGGCAATATACAAATGAACACCCCACACACCTCAACTCCACAACCATGCAACTCACAACTCTGGCAATGCACACGTCACAAAATCACATACAACAGGCACAACAATATGCCCACCCACCAGACATGACAGAACAACTTACAATGTCCACATGGGCAAGCCCTGAAAATGAGCCAGCAATGGCATGGCACCTCAGCCACATAATAGCCTAATGTGGGGAGAGGTGGCAACCAGGCATGTGTGAAGGATGCAGTAGAACCATAATTGGGCAAGTACACAATGCCAACAGTGCCGGAAATGTGCTGGACACCTCGCAGTATGCATAACACACCCATATCCATGGCGACATACACCGCTTGCATATGCAGTGTAGTGGACAGTGGACGCCACCATGTCACCCCAGCCAGTGGGGGACCTCGCGGAAATGTTGCCTGTTACGCCCCCCCTAAGCGACAGCGGAGTGTGATGGCCCGGCGTACGCCATTCCAGCATAGGGGTGTGAATAAAAACCACGTAGGCCTGGGCGTGGTACTCTTCCGGAAAGACCCACGTCTCTGCCAGGACGGCGCCTCCCACCTCGCCACAAGGCCGATGCCATCCTCGTGAGCGGAGTTGCCTGAGATGCTGTGCGCTTGCCGGACCCCAGCACGCTGGACCACGAACCCGTCAGGCCAGCCCCTGCACAGCCAGGCCACACTGATCACCTTCCAACACCGGCGTGTGTCAAGGAGGGCCCACCCGTGCCGGCGCAAGCCACAAGCCACAAGCCCGAGGCCCGAGACCTTGGCAGCCACCTCAGACCATCACGGCCTCCACGACACCGGCCCGCTTTATTCCTTTTTCATTGACATACTCCACTGCTGCCCCCGGCCTACTCTTCGGACCAGTAGGTCCCACATGTGGAACTGTGTCTTGAGTCATGAATGGCAGTGACCCCATATACGGGTCAGCGGCCACAGCACCAGACCCCCGATCAGTGAGGCATAGTTCCATATGTTCATCTTGCGACACGTGGTGCCACTAACCCTGTTCAACGCCAGCCTGCTACACGTGGTGCCACTAACCCTGTTCACCATCAGCCAGCTACACATGGTGCCACTGAACCTGAACTACGCAGGCCGGTGGGGCCATCCATCCTATGCCGGCGACACTCGGTGAATGGGCCTTGCTGACCGCTGCCTCAGGCCTACACCACGGTCAGGTAGGTCACACATTTGGAACTGAGTCTTGATTACACCATGGCAGTGACCGGATGTCTACTGCAGGGGTGATATCACTAAACTCCCTGTTCTCAGTGAAGCAAACGAATGCATCACAAGCACACGACACGTGTCGTGGGCCCATGCTGACCGCTGCCTCCGGCCTACACTGCGGTCCAGTATGTCACAGAGTCTTGATCTGACAATGTTGGAGTTCACATCTTTGTACCGGCATCATCGCAGACTGCATCCCCTCACAGCACCTGTGCCACTAAGTTTGTTCCCCGACATTCATGGACACTCACTGGTCGTACATTGGTGGCGTTTGAGTCTGTGGACTAGGGGCTAGTTTTCATCCTCATGTAGCTGATCCCGAATTGTTGGTGCAAACGAGGGTTGCGCTTTCCACTCCTCCATTTGCTGCTTCCAGATGACATCAGACCTTCCGCATCATGCCCAGGAGAACACCTTCCACTGTCCCCCGGAACCCTCCGCAACATACACCTCGGACATTGATGGGGACCCGCTCAGGTCGCATGGCCCATCTGACTGCACCGCATGTCACCGTCCCGTGGCTGGGTGCCTGTGCCGTCCGCAGTGCATCCGGGGCCACTGAATCTGTGCTGCTCAGGCCTGGGACCCCTCCTTCTGGGACATTGAATGGCCTCTGAAGCGATGGTCTTGGGGTCATCAACGCCATGTGTCTGTGGCCCTGCGCTGTCCGCCTCCTCCGGCCTCAACTGCGGGCCACCAGGGCCCACGCAAAGCATCGAGTCTTGACCAGCCCGGACGTCGCATCACTGCAGGAGGCACACGCCACCACCGCAAGGACCACCTCCAACCGCCATCTGCCAGAGTCGAAAGGGTGGTCCTGACAGACCTACGGAGTTGCTCAGACCTGTCGTGGATGCCATCATCGGCCTGCTACCCTGCTCAGCACTCCAGGTGCCAGTGACTCAGTGCACCGCAAGCCATTGTCCGTTACTGATTGAGTTTTGTGCTGTTGTGAGGTTGCGCAGCAATGTCACCTCAGGCAGTGTGGGAGACCTGGGTCGTTGATGAGGAAGTTGATGCATGTGTAACACACCCCACTGCATCTGCATCAGGACTAACACGAAGGGACACAATCCTAGCAATTTCTTCACATGAGCGCGCTCTTCTCTAGTCCTCCGGCCTCAACTGCGGGCCACCAGGGCCCACGCAAAGCATCGAGTCTTGACCAGCCCGGACGTTGCATCACTGCAGGAGGCACACGCCACCACTGCAAGGACCACCTCCAACCGCCATCTGCCAGAGTCGAAAGGGTGGTCCTGACAGACCTATGGAGTTGCTCAGACCTGTCGTGGATGCCATCATCGGCCTGCTACCCTGATCAGCACTCCAGGTGCCAGTGACTCAGTGCACCGCAAGCCATTGTCCGTTACTGATTGAGTTTTGTGCTGTTGTGAGGTTGCGCAGCAATGTCACCTCAGGCAGTGTGGGAGACCTGGGTCGTTGATGAGGAAGTTGATGCATGTGTAACACACCCCACTGCATCTGCATCAGGACTAACACGAAGGGACACAATCCTAGCAATTTCTTCACATGAGCGCGCTCTTCTCTAGTGCCCCTACCTCAGTGCACTGCAACTCACGGAACCTCCTGACTGAATATTGGGTGACCTCTGTCCTTACTCCGGATCCCTCCATGTTGCTCTGCATTTGACTCTGTTATGCTGGTGTTTTCTGTTTCCATTACACTGGTGTCCACTGTTCAGGTTGTTGGCAGCACCAAGCACTCCGTGCGGGCTTGCTTATACTCACCCCACACACATCCAGCACAGGCGTCACTGTACATGTGGCCCTGCCAATAAAGGGGCCTGGCGCACGTGCCCGTAGCCAGTTCAACATGATGTGTGCATGTGTCTCTGTGGGGGTGTGGGTCTCCTTTATGGGGTGTAGGTGGACCCTGAAGGCTATTGGTCACCCATGTATGTGTTCTTGTTCGCATTCCATGGTTTCGGCAACACCCTCACCTGTTGGGCCACCTCCTTTTGGCATTCTGCCACCTGGCATTGGGGTGCCATGTGTGGGTGGGTGAAGTGTTGTGAGCCAGCCGTGATTGCGGTTGCTACATGCTGTGTGGTCTGTTGCAGGGGCTGGGTTCTCCTCTGAGTAGCTTGTCTGCCCAGGTCCTGGTGGTGTGTTGTGTGAGATGTCCATGGGCTGTTGTAGGGCGTCGGTGTCGGGGGTGTGGTGTTCGTCTCGGGCATCACTGATGGGTTGTCTGTTCTGACCTGCTGGAGGTGTTGTTTGTCCCTCTGCATTGTGAAGGGGAGGTGCATGTTGGCATTGTGTTGGCGCCTTGTTCTTGTCGACATGCAGACTGTGTGACAATGTACGTTGTGACTGTTTGGGCGGTGGTGGCTATTTGTGTTGGGACAGTGTACATTTGGCATACATGGCTGATGTGGGGTTGTAGGGGTAGATGTGCATCGCACAGTTCCCTGCTCTGTCCGATGTGATTGTTCTGGTTCTGCGCCTGGGTGGACCCAGTTGTGTCCCCTGTTCTGCAGTGTGGGTGTTGCACTTTGTGCCACTTTGTCATGGTATGTGCTGTTATTGCTATGTGTGTGTGCTGCAGTGTGCCACGGGGATGGGGGACATGTCCCTGGGTAATTGTGGGTGTGCAGTGTGTTACACCTCATTGTGCATGTGTGGCATTGTGCCCATCACCCCCCGTCCCCCCAGTCCCTGTTGGATCCTCACCCTGTTTTTGTTGTGTCGGGTCCTGTCGAGCTGTGTCCGTACTCCCGCCTCCTTGCACCGTCTCCACACTGATGACTGTGGCCTGGGTTTCCTCCAGCTCCTCCTGTGGCGCTGGACTGCCACCTCCTGTCGCCGTTGCTGCCTTCCTGTTGGCAGCGGGTTTGTACCTGGTTTAGGTTGTCACGTCCTGCCGGCGCCTCTTGGCCTCCTGGATTGGCCTCCTGGGCACTCCGACTGCGTTCCAGGTGGTCGGCTTGTGGGTCAGTTGCTGGTAGTGTTCTGTCGCCTCCGTGGCCTTGGTCTTGTTTCCCTGCGGTCTGCACCCCGTCTTCCTCTTTCTTTTCTCCTTGGCCTTCCCCGAGCCAGTTGTTCCTTGCTGGTGGTCTGTGGGGGTTGTGGGGTTCGCGTTGCCCTCTGCGCTGGGTCAGGGTGCATCCATGTTGCTTCGTGCTTTGGCTTGTTTCTGCTGTGTTGTTTCTGTGGTTTTTATGGTGCAATTTCCCGCCAGATGCGTGGGATTTGCATGCCTGAGGCTGGTTTTCGCTACTTGTACCGCGATTGGCCTCATCGCATGATTTCTCGCGTTCGCGTTTTGCATTATTTCGGCGTGGCGTTGATTTTCACGCTGACATTTGATGCGTTATCTGGTGACTATCGCATGGTACCGCCTTGTTGTGAATTCCACATTGACACAGGGTTATTTTCCCGTGATGGGCTGCAATAATGAAAGTTTCGTTACTCTACTCTTGCGGTAGTTATCACACGTTCTTGTGAATATACCCCTTAGTTGCTGAGGCATTTCTACCCCCAGTGGGGAGCCCTTTTGTTGATATTTGGAATACTTTGTGCTTATGTCTTCACATTTTTGAGGTTCCATCCTTTTACCAACATTCTGGAAAAAAGATTTGAGGATTCTGCTGGAGGGCACTAATAAATAGCCAAAATATAGCTACATTTTGTGGTCTTAGGGAACAATAGGAAAAAATGTATGCACAAGAAAGCATATGGTTTTCTTCCCAAAAATGACATCAACATAAAGTTTGTGGTACTAGGATCTACATTTCTCCAAGTTTCAGGAACAAGCATGGTACTGACCACCACTTTTCATGACCATGAGGGTGGCCATAGCAAAATAGTAGTACTCCCTAAATGTCTGTATTTGTTTATTAACATCCCGATTCCATTCATCAAGCTATTCTTTAAGCGTCTTAGATCCTACCTCACAACATTAGCGTGGGTGGATAAGCAGCCCAAGTTTACCCGAGAGACACGTAAATTGCTGTTTGCAAAGGAAGATATTTGTGCGCTAGATCTGGATCTCTATCATTACTGAGCATAAGCTCAGCTTTCACATTTTTGACATCATCCTATGATGTTCCAACCATTTCCTGACAAAGAGGCAGATACTGCTGATCCTTGCCATTTAAGCACAGACCTCTGCTTGCCTGTCAGCTGGCCGAGGGCTGCTGTGGATACTAGCGGCTGCACCGTTTGGGCTTAGGATCACTTTAGCCCCCTAGCACAAATTGATTGTCTATTCTTGCGAAACTTCTCACTTGGTACCATTCATATGCTCCCCCTTATAAAGGGTCTTGGTGAGTGCATTCAGCTGAAATACTTACAATCGAATACAATGGGGGATCTCTACCCTGGCAGTCAATTCATTTAACTTCAATCAATTATAGATGCTCCCCAATATTTTTCTTATATTATAGGCTCAGAGCTACATGAAGAGCCCTACATGCTTCCTACCCGGCTGCCCCCCCTGACCCTCTATAGCTTGGGTGTGCTCCCCTACAAAGTTAATTAATTGTCTCTATGTGTGTACTACGATGGTGAAGGCCAAGTGGCTATATGATCTAGACCCTTCTCCATCTGAGGAACAGTGGAGGTTCTACTGCACACAAACTGGTGTACTCTCACCAAATAATTTAGTCTACGATATATCCATCTAAAATGTATCCCCAATATGTATTGCATGCCTACCCAGTTGTATAGAATGAGAATCATGGATAACTCCTGCTGTCAGAAATGCTTGGGGTGTGAGGCTAATTGTACTCACCTTGCCCCGGGTTACTGCATTTTGGGATGAAGTATTCAATATTGTAAAACAGATCACTGACTAGTACTCATTTGATAGCTACTGTGAGCTTTGTGAAGGATGTCCCAGTTGAAGTTAGACGCTTAATAGCTAATTGCTCTTACCTGCAAAAAGAGGATGGGGCATGGTGGCTCTTCCTTCAAATAAAATGCTGGTTGCAGATGCTGTATATTGCCAGGAGCAACTTGCGATGGACATGCCCCAAAGCCAACTGGTCCCTGTTAGACCTGACATCCTTTGTGTGGTCTTCCCCCAAACATTTTTCTTCACCCCTCCTGTTTTCTGAATGTGTCTGTAGGACTCTGTCCACTATAACACTGCTAACCAGTGGTAGAGTGCTTATGGTCTCTTTCTTATACATGGCCAAATTGGCCTACAACTGCTTGGCACATTTAAATTACTTTTAAGTCCCTAGTAAAGTGAAACTGCATGTATCCAGGGCCTGTTATTATTAGTGGGTCTACAGCACTCATTGTGCCACCCACCAAAGTAGCACTTTAAAACATGACTCTGGCCTGCCATTGCAGCATATAGTGCAGTTTTAAACTGCTAATTCAACCTGGCAAATTAAATCTTTTGCAAGGCCTAAAACATCTGTTTTAATAAATATAAAGCATCGCTAAGGTAGGCTCTAAAGTCTCATTGGGCACTGTGCATTGTATTTAAAAAGTGGGACGTTGGTTTAACTTTCACATGTCCTAGAAGTGAAAAAATCCTAAATTCATTTTTCACGACTGTAAAGCCAATCTCTCTGAATTAGGTAACACTGGGTTACCTTGTTACATTTAACAAGTGCTAATTTTTGGCAGGGAGCAGGTAGAAATACCCTGTTTGAGCTCAAATGAATGATAATTTAAAATCCTCGTTAACCGTAAAGTCTAAAACTGCTACTTTTAGAAAGTTGCCATTTTCTTGGCCTAACTTTTTGGTGCCTGCTACAAGTGTCCTGGATTATATGGCTGTGAATGACTTTGCTGCTGGGGTTTTTGCATTCCTGCAAAACAGTGAGACGAAGGGAACTGGATGTAGGCAGGATGGGCCATCCTTCCTGGATTGCTGGGGCGGAACTGTTCTCTGCCCCACTTACACTTCAAAGGGCTTACCTCCAGCATGCAGAAAGGAACCTGACACCAACCTTTTACAACCCCAGACTTCATGGAGCCCTGGCAGGGGAACCAGATGTGGGGGTACCCAGGATGTCCCCTCACTTTAAAGGCTGGCACCAGGTATAAATATTGGACCCTCATAACACCTCTTCAGTACATTCCGGGACCTATGTAAGACTTCAGACCCCCAGAGCATTGCCCTGCTGTTACTAGAGGACTTCCCTGCTGCTTGAAGGCCAGCCTTCCTGTTTGAAGGAGGACTGAACCATTTTCCGGAATCCAGAGCCACCAGATGTGACTAAAATGTCTAGTTGGCTGGCCTCCTGTGTAAGCTACAGAGATATAACAAACTTTAGAGGCCCTGAAACCTGGCCTCTGCTGGAATGATTCCTAACCCCATAAGTGCTGCCCCTTGGTCCTGGACCCTTGGAAGTAGTGTTAGAACTGCTGCTCCAGCCTAACTCTAAAGCTTGGGACTTAGGACATTTTTAATGAAATAGTGCCCTAAGCACTGACAGAATACCAGGACCTACCTGCTAACCGATCGGCACAAGGTGCATCACAGGTTGTTCTGATTTTTCTGTAGCTCCTGCTACATTCTGACTCACAGCAGCAAATCCATGTTCAGCAGGACCTCTCCGGAAAGGTACCTGGCCTCAAGGAGCCCTCGTCGGCTACAACCTGCAGTGTCATCCCACTGGAAATGTTTAACTTCCAAAAAGTGACAAAGTGCGAAGGTAAAAATCTTTACTGCCACTCTGTCTAGCAGCTCTGTCTAGCAGCTCCCTGACAACAATGGCGCCTCCACAGACACCGGCCTTGCCTTGTTGAACCAGGCCCAATCAAACTTATGTATAAGACCTTTGCTCCATCATAGTCAGCCTTAACGTTTGATTTTGGCCCAGTCTGACATGACCAGATACCCAGAGCTGGCGTTTTGTTCTTTTAGGTGCTATTTTGCATTAAAAAGTTTAAAAATTAATAAGTACGGTTGTTCTCTGGTACCTGTTCTTTTGCATTGCCAACAATTTTCCTTTCCTCTTTCTGTTTTGCTTTGGGAGAACCTCTCGAACGGGTTTTGTAGTTTCTTCTGTCATTCAGGAGTTCAATACACGCTGTCCTATAATCTTCAGTGTATTAATTACTATTGCTCCCTCTTTGTGGGTGGGCTTAATCACTATGTCATCCCTATTTCTTGAGTCTTTCAGAGCTTTCTGTTACTTGGTAGTGAAGTTGTGGTATCGGATTTTGTTTAGTGCTTCAATATCTTTTATGACAGCTTGCTCAAAAGCTAAAACTTTACAAATAAGGGCAAGAAACGCTGAATTTATAAAATATAGCCAATAAAAATGGCCCTCTCTGTAATGCTGCCATTAGGAAACTACATTTCCCAGCGTCCTGGGAAGTTAGCACTTAAGCACTCAACCACACCCCCAGCTTGGGATGCATGATACATGGAGAACTAACACACATAAAAACGATGTGCATGAGAATTCTCCCTATCAGCAGGGGTCACGCAGTGGCCAGAGAAGGTGACATGGTGGCGGGTTACACTTAAAGCAGTAAGAGACAGCTTTTTGTCATTTTTTACTAACAGAATGGCACCATGAGGTCTTTTTAATATGGATTCTTCCTGTCTATAATATGTAGAGTGTGACAACAGGGACACGCCCCCACCAACCCATATATGACGCTAATATATACCAGAGTAAAAATTTAAAAACTAGTATATATGTGTGCTCTATGTTTGCTGGCACTTCCCTCATGTTTGCAGTGTTTTACTCTAAAACATATATAATTGCACTGTATCTCATCAATTCACAGATACACATGTCTATGCATGCCCATATGTTGTTTTGTCCAGTGATGCATAGGATTTGTGTCTCTCTTGCTTCATACAGCATGCAACAGTTTGATAGTCAAACCGAATGATTGCTATATGTGTATATCTGTATGTCGCATATGTACCTTTTGTCCGCTTATTTTTTAACAATGATACTGCCATTTCTAAAGAACCTGTTTCTCCATATTTATTGAACAACCTGTATGGGATGATAACAGGCATTAGTACATGCCCTTCCAACCAGGAGACAGGCAAGTAGGCCTGCCTTACAAAATATATGTGTTACATGTGTGTCCATTTGACACTATCCTGTGCACACGTGGTTAGGATAATAGATCAGAACAAAGTCTCAAAAGTTGCCCAATTCAAGATCGACATCAGTTGTGTAAATCAAGATTATTTAATGATGAACAAAGAAAATGACCAGCCGACATGTGTTTCGTCACAGTGGGAAGTAGTCCTGTGACTCTTCAGGGCCGAACGGGTAGTAGCAACGAGTAAAGGTGAAATTGGACGTCTGAAGGGACGGAATAAGTCTTGGAAACTGCCCAGGAGAGGGTAACCAGGGGCAGTATCCCGGCGAAGGCACTGTGCAGGGCCCAGAGAATAAGCGCTAATGTACAAGTCGCGAAGTAGTGACAGGCGAGTAAGCCCGGGAACCGCATGGAAATTGAAGAAGAAGCGACGTCCGTCGATCACATGACATCCGGCTTACTCGCCTGTCACTCCTTCCTCCGCAGTTGCCGCACTTCGCGATGTCGATCTTGAATTGGGCAACTTTCGAGACTTTGTTCTGATCTATTATCCTAACCACGTGTGCACAGGATAGTGTCCATATTACCAGTGTGGGTTGTTGACTCACACTAATCACGGGGGTTATTGGGTACTTCCCCCGACCTGGCAGCACCGTACACATACAACAGCCTTGTTACTTAAACACGCACAAATCTGAGCGCCTACTCCCTGATGTACAAAAAACCCTACACAACTTAGCTCCCATGTGTGTCCATTGTTTGACATAGAATTCTGGGACCTGACAAAAACAACAGAACACAACTACAACTAATACAGGGCATTAGGATAGGATTAGACTGAATGAAAGCCCGGGACCTTTGAAAGGCCATGAAGAGGGCTGAAACATGTAGACAATAAATTATGGTGCAGGGGTAGTAACACCCCCCCCAAAAATACCCAAACCATGTAGTATTTAACTATACCAAAGACACCCAATAAAGAAGGGAAACTGGAGTGTCCTTTATGTGTTTTTACTCTGTAGACCCTGTTAGGAACAATATTCGGAGAGCTCCCTGAAGTATGGTTGAGCCCTCCCTGGTTTAAAGGGACCAGGGTGAATCCTGATGATGAAGCGTGACACCAATAGGTTGTGTGAGAGTACATAAACAAACTTGTTAGGTTGTTCTGTTTCCAGGAGTAACAAATCTGAACTGAGCCTAGAATGAGTCATAAGGGTGGTAGGATACCCAAGTGTTAGAATTAATATCTAATAGCCAGGTAAAAATAAGAATACTTTAAATGACCTGTCCACCTGTGACAGGCTTTATGTGTGTGCTTTGCTGTTTTTCACTGTTTCTCCCTGTAATGGTTGGACTCAACACCTATATAAGCATGTTTATATCTGCATATCTGGGACTTATCTAATGCTGAGATGTAACTATATGTATACTGCCTTGCTGTCTATGGTGGATTCCTTTGTTTACTTTCAAAATTTCAATGAATAATTTGTTTTTAAAAAAGTTTCGGGAAGAAGCAAAGTTGCATCAAAAACAGTATTTTACCCACAATGTTTGTATTTTACTAGGAGGTAGTCCTGTGCAGGTGTCATCTGACAACCGCTTGTAACTGTGGAGGATGCTTTGAAGAAAATTATCTTCCTGGGCTTTGCCTAACTGGTCTAAGTGCCAGAGGAACAAAACACCTTCCCAAACCTAGGTCATTGTCTCTACTCTAGAGAAAGTTTCACACCTCATCAATGCCATTAACCAGGTCGGTGACAGTTAGAGGCTAATGCAAATTAGTCTACAGGAGCATCAGACAGGGAAAAAGCTAACTTTCTAAAAATCACCTTTCCTTAATATTTATGAAAACTCTAACTTCACCACTTAATTGGACCTTTAATAAATATTAAAACAGTCATTCAATAATTTTTCTAGCTAGCACCTAGCTTGAAGTAGCAAGTTAATCACTGTAAGGACATGTTGACTTTAAATTTCTACATGTCCTTCTTTTAAATACCAATCACCATGCCTTGTGGGATACAAGGCCTACATCAGTGGCACTTATTAGTATTTAAAATAGAGGTTTCTCTCCTGACAAAGGGTTTATTTTGACAGGTGGATTGCAGTTTTACAAATGCAGCAACCAGTTTGCATTTTTGCCTTGTGAGTTTATTTGTCTTTTCACACTTTGATGGCACATTAGTGCCATAGTCCATTGCGACAGTTAACTTTTCATGCCATCAGTGCATTTCGGGACATCTTATATGAAAGTTAAATAGGCCAGTTAGGTTTAGCCACTTTTGACAGGTTCTAGGTCTCAGAGCACATAGAGTGGTCCCTGGGGGAATAAAGCAGACATGAGGAAGTATAGAAGATATTCAGGCAATAAGTGCAATTCTTCTGCTTAAGACACCCAACAAATTGAATTTATCTGGTTTTGTTATAAAGCAGTCTGAGTTCCCTATCCCTTAGATATTGTCATATATAAATAGTAAAGAGCCCAGATAAGGTAGAGCACTACTCTAGTCAGCGTAAGCTGAGTACACACAATTTGGGCAATTGAGTTCCTATCTCTTAGTTATTGTCATATATAAATAGTAAAGAGCCCAAATAAAATAGAGCACCACTTTAGTCAGAGTAAGCTAAGTATACACGTAAAGATAGCCTGTGCTCACCCTCTGGTAGCTTGGCACAGACAAGTCAGGCTTATCTAAAGAGGCAATGTGTAAAGTATTTGTGTAGCACACACATACAGTAACACAATGAATACACCAAAAAAAGACTCTGCACAGGTTTAGAAAAATATATTATTATATTCTGAACAAAACATGACCAAAACTACAAAATCCAATGTATAGATGTTGAGATATGAATTGTAGAAGAATACGTGAGAAATAGCACTTAGAACTTAGAAGCAAATAGCGCTTTGGGGGTTACTTGAGGTCATGCTGGACTGGGGCAAAGTCAAAGTTTAAGCCAACCACGTTGGAGCACCAGCTGGCTACAGGACCCACGTAGGCCCTGGTGAAAAAAGTACCTTTCCTGGTCTCAGCTGGGAGACACATCAGGAGATGCGTCGATGCCGATCTCGGAGGTCGAGGATCCGTTGATTCTTCTCCATACAACGAGTGTGGTGCGTTCCTTACTTAAGGCGAGGTGCCAGGCTGAGATGCATTGGTTCCATAGAGCGATACACCATGTTTTATTCACACAGTCAAGGGATGCGTTCATCTCTCTGAGCTGCTGCGATTGAGATGCACAGTTCCGGTGCGTCAGAATCTCGAGGTGCTACATTGGTTCTGGGAGCGACACACAGATTTTACTCCTGCAACCGGGTTGATGCGCTGGTTCTGCTACATGTATACAGAAGGTAAGTCAATGTCTGGTTTGCAAGCAGCTGGGTCCACTTCCAGTGAGCCAGGCACAGGAGCAAGGTTAGAGACTTTGATATCCCTGAGTTTCAAGCAACAGGAGTCAAGCCAACAAGCCCTTGGAGCACACTTGGGAAAAAGGCAGAGTCCAGATGCCCTTCAATAAAGTCATAGAGCAGCAGGCAGAAGGGCAACACACAGAAAAGCATGCCTTCCAGATCAGCAGTCTAGTTGAGTCCTTTAAGCAGCACAGTAGTTCTTTTAGCAGAGCTTCAGTTACAATTCCAGTAGGGTCTGATTTTAGGGGTTGAGAGACCTAGTACTTGTACCCAAAAGTTCCTTTGTAGCGGGGGTGACTTCAAAGAGTAGTCTTTGAAGTGCACAGCTACTCTTTCATTCCAGCGCTGTCTCCTAGGCTACCTATGGGGGGTAAATCAGCCTTTTGTGTGGGGACAGGATGCTACCTATTCAGTGAAGTGTTAGACCCTCTATTCTATTTTTCCCAGGCAGGGCCATCAGAATGTAAATGTATGTAGATGGGTAATCAGACACACCTAGACTGCCTGTGTTTGTGGCTATATTGAGCGAATGCACAAAGTATAGGTGTCATCCACCCCAGACGTGTATTGGAGACAGGCTGCAAGGCACACAGAGCAGTAAGTGCAGAGAAATGTCCACTTTTTAAAAGTGCCATTTTTAAAACAATAATGTTGAATCCAACTTCACCAGTAAAGAGGACTTATCATTACCACTCCAAAGATATAAAGCATGAACTGGCTAATCCTCTCTGATCAGGAATTACAGCTTAAAAGTGCATTAAGGAATTCCCAATGTTAGCCTATGAGTGTGGTATGCCTCAACATAGTGAAAAAATGAATTTAGCTGTTTGTCACTGCCAGGACATGCAAAACATAAAAGTACATGTCCTACCTTTCACTTACACAGCACCCTGCCCTTAGGGCTAGTTAAGGCCTACTTTAGGGGTGGCTTATGTGTAAGAGTAGGGGTGTTTAAGACTTGGCAAGTAGTTTTAAATGCCAAGCCAAAATGGCAGTCTTGTCTACCTTTACTGGAATAAAATTATAGCTATTCACACTTTGGTTAATTTGTACAAACCCAATTGTACTTTATTGCACTATTTAACTACATAAAATGGTTCCTTATGGCCACAGCCTGGGTCTCATTATGAGTTGCCCTGTAATTGTAACTGGGCCAGTAACAATAGTTATTGACTCTTTTGAAACTGCAGTAACTTTGTAGAACTTAAAGGGTGAAATTCATAATAACCTTTAGAAACTGATTCTATTTTTCTTTTTCTTCCAGTTATTCTTCAATTCAAATGGGGGGGGGTTACTTTGTAATCCATCAGTAACTCTGTCCCTGCTATCAGTATCTCCAGGGAGCGGAAATATGACACCAAAATCTGGAGACCTTCTAATGAGCCCTCCAACATCATCTGCCTTTAGTTGAAGGTGCATGGGAAAAGTAAAGAGTAACTCATTTATTGTACACAGGTGTTTCCTCTTTCATTTTTCACTGCCTTCCAAAACAAACATAAACTCAAAGATGAGGACACAAAAAAGCCCAGAACAATATTTTTAAGGTTAACTTTACACATCAATTTAACTGCAGTGACGGGCATCATTTAACGTCCAGGAAATGTGCCTTACTAGCTTAAATCGTGCAAAAGTAGCATTTTAAACTCTGTATTTTATCGATAGGTGAAGAGCTAAGATTAATACAAAATATATGTATTGTACTATTGCTGTAGAAATGTTTTCCCTTGAATTGACTCCGATTTTCAAAGGTCTCATTTAAATGTAGAGTACAAAATGTTAAATTTAATATTTTCCTCTGTATTATCAATAGAGAGCACATTTTGCTCATGCAAGACTTTATTTCTATACTACTCAAGTCAAGTGAATTCGCATCATATAGTTAATTTAAACCTTTACAATTAGTTATTAAAAAGAAAAAAAATCGAGCGTTTTCTTTTAAGATCATACAATACCGATAACATTCATAATGATTTGTAAAAATAATAAATGAAGCAAATTCATTTAAAATAAGGTGATTATCCACGCAAATTACCGGCACATTACGATGTCAAGTGTTGCATCTTTTTAACTAGCACTAAAATGTAAAGAAAGGTGCATCTAATGAAAGTGCATAATGCATACTTTTATACTTATATTAGGCAATTGGCATTAGAAAAAGTGTATTGGAAGAAAGTGCTAGTGCAGAGAATTTCCTTTAGGATGATACAGGACCAATAAAATGTCAATTTAATAACCACTTAGTAAAAATGGGAAACAAAGTGAACTCATATAAAAGACAAGTGACTACCCACGCCTATTATATGCACATTATGATATCAAGTGCTGCATCTTTTTTATACAGCCCAAAAATTTAAAACAACGCTCCAAGGCAGCCAGCTGGTTCACCCCCACCCTCCACGAGTCCAGACGCAGCTGCAGATGTCAATCTTCAAATCCGCCGTCAAAGCTCACCACCTCCTCCTGAAAACCACAGAGTAAATGGCCCTCCGAGACAGGATCAACATCAACGCACACAGCTGCAAAGAACTCTTCCCCATCGCCAAGGAGTTCACCAGTCCCAACAGCGAGACCATAGATGTGCCCTGCTACCGAGACCTCTGCAACAAGCTCAGCACCTTTTTCCACCACAAGATCAGGAAGATCTGCGACAGCTTCAACACTCTAGACTAGGCCCCTATGCCCGCCACCATCTCACACAACCAAGCCTTCTCCAACAGACCGTGCTCTGCTGGACCCCGCTCACCACAAAGTACACACTCAAGACCATGAAGAGCATCCACTCAGGAGCCCTGATGGACCCATGCCCGTTCCATATCTTCCACAGAGCAGCAGCCATCACCCACAGCTTTTCCACACCATCAACTGCTCCATCAAAACCGCCACCTTACCCGTTGACTGCAAACAAGGCGAGATCAACCCCCTGCTGCCCAAATTTTTGGGGTTGTTTATATCTTCTTGCCAAAGGCGACATGAAAATTCCTGCTTCGGTAAACATCAATCTGATTTTCGCCAAACTTGCTGGTTGTTCTGTGGTTCTAACTCATGATGTTCCGGTGGCAGATTTTGTGGAAAGCAAGGTGGAAGCATTGTTGAAGAAATGCTACTCTGGGCTAAATCGAGCATTGAGAGCAGCCATATATGCAGTGCAGGCTTTACAATCTCTTGTCAAGGATTGTCTCGCTCTCTTATTAGCTGTTCAGGAAGGAGTCGAATGTTTGGATTTGTTTTTGAATTTGAAAACTTAAGCTGATGTATCCTGTGAAATAATAAAGGCAACAGCTTTCTCTATGGCATACAATGTGGTTTCCCAATGACAGATTTATTAAAGAGATTTGAAATCAGAGGTTTCTCAAAAGGCAGGATTGTTGCATTTGCCATTTCTTATAATAAGTTATTTGAGGATCAGGTGGATGATATGTTGTGCAAATCCTTCAAAAATCAGAAGCATGCATAACTATTCAGAGCTCAAGCTAAACCTCAATCAATCAATCAATCAATCAATCAATCAATAAATCACTCAGGATTTATATAGCGTAGGGAACTACCAATAGAGTATCCAGGTGTTTGCAGGTCCCGGAGGCTCATTCAAATGGCCAGGTCTTGAGAGTCCTTCAAAATTCTGGAAGAAAGGTGATGCTTTGGATCTATATAGGGGGCTGTTCCAGGTCTTTGCTGTGATGTTGGAGAAGGTGTGTCCTCCACTTCTACTTCGGTAGATGCGGGCATATGGGCAAGTAATAGGGAGGTGGAGCATAGATGTCTTGATGGTACGTGGAAGTTCAGGCAGTGGTTGATGTATGTGGTCCTTGGTTGTGTAGTACTTGTGTGCCTGGGTCAGTAGCTTGAATTGGTACCTCTTCTGTACGGTGAGCCAGTGGAGTTGCCTGAGGTGGGTTGTGATGTGTGTATATGTCGTGGAGGTTGAGGACGAGTTTGGCTCCGGTGTTCTGTATGGTCTAGAGTCTCTGTAGGAGGTGTGCAGTGACTTCTACGTAGAGGATGTTGTCATAGTCCAGTCGGCTGGTGATGAGGGCCTGTGTCACGCTGCATCTCATTTGCAGGGGTTGCCCCATGGAGATATTACGTAGCATGCACAAAGTGAGTAAGCAGGTGGGTGTAACAGAGTTGGTCTGTGATTTCATGGTGAACTCGTTGTCAATGATGATCCCAAGGTTTCTGGCGTTGTCGGCGGATATGAGTGTGATTCCCAAGTCTTGGGGTCACCATGAATCATTCCAGGGGCTGCTGTTGATTCTGAAGATCATTACTTCTATCTTGCCTGTGTTCAGCTTCAGGCAGTTGTTCTTCATCCAGTCGAAAAAGCTTGCCATGCATCTGTGAAAGTGGGTCCTGGTGATAGTAGGGTCATCAGTGAATGAAAAGTGGGGTGTCACCTGTGTAGGATATTATGTTGAGCCTGTGAGATCTGATGATGTTGGCCAGTGGGATTATGCATGAGTTGAAGAGAGTAGGTCTGAAGAATGCACCCTGGGGGCCATCACATATATCTTTGGGGTTGGAGATGAAAGGTGGTAGGTGTCGAAGGAGGTGATCCATCTGAGCACGTCCACTTGGAAGTCAATGTGGTGGATTCTTTCGATCAGCGTGTGGTGGGAAACGGTGTCAAAGGCTACTATGAGGTCCAGGAGGATCAGGGCTGCTGTTGCTCCTCGGTTGAGGAGGGTTCAGATGTCTTCGGTGGCTGCGATCAAAGTGGTCTCGGTGCTGTGATTGCTGTGGAAACTGGATTGGGAGGCATCGAGTAGCAGGCTATGCTCCAGGTGTATCATGAGTTGTCTGTTGATAGACCTTTCCAATAGCTTGGCTGGGAATGGGAGCAAGGAGATAGGCCAGATGTTTTTGAGTTTACTGGGATTGGGGGAGAGGTTCTTCAGTAGTGGTCTGACTTGGGCATGTTGCCACACATCTGGAAATGTTGTGGTGGTTATTGAGGTGTTGAGCAGGGTGGTGGGTTCCTGTCCAATTCTTTGGTTTTTGAGGGTGAAGATGTGGTGCGGGCATGGGTTATCGGGAGCTCCCGAGTGGATGGATTTCATTATGGAGGAGGTGTCCTGAGTAGAGAGCTGGTTCCATGTGGCCAGTCTGTGATCTCACTTGATGGCTATTGGAAAAAACATGTCAAAAAGGTTTTCATTTTCAATTTCAAGCAGGAAAAAATAGATCTAATCAACCCTTTTCTGGTAGAAGTCTGAACCATAGACCTCCTCCACACAGCCACAAGACGCATTCCTGACTATATTGAGCAGCCTGCTGGAGCGAGCCTTTCTTTGTATCTGCAGAAATGATGCACAGATGCTTCAGATGCCTGAGTACCCTCCTCAGTAGGGAGTTCTCAGGTTTTATTTGTAGGGTCATTACTGGCAATTTCAGGTGCTTCCCTTAGGGCTTGCATCTTCTTGAAGGGTTTTCACAAACGTCTTGGCACAAAACGTAACTATTCTTCACAGCAGGGGGATTCTAATTTATCCATATGTTAAAGACTAGTTGATCCATTCTACATCACTGTCTATCCTTTTGAACCACACCAGTATAGTATGTCAGATGCTAGAGGATCACGGACTCTTGATAAATTTGGAAAGGTCTTCTCTTACCCGTATGCAGAAACTGGAGTTCATCTGGGAACATTTCCAAATAGATCTGGGTTTTGTGAGCCTGCCACAGATATGATTCTAGAAAATTCCAGATTGTTGCTTGCTCTGGAACAGTGGGCAGTGGTGTCAGCCAAGGAATAGTTGAGACTCCAGGGTCACATGGGAGTTGTTCCCTCGGTTAAGGGAATTGATATACCAGGTTGTTTTTTTCCTTAATGATAATCTATATGATTCTTTTTGTATTTACTTTGTCTTTTGTTATGGGGTTTGTGTGTCTTCATAGTACCATGGGCTTATCTATACTGGGTCCTTTGGTACATCACTTACTGGGAGACTGAAATCCAGTGACTCACAGTCTGAAAGAAATGGTGCCTGTAACAAACAGCATTTAGAGGGGCATGGAATGATGGTAGAACCTAGGGAATTTGTCCAGGTGGTTACCTTTAGGTATGCCAACTCCTCACATTCTGACCACAGATGCAAGCAAACTTGGGTCAGGTGCTGGCCTGGGCAATCAATTCAGGGCAGGTGGCTAGTGTAAGAGCGATCCCATTTTTCCAATTTGGACAAAAGGAAGGCAGTTTTTAATGCTCATCTTCACTTGGCCCTGTCCCTTTTCAATCAGGTGGTGATTGCCAGGACAGACAACACAGTGAAAAGATCCTGACTTAACAAATAGTCAGGCACGGGCTCCCGGTCTTTTGCAGAGATTACTTACCTAATAGCTAGGTAGAATCTTTCTACAAGTGGATATCTTCGCAAGTCTGGAGAATACTCTACTTCCAGCATCCCTGTTCAAGTTCCAAGAACAAGGTTTTTGGGGACACTGACATGTCCATGGTTCAACTACTAGTGCATACCCTTTCTCTTCCTCTTATACCCAGGTTATTGGCATATCTAAGGAGGGAAGAGATGGATCTGTTAGAATGGAAAATATGCTTTTGCATTGTTTTACGTAAAGGTTAGCATTCGCGGCACCTTTTTGTGTATGGCCGACATTTTGAATTATTATTGAAACCAATCCTTTGCCATTTCTGAGAAATGGCCTTCTCTAGGTTATGTTTCTTTGGAGATGAATTTTGCTACAAATAATGAATACACTGTTCTTATTAGTGCATACCTTTTTCGTTATATATAGGCCTTCTCCCACTTGTCTAGTGGTGGGCAGAGGCAGAGTGACCTTGAATAGTAGCTAACGTGTGCCCGGCCTCAGAATCGAAACTTACGCCTTTGTAATTTACTGTCCAGCTGCATCTGCTTGGAAAATTCCATGGTGGGCGTGCTTTTACTGGTTTCGAAGTGTACATAATGTATCATTATGCTTGCTGATGTCAGTCCCTCTGAAGCACTCCCTAGTGCCTGGGCAGACAGGGCTCCACTCTGAGCATACTCTGAATAAACAGATATTGGTTTTATTCTCTACTGTCTGACTGACTCTTCGTTTGGTATGGAAGGCTGAGAGGTGGTCTTATGTGACCCGGGTGACCCGAATTGGGTCACTTCCTTCAGTTGGCACCCGAACAGGGACTCCTTCGGGTGAGTGACCCATCCCCTTCCACGGACGGGGGAGGGAGGTCGAGGCCATCGTCGGGTCGGACGGAAGGATCAGGGATCCCTGCATGAAGAGTTCCTGGTACTCGCAGCTGCCCCTTCTGTCCTGACGGACGGTGCCTCGCCCAGTGGTCATCCCGACTGGAGCCCTAAACGGCAAAACCCTTGGATCTGACAGTTTGATCTGAAGAGTCGGCAGTGGAGAATAGATTTGTTTGACCTGCACATATCAGGTGAGTTTGTTTTGGTTCTTTGAGGAGATGGTACCATTTTGGTTTGTATTTGGTACAGTCTAAGGACCGTCTTTTGGATAAAAGCATTTGCACTTGCTTTGCCAGGCATAAAATAGTGAATTTGTGTTCTTTTGAAAATGCTTGGGGTCAGTAAGTTGTTTTCTTTGTGCTGTCGCTGTTGTTCTATTGATGCTCGATTGGAAGAAGCTCAGCTGGCGCCTCCAGAAGGCACTCCAAATTTTGATATGTATGTGAAGCCTGGTCTTGGCCCTATTATGTTTAGTACATTATGGCACAAATATATGAGGGACAATGCCGAGTTGCAGTGGCCGTTGACGGGCACCTTCATGAACAAAAGATTGAGTATTTACAAAAACAGTTGTTTAAAAGATGAAGTAGGCAGTCTATGTTTGATTCCCTCAGAAAATGGCAGAAAACAGCTAGACAGAGGTGGTTAAAGGCAGAGAAAGAGGCCCGGAGGGAGAAAATGCAGACACTGACTCAGAAAGCTGTAGCATATGATAGGGAAAAACAGGAAAGGGGTGTTGAATGTGAAGATAGAAGGTTTTGATTGCAGATTGATAAATCATATGTGGTTCAGGAAGAAGATGACGTTTTTGTGGAAGAATTGTTGGATACTATACCCCCGCCTCCATATGCCCCGCAAAGAATATAACCCACTGTTCCGGTGTCCTCACAGCCGCCCATCACGGTTGTGTTTTCTGTCTCTGTCTCTGTGTCTACTGCTGTCGCTTCAGCGGCTGTGGCGTCGACAACTCCTTCTCCTTTGTCTTCCGTTTCTTTGCCGTCTGTGGGAACGGTGACTGTTAGTACTCCTGCCACGCCTATTGTCTCAGCATCCCTGCCCCAGCTCTTACTCCTGTGATGCAACAGCCAGTTACAATTGTGCCTGTTACTTCTGTTGTTTCTCCCTCAGCAGTCCTTCATCCCCCGATATTTGTAAGTGCTGAGACACCAGTTCGTGGGTTTGAGGAACGAGACTTATAGAAATTTCATGAGCGTATGCGCCCTTTTGTACGGTCTGCGGTGGGAGATGAAGAGAAGAAGGTTGTAGCTAATAAGGCCATGCAGTGGGGTCGTAATCCCATTTATAGTGTGGAGGATGTTTGGAGCGTGATGAAAGATTATGAGCCTTTTGTACAGCAGCATGCCCTTAAACATATGTCCTCTACTTTGATTGGCCTCTGGCAGCAATGTTTTGGAGATGATGCGCCATAACTTTATTTGATATTAGGGACCGTGTGTATGCTAGTGGTTTGGACCCAGGTCAAGTGTTTGGGAACATTACAACATTGGTTGCTTATAGGGGTAGGTTGCACAATAAGAGTCCTACCACAGTATCTCAGTTTCCTATGCGAGAGGTCCATCCCATATATCATCCAGAGATACCAGAGTTAACGGATCAGCGTGGTAATGTTACTCGAGCGGAAGTGGCGGCCCGGTTTCAAGAACAATGGGTTTATACTCTGTGGAAAAGAAGTGAGGTTTTGTCCCTTAAAATTCATTTACCCGATCCTATAAAAGATCCTACTTCTTATAATAAAGAACTGACTGAAGCGGCTTCCTCAACGGTAAAGACTCTTGCTGATATTGAAATGTTTTTTGGTCTTCTTGTTCCGGTTGATATTTGGAGGCAAGTCCATACTCAAGATCATGTTCCGGAGTTGGGTGGTACTTGGGATCAAATTAAAGCATGGGACCAGGAGAGAAAGCCAGGCGATAAACCCCGAGCTGAGATACTTGCTTTGCCTGGTCGCATTATTACATATATGCATTCTCTTATTCCACTGAGAAAAGTAGATTGGGATAAATTGTCAGCTTGTCGCCAGAAGAAAGATGAGAGTGTGTCTGATTTTTTCACTCGGTTCGAGGATACGTTTTTAGATTATAGTGGCCAGGATTTGTCTATTGAAGGGGGTGTTCGATTGTTTGTTAACAGATTTGTTTCTAATTTGCTTCCTGAAATTGCACTAGATTGCAGGCTTCTGAAAGTACCTGGTCCACCTCTTCCCCCTCTGTTATTTTGAATATTGCACAATATAATGAGCATTGAGATAATGAGGAGAAAGAAAGGACAGATAAAAAGCATAAGGATTTAAAGACAAAGAAATTGTTGCAGCAGGATTTTAGAGGGAATGGCAGAGGATGTGGTGGTCCTGCCCGAGAGCTTCCACGTACTAGTAGGCAGCCAAGTACAACGCCTCTAGGGCCGAATCAGTGTGCGTATTGTAAGGAGGAGGGTCACTGGCATAGCGAGTGCCCCGTGCTCTTGCAGAAGGTGGGGGTCCCTAGAGGACGCGGTTCTCGTGGACGGAGTTGTGGAGTTGTTGGGGCTGAGAGGGCACAGAATGCTGCAGCCTCACAGGGTCGTTCTGATAATAATTATTTTGATGACCCTCGGGATGGACAGTATTACCATGATGACTATGACATGGAGGAAGTGACAGGAATGTCTTACAGCTAGGACAGCCAGGGACAGAGTGGGGGACCAGCTCCGATACCTGTAGACCAGCGTGATCCTTATGTAACAGCGGAACTGCAAGGTTCGACAAAGGAATTTTTGGTGGACACAAGTGCCACAAAACGTTCTGTTTCTCAAAATATGGTCCCTGGGGTGGCTCTGTCTGGCCATAATAATGTGTCGGTAGGTTTTTCTGGTGTACCGGTTGTAAGCCCCATTTCAAGAACTCTTGCGTTGACCATTGGTCCTTTTACTGTGGACTCGCCATTCTTGCTGACATCTAATTGTGGTGAAAATTTGATGGGTTTGGATTTGTTGAAGAAATTGCATGCTACTATTTATTGCTCCCCGGCAGGTGTCTATATGACAATGGGTCCTGATGTAGTACGTGCTAAACAGAGTTTGTCCAAAGATACGCCTCTTCCTGTTGAATTTGCAGATGTGCCACCCACTTTGTGGGCGACAGGTGATACAGATGTGGGACTGCTGCAGATACCACCAGTTTCGATAAAAGTTAAGGATGGTGCTATTTTGCCCGTATCTCCCAGTGTAAAATACCACAGGCAGGAGAACGAGCCTTATTGCAAATTATTCAGGATTTGATCAAGAAGGGAGTGGCTGAGGAGACGACTGCCAATATTTGTAATAGTCCTATTCTTCCCATTCTTAAACGGACGCCTTCAGGTTCTTCTGATGACCAAGAAGATGTCTATTGTTTTGTGATTGATTTGCACGAAGTTAATAAAATAGTGGTTCCCAGTTTCCAGTGGTCCCTGACATTACTACTCTTTCGACAATTATTCCTTCCACTGCTAACTTCTTCTCTGTCATCGACTTGAAAAATGCATTCTTCAGTATTCAGATTCATCCAGATAGTAGGTACTTGTTTGGGTTTACACTAGCTGGCAGTAGCTTTAGGTTCTGTCGAGCTCCTCAGGGCTGTACTGAGAGTCCAAGTGTTTACAGCCAGGCTTTAAAGTCCCAATTGGATTCCCTTTCGCTTCCCGCAGATAATGTATTGGTGCAGTATGTTGACAACCTTCTTATTGCTTCTGATACTGAACAGGGTTGTAGAGATAGTACTGTTAAATTGTTGTTGCATTTGGCCCACCATGGACATAACGTTTCCCTTTCTAAATAACAGTATTGTCGACAGGAGGTCACCTACTTAGGTCACCTACTGTCGAAGGAGGGTAGGAGATTGACCCCGGAGCGCATCACTACCATTGTTAAAATGTCCATCCCACAGACTCAGAAAGATGTGCGCGCTTTCATAGGTATCACTTCCTACTGTCGGCAGTGGGTACCTAACTACTTTTTACTAATCAAACCCTTGCTTGCATTAACCATTAAAGACGTGCATGAGCCCCTGCCTTGGACGCCTGAATGTCAGCAGTTGACCAATTGAAAACTGCGCTTTGTTCAGCTCCAGTACTTGGCACACCTGACTATAACAAACCGTTTGTGTTGTTCATCCATGAGATGGCTGGTTGCGCGCTTTCTGTTTTAACACAAAAATTTGGAGATAAGCAACGGCCGTGTTCTTATTTCTCTGCTGTTCTTGACCCTGTCGCAAGAGCCCTCCCGAGCTGTCTGAGAGCGGCCGCGGCTGTGGCCGCCTCAATAAGACAATCGGCTGGACTCGTACTTGATACTGATCTCACAGTCATGGTACCCCATGCTGTGGATACACTTAGGAATAAGACTAAGACACAGCACCTCACCAGTGCACATCTGACTTTTTACGAATTAACACTGTTCGCTAAATTTATCACGATTAAAAGATGTGCCACTCTGAATCAAGCCACGTTACTGCCCCTTCTTTATGAGAGTAATGAGATTGATAAACATGACTGTATCTTCCGGACGGAAGAAGAGACGAAAGGACAGGTAGACTTGACTGATGTTCCCTTATCTGACCCACAAGGGGAATTATATGTCGATGGCTCTTATTTTAAATTACTAGATGGCACTACAACTGCTGCGTATGCTATTACCACGCTGCGTACTGTAGTTGAGACATCACGAGTTCCTTATCAGTCGGCCCAAGCTGCTGAGCTTGTTGCCTTAATACGAGCTTGTGAATTGAGGGAGGGACTGGTTTTCAATATTTATGCTGACAGCCAGTACGCCTTTGGAGTTGCGCATAACTTTGGGCGACTCTGGGCTGAGAGAGGGTTTCTTACTTCACATGTCACTAAGATTCAGCATGGGCATCTTATATTGAGGCTTTTGTCTGCCTTGACACTCCCTGAGAAATTGGCCATAGTAAAGTGTAGCGCCCACCAGAAAGTTACTGACGATGTAGGTAGGGGAAATGCGTTCGCAGATCAGACAGCTAAGGAAACAGCTCAGACAAAAATGAAAAGAATGTTTGTAGCAGGTCCCACTAGGTGGGTGCCTGAAGTTACCATGTTTGAGGATACACTTGAGTATGTGAAAGAGATAGAAAGTGAAGCCACAATGGAGGAATTAGCAGTGTGGCAAGAAAGTACAGCACAATTGAACGATGAGGGATTTTGGATTGATAAGTCAGGAAAGCAGAGATGGATGTTACCAGATGCATATGTTGTTCCTGTAGTCACAATGGTCCATGGCCCAGCGCATATCAGTGCTAAGGGTTTTTGAAAGTTGTTAGACCCTGTATGGCAGAATGACAACATTTCTAAGACAGCTGCACATTTAGTGAAGTACTGCATGGTGTGCATGGTGCACAATCCTGGAAAAGGTACCCCTACACCACCTGGTTATTTTGCACCACCTACTTTTCCTTTTGAGGTCCTTCAGATGTATTACATAGAACTAGGTAGGTGCAATAATTTGAAGTATGTTTTGGTGGTTGTCTGTGCATTCAGTAAATAGGTTGAGGCTTATCCCACTAAAGACAATACAGCCATTATGACAGCAAAGGTACTCCTGAAGGAGTTCTTTCCTCGTTTCGACTTACCACGTTTGATTTGGAGTGATAACGGAAGTCATTTTGATGCCAAAGTGATTCAATTGATTTGTGATGGTTTGAGTATCAAGCAGAAGTTTCACGCTGCCAATCATCCACAGTCAGCAGGTTTAGTTGAGAAGTGCAATGGTACTCTCAAACTGAAATTGGCAATGATTCAGGAGACCACAGGGTTACAGTGGCCAGACGCTTTACCATTAGCTCTTTTGTCGACAAGAACAACAGCACATTCTAGGACAGGATTGTCACCATACGAGGTCGTGTTTGGATGCCTGGCAAATGACTGGGGCATCCCACACCCTCAGCGGTTTTCAGATATTGAGTACCCGTTGTTGATTGACTACCTGTGCCAGTTAACTGAAAGTTTACATTCTATTCACCAACAGGTCCGGGAAGCCCTGCCAGCCACACCATAGGGGCCCGGACACGATATTCAGCCTGGCGATTTTGTGTTGGTGAGGAATTTTCAGCGGAAGAAGAGTTTGGAGCTGTGATGGAAGGGACCAGAACAGGTCCTCCTATCTACACGCACAGCTCTTAAAGTCACTGGCCGAAAGAACTGGGTGCATGCGACTCATTGTCGCAGGATACCTCTACCCTTGCCCTATGATCAATGGGTGAGGGATGGAGTAGGGGACTCCGAGTGTGAGAAGGTGCCTCAGTTTGTTCCCTTTGGTGACGCTAGGCGGACTTGGACCAAAACGGATGAGGAACATGATGAAGTGCTGAATGCAGCAGTTCCACCGGAAATACGGACTATCCAGGAGCCCCTTTTCACTGATCCCTCTGTGCCTGGAGTTACTAGGTATAATCTGCGCCCTCGGCTGAGGAACAGTACACCAAAGGAGAAGTCAGATTAGTTAGAGATGGACTGTGTAAGTTAGGGTGCACTTTGCTATAGTACCAACATAGTTAGTTTAGGGTGATGTGAGATTTGTGCACTGTTTAAACATTGGACAGAATAGAACAAAGTATCCCCTTGGGGGTACATTATCCTGGTTGATGTGGGAACCCGAGCTGAGGACAGAGCAAGCTCCACCGCCGGTGCTCAAGAGCACCAACATTTTTGATGGACAATAGGAGCCTGTACCAGTGAGGCTCTGACGGACACTGGGAACTTGTATATTCCTTTTGCTGGCATATTGCCTCCTTGTTTCATCATTTGCTATGCAACCCTTTGGCAGGATGGTTGCCGACGAAGAGCAGCCAGTCACTCCCCCTGTTTATACACGTATATTCTGGTCTACAAAGAAAAAGATGTTATGTGTTATTCTTGTGATTTTGCTGCTATTGATTCTGAATGGGGTGTCCTGGGTTTTGGAACGAGATCAAGATGCACCATCATGTACTAAACATAAGGTTGTTTCTCAAGTCTGCGCAAAAAGAACAGCCCGAGTAATGTATTTCTAGACACACATAAAAGGTTTTTTGGAGAAGGTACTTCTTGCTACCCACTGAGTCTGTTACTAGCTTATGGACTGCATATCCATTGTCACTTGTTAATTACACTTATACTCGGCCCCCTGATTTCGTAGAAGTACAAGGAGTATTTGGGTTTGGTTATCCAGGCCCATGTCTATATCATCGAAAGCCACGAGGCATAGGTTATCCAGGATGTAACAACAATACTTATTGTGATAATTTCTATATGGAAAAACAGAATGTAACATTGGTGGGTTGGCATTACAAAGAATTGACAGTTCCCTGAGAAGCTGGTTATTACCCTGCATGTTGCCCAATTGTCAATTTTACTAACCTCATTTTGTATGCCAACTGTTCAGGGGTAGTTCTGCGTAAGGCCACGTACTATATGGTAGATCCAAAGGACCCTAGTACTGTTGCATGAAATTCCAGGTATGCTGCTGTAGATTATGATAGGCGTATTTATGCACACCCAGGGTTTTTCTTTTTTTCTAATGGGACTTATTCTAATATGCATAATGGTACAAATGATGTGGCCCTTGGGATGGTGTTGCCTTTAGGTGTGCCTTACAAACATGCGAAGCCTAAGGTCAGATGGGTTAAAAGAACACTGACAAAGGAATTTTGCGAAGGGGTGACAGACCTTGAAGTCAATAATTATAGTAATGGTATCACTTTTGGGTATATTCTCTCCTCCATTATTACCTTTGGTGGTACTGCTATGGCCAGGGGCGAAAAAGCTAGAGAATATTTTGGATGTAAGCTGCAGATACTGGCTTTGCGTGACATCACCTCCCAATTCGAAAGTATACGAATATACTCCGAGCAGACTAGATATGCAGTCGATTTTATTCTGGCCAAGAGCAGTGGTGTGTGCGCAGTAGTAGGAGACCAGTTGTAGTCGGGATCACCAATATGGAAAAGAACATTACCCAACACATTTTAGACATTCTAGAAAACGTTAAAGGAATGGAAAGTGGGAACTGAAGTTGGTCACTTTTTGGTGGATGGGGTTGGATCCTTGAAAAGGTGATTTATTTTGTTGTGATTTTGATTTCTTGCTGTGTCCTGATCCAGTGTCTCCCCTTTTGTTGCTCTTATTGCACCACCCTCCTCGCTCCTAAGAAAATATCAATTCATGATACTAATGCAACTATTATGATTCAGAAAGAAGTAGAAGACCTCATGCAAATAGATGAGGGTATCTTTGAGACTTCTTCCCTCCTTACTGTTACCCTTCCTGATGCTGAAGACATGGAGTGCTCCTAAAACAGTTTACTCATGATTTATTGAAATATATGTATTTTGCTATTATACAAAATGTTTAGCTCATGCTAAAAGGAGGGTCTGTTAAAATGGAAAATATGCTTTCGCATTGTTTTATGTTAAAGTTAGCATTCGCGGCACCATTTTTTTTTTTGTCCTCATTCGCCACCAATCTCGCTTTGAATACACACTCAAGCAGTCCATACCCACAATCAGCAAGCTGAGAGGCATAGACGGCTAAGGATTAAGAAAGCCCGCCTACCGGCACCTAGACTTGCTTATGTGTACGCAAAGACACCAACTAAGATAACTCTATTTACGAGCTCCAAGAGCTAGATGGCCTTTGTCTTAAGAATTCCAGCTTTATACTAGAAATCTCCGACCTGGCCCATAGAGTATTAAGGCAGCATAATCATAGGACCCGGTAAAAAAAAACAAATAAAAAAAAAAATATACAATCAACTCCGGGACCCATCTCGCTTTAAGTATATTCCAAAATGTTCTCTTCTTTTTGCTGCCTGTTCTCAATAAATCCAACTTGGAAGTCACCAGAACGGAAGATTGCCAGTCAAAAAAGGAGGGAGGGATAGATTCTGTCCATTTTATACATATTTGTCTCCTAGCTAGGAGCATGGCATAAAAAAGTAACGACCTTGCAGGGCCTTTGATGTTATCCTGTAAGCCAAAAATGACCAAGGGCAAGTCAATAATAACAGGGCTTCCTATTGTGTCCGACAAAAATTTCCCGATGCTGTCCCAAAAAGAAGTCAGAGCTGGACACTCTTGAAACATATGAATGTCGGAAGCCGAGGCCAGTCCACATTTCTTACAGCATACAGGCGACTCTTTGTTGATTTTGGAAAGCCTCAGTGGGGTGAAATAAGCCCTGTGGATGGTGAAAAGATGGTTCCTTTTTAACCACGCGGGTTTTACAATTTCATATAAGAGTTTACACGAACACTGCCACAATGTGTCACAGTCTTGAGCTGGTAAAGAGCTTCCCCACAATTCCTTGGCAAGTTTAAAATCACCATCCACTTCCTCCAAGATTGCCTGATACCAAAAGGAAACTTCCTTCTTCCCTCGGGGTCTAGTCACAAGATTATATTCCAGATCATTGCCTCCCCCTAATAAGCTTCCATAAGTTGTTTGTAAGTACGACTGACCCAACTGGCCAACTGGAGATATTTAAATTTAGAAAGGCCGGCCCCAACCCTTTCCCTAAGTTGTTCCCATGTTACTAGGGTACCGTCTGAGATCAGATCCCCCCAAACTGCCAAACCAGCTTCCCTCAGAGGAGCCGCCAAGCTATCCCTCAGACAATCTGGACCCCCAGGAGAATCCCATAAGGGCGCCATGCTAGAGAAGTATCCAAGAGCGACCGACCTCCTCAAATCTGCCCATGTTTTACCCAGGCCCTGCAAAACCTTAAGCCTAACTTTTTTTTTAAACTTAGCATCCCCAAATTTAAACAAAAAACCCTCCACCGGTAAGTGTGCCCCCTGAAGCATGGCTAAAAACATCCCTCCTGCTCCGGTGTTGACCGGCATTTTCAATAACATACGTGCATGAGAAAGTTGGAGGGCCCAAGCATAAAGCTGGATATCTGGCAAGGCAAGGCCTCCCTTCTCCCTCCTACGTCTTAGCTTTTTCCAAGCTATCCTTGAGAATTTGTATCCCCAAACAAAAGAGTTAATATCCCTCTGAATTTTATCAATTTGTGATTTCTCAAAGTAAAGAGGGATACAGTTAAAAAAAAAAGGTAATCTTCGGGAGGATTGTCATTTTAACTAAGTTGACTCTACCAATGATGGAGAGGGGGAGCGAAGCCCAGATTTTCATTAACTTCATGCAATCTCTCGCCACCATAGTCAAATTAGTTTCAGCTATCTTAGCTATGTCTTGCACAATGTTTACCCCCAGGTATCTCATTCTGGGGCTTATCTGGTGCTGATATTGATTTGCCGCCTGGTTCCAAACCATTATCTCAGTCTTAGCAGCATTAATTTCGTAACCCAAGACGAGTCCAAACTCCTGGGCTTGGCTAATAACAGCTGGAAATGCCATATCTAAATCAGCAGTAAAAATTAAAATATCATCGGCATATAGGGCTACCTTCCTCTCCCACTCTCCATACTTGAAAGGCTGAATGTTGGAATCCTCTCTGAGCCGTTGAGCGAATGGCTCAATATATAAATCAAAAAGGAGAGGGGAGAGTGGGCAGCCCTGCCTAGTGCCCCTAGATATATTAAAGGGCTCCGTAATACTGCCATTTACCAAGAGTCTAGCCGAAGGTCTCCTGTAGATAGATTGTATTGTACGACGAAACTTCTCCCCAAGATTGAATTTTTCCAAGACCTCCGACAGGTATATCCAATTCACCCTGTCGAAGGCCTTGGTGGCGTCTAAGGTCATAGCTTTCTAGGGGGATGGAATATGTGGAGGCCAGATCAATCGCCCCAATTAGATCATATGTTAAGTGCGATAGCTGGCGGCCTTTTACGAAGCCCTTCTGGTCTGAATGCAGAATGTCCCCTGCCACTATGCCCAATCTTGCTGCCAGTATAGATGTAAAGATTTTATAGTCGGCATTCAGTAAAGATATGGGTCTATAAGACCCACAATTAGATGCCGCTTTCCCTGGTTTTAAGATCAGAACTATAGTGGCATCGTTCCATGAATCTGGCGGGATCAGTCCTCCTTGCAAGATCTGATTAAAAAGGTTAGTCATGATAGAAATAACCTGATCCCCTATTACTCTGTAAATCTCAGCTGGTAACCCATCCGGCCCTGCGGCCTTCCCATTGTTACCATTAAAGATAGCATCCCTTATCTCGACACAGGTAAAGGCCCTGTCTAGATATTGCTGTTGTTCTGGACTAAGGGAGGGGAGCGGAATATCCCCAAGCCACCTCTGTGCACTGTGGTTATTTACGCTGCCATCCTCCTGGTAAATTGATTGAAAAAAGGCCTGAAAGGCGTCCCGAATTTCCTCATCAGTAACTAAAGTACCCTTCTCATTTCTGATCTCCTTAATATAACTCCTTGCTCGGTCCGATTTACTCTTCCAAGCAAGGAGTTTGCCCGCTCCTTCTCCATACTCGAAGTGGGAGATCTTACTGGCTTCCCATCTTCGAGTAAGCCTGATGTTCAAAATATTTTCAAGCTGGGCTTTTAATCTGCTGACCTTATCTCGCTTCTTTTGCAAGATTTCAGGGGGTACTGAACCTGAGAGATCTACCTCTGCGTCTTTCAGCCTAGCTTCAATATCCATGATCTCTTCCTTATATTTTTTGTTCCTATAACAGGACCTGCTAGTAATTTGGCCGCGTAAAAAGGCTTTCAAAGAGTCGCATACTGAAGTTATTGAGGCTGTACCAGCGTTCACCTCCAAAAACCATTCCACTTCTTGTGAGAGAAAGGAGACTTCTTCCTCCTCCAAGAGTAAGGCTCGATTAAAGGACCAAGTCCTAATTGAACTAGGGACTGGGCATTTCAGTGCCAGAAGGACCCCGGAGTGGTCCGAGAGATGGGGTGCCAAGTATGCAATGTTCTTAACCAGGCTCCTTAATGAATAACTGACCAGAACAAAGTCAATTCTTGACTGGTGCCTATATTTATAGTTTCGATATGACACCCCTAACTGCTGCCCTGATCTGTCTCTCCAAATATCCGATAAGGTGAACTGTCTCATGGCCCCAAGCAGATACTCCCGAGATTTAGAAAAGACCACAGCTCTATTAGTTGGAGTTTTATCCAATGCCGGGTTCAAGACAATATTAAAATCCCCTGCCAGGACCATCGGTTCCGGGAAGTCCAATAAATGAGAAAATATCTCTCATCGTGATTGGGACCGTAATATCCAATTAAGGTTAGCAAGGTCTCCATTATTATAACTTTTACGATGACCCATCTACCATTTGGATCTTTTATCTGAGATAATATATGGGCCCTGTCTGTTTTTTTAAAAATAATTGACACCCCTCTAATATTTGCTGACTGACTTGTGTCTACATGGGAGACTACCCAACTTTGAGACTTTAGCAAAGAGATCATCTCTTCTTCCAATAAATGAGTTTCCTGGAGGACAATGACCTGCGCTGAAGAGTCCCGCTAGATATTGCAAGATCTTATCTCTCCTTGGTCTAGTGCGCAGGCCATTGACATTCCAGGAAAGAATCTGAAAGGAACTCATGGTGGCTCCAAATTCCCCTTGTGTACCAGAGTCAAAATATGGGATGTCAACTTCAGCACCTTCAACACCTGCGCACAAATCCCCCCACTACCTACGCCCTTAATCTTAACTCTAGAGTTGGACGTACCAAAGTGGCGAAAATGTGGATTTAAAAATTTGTTTCCCCCCACTCCCCCTTCCCCTGCCCCTGTGCCCCACCATCCCCTCCCCCCACCCATGGAGAACCCTACCCCCAGTCATCCGGACAGATGAAGTCCAGATATTTGCACCCTGGAGATTCCCGCCCTCATCCACCGCAAAGAAAACACCACCAGGAATACTGAGAGAAAAAAAAAAAAGAAGGAGGGAAAGAGCCAACCTAGCTTTACCTAAGCCGACCTATTACAGTGCAATAAATGTGAAATATGATATAAGAAAGAGGGAAAGAAAAAGGAACCTTATCTGTACCTTATCTATACCCCTCTTATTCTTTTTTTTTCCTTTTTCCTCTTTTCCCTTTCCCTTTTTTTTTTCTTTCCTTATAAAGCATTGTCTGTTTCCCCCATGAGCTTACTGCATAGAGAAATACTAGTATTGTATATTTTGTTTAAAGGTAGGCTATCCAGGGAACCTAGAGAGAAGCTGGGAATAAAGGCAAGGTAATAATATGAAGATATAGCTAGCCCAACTGTATATTTGCAAGCAAGTCTTCAGCCTCCTGTACTGATCTCACATTGTACATTTTGTTTTTAAACATGATCTTCAAGGAGGCAGGAAATTTAAGTTGAGCCACAGCTCCTAACTTTTTAAAGTCCTCCAGCTTCCTACCCAGCTCCCATTGCCTATCCAACGTAACTCTGGCCAGGTCTGATCTAATCTGGAATGGAAAATCCTTACCCTTCAGTGACTTATATTTGAGAGATAAATTAAGAATCTTATCTTTCAATGAGTAGGTATGGAAATTTATAAGGATTTTCCTCGGTTTAGATCGATTCGGATTTCTTCTGAAGGGGTCTCGATGGATTCTCTGAATGTCCCGGCCCAATTCATCCTCCGAGATCTCTAGATCAAGTGATTCTTTTAAAAGAGTGATCATAAAGGGCTTAAGATCATCGCCTTCACTCCCCTCTGGAACATTCAATATTCGCAAATTATTCCTACTTGAATTATTTTCTAATGTTTCCAGCCTGTCTCGCAGGGCCCCCTCATCTCTTTTAAGAGCTACTAGGTCACCTTTCAGGACGTCAAGCTGTTCTGTTAATGCCCCCACATTAGATTCTAATGTCTCCGTCCTTGTATTCAGGAGGTCCACTTTATTACCAGCGACTCGCAAAAGCTCCTGATCTCTCCTTGGTTAGCGGCAGAGACCTCAAACCCTTTTTTTATATCTACTGATAATGAGGCCATAAGAAGCTCCAAAGAAGAAATTGAATGTACCTCTAAATTTGGAGCCTCTGAATTGGAAACCTCTGAATTTGGAGCTGACGCTCCTCTGTCCGAGCTTCCTTCCTCCAAAACCGGACCCTTAGGTGAGACCTGGGGGGTATCTGGAGATTCAGCTTGAGGTGTCTGGTCCACCACCTCGTTCCCTACCTCCATCGCGTTATCTATCCCCTCCAAAGCAGAACTTTCAATATCAACCAGAGCCAAACCCCCAGCAAGTGTATGGCCCCCCGGCTTTATCTTTTCAACTTTTGAGCCATCTAGGTTAGCAGGTCCAACGAATCCAGGTTCCTGCTCAGTTATGTCCCTTTTCCCCAGCTTTCCAGCCTCTCCCTGCCTCACAAGGCACAGAACTTCCGGTAGGACCTTAAAGTACGACCTTAGAGAAGGCGTGATCTTGGGCTTAGCTTCTAGAAAAATGCCCTTAGACCTAGTTGTTTTAGTATTCTTTTTTTTGACTTCCCCAGATAAAAAGGTCGAAGTATTTTTCTTTTCGGTCTTCAACTTTCTCTTAGTGCTGCTATTGCCGTAACCTTCCCCAGAACTGTTACTCGTGATATTGCCAGCAGTTTCCGCACTTATGTCCAGACTACCCTCCTGTCCATACAGATGCGCCTGGGCAATGTCCTTCCCAGCAGACTTTGCCCTTGCGAGTCCACCTCCTCCTCCCCTGCGTCTTTTACCCTTCTTAATCCACTTACTGTTGCCCAAGGGAGAGTTAGAAGCAAAAGCAGAAGCGAAAGCCGAGACAGGGGAATCCAAAACAGCTGGAATGCGTCCTACCTGATTGTGGGACACCCCACCAACCAACAAACCACCACAATCCTAAGGCTGCTCCGCCGGGGCTCCGACTTCTCCAGCGTTGCCAGTACCCTCCTCACAGCCGTACTCGCCGCTCCCCTCAGCACACTCGTCCCTCTCGATGCTCTCCAGTTTGGCCGCTATGCCCCTGGTGCTGCCCCTGAGGAGACCATGGGCCACAACTCTCCGACTCCTTCTTAGCTCCAGCGCCGCCGTCTCCCAGCGCGTTAGGCAGGGAGGGGCGGAAGGAGCGGAAGCCAGGCCGGGACCGAGAGCCGCACCACCCCAACACACATCCGCCAAAATCCGGCCCCCGGGACAAGCAAGAGCGGAACCCGGACCGGAGCCCGGACAGATCACCCGGCAGCCGCCCGAAAAAGGGAACACCTCAAAAAAAGAATGCTCCGATCAAGAGGTAACCTGGCTTGACATTGACCCCGTAAAACCTCTCAGTATTCCACGCTAAACACGGACTCCCATGGTGTGGGGAACAGGCGGGGCCTCCAGGTGCAGCGGCAGCTCAGGTTGCTGCCGCCATGTTCTCCGATGGTTTTCTAATCTTATCATGGCACCATTTTGTGTATGGCTGCCATTTTGAATTATAATCGAACCCAATGCTTTGACATTTCTGAGAAATGGCCTTCCCTAGGTTATTTTTAAGCCCAGGCAGAGTTCGCGTAGCCGCGCTACGCGAGCCTACGCGAAGTGGCAAAAAAACTCCACAACGCTACGCGGAGTTACGAGAGCATGCAGAGTTTCTTGTTCCGCATACTCGCATGTGTTCGTGCATACTCACGAGATTTTTTTGACGTTCGGCAATGCGGATTGAGCGTTTGGGGGGAAATATCATGCAAACTTCACCACACGGTCGCCAATGGGCACGCCCATCTTGTTTTCCTACTCTTTGCATGGTTCTGGGGCCTGTTTTTCATCCCTCTCTAATCTTGTCAATCCTTTGCTTTTTACACTATTTTTCAGATTTTTTTTATTTATTATCTATCCCTCTCTCTCCCTAAGTGTATATTTTGCATTTTATTTCTACTTTTACAGCGGTTTTTCTACTGTTTTATATTACTTGCTTTATTACTTTCCTACTTCTTCTCCTGACTTTATTTTTTACTCCTACATTTTATTTTCCGCCCACCCAGAACCATGGCTAAGGCAACTACTATCTCTAGTAGTAAGAAGGGGAAGGCCAAGGCTACTGCTGCACCTGCAACCAAGAGCCACCTTCCTTGCAGCAGGCAGTGCCCGGAAGGGGTGCAGCCCCGGGCCCTTTTCTCCTAGGTGGAGGTGGCCGCCCTTGTTTTTTTTGTACAGCGCCACCTCCCCTTAATCTTGGCAGCAGGCGGCAGGCCCGGCTCCGGCTATGCTACCCAGGAGCATGACCGCTGGTGGACGAGGGTGCACCAAGCAGTGTGTCGCTGCTCTGGGGTCAGGCGCACCCATAACCAGCTGACTCACAGGTGGTCAGACATCTTGGACCGGGAGCAGGACCTGCTGGACCTGCTAGGTGTTGAGGTCGTGGGGCTTGGGGAGAAGCTAATTATAGAAATATTGTGTGTTCTGTTCTGTGTTATTGCGACTATTAATTTTTTCCCAAATAGCAAGAATGCTGCTGCTTACATGCAGGTATGTTACGTTTAAAAATCTTATATTATGTTGATTGTTATTCTTCTAGACACTAGACAGGTGCTCGGCACTACTAATCTTACTTGTTTGCAACTTTGCGCCCGCTTGGGCTGATTATGTAAGAGAGTTTAGACAACTTAAGTTAGGTAATGCTAGAGAGACTCCAGTCCTTTGCTTTGTCCTGTCACTAAGATAGTGGTGGATTGGTAGGTAGTTTAGTTACTTAGTATTAGTTGGTCATTTTTTAGCATTCCGTGTGACACTTCCTCCGTCACGTCACCTGCTTCTGACTCCAGTCCTTAGTAGAACCTTTTGTAGTTTGTTAGTGAGTGAGTAATATAGCAACTCATCAGCACATCAGCAGCAACCAACCAACAATTTGGTATAAGCAATATGCATGCGTCCATCAATGCATTTTTGAGGACTAAAATAAATGGAAATGCAGACTTAGTGAACAATTGGCCCGTCAAAGGGGGTTGATTCATTGATGATTTGATTTTCGAATGAGATTGAAAAACTTAGAAGAAGCAAATATATTTTTTGCAATTGAATTCATTTCCAATGTCTCTGGAATAGGCGGGCTAGGCTAGGTGGTACTTACTTACAGGTTTAGGATTCTGGAATCGGAATGGAACACTGGAATAATAAATAATAACTAGACGGTCCGCGATACTACTACTAGTCGATCAGACTAGATAGGTAAAGTTTATTGCAATTGTTGTTTCCTGTCCAAAAATGTTTTTAGAGCGTTTTAAAAAATATTTTATTTGTTTCACACCAATCATTTTTTGTCTCTTTATTATATCTTACATGATCAGCATCCAGGGGCAAGAAGACGACAGGGTCGTCTGAGGCGGGACTCGGAGATGGAGATGCCTCCCAGGGCCAGATCGCTTCTCTACCAAGGGCTCTGCTGCTGGCCCCAGTAAGTCCTCCTTTTGTTAATATTAATAATTATATTTCCCTAACTTTTAATGCACCTTATTTTTTCCGAACTATTATTTCCGTTTCCTAATTTTTTTTTAACCAAATTTTCTTTGATCTATCTGTTTCTAAAATCTTGTTATCCCTGCATTACCTACCTACTTAGTTATATTTTGTTCTAGTGTCTGTTTTTTTTTTACATCAATCTAACTGCCTCTGACTCTGTACTCCTATTAGTCTGTCTGTAGCTTGCCCAGTTGGCCACTCTTTATTTTTAAAAAGTTTTAAAACTCAGATTCACCAATAGCTCTAGCCACTGAGTCCAGTCCTTTGGGTTGTCCTCTTCTTAAGCTTGAGAGGCTTTTCAACAATTGCCACCAACAAAATGTCCAACCAGATATTTTACTATTTTTGATAGGATAGGACATACTACTGTCTACTCTACTCTAGTGCCCGATTTGTAGTGATGTATGTGGTATATGTATTGTATTTTCTCAATCTTGCTAGTGAAAAAAAATAAATAGGGGGAGGCGTATTTGCCATCTAAAAAATGTGTAATGTTTTTTCTAGGCATACCTACCACCTGTGCCGGGGCCAGCGGCGGGGCAGGCGATGCCAGCAAGAAGGGAGCAGATGCGGCAGCTTTTGCAGGGGTGGGTGAGCCAGCAGCAGTGGCAGGTGGTGGTAAGTTGTACTTATATTCCTTACTTATTGACAATAGTTACACAGTCGATGCAAGGGTGTACTGTACTGTATTGTTGAGAGAGACTAAGTTGCTGTGAAGAACGGTTGAAGAAGACACCCTTTACTTAGCATTAGCATTAGCATTAGCGGCGGGAGTTCAGTAACTAATGGCCTCTTCTATCTGACTCCAACTCAGCTGGGAAAGTTTTGTGATGAAGACTAAGAGTCATACAACCTTGATGGATGCGTTGAACGAAAAGGGAAAGAAGGATGGAAGGAGGAAGGACGGGCGACATGTAATATTATATATATGACTGACAGAGAAGGATGCGTGGGATGCATAGGTGGCTGATAGGAATCGGATGCATGAGTGGTTGAAGGATGGGTGTAAGGTGAAACAAAGGCTGCCTGTCTGGCTGGGTGAAACTGTATGGGTGATAGGAAGAATCCTCCGGGGGGTTTCCTGGGTCAAACTCAAAGGCAAACAAGGAAGGACGCGTGGGTGGTGGTTAAAAAAAAATTACAAATGTATGTTGTTGGTGAAAGGTTTGTTGAGAGAATATTTAAGAAGAATGATAGCCATGTTTACTTTAAATGGATGGATGCCTGGATGGTACAATCATCATAGCAAAGGTGGAGACTGTCAATGGATGAAGACAATGTAAAAGAACAATAAACCGTGGCAGAGTAGCAAAGTTAAGGAGAATATAATAAGAGATTCGAATTAAAAAATATAATGGTAGAAGAGCAATGCAATGATAAATGCAAGAATCGCTGGTAAGAGAAACAAGGACTGTATTTTTTCAAGGTTTTTTGTTCAAGGTTGTATTTCAGAATACTCCCTTGACTCACAGAAGTTTGCAAGTACAGCATATATATTGTGTATCTATGTACCCATACCGACCCACCATTATCAAGTGCCTCCCTCCAACTCCGAGGCCCACTCCCTAGTCCCTACCTATGCCATTTTCGACTGTGTCAGGCTGCCATGGGTGGCCTATTGGCTGCCGTCATCTCATATATAATCAATGATTTTTTGGATCAGATATCATCTGCCTTGTTGTAGTAGTCAGGGTGAAAGTGAAATTGAGCAGCTGCCATTGATGTAACAGAGTATGGCCATAATAGAAAAATAAGAAAATTGTGTAGTTGTAGACTACAGCGGCCCCACCTGCAGACAGTAGTAAATAAAATAACGTGAGTCTGTGACATGAGTATGTCTGTCTAGGGTGCAAGGTGACTGAGCTGGCATGCCTAATTGCCTACAAGGTTAATTTAGCTAAACAAGAGCGAGAGAAAGAAAAAGACTTGTCTACTCCATAGTGCCTAGTAGTAGTAATGCCTGAAACTCCCACAAATGTTAGAGGCCGAGGAAGTGGGAGAATCCCACAAATGTTATGTACTGTGCTTGCTAGATCTAATGTGCCACTATGTGTATGATTAATTTTGAGCTACAGTTTTGCTCAGAGTATTGGTTACAATTGTCTTTTTTTCTTTTTTGATATAGTTACTCCTTCCCAACCAAACAGGAAGGAGTTAGCAGCCATGGCCCGGCGCCGGAAGCTGGAGGCCATCTGCAGAGAATATCGGCGGATGTTGGCTCTGGCGGAGGAGGAGGAGGAGGCGGCAGCAGCTGCAGTCTCCTCCACTGCCCCAGGCCCCAGCCTGGCCCCCCCAGTGGTACGGCGCCACGGTCTGGTAGACGCCCGCCACACTTCATCTTCATTCAACACTGCTGCCTCCCCCTGTGTATGCAATTGTAGAACATTCAAGCACCGCATGCTCCTCCGGATGGCGCGCCTAGAGGAGCGGGTAAAGGACGTCCTGGCGATTAACCGTCGACTGCGAGCCCGCCGCTAGAACTCCGTTGCCTTGCCCATTTTTTTATTTTTTTGGGGTGGGTGGTGGGCTGTTGGGGAAAAGTTGGGGTTTTTATGGACAATGGACTTTTGGAGTGGAAAATCTTTGGACATTGGTTGGGGTTAGGGAGAGGGGTGGGTCAGGTGTTGTGGGTTTTTCCAATAGTTTATTTTGTTAGGGTAAAAAATAAAATGTACTTACTTTACATACGATGTAAATGTTTTGTGGGGGGGTTACTCTTTTACTTCACAGGGTTTCCTTTGCTGCTGCAGGGCTGCATCCAGTTTTTGATTGAAATAATAATCTGCGATAGTGTAACACACCAACTGATAGATGCAGTACCCTCACTTGTGACTTGCCCTACTAGTACTGTCAGTCTCTGTTCCTAGTCTATGCAGTCTGCAACTGGACATGGAAGGGTGTGGGTGTGTGAATTAATGAATTAATTTCCATATTAATTAATTATGCCTCCCCCAAACTTATTCTCTTACTTGTGATTGATGTTTATTCTTACTTAGGCAAAGCGATGGCTGCATGTTGATGATGGTTTGGTTTCCCAAGATGCCATGGTGGTGGTGGTAGTAGTAGCAGACACTGACAGTGACAGTAGCATTTGCAAAACATAGAAAATGAGACAGTCAGTCGCCTGGGGGAGACTCAGGAACGAGTAGTAAAAGTACAGTACACATGAAGACTGGCAAACAAGAAACCATGATGATGAATGATAAGCAATGCTAAAGTAAAATAAAATATAATGGTGGTGGGGATAGCCTAGTACAAGTTACAAACTGAAGTTGACTCGACCTATGTAATGGGCAAGAGTAACCTTTAGTGCTGGAAGGATGATAAATCGATGCTGGTAATTATAATTATGATGGATTATGTTCCTCTGGAAACAAAATTTACTCATGAATACTGAGCATGGGTGGGCAAGCAGAAGAAGATCCTCGCCCTGCCTTGAGTTAGTGTTGCTTTCACCACATCCGCCCCAGCAAGTGTGTGATCAATTATTGGTGTAAATTCAATTTAGTCACACCTCAATATAAATCACACAGCCGGGGGAAGAGGGTTAGGGTTTGATGAATCGTTGGGAAGGGGTATTTGAGGGAAAGGTTTGACAAAGGCAAACACTACACATGGACAACACACAATTATGGCAGATGACCATCATAAATCTGTTAAGGGAGAAAAAGGAAATGCATGCATGATGATGTCTTGATGGCTAATGATGAGTAGTACTAGACTAGTAGTACAGGGCAGCAGTATATTATTAATTATTATTATTATGCAATTGTCTTGCCTGTCTGCCCCCAGAGAGACCCAAATTACATACATTTTATGTTCTGTTGTACCGGGCTTCCTTTTAAAGCTAGCAAAGAAAATTAAAAAATAGCTGTAGGGGTCAAATATATAAGCAAACATAATAAACAACAACACACACAGTCGTAATGATTGAAGAGAAAAAATGAATCAAATTAAAAGATGATGATACTATAAGTTACTATGTTAAGGTGTGAGTTGTTTTTCCCAGTATATCACAGGGCAAAGGCCGGCCTGTAACAAGTGTAGATGGAAAAACAAAAGGGATATTGAAAAATCAAGGAGAAAAGTAAAGTTAAAATGGATAAATTAAGGAGTAGGGCAACAAGAACACTTTAAGAGGCGGCATGGCTAAATCATGTCTACCCTGTTTCCAGAATTAACCAACAACAACAACAGGACAGAGCAGGCCCGTGGTGCCCACCCAACCTCTACTTAGCTTAGATTTAGAGTCAGACAGCACTAAGCACACATATACAGCAACATAGCATTTTCCAAATTAAGTAACTAAATCAATGCACCGCTCTCAGTCATACCACTACACTCGCCTCCACCAATACACAGACATGTAGATCTGGTGTGGTTGTTGTTGACTAGATTACCTTTTAGGCCACTTCATGAAACGCCCCGAGTTATTCCATCAATCATCTCCGATCCTACTGACTGACTGCGAGTATAGTACGGTCATCATGGTGTCCAACTCTGTAGTGTACCTAGGGAGTCCAGATTCCAGAATCAAAAATGCAATGGATCGGCCTGCAGTAATACAATTTTGTTACTAAACAACAAGAAGGGAAAAATTGACTTGAGTCACTTTTTTGTGTGTAGATTATACTAGTAGACTTCATGCACAACAACAACACAAACACCAATCACTCAGTGTCAGCGTCCAATGCATGCCATCATTTACCTGTTCTTAAGGGGTAGTCCCTCTCGGCTCAGAAAGGAGGATAGCTATAGTCAGGTTCTTTGGAGGGACTCGACGAGGCAGGCACACATTTCTTGTACTCTTCTCCATCCAATGTCTGGCTTCAGGGAAATGGATTTGGGGCGAGTCAGGAGTGGACTGGAGCAGGACTCGGAGGAGTGGACTTACTTCTTCACTGACTGAACACAGTTGTAACTCCAATCCGGCAATAAAAGAGTAAGACGGTGGTGATGGATTTGTTGTGATTCGAACCAGAAAGTCAGAGACACACACAAATAATAAAAGTAAATAAGGAAGAAAGAAAGTAACAAGTCGAAACTCGAAAACCTAGTTGTCACGGAAGGAGAGCTCATCCTCAAACTCTGGTGGTTCACCCAGAAGTAGGTCATCTAACACACTACTTCCATGACCTAAGTCGACGTCTTCATCTTTCTGCTCTGCTACTTCAGGTATGGTGTAATCCGGTGGTATAAAGTGCTGATTCATTTTGAGCATGGTTAACCTCTCCACATTTTGGGGTGAGAGACTGGTCCTTCTCACTGTCAGAACGGCACCAGCAGCACTGAAAACACGCTCAGAAGAGACGCTCAGAAGAGACACTTGTGACAGGGCAAGCCAGATAGTTTATCGCCAGCCTGCTGAGCACTGGCCATTGGAGCCTTTTCCCATACCAATACACCAATGGGTTTTGATCAATGTAGACCTCTGTTGGGTCATCCAGATAGGCCTGGACGATCTGCTCAATGCTCAGGGGTGCTCCGCTTTGCTCGGCCTCTTTTGCCTTTGCCTCAGCACTGGACCTAACAAGCCCTTGCTGTAGAAACCATTCCTGTGCCGATTTTGGTGGGGCTGATGCTCCTGTTCTTGTTGTTCATGTTGTTCTTGGTGTTGTTGGTGGTTTTGACTGCTGTGAGCCAACCGCACTGCTCTTCGGCTCTGAAGTTGAACTTGACGCTGGCTGCACCACAGAACTTGTTGTGGCCTGGAGTAGCAGGCCTCTAATTCCCAGCAGTTCTTGTTCTAAGCGACTTGCTTTCGCAACTATCCAAGTTTTGTACTTGGCAACATCTCCTTCTAAAAAAGAAATCTATGTGTTCAGTACTTGTTTGTACCATGGATCCAGAATTGTGGCAGAAATATAATGGTTGAATGACACAATGCCTGTTTGCACCCTTGTATTTTCAGATAAGTGAAGGGTTAAGCTCTCCACCAACTCATATGCTTCTTTTTTCCTCCACACCTGTGTACATTGCAGACACCCCCTTCAGCTGTTTTTGTAGCATGTGCAACAATGGGATAGCTTGGCCCATAGTACAGTCCTCCTTGCTGACTTCACGTGTGAAGAGCTTGTAAGGAAGTAGCATCTCTGTCAGGCATTTAACTAGGCCCCATTGGTCCATCTCAATGATCATACCTTTCACAGTAGCATCCCCGCTTCGCATGACATAGTCATTGTTTGGTCTGTACTGCTCAAACAGGCATTCAAGCATGTAATAATTGAGTTCCAACGTGTTGGCACCGCCAGGATGAGTGCTTTAAGTGGCATTCTATGCTCACATTGAATGATTCTCAGCTGCTTCCGGGCTTTAAAAGAATGGCTGAAATATGTGCAGATTCTTCTGCAGGTGGTCAGTAAGTTGCTGACTCGGTCTTCTTTTTTCAGAAAGTCTTGAACAATGATATTAATGCAGTGCACCAAACACAGGACCCTGAAATAGCCACCATCGTGCATGGCCTTAACTATATTACTGCCATTGTCAGTGGCAACAAAAACAATGTTAAGCACTCTTGGGCGCAGCCATTCAAAGTCCTTGCTGTCAAAGTCTTCCAAAATGTTTGCAGCAGTATGAGAATTCTCCATGGCGATCATGGCTACAGTTGCATGTTTCCGAGTGGCATTAAAAATCTCAGCAGTGTCAACAACACCTGCTGCAGATATCTTTTCTCTAACTCCCAAAAAAGAGATCCTGTGTGCAGTGATGCACATGTAATCAGTGGCTTGGCAACTGGTCCACATGTCTGTTGTCAGGGGATAGTGTGAACAGCACTCTGTTGCAAATCTTGTCCAAGCAATTCCAGCATGTCGTGATGTAGTGCTGGAACAGCAACTCTGGTGAAATAGGACCGGCTGGGAACCTTCCATTTTGGGTAGATGGCTGTCACAAATTCAAGAAAACCCACCCCTTCCACAAAAGAAAAAGGGAGAAGGTCCAGCGCTAACATTTTAGCCAGCTTTGCATTGTACAAACGTGCCATTCGGTGGCGTTCGTACTGCCCCTCCAACCTAAACATGCTGAGAATGGTAGGCTGGATTTTTTTCTTTTCTGGTGCCACTGATGCAGGTGACTTCTTGACGCCAGATGTTGTTACGTTGCGGTACTCTCTTGCCTGGGACCCCTTGGTGTCTCAGCCTGACTCTCTCAGCCTGACTCGTACTTGTGCCACTGAGATGTTGCTGATGAGGATGTGGGCGGTACCACTGCACTGCTGGGGACAAGGCTACTTTGTGTGCCAGAGAAAATGTCTCCCTCTTGTTCACCTTCCACCGCGATCATATTTTCTACTTCTTCATCCCCACCAAGAGCAATGGGTGCAGTATTTTGGCTGCTAAGGTGCGCCTCCCACTGGATCAAGTTGTGTTTTTTCAGATGGGTTGTTTGGCCTCCGGTACCATAGTTTGTACCAAGCTTACCCTGACTAACACCTTGTCCACAAATGGAGCATATAGCATTGTTCACCTCCTTCCTGCTAACCGAAAAGAAGTCCCAAACTGGGGAGGTCAACTTCCTGGCACTGCTGCTGGCGCCGCTTGCAATGCTGGATGAACTGGTAGGTGGGCATGAAGTTTTATTCTCTGCAGTATCTACTTCTACAGTGGTGGTACTTGTGGTGGATGTACGTGGCTGCTGGTGAAATATGGAAGCTGGAGGTGGTGTTGATGGTATGATCTGTGTTGGTGGAATCCGTGCCACATCCCTCATAGCAATTTGGGATGGGGTAATGTCGGTCTCCACTGGGGCGGGACTAATGTCCATGATGACTAACTCGTCATCATCCTCCTCTTCTACATCTACCTCCATAACTCTAAGGCTTTCTGGAACCTTCCTTTTCCCTAGCCTTGTCTCGTGGCGTTTCTCACTCTCAGACTGAGGTGGTGGGATCCAAGTGGCGTCTAGATCATCAGAAGGGGGGCTTGCAGAAGAAGCTGATGGACCAACCCTCCTTTTCCTTGCTGGGGATCTGGAAGACAATGGATCTTCCGAAAGAGTGGCTTGCTCTTCTTCTTCCTCTGCAGGATGCTTGATCTCCTGAACTGCCCCTACTTCAGGAGGAACAACTACTATTGGGGGTGGTTGCGGCTGTTGTTGCCCACTTATCTCAGTTCCCTGCATTGATTGGGTACTACTTTGCGATAACGATAAGTCAATTTCAACATCACTGCTTGTCGGCTTTGTCGTGATTAAACTGGCTGCCTCTGCGACAGACATGGGCTTGGGCCTAGGTTGGTGGGGTGGGTCCACTGATGCAGGGGTGCTGCTCCCAGCTTGCTCCCCAGACACCACTGCTGCAGGAGCAACTTTTGGTTTCCCAAAAAAGGTCTTGGGTGACATACCGGTCTTGGTAAGTGGCAGTGCCTTCTTCTCACTGGCAACTTTCTTGGTACTGGACCTGGTACCTTTCTTTGGGGCCATCTTGAAGATGTCAGCAGCACGCAGTGGCACAAGTTGAAGAGATGTCTATGGTTACACGTCACGTGACGTCGTGCGCAGCAGGACTTCTGTCTGGCAGTACAATGGGTGATGTTGTCGCCTCCTCTTTTGTGCACCGAAAAAGCAAAGAAGCAAGAAGAACATCAGTGAAACGTGACATTCATTGTTGTGGTTCAGTCGCTACTAGTAGAAACAAACAAATATAATATATTTAACTTAGTGTGTGGTTGGTTACACTTGTCAGTGTTATTAATATTATTAAATGTATTACCTCAGTTATTAAGAAAACATAACAATACAGTGTAGCCTTTTGTGAGACTTTGACAACAACAAGTGATTTCATGGTTTGTGTACTGTAGTGTACAGTACACTCAGGAAGGATAGGATAGAAGAAGTACAAAACTACAAATGTAACGGACCCGGTTTGGCATTGTGCATCATGTGGGATGCAGCATTAAGGGAGCTGCAGCTGACAATGGATGGAAGCAATAAGCCAAGAGGAACAAAGGAAAGACATGCAGGCCTATGGCAAAAGCACACTAACTACCACCAAAAAATGGCTACCAGGCACATGGTCACTCACAACAACCACAAGCAGGAGGCCTAGAAAACAATGAACTCAAGCAGGCCTATATGGACACAGGCTTTACAAAATGGCCCCTGGCCACATGGGGAGGCTCAGCCAAGGCAAATGCTGACCCACGCACTATTACAAAAACACTCACACACTGGCCAGACAAAGGAGACATGCTAAACAACACAGCTTCAATACAACAATGCCAAAAACGAAACTCCACAGGGCTAAAAAAGGTTTGCAAGTTAAACAACAGCCACACACATCGAACAAAGGCATTTAATTAACACACATGAAAAATGTGAAAAACCCCAAAAAAACACATTTTGCATTTCAATCCAATGCCATCCATGCCGTAAATGATGTTTAAATTCAACAGACGCCACAGGAACAGTTGTTTCATGCACCCATGAGTAGCTCTGGGCCTATTGGTTGGAAAACCTATTGGCAGAATAGGCCACATAGTGAATCAATCAATTCAAATCAATAATATTGCAAATGTATTAGAAAATATAGTGAACTGTGCTACATTTTTTGCTGGATAAAAGAAGAAAAAATTGTATGCAAAAGAACAACCAGCAAGAAGGCATGGCCACCACAAAGAAGGCTTGCAGACCTAATGCAGAAGCACACGGGCTGCCCCTTCACAAAATGGCCACCAGCCACATGGCCAGGCCACAACAACAAGAAAGGAAAGACAGACAATGCAGGCCTATGGCAAAAGCACACTGGCTGCCTTCACAAAATGGCTGCCAGCCACATGGCCAGGCAGGCCACAACAACAAGAAAGTGAAGACAGACAATGCAGTCCTATGGCAAAAGCACACTGTTTGCCTTCACAAAATTGCCGCCAGCCACATGGCCAGGCAGGCCACAACAACAAGAAAGAGAAGACAGACAATGCAGGCCTATGGCAAAAGCACACAGGATGCCTTCGCAAAATGGCTGCCAGTCACATGGCCAGGCAGGCTACAACAAGAAGCAATAAGCCAAGAGGAACAAAGGAAAGAAGACATGCAGGTCTATGGCAAAAGCACTACCACCACCACAAAATGGCCACCAGCCACATGGTCACTCACAACAACAACAAGCAGGAGGCCTGAAAAACAATGAACTCAAGCAGGCCTATATGGACACAGACTTAACAAATTGGCCCCTGGCGACACGGGGAGGCTCAGCCAAGGCAAATGCTGGCCCACTATTACAAACACACTCACACATTGGCCAGACAAAGGAAGGAGGCATGCTAAACAACACAGCTTTAATGCAACAATGCCAAAAACGAAAATCCAAAGGGCCAAAAAAGGTTTGCAAGTAAAATCACACACATCCAACAAAGGCATTTATTTAACACACATAAAAAAAGTGAAATACCCAAAAAACACATTTTGCATTTCAATCCAATGCCATCCATGCCTTAAATGATGTTTAAATTCAACTGACACCACAGAAACAGTTGTTTCATGCACCCATGAGAAGCTCTGGGCCTACTGGCTGAAATGCCTATTAGCAGACTACTGGGCTAGTGAATTAAATATATATTGAAAATTGATTAAGATTTCAAAAGTTGGAGAAAAGGTAGTGAACTTTGCAACATGTTTCCTTTATAAAAGAAAACTAGTAGAAAAATTACATACAAAGACACAACTAGGCCCCTACTGAAACTACAGGCCACCCACCACAATACATTTTATAAAAATGATGAAAAGTACAAAAAAATGTAGGTGCAATGCCCCAATTAAACAAACAACAACAATTTTCCAACTTACTTGTAAAATCTTAAATCCAAAAGTCCTCAAATCCAATGATATATGATGCAGCAGACACAAAGAGTGATCCTTCCAACAGGAGATGGACAAAGCACTGGGAGGAGCCTGCTGGTCAGGAACAGGAAGTTGGAGACTCTGGGGCACTTCCTTCCTCTTAAAAATGTTTTTTTTTAAATGAATATGGACTCATTTAACAAAGAAGTATAGCCAAATGTCAATCTGAGGAGTTTTTTTAATCCAAATCATCATTTCGAGAAGTTTTTGATGCTGCTGGAGAGAGATTCTTCTCCAGATTGCAAATTCCACGTGTTCGGGATCGCGATCTTCACAAAACTTCCGCCGGAAGTCCAGTGGCGCGCCTGAATGACGTGTTCGCGATCGCACACTCTCGTGGGACGGTGCAGCCGGCTACCAAATCACGTCGCGCTCGCGAACGGATGTGAAATCTTGTCGGCGAATGCAAGCATCCCGGTAAGTTGCTCCCGCGCGCGCGGAAATGCATTTGGAGCGCGCAAACACAAAAAACCTCTGCTCCGTTGCAGAGCGCAGAGTTTTCGGTAACTCCGCGTTCTTGCCAAAAATCCGCAAACTCCACGAGCAGAGCGGATTTTACGGCCAGAGTCAGTTATATTTCTTCTGAGCTGAATTTTGCTACAACTAATGAATACACTGTTGTTATTAGTGTATACCTTTTTCATTAGATATAGGCCTTCTCCCACTTGTCTAGTGGTGGGCACAGGCAGAGTGACCTTGATTAGTAGATAACGTATGCATGGCCTAAGAATCGAAACTTACGCCTTTGTAATTTACTGTCCAGCTGCATCTGCTTGGAAAATTCCATGGTGTGCATGCTTTTACTGGTTTCGAAGTGTACATAATGTATCGTTATGCTTGCTGATGTCAGTCCCTCAACACTCCCTAGAGACTGGGCAGACAGGGCTCCACTCTGAGCGTACTCTGAATAAACAGATATTGGTTTGTATTCTCTACTGTCTGACTGACTCTTCGTTTGGTATGGAATGCTGAGGGGTGGTCTTGTGTGACAAGGGTGACTTCCTTCAGATCTCATTCTGAAAGCTCCTTTTGGGCCCAAAATGGGGTGGGATGTATTAATGTCTCCTTTGATCCCTCCTTTTCCCCTAGGAATCATGCTAGAGAATGGGGTTGACTGCATTGTTGTTGAGAGGAGGGGTTTGAAGATGTTGGGTCTTTCCTCTCCTGTAGCCTATTTAGTTCAAAAGTCTAGACGTTTTTGTACCAGGAAATCCTATGATCATCATTGGTCATAATTTTCTAAATGGTGTAAGGCTAGATTTTTAAACCCAGTTAATTGTGAATGTAAGTGGGTTTTGCAGTTTCTTCAAAATGGTTTTGATGAAGGTTTGGCCATTGCTGCCTTAAGAGTGCAGTGGGCAGCGATACGAGAGGTCAAGGCTCATTGAGGTATTCCTGAAAAGGATTATCTAGGTGTGGGACTGTTGAAGGGTTTTTCTTTGATGATACTATGAGGCCAAATGTAAACCCAGTGATCCCTTCTTGGGACCTTCCATTAGTTCTTAAGGCAGTACAGTCCTGTTGGAAGGTTGTTTATTAGTAGGTGCAGGTAGGTACCTACAGCTAGTAATAACCCCATAATCACAAATAAGGTCCAGTCAAGTCTCAGTAAATTAATCTTTGCTCAACTCTTGGTAGCTTGGCACACAAGGAGTCAGGCTTAACTTTGGAGAAAGGTGTGTAAAGCATGTAAAAACACCTATACAGTAAATAGGTAAGACACAAAACACAATAAAAATCCAACACCAATTTATAACACTACGAAATATATTTATGATTAAAAGGACACCAAAACGATTAAAATCCAATGTAGGGAATTAGAGATATGAATTTTTAAAGAATAAAAGAAAAACTAGAGCTGATAAGCAAATAGCACTCAAAGGGTTAAAAAAAGGTTGCGCTGGACTGGGACAAAGTCAAGAGTTGAGACCACCTGCGATGTTCACTCTTACACTTACTTCCAGAAGTGTTGCTTTATTCAGGAAAGTGGTCCACAGCACCAGCCATGGGTTCAGAAGCTCTGGTTTGCCTCTTGGGATCTGGGACTACAACTCCCACAATGCACTCTATCAATCCAAGCAAAATCTAGGTGAAGCTTGTCAGCTGGAGTTGTCTTTGTTTTTGATATTGCAGGTACCCTTTCCAGGGAGTGGACTCCCTACCCTTTTAGACAGGCAAAGTGATTTTGTTGTGAAGTCTTGTGAGTGCAGCAGGTGTAGTCTTTATGAGTGTGAAAATTTAAAAAATCTTCCTTTGGCAAAGCACTTTTAATTTCACTAACAACTCGTGGTCATTCATTCCCATGCAGCCTCCATACTTACAGATCTCTGTTCACACAATAATAGAGAGAAAAACATCTCTCTCTATACACTCCTCTAAGTAAAGTGTGCCACTATGCATAGGCATATGTTAAAAAAAAATTATTTTGTTAAAAACTTTTTTAGTGATGTTCTACGCAGAATAAAAACAGTTGTCTTATTAAATTGGTTTAGGAGCAAATTTCATCAACAGTTTTAGAGCACCATTAAAACATCAATCATTTCAAATATACATAATTTAAAAACAAACTAAGAGATGATAAAAAATAAAGGAAACAGTAAAGAAGAAAGAGAGTATTCGTAAGACAATTCAATTTGTCATACAGGCAGCCTATCAGAGTTACAGTCTTTTGCGCTAACACATTCAACTGATTAGGCTTCAGTTGCGTCGACACGTTTCGAAGGTATCCTTCAGGTTTACACCATCTTTTTCAAGACCAAAGATAACTCTTAATTAATGTTATGAATATCTTTCACCTATATACAATAAAGGACAATTAATCAACATGTTCATTCACTAATTATGATTAGCAAAATAATCCTATACAGTACAACAAACATCCTTCAAAATGCATAGTACTATATTACCACAAAAGACAATCGAAAAACAATAAATATATAAAAAATATATATTTATCTTCAAATTCATATCTCTATATTTTATATATGCTTAGTGGCAACACCATATCACAATTATCCATCTCATCCACCCATTCTGCATCAAACCCGTCACCAGACCCCTTTTTCCACTTCGCATTTTTACTATGAAACAGTCAACCTTGTGATCTAATAAATATCATCAGGTTATCACGGGCTCACCTTCCGGGTTTTCCCATCAAAGTGAAGACCGTCTTTATTATTCGTTTGCATCAATTCTTCTAGATTGTTTATTATGTGGTGCCAATAGTCCACCCTCACAATATATTGAACTCTAATGGGAATAAGAGAATGTTTTATCTAACCATCATTTAAGTTTAGAATATACTTCCCCTCCCTTGTCCATTATAACAAACTCTTTTCACGGGGTTTATTGGCATACCTTGAAAAAAGAGGTTTGTATGTAGAGGGATTGTTTCCTGTCCTCCTGATATTTTAATCCCCTATTGTTATACCCATCCAATGTTCATGATTCTTTCAATGCGTGGTTATACTGTTCTGCCACACTGATATTGAATCTGTTACTCAATATAAAAAATATACCCTCCTCATTTAGGATGGCATCATAAATTTGAGAAATTATAGATTTATTAATCAAATAAGACCGGGGATACCTCTTATTTATATATAGGATTTTTACTTTCAAGTTCATTACAGCATTCTTAAAACCTCTCCCTCAAAAATGAATTCTCAAAAAGGGAGAGGCCATCAAGGTATGTATTCTGAATCCCTCATTATGCAACATACCCGGGTGCCTCATACGTACATATTCTATATTTTGTATGCCGACATATGGTTAGTCGACAACCCCCACCCAAAGTAAGCATGGAGTCGCAAAGGGTACAGCTTTCATTCTCACATAACCCTACTCCTACTCTCACCTCAATTCTATGTTTGGCGCTGCTCCGCGTCCATTCCGTACTTCAGATTCTGTTACCCAAACAGCCCTGCTGTTCACTGGTATTTGACTTCCGGGGATTTCCTACGTATTGCGGTCACGTGTTAACGCCGCGTAGCTAGGTTCTACCTTCCAATACTGAATGTGCAATATTGGAGTGGTTATCCTTCGTATTTAAATTGTATCAAGTACTAGATTTAACTAATGATAATTGGGACTATAGATAAGAATTCTTGTAACTAAAAGTGTGCCCCAATCCCATATTCAAAATCTTTGTCTTTATGAGTACACACCTCTCTTGTGCAGTCCAAGGGTTCAGCAGGGCAGTCCTTCTTCTCCAGATGTTTCTTCTGGGTCTTTGAATGTCCACAACACCAGCCAAGGGTCAAGAAGCTCTGATTTGCATCTTGGAGGTTTAGGACAACAGTTCCCACAATTTACCTGGTCAAATACTTCAAAGTCCAAATGAAGCTGGTCAGCTGGGCTTCTCTTGATGGAGTGGATGCAAAACACTTCTTGAAGCTCTTTTGTATTTGTTGCTTTCATGGAGTTCACTCCTTAATCTTTTTGAAGCCAGGCAAAGCTCTCTTTTGTGAAACCCAAAGTGTGCAGCGGGTACAGTCTTTATGAGTGCATTCCTCTTGTGGTGCAGACCAGGGTTTCAGCAGGGCAGTCCTTCCTCTCTTGATATGTCCAGGCAGGGATCTGAGTTGTTGGGAAGCTCTCTCATATTTATCCAGGTCTCTGGGTTGGCAAGCAAGGGGTCACCTCTGACCAATGGAGTGCAGGTTGCTACCCTCTGTGATGACCTCTTCCCCTGAAGAATGGCATCTTCTTGTCACAGGATGCAAAATTAAAATGAAACAATTCTTCCCGGGAGCTTCAGGTCTGGCTAAACCCACCTACAGGTGTGGCTAACTTTCCCCTACACTCCCCTTGTAGCCCCTCTCCTAATTCATTTACAGGGGCTCCCATCTGTCTAGGGATGCAGGAAGGTGGGGTGGGCTTGGTTCCTGTCCTCACTGTCTTTCTCCCTTTGAAGACAAGATTGGCTACTCTGCCCCTGCTTCCATTCCTGGCATCTGCAAGCAGCAGATTTCCTCCAATCAGATGTCTCCTTTGTCGCAGCCAGGGCCACATCACACCTAATCAAGAGTGCTTATCTCCGCCTGTCAAATGCTTGCCATTCAGAAGAGGCTGCCCCAGAGCTGGTTTCAGGCACATCAGAAAAGCATGTTCTATAACTTCTGTCTGTCTTAGTTATAATAATAAATCCAACCCTGGCAAGTTGTTTGATTTATTCAAGCTAATATTTTGACACTTTGAATTATTTTTTTAGCTCACTCCTTTCGATAGTCAGACTTTATTAATGTTAAATAAAGACTTCCCATGTTAGCCTATGGAGCTAATGCACTACAATAGGGTAAACAATATTGGCAGTTTTTTCCTGACCATGGCTTATAAAACATCTTTTATAATGACCCTGCTTATTTTAACATGGGACCCTATCCGTGTAGCACCTAGGGTAGACCTTAGGGGTGACATATGTAAAAATGAGGCAGTTTTAGACTTTAAAAGTACCTTTAAATCCAAACTCAAATTTGCACATAGATTTACTTTAAAAGCAGCCTGCAAGGTAGGACTGGTTTTTAAAATGACAGCATGCACCACAGCAGTGCACATTTAAGTGCATTAAATGTATGGGCCTCTAAACCTACATGCCCTAACATAAATTAGGGACTTACAGGTAGGTTGTCAGTACCAATTGTAATTATACCTAATTACCATGTACCTTTTACACAGAGCACAGGCCTTAGGTCTGGTTTGCAGAGCCCAGGGCACAGTCAGAGTCAGAAAACCAGCATCTAGTACTTAAAATAGGGGCAAAAAGTAGGGACACTACAAAAAAATCCTGGTTTCTCACAAGTCCCATCCATTTCAGCCATTGAAAAATATTGATTTGAAGCATTTATCTTTAAAAGTATTTTTCTTGGTGGCAATAACTTCAACCCGTAGACTCAATGAATTGGCTTACTTATCTATTATGTCCCCATAGTTGAAAATCTTAACTGATCAGTTGGTCCCTAAGTTGGGTCCAGGTTTTTGCCCTAAGGATATATATTCCTTTCATCAAGAAATAATTTAGACTTCTTTTTTCCAGCATCTACTACTCCTGAGAAAACATCTCTCCACACATTGGATGTGCTGGGTCTGTGAAAGTGTGTTGGTAATTATCACAGGAATACAGACAACTTGAGAATTTGTCAATTTTAGTATTTTCCACATGGACAATAGGCTTCCACTCCTACTTTCAGTAGATAGATTAAAATACTTATTGGCCTTGCTTAAGCTTCACAAGACACAACTTTACCTTGTGCTGTTCAGGGCACATCCACACCTGGAATGCCTGCTATTTGGGCTGAGGCATGTGGAGCTTCTATTCTGGACATTTGGAAAGGAGCTACTTGTGCTACACCATCTACTTTTGTTTAGCATTATAGGTTGGATATGGCAAATTCTAAATCTATGAAATTGAAACCCTAAGTTTTAACAGCTGCTATAACTTGAGCACGTGTAATTCTTGATATTTGCATTAAGGGCCTCATTACGATGTCAGTTGGAAACTAAACCATCCGACTCCTTGTCGGATTCGGTTCTGACCGACTCTCGGTCAGCGGTTCTGACCGACCAATTATGATGCTTCCGAACACCATTCTGAAGGACTCCCATCGACTTCAATGGGATCCTTATGGGGAAAATGGGTGTCTGCGGAAAACCTTGCTCCCTGTCGTGGGCACCCCATGGTGCCTGCCACACTGTGCATTGTTTTACAGGGAGTCCCTTGGGTACCCCCTTGACCCCAAACCGCAGGACTCAGGATGAAGGGGGGCCAGGTAGGGGCCCCCAAATCAGTTTCTGACAGCCTTTTCATGTCAGACAGACCGACTCAGAAAGGCTGTCGGAATCCAACATCGTAATTGGTCTGAATCTCCGAATGCCGGTTGGAATTGATTCGAAATGAATGGAGCATCGTAATCGGTTTGAATTGTTTCCGACCGAGTCGGGCGGATAGGTTCCGACACAGTCTAGGGGAATCCGACTGTTGGTCGGAGGCTTTCCGACCGACATCGTAATGAGACCCTAAATCTTTTTGTTTGCCTTTAATTTGGAGTTTATGGTTATTTCTCAGGGAATCAAGTTGTGCTTGATAGCTTTCGTATATCCTCATAGAGCAAATATTGATATGAGAAAATGAGTTCAGTAAGTAATGATTCAATTACTTACCGGTAATCTTCATTACACCAAAAATCCTTTTCCTGGTACAAATACATACAACCCTCCCTCCAGATGCCTGTTCACAACCTGGATTCCTTTATAGCATGTGGATATATAGTAAGTGAAATGGGTTCTCGTCCTTTTTATTACTAGGGCAGGAGGAGGGGCATCTGGGAAAAATTAAGTTTCCTTTGTATTGTTGATTTCATGTGCTTCAACTACAACACGTGGTGTCTAGGGTAGAGGTTGGACACCTCGTAGAGTAAGTATTGGTACGAGAAAAAGGGGTTTTGGAGGTAAAAAGATTACCAGTAAGTAACTGAATTAATTAAATGAAAAATGACCACGCAAGGTTGGACAAAAAAAAGTATGAACATTGCTCCAAGAATTAACTAAAGACAATAGGGTGTTTTTTTACATCGATTTATTAATCGTCTTTTACCTTTGCCTTTTTTCCCTGACATCAATGCTAAAAGATTTATGGTTACTGCAAGTTTTGATACAAACTCAAACTCTATGTAGGCAAACAGATAATATCATTGAAAATTGAATGAGTAATTAATTTTTGATAGCTTCCATAAAATGAATTTATGTAAGGGGAGAAAGTCTATTGGAGCTACATGATTTAAAATAGAAATACATTTACTTTCATAAGTAAACATCTGCAGCTCACAAACACTGTTATTCATAAATTCCTTGAAGTGTTTTACAAAGTCAGTGCTTCCTCTGGTGGGGCACAAAGTCATATATCTTGCTCAAAAAGTCGAAAAAAAGTCATGAAGCTTTACCCTTGGAATGGAGGGTCAAATTGCTATACTTCTAAATTTGCCTGAGGTGAAGTTTATTGCACATTGTTGAAAAGTGAATTATTAATTGGGATGCATGATAGCCATCAAAAGTAATGAAGTTGCTAACATATTCTGTCCAGTCACAGGTTTCAATAATATAAACCTGAGCTCAACCCCTGGTACTTATGGCATGGAGAAGGTAGGCTTAGCTTAAAGAAAATGTGTAAAGCCTTTAGAAACACACTAGAAATTTTCACTCCAGTTCATAAAAATAGAGAAGAATGTAGTAAGCAAAATGACATAAAAACAACAACAATCTGATAAGGGGAACCAGAGATATAACTTTTTAACGATTTAAGTGGATAAAGGATAAAAAATCAGCAAGAAAATGTAAACCGTCAATGTAAGTCAATGATCGTGGTAGACTGGGTCAAAGGTGCAACTTTAGGCCAACCTCAATGGATTCCAAGTGGGATAAACCAAGTAAATTGGTCTCAGTGAAAGTCTGGAAGTTCAAAAATGTTTGTAAGTTCCATTTCAGAATGGGACTTTGGGACAGATGTACTAACACATTTTCTTGTTGCAAATTCTGCGATTAGGTAAATCCCGAGATTTGCAACAAGAAAATGCTGTTTTCAAATGTACTAAACCCATTTCGCAAACCGCTGAATGAGTTTAGAAAATCACAAGGAATTGCTATTTCAAAGCGGCATCTCTTCCCAACAGCAATTTTTTACGGTGAATATCACTGGTTTGTGACTGAAATGAGGTCGCAAAATATCATTATTTTATTTTACCGACACTTCAAAGAAGATGGTAACCCATTCACAAATGGGAAATTAGGTCACAAGGAGACCCCCTTCCCCTAAGGTAATGGTCAGAAAACATTTTCTAAGAGTAATCAGTGGTTCATGGGTCAGATGCCTACTCTTAAAAAATAGTTTCACAAACTTTTCTATTTGTTCATAACACATACCATTTTCCTGTAAGGAAAACAGGCTGCATTTGAAAAAAAAGACTGCTTTATTTAAAAGCACTTACAGAAATGGTGGTCTGTTTACCCCAGCAGGCAGTCATCCCTGTGATTGACACCAATCAAAGGTGAGATAATCTACGAAATTTCAAAACAGAACGGGACATGCTTTTGAAGGGTCAGGGATCTTTGAGTGGGACAAAGGTGAAATCCAATCAGCTGCTGAGGAACTCGTGGTCAGCATTTTTTTCCAGTGGTTCCTGCTGAAGCTCTAGAGAAAAAGTTTAAAAAATATTTTAAACTTTCTTTGGGCCGCATCACAAGTCTTGCCGTAGGTTGCCAGTGTTACGGATCAGGGATGACTCTGCCTGGCAGTTTGGGCTGGACTGTTCCCATCCGAGCCAGGATAAGAGACCGATTTGCATATGACTGAGTCAAAACTGAGGTGACATGCTGCTTAAAAAAATGGATTGGGATGCATTCCTGAGTGATTGCCAGTGCCTGCAATTAATCCAAGCATTCTATCGTTCACCTGTTTTTGTTGTCCTAAATGTGACGGTATGCCTAGTCATGGGGTCATGCATTTCATGCTCACTGAACCACTGCAACCAAACAATACCTGGCTGATGAGTCCTAATAAGGATGAAGCCCATTCTTGATTGCATGTTTATGGAGGACATAGCCTGGCAATCTGGACTGGACTGCTCCCATTGGAGCAGGGTCAAGACTGATTTGCAAATGGCTTAGTCCAAACTGAGGTGGCATGGTGGTAAAAAAAAATGGATTTGGATGCAGCCCGAGCAATTGGAAACCGCTTAGATTAATTCAAGCACTTTATCCATGACCTTTTTGTCACCATCTAATGGGTGGGGGTGAATCCTCACTTTTCTCTAACCCATGCAGTAAACATCCCAAGGGGTAACCGTGCCCACTTTTATAGCAGTTCCTATTTATCCTACTGTAGACAATCCCACAGGGATACCTTATTCTGAAAATTCAAGCTGCGTAAACCCTCTTTCCTTCTGCAGAGCCTGTGTTCCACCAAAAGGTGTGTCCAGGGTAATAAGGGGTCCCCTCCTCTGAGGATAAAGACTGGGCCTTTCCACGTGTCACCTGGCATTTACATGTGACAGGTCAGGCCCCATTAAAGTTAATTAAGTTCCTGAACTAACCCCAACAGATATAGTGCCAGGGGAAAAAATTGCCTCTCAACTCCCAAGTTATTGTTTGTGCTCTGGGAGCAGTTTTCTTGCCTCATTAAGGTCAAACACTTGATTGAAAGCTTTTGGTGATCTACTGTAAATTGGCCTGAAGGAGCTTCAGATAGGGAAAAGGTAGCTTTATAAAAGTTACTATTCCTAACTATTTATTATAAATCCAACTGTACCATTGAATCGGGCTTTTAGTACATTTTCAAAAGATCGGGTATATACCAGCAGTTTGATTGTGTGTGTAGGTTTATATTGCAATAAAATAATAGGCCAATACCTAATTCAAATTAATTGCTACATTGGAAAACTTCAATGACTGTAATTACAGGCGGTTTGGAAAAGGGTGCACATTTATCATAACCAGTATATTGCAACACCTCATGAATGGGAATTATTGCATGCAATAAAAATCACCCATTAATAACTATTGCCTTCAAAATTAGGCAAACTGTCAGATGTTGGTGCTTTCCATACCAACTTCCACAGGTCCCCTTACTTACCAGACATTATTCAGGTGGTCCATTTTAAAAGATCTGACCTCCTGCAATTTACCAGGAAAAAAATGTGGGAAATGGCATGCTTACTGCAGAACTCATAATTGCAATATGGGTGGTAACAATTAATCTTACCACATGTAATTTACTTAATCTAATAGTAAATTTACAGAACTGGCAATACGTAGAACTCTCTATTATGATGGCTACATATATGTGATTTAATTGTGGAGGTAGCAAACACACATATTTTTGTGATGTTTAAAAAAGATGTACATTTTTCACCATAGACCCAGTGCTGAGCTTATATACAATCATGTTCAACTTATTACCGATTACTGAAAGCTAAACAGTCTGACCTCTATGGCAAACATTTCCTCATATAGCTTGTATACATTTTCAAGTTCTAAAATTACTTTCCATAAATCTTCCCCGTATTTTATGTCTATTACAAAATTGCAGCAGCAGAATGACTAGAATATTTTCTCTAAATGTTTGCTTCCAATATTTGGAAACAATGGCATAAAGAATCAAAAGGCCCGATTTAGAGTTGTGTGGTGTTGGCAAGAACTGAGATAAATCAGGAGGAGAATGCAGTGGGGAAATACCTTCCAGCTTCCTATCTCCATTTTGATGGAAAATCCATCAGGTATTCTATTCTGGAATTAGATTTCATATCTAAACTAAAAGCTAAAAGTCAATTAATTGGTTTGTCATGAGTCTCAAAAAATACAACATAACAAAATTGAATCTCTTAGTGCATGATCCCACTTTAGAACACTGCTTGTATTGATTTTCAAATCTTTCTTAAATGTTTCATTATTGCTTTCACACCTCAAGTTCATATTCATGATGTATCATTCTGCTCACAGCATAGATCCTTATTATGAAGAAACATTATCACTTACATGATCAAGATGCAACAGCCATGCAAAATTAGTCAATACAGTTCAGCATCTAACAATGTCTTTTAATGGACTCAAAATGAAAACTCCCATGACTGCCACAGCCCTGTATTAGTTAACTTCAATAGGTCATTTTTATCAAGTTCATTTTTATTTATAAATCATCATACCTTAGAAAGCAGTTCCTTCCCTCAAAAGCATATCATACCACTACATTTATTGCTCAATATATGAACACTTCATGTAGCTAACAACTTTTTTCAGCTATGATTGGCAAACATCTGAATCAAAAGCCTTTCCTCTCATGGGGCAAAGAGTCCTTACCTAGACTCCAAGGTCAATGGAATGCAGTAATATCAAGCACATATCGTAGTTGAAAAGAAAACTGTATGGACCTTATTTTCTCCACTTGTGATAATTTGTCTACAAAACTAACTTTCCAAAGAGTACAAGATATGGAATAAAATTCATATGAACACTGAATTGGACTCAAGTCAAGTGTATTTGTAAGGCAAACCTAACTCTGACATCTACAAGCACCAGCACCATCTGAACCAAAAGTCAACAAGTTAGAGCACATATGTTTTCACCTCTTCTTGACTTGGGTAAGATCCTCAGCTTTTCTAAGATCAATGAGACAATTCTACTACTAGTAAAACCCAGGAGCCTAGAACTACTTGCTTCATATACTACTGTTAAACTGGGAAGAAGCATAACAGGGCTTTTTGGGTTGGATTAGAGAGGAGAATTTAAACATTCTGATCCCTAATCAATACTATGTCATATACTAGAATTTAGGTCAACTGACTGTTATTTATCTGCAAATTAGTTGATTTAAAAGGGAGGAAAATAAACATGCCTCTGTCTAATTGGGATAAAAAGATTAGCCTCTAACTCATTTAATGCTGGTTTATCTCTAGTTATGATTCATCTTTTGGCATACAAGTGTTAGGTGGTAACTCTAAGTATCTTGAAGAAAGAAACAGGTTTGGCATGTACCTTTTTTGTGTCCAGAACAATTAGCAAGAGGCAGTGGTAAAGTATCAGTTGGAAGAATTGTTCATATGTAGGATGGCAAGGGCATCGATGTTGGTCTTTAGAATATCAATGCTGCTTTTTCATTTGTGAGATTACAGCATTATAGTTCACACTGTATGCAGCATTGATAGTATTGATTATGATACTGTTCAAGTATTACATGCCCATCTCGTATCTAGGAAGAGAAAGTCAGGAAGGAGACCTCATTGTCTCATGGATGCCAGGGTAATACCTCATATCTACTCATGAGTTTTCAATACGTCAATACCTTGAGACAATGTCAGGTTTAGAAATTGCTGGGATCATAGTGATTCTACAATGATCTATTGTTCTCAGTGTTGTGTTTGTTATGAATATACTCTTCATGATGATGAACACAAGCTTTGCTCCAGTGATGGGGCGGATGACTAAAATATAGAAGAGAGGCAGTAGTGCATAAGCCAGTCTTTTTCTGTAATGGAAGGCAAATGGAGCTCACATAAAGACATTTGTTGGATTGAACTAATAGCACTAGAATATATTTACTCAGCTCATGATTAAAATTCTACCTTTTCCCACTATTAAGTAAATTTTTTTATAAAGAAATGGACTATTTCATAATGTGAAAACCATAATAAATGTAATACCTTTATACTCATACTCAAAATTGTGTGTTTTTGGTTTCATTTTCACATTAAATAAAATCATATAGCAATAAATATTCACAATGCTGCATTGTCGTAGCATTGATCCAAGGAATCTTAGATCTTCAATTTATTTTCTCCTGCTTGCTCTGCCCTGCAATACAGATATCTAGTTACTGCCATTGCCACAAATACTGTGCCCTACACATTCCTGGAAATAGACTTATCAACTTCTATCAAAATTAGTATGGCACTTGGAAATGGAGTATACAAATTAATTTGTAAAATCTTGCTTCCAAAATTCTTGTACTTATCAGCATGAGGTAAACATAAATCAGATATTCCTGTCCTCAAACACCTCGGGCAGTTAGATGTGCTACGGCCTAACCCTATATGTAACCTAGCTGCAGTGGAGTTGTTAGACCTGGCATCATTAGTGTGGGTTTCCCCTGTATGTTTGCCTTTGCCTCCTGTTATTTTGCTGTGTGTAGGACTTTGTTTTTGCGAGTCTAGATGCTTTGGGCACTTTGCCACTGCTGTTCAGAGCCAAAAAGCAAGTGCTCCCTGTAATTTGTTACAAAAACCAAAGCAACAAGGGGTGACGGACCCAGAGAAATCGCACCTCACTACAACTGTGCCCCTATCAGGTGTTTTATTTCTCGTTCACACTTCAAAACTTGTCACCCTTCAGTGTTCCTGTTAAACAGATTCCACAAACATTTCATATACATGAAGGTGCACCGAAGAGTAATCCAGTCTTTACATATTTTAGTCTTCAACTTTTATTCTTTATTTTCAATCTCTTAATACAAAAGACAGCCAAAGCGTTTCGTTCCCACTTTACTGTTCGTGGAACTTCATCAGGGCTTGTGTAAGGAAATTGGAGTGAATGCTATTTATGAGGTTGACCATGTAGTCCTCAAAACCATGGGTTTCCAAGATTGCAACTTTCCACCTTGATAAGCGAATCAGTTGTCAGTGCCTCTGCTTCCTATTTCAGTATGGAACTACATGGTCAACCTCATAAATAGCATTCACTCCAATTTCCTTACACAAGCCCTGATGAAGTTCCACGAACAGTAAAGTGGGAACGAAACGCGTTGGCTGTCTTTTGTATTAAGAAATTGAAAATAAAGAATGGGCCTGGTCTGTCTTAGACAATGCTGTCTCCACCTCCTGCCAGGAATCTGCATCAGAGAGGACAGAACTGGTTTTGGCTAGGCAAAGAGCTTCTCTGCCACAGAGAACAAAGGATTTTGTATTATAAAAAGAGGGGCCCAGACTTTTAGATCACTTCTGGCAATCAAGAGGAACCTTTGCCAAGGAGAAGAGCTGGAGAAACTGAGGAGGAGTACTGCCCCTTTGCTGTTTGCTGTCTGGGGTTGACCTGCAGTGGCTGTTTCTGCCAAGGACAGGGAAAAGGACTTTGCTGTGCGCTGTGTCCATTGCTTGAGGAAGATCTCCAAGGGCTTGAAGAAGAGCTTGCCTCCTGTTCTGAAGTCTCGGGGACACAAAGACTTCACCCCCAGCTCCCCTGAATTTCCTTGCTGGGAGTTCTGACCTGTCAAGAGGTGCATGTAGCTGTTCTGGGCCTCAGGAGGTTGTTCTGGCTGTGGGACCTGGAAAAGCAATGCAACAACGAGAAGCCCAATGCATCCGTACCTGTTTCCGATGCATCCCCGAAGAAACCAACGCAGCACCTGCCCGCGGCTCGAGATATCGCCGCATGCCGCATCAGGTGTACTGATCTCTGAAGTCCGAGTTCACTGCACCGATTCCGATGCAAGCCCTTCTGTGCGGCTGCAAGAACCCACGCATCGTCTCAGATCGTCACGCATCGCATCGAGGTGCCAGGTCTGTTGCATTGTTGGGGGACGCAGTAAGAAACCAATGCATCACCTCCCCACGCAGTAAGAAACCGATGCATCACCTCCTCTCCGTTAAGGAACCAACGCATCACCTCCCCTGTGCAGCAGTAAGGAACTGATGCATCACCTCCTCCGAAGCAAGGAACCAACGCATCACCTTCCCTGCATGTAAGGAACAGATGCATCACCTTCCCTGCAGCCCTTTTTGTTTGTGTGTGCAACGCATCAATGGTACTTTGTGTGAGAAGTGTCGCATCTGCAATTTGCTTTGAACAGAACTATTTCTACCATTTTAAAGTCATATTTTCATTACTGTATAGTGGATTTTTGTTGTTTTGGTCTTGTTTTGGTTTAGATAAAGATTACTTATTGTTCTAAACTGGTGTGGTGTCCATTTGTATTGTTTTTACTGTATTTTTTGTATGTGCTCACAAATGCTTTACACACTGCCTCTCAGATAAGCCTGTCTGCTCCTGCCAAGATACCAAGGGGATGAGCAGGGGATATTTTAGAATTGTATCCCTGCTACCCTGACTAGGAAGAAGGGTTCCTACTTGGACAAAGGTGCAAACCCTTGCCAACTGAAGACCCCCATTTCTAACAGGAGTGTACTAAAAAAAATGCCTTGTAGTGTTGTCTATTGAGATTGGCATACTTTAAACAACAATGGATGACACTACTCTAGAGAATTGATGTAACATGTTGAAAGAAACCTCCTTATTCAGCTAATTAGTACTGTGGCATATGGGGACATCTAGATCAACAGGCAAGCTTCATTAAAAAATAGTATAGAATGTTTGGATTTTAATATTTATGCTATCAACAACATGTTCCATTTCAAATATAAATTCACCTGCCACACCGTTATAAAATATTCCCTTTTCTGCAAGATTTCTTTTTAAAAAGCTAGATTTGAGAAGCTTTAAGACCTGATGTATCGGGGTAAAAAATAACACTGAATCATCATGAAAAAAAGCTGTACAAATTGTATAGTCTCAGATTCCTTCCTTCAATGACAGTGAGAGTCGCAAAACAGGACAGAGAGCTTTTAGCAGCACTAAGGGAGCATATATATCTGTTAAGTTAATGCTGTCATGGTCTCCAGACACCCCTCTGTCTAAAACATATTATAATAGCTGAGTTCTGTGTAACAAATAATTCAAATAGTGGGAGTCCTGGAATTCAAGGAAGAATTGGCAACTGTTTCATCAAGGTGGGCTAGTAATAAAATGAAATACCTGACAAGACTCAGGGGCATATTCACAAGGACCTACCGCCGATTTATCTCCACCTTAACCCATCAAGAGTGGAGATAGATTGAACACCCCATTCACAAGCGGGTGCAAACTGCAGACAATGCCAGTATTCCTGCGATAACTGCCCCAAAATGTATCTCCTCGGTGGACACCACCAACTAACCCTAATGAGATGCAGAGTAGGCGTTCCCGTGCAAAAACACACGAAAAAACCACAACACCACTTTCACAACGAACTGCCAGATCTGTGAAGCGAACCAAAAACAGGCGATAAGCCGCGGTAGCAGCAGGGATTTAACACCTGCCTTATACTGGTGTTAAGCAGGACCACTCCCTGCAGCACGAAAGGGAGCCCAGCCCAGAGCCACATCGGAAGACCCACAGATGCCATGGAGACAATGAACATGCTGCTCGGAGACCCAAGAGGGCCACAGCACCCACCTCCACCACTCCCAGCCCTCCCCCTGCCCCCCCCGGACAAACACATACCATGCACGACACAAGAGCCACAAAAAGCGCATGATGTCGCATAATGACAAAATAAAACACACATGTGTGGCCAGAAGAACGAGAAACAGTCACACATCACTGAAGTAACAACAAAAAACGTTATTGAAATACAACACAAAACACCAATGCGGAAGACTCCTGTCGGGTCCGTCCGGGACAATCTCGATGTCACAGCCTGGAAAATAAAGCACAAAATCAGAACATGTGTCATGCGCACATCAAAGGAGCAAGGCACAGAGAAACAGAGAATGAAAGAAAGGCAGAGAGAGAAAGAGAGAGAAGGAAAGGAAGGGAGAGAGAGAGAGGGAGAGAAGGAAGGGAGAGAGAGAGAGAGGGAGAGAGGGATGGAAAGTAAGGGAGAAAGGGAGAGAGGGAAGGAAGGGAGAGAGAGAGAGAGGGAGAGAGGGAAGGAAGGGAGAGAGAGAGAGGGGGAGAGAGGGAAGGAAAGTAAGGGAGAGAGAGAGACACCCCCGCCCCGCGCACCCAGGCCCCACTGTTCACCTGCTGCCACTGGTGTGTCTCCAACCACGTGCCGGGATACACTGCAAGCCACCAGGTCTGCAATCTGTAATCGAGGCCAGAGTCAATCATGGCAGAGTCCATCACACTGCACACGGCAACAACGCCTGTCCGTCCCTGCGCATGCATGCAGCTGCACCCTACCCCCTCCCGCTGGCCAGCGCTGGCTGTCCGCACTTGCGCACCCCGGACCCACTGCTCACCTGCCGCCAACGGTGTGTCCACCAGTGGGCATACCACGTGCCCGTGCAAGCTCCAGGCCCCGGTCCCGCCACCATGGCATGGTCCACATCATGCGGACCCGCCCCGCGGCCCAGCAGGTCCCACACATGATGCTGAGTCCTGAGTCATCAATGGCAGAGACCACATCAGTGCACACGTCATCATCGCAGGCTGCACACCCGCTCAGAGATTTCGGTGCCACTAACCCTGTACAACCCCAGTCAGCGCCACGTGGTGGTAGGCCCGTGACGGGCGCAAGGCTCCGGGTGCCACTAACCCTGTGCAACCCCAGTCAGCGCCATGTGGTGGTAGGCCCGTGACGGGCGCAAGGCTCCGGGTGCCACAAACCCTGTGCAACCCCAGTCAGTGCCACGTGGTGGTAGGCCCGTGACGGGCGCAAGGCTTCGGGTGCGACCAACCCTGTGCGTAGCAACTCATGGGCCCTTTATGATTGAGAACCGTGGAGCGTCCGTCATCCAGTCAACACCGGCAGTGGGGAATGTGACGTCGTCGGCCCCTTATTTTGGCGGGGTCACATGGCCTGTGAGGCCTGTGCCGGATGGGTGTGGTGTGTGTGCAAACCTGCCCACAGGGAGTGGCCGTGACATGCTGACAACTAGACCAGTGACCTGCATACCACCAGCATGTACGCCTGTGACATGTAGCTATGTGGGCCCCCCCTCTGAGCGTAAGCGGAGTGGTCTGGCCTTGCGTACGCCGGACCAGCGCAGGGCATGCAACAATGACTCGGGGGCTCTGGGCGTGGTGCAGTCCATGTCCGGACAAGGAAGTGACTAATGCGTGTGTCCCTGTTGTGGTATCTACGGCACCCGGAACACAATTGGCAATGTAGCACACTGTGACTGGCATCCCACTAGATGAGCATCATTGACGTAATGGAAATCACTGTCCCTACATTCATCCACACATTCATACATGAATGATGACAGACATGACACAGCAGTGCATTTCTGGATGTTAATGCACATCCAGTGGAGTTTTGCAGCTGGAGCAGAACAGGGCCATGCCAAGCCCACTACACAATATGGGCCAGTGGAGGGCCAGCCAGAGTCCATCCGGGGATGACAAGTACTGCGGAAGATGAAGGGTACAGTCCGCAGTCTGGTCGCCGTGTCATTGGTCATCAAACAGGATATGGCAGTCCATGTCGCGGTCCAAGGTGAGTGCAGCGGAGTGTATCGGGGGTCAGTGGAAGGTCATGGGGCCATGTGCGGCACCAAGCAGAAACAGGCAAGGTGGCGGAAATGAATGCTAGTGCGTCCTTCTGATCTCAATCCCATCCACGTCCTCGTCCTCGGATGTGTGCTCTGCCCCACCTGTGGGTGTTGCAGTGCCGGCTGCGGCACTGTGTGCCACTGACACATCAGGGGCCGGAGGAGGATTGTCGGCCGCACTGTGTGGCAGTGGCACATCAGGTGCCGGAGTGGACACGCCTGCCACACTGGGAGGCACTGACTCACCAGGGGGCGGAGATGTGGATGGTGGGGGGGCAGCAGCATTCATCATCGCCACGCCTTGTGGCAGCAATGCCATGATGAGGATCTGCAGGGCATGGTAGATCTCAGCTACATTTCGCTGATGTGCAGCGGTGGCTGCCATCCTTTCCGCCTCCATCCGCACCATGTCCTCCATGAGCCTCCGCATGTGTGCCAGCTCACGGCTGGGTTCGCTGGAGCCACTCTGGGCGGACAGGTGTTCTTGTCTCCGAGTCATGAGTCCAGCGATGTCAGCCAGGGCTCGTTGGAGACCATGGAGCGGGCCGTGGGTGTCCGTTAGGGACTGGAGCTGGTCCCTGATGGGACCTAGACACCCATGGATGGCATCCAGTTTGGTAGCCATGAGGTCGAACCCCACCCACACCTGCTCAGCCATCTCCCTCTGGCCCTCCAGCACACGGCGTTGGAAGGCCATGTGTTGTTCGTGGGGGTCTTGGGAGACAGCCAAGGTTGTGGGTGCCTCCTGCTGGGTTGTTTGGGTAGTGGGTGGGGTCTACTCGATGCAGCTGGGCTGCCCTGATCCTGGAGGTGAGTTGCAGATGATGTCAATGATGTCTTGGAGGGCTTGGGTGTCGATGCTGGGGGTGTCCTCCTCGTCATCAGTGAAGAGTGGCTGGGACTGCTCTGCAGGAGGTGTTGACGGTGCCCCTGCAATGTGAAGGGAAGATGGTGTATTACAATGTGTCCACATGTATGTAGCCGCATGGTACATGTTCACATTCAGACAGCATGGCATTGTACAATGTGACAGTCTGTGGATCAGGGCCATGATCCAGAGTCATTGTGGGTGTGCACTGTGCTCTGCTTGAATGTGCATGTGTGCCTTTGTGGCCAACTCCACCCGTCCCCCCAGTACCTGGTGGTTACTCACCCTGTTGCTGTTGTGTTGTGTGCTGTCGAGCAGTGTCCGGTCCCCCGATTTCGGCCACAGTCTCCACACTGATGACTGTCGACACCAGCTCCTCCATGTCATCCAGCTCCAGCTGTGGCGCTGGGCTCCCACCTCCAGTCTGCATTGCTGCCTTCTGGTTGGCTGCGAGTTTCTCCTTGGTCTTGCGCTTGATGTCAATCCATCGCCTCTTGGCCTCGTCCATTGACCTCTTGTGCTCTCCGATGGCATTCACCTTGTCCACGATGTCCCGCCATATTCCATTTTTGGTGCCCAATGACACGTTGGAGGAGACGAACAGTTGTTGATGGTGTTCCATCACCTCCGTGACCAGGATCCTGTTTTCCTGCGGACTGAACTTCGTCTTCCTCTTCTTCTTGTCCTTGCCCTTCCCTGTCCCCAAGGTCCCAGGCTGGTCGTCCGGGGTGCTTGTGGGGTTGCGCTCGTCCTCTGCGCCTGCTCCGGCTGCCTCCATGGTGCTTCGGTGGTGGTTATTTTGTATTTGTGAGTTTTTTCTACTTTTATGGTGATTTTTCCTGCCTGCCATGTGTGCTTTGCAGGCCTGGCGCTGCTTATCGCTGATTTCCTCATCGCGCTTTGGCCCATCGCATGTTTTTTTGCGTTGAGGTTTGTGTTTTTATCACCGTCGCGGTTGTTGTATCGCGGACATTGTCCGCGGTTTCGGGAGGCTATCGCATGATGCCGCTGTGTTGTGAATTCCACGTTAACACTGGGGTATTTTCCCGCGATAGGCTGCAATGTGTGGAGTTGCGTTAACATTTTTTGGAGATGTTTAGCACACGTTCTTGTGAATATACCCCCCAGTCTCCTCTATCCATAAGATTCTTGAGACATTATAGTGCTCGCCTAGATCTCCTGCAGACCCAGACAAAGCTACTAATGATTGAATCCATGCGGTTTAGCCATTTAGCCATTATAGGTAAGGGCATAGCTCTGAAAAGAGAGACACATTTCAGAAGCACAGCCCAGTGCCGGCTACTCCGCTAAGGCAGAGGAGCATCGCCCCACTGCTGCAAAGTAGTGAAAGAAAGAACAAATAACATTTTATTAACTCGAGGTTATTATCATTGTATTTGTTCCTGCTGCACAGCTTGCTGGGTGAGCGGGGCTGCTCTGCTCCCAGAGCCTGGGAGGAGTGGTGTGCCCACTTCAAGTGTGCAATGACTGTTTGGCCGGCCCTCTCAGCCCGGTCAAACAGTCATGCACACTTTGCATGTTCTCCATGCAGGCTGCATTACAGCCTGCGTGGAGAACATGCCCTGGCCCCCATTCCCTGGATGAGCGCCGATCCACGGCATTGCAGCATTGTGATTGCCATAGGGGAGGGACCCTGGCTGCTTCATCTTCCGGCCCCGGAGAGACTGAGATGACGTGGGAGAGAGCAGGAGAGCGGCAAGGTGGTAAGTTTTTTTTTTTTTTTTTTACATCCCCCGCCTCCCCGCCACCTCCGATCGGTGGTGGCCGCTACTGGCACAGCCATCTTGATAACATTACATCAGTCAATTAGTTCTACCAGAATATGATGACAATTCTCTAAGGTGAGGTTCACCTTTGGCAATAGCTGTTCATAATTTAGGTGAACTGATATTTTCACTTCAGCAGTGAGGTTTATTCTGTTACATGGAAGACAAGAACACATGTTGATCTTGCAGGACAGAATTAATTGCAAATAATTTGAGTTTCTTTCATAAAGCAGTTCGCCCAAATATATCCCAAAGTATTAGTGATCCGGGTGACCCTAATCGGGCCACTTCCTTCAGTTGGTACCCGAACAGGGACTCCTTCGGGTTATTGATCCATCCGCTTTCCGCAGATGGGGGAGGCCGAGGACATCGTCGGGTCGGACTGACGGCTTAGGGATCCCTGTACGAAGAGTCTTTGTCACTCGCAGCTGCCCCTTCTGTCCTGCAGGACGGTGCCTCACCCAGCGGCGAGTCCTGAACTGCGAAACCCTTGGATCTGACCGTTTGGTCTGAAGAGTCGGCAGTGGAGAATTGGTTCGTTTGTGCTACTGATATCAGGTGAGTTTGTTTTGGTTCTTTGTGGATATGGTACCATTGTGGTCTGAGTTTGGTACGGTCTAAGGACCGTTTTTGATCAAATTATTTGTAACTATTTTGCTAGGTAAAAATAACGCACTTGTTTTCTTTTTGAAAATGCCTAGCCTTAGTAAAATTTTGTATTTGTGTTGTTGTTGTTGTTCTTCAGATGCTCGTTTGGAAAAAGCTCAGCCAGTGCCTCCTTAAGGCAGCCCTAATTTTGATATGTATGTGAAGCATGGTCTTGACCCTATTATGTTTAGTGCATTATGGCACAAATATACGAGGGACAATGCCGAGTTACAGTGGCCGTTGGTGGGCACTTTTGAAAACAAAAAATTGGGTTTTTACGGGAGCAACTATTTAAGAAAAGAAGTAGACAGTCTATGTTTTTTGCCCTTATAACTTGGCAGAAGGAGGCTAAACAGAGAAGAGAAAGAAAAAATGCATATTGATAATTCTTATTTGACCAAGGAGGAGGATGATACCTTTGTAGAAGAGTTGTTAGATACTCAACCCCCGCCTTCTTATGCCCCACAGAGGATCTGCCCGGCTATTTCCTTACAGTTACAGAAGCCTGCTGTGTCTGCTTCAACTGTTCCTGTATCTATGGCTGTTGTTTCGACGGCTTTGGCTACCGCACCCCCTGCTCCTTCCTTATCTGTGACCCCCAGCACATCTGCTGTTTCGACTTCTGTATCTTCTGTTTCTTCTCCTCCGGTGCAAGCGGCAGCAACGATTGTACCTGACACTACTGTTGTTTCTCCTTACATGGTTTTTCATTCTCCGGTATCTTTGAATGTTGAGACGCCAGTTCGTGGATTTGAGGATAGAGATTGGGTGAAATTCAGGGAACGAATAGGCCAGTTAGTGCGATCTGGGGTAGGGGATGAATAAAAACAAGTAATAGCTGACCAGGCGGCTCGGTGGGCTCGTAATGCGATTTATAGTGTGGAGGATATTTGGGAAGTTATGCAAGATTTTGAACCCTTTATACAGCAACATGCCCTTAAGCACATGTCTGCAACGTTAATTAGTCTTTGTCAGAAACACATTGAGACAGAAGCACCTCAAATTTTATTTGATATCAAAGATCGTGGAATGTCACAACTTTAATTGCCTATAGGGGTAGACTGCATTAGAGGAGCCCTACTCAGGTATCCCAGTTTCCAATGCGGGAGGTACATCCCATATATCAGCCAGAAATACCTGAGTTGATGGACCAGCGCGGCATGTTACTAGACCGGCTGTGGCGGCCCGTTTTCAGGAACAATGGGTTTATACTCCATGGCAAAGGAGTGAGGTTCTAGCCCTTAAGGCTCATTTACCTGATCCTAGGAAGAATCCTGCAGCTTATTATAAAGAATTGACAGAGGCCGCCTCTTCTATTGTAATGACACTTGCTGATATTGAAATGTTTTTTGGTCTCCTTGTTCCGGCTGATGTTTGGAGACAGGTTCATACTCAAGACCGTGTCGCTGAGTTGGGTGGTACATTGGATGTGATTAAGGGATGGGATCAGGAGAGGAAGCCAGGTGATAAACCTCGGGCCGAGATATTTGCCTTGCCAGGCTGCATTATTACATATATGCATTCCCTTATTCCACCTAAGAAGGTAAGTTGGGACAAATTTATGGCTTGTCGGCAGAAGAAGGTTGAAAGTGTGTCTGATTTCTTTACCCGGTTTGAAGATAAATTTTTGGATTATAGTGGGCAGGATATGTCTATTGAGGGCAGAGTTTGATTGTTTCAAGTAATTGCGACTCGTTTACAGGCGTCTGAGAGTACTTGGTCCACCTCTTCCTCCTCTGTTATTTTGAAGATGGCCCAGTACTATGAACATCGAGATAAGGAGGAAAGGGATAGAACGGATAAGAAACATAAGGATTTGAAGACGAAGGTGTTGAGGCAGCAAGCGTTTAGGGGCAATAATAGGGGACACAGTGGTCCTCTTAGACAGCTTCCGCGTACCAGCAGACAGCCTTCAATGACACCTTTAGGGCCAAATCAGTGTGCGTATTGTAAGGAAGAAGGTCATTGGCGTAGCCAGTGCCTGGTGCTTTTATAGTTGCAGCTCCTGGTTCTGGTGGGAGAGGTAAGGGGACAGAGAGAGCTCAGAATGCTACGGTTTCACAGGGTCGTTCCGATAATAATTACTTTGATGACCCTCGTGATGGCCAGTATTATCATGATGATTACGATATGGATGAGGTGACGGGTATGTCGTATAGCTAGGACAGCCAGGGACAGGGAGAGGGACCAGTTCAGATACCTGTAGATCAGCGTGGTCCTTATGTCACAGCGGATTTGCAAGGCTTGACTAAGGAATTTGTGGTGGACACAGGCGAAACAAAGAGCTCTGTTTCTTCACATATGGTACCAGGGGCAGCCCTGTCTGGCCACAATAATGTTATGGTAGGTTTTTGCAGGTGTACCGTTTGTAAGCCCCATTTCATGCCTCCCTTGCATTGACTGTTGGTCCTTTTACTGTGGAGTCTGCGTTCTTGTTGACATCGAACTGTGGTGAGAATTTGATGGGTTTGAATTCGCTTAGGAAGTTGCATGCTACTATCTATTGCTCTCCTGCGGGTGTTTATATCACTATGGGTCCGGATGTGAGTACTAAACAGTGTTTGTCTCAGGATGCACCTCATCCAGCTGAATTGGTTGACGTCCCACCCCCTCTATGGGCTACAGGTGACACGAATGTGAGACTGTTGCATATACCACCAGTTTCTATAGAAGTTAAGGAGAATGTTGTTTTGCCTTGCATTCCTCAGTATAAGATACCGCAGTCAGGAGAACTGGCTCTTCTTCAGATTATTCAGGATTTGATACAAAAGGGAGTAGTTGAGGAAACATCTGGTAATATTTGTAATAGTCCTATTCTTCCGATCCTTAAGCGGGCACCCTCAGGGCCCTCTGAGGACGCTGATGATGTTTATCGTTTTGTGATTGATTTGCGCGAGGTTAATAAAATAGTAGTTCCACAGTTCCAGGTAGTTCCTGATATTACTACACTTTTGACACTGATTCCTTCTACCACTAAATTCTTTTCTGTTATTGATTTGAAAAATGCTTTCTTTAATGCTCCTATCCATCCAGACAGTAGATATTTGTTTGGGTTCACACTAGCTGGTAGGAGCTTTAGATTATTTCGTGCTCCTCAGGGCTATACATTTATAGTCAAGCATTAAAAGGTCAGTTGGATTCCCTGTTGCTTCCTCCAGGTAATGTATTAGTGCAGTATGTTGACGATCTCTTTATAGCTTCTGATATGGAACAGGGTTGCAGAGATAGTACTGTCAAATTGTTGTTGCATTTGGCCCATCATGGACATAAGGTTTCCCTTTCTAAATTTCAGTATTGTCGACAGGAGGTTACCTACTTAGGTCACCTACTGTCGAAGGAGTGTAGGAGGTTGACCCCTGAGCGTATTAGTACTATTGTTAAAATGCCCATTCCACAAACTCAAAAAGACATTTGCGCTTTTATAGGTATCACTTCCTTCTGTCGACAGTGGATACCTAATTATTCGTTACTAATCAAACCTTTGCTTGCAATAACAACGAAAGAAGTGCATGAGCCTTTGCCTTGGACGCCCGAATGTCAGCAGTCTTTTGAGCAATTGAAAACTGCACTCTTTTTGGCTCCAGTACTTGGTACTCCTAACTACGGCAAGCTGTTTGTGCTCTATGTCCATGAGATGGCTGGCTGCGTGCTTTCTGTCCTAACATAAACGTTTCGGGATAAGCTACAGCCGTGTGCTTATTTCTCTGCTGTGCTTGATCCTGTCGCGAGGGGCCTCCCGAGTTGTCTGAGAGCAGTCACGGCTGTAGCCACTTCAATCACTCAATCTGCTGGCCTCATACTCGATACTGACCTCATAGTTGTGGTACCCCATGCTGTGGATACACTTTTGAAGAAGACTAAGACACGGCACCTCACCAGTGCACGTCTCTCCGGCTATGAATTGACCCTCTTTGATAAGCATATTACGGTTAAAAGATGTACCACTCTGAATCCAGCCACGTTACTACCCCTCCCTTCTGAGAACGATGCAGTCGACAAACAGGATTGTATCTATCGGATGGAAGAATAGACGAAGGGATGGGTAGACCTGACTGAATTTCCCTTATCTGACCCCCAAGGAGAACTATGCGTCGATGGCTCTTGTTTTAAATTGCCAGATGGTACCACGACGGCAGCTTATGCTGTCACTATGTTACGCACAGTGGTAGAGACATCACGGGTTCCCTATCAGTCGGCTCAAGCTGCTGAGCTCGCTGCTCTTATTCGAGCTTGAGAATTGAGTGAGGGACTGGTTGTCAATATTTATACTGACAGCCAGTATGCTTTTGGGGTCGCGCATAATTTTGGGCGACTCTGGGCAGAGAGGGGGTTGCTTACTTCCCATGGTACCAAAATTCAGCATGGGCACCTCATATTGAGGCTTTTGCATGCTTTAGTGCTCCCTAAGAAATTGGCTATTATTAAATGTAGTGCCCACAGGAAGGTTACTGATGACGTAGAGAGGGGAAATGCTTTTTCAGATCAGACAGCTAAGGAAACGGCTCAAACAAAGATGAAGCGTATGTTTGTAGCAGGTCCAGCTAGGTGGGTTCCTGAAGTTGTTATGTTCGAAAATACCCTTGAAAGTGTAAAAGAGATACAAAGTGAAGCCACAATGGTAGAATTAGCGGTGTGGCAGGAAAGTACAGCACAGTTGAATGAGGAAGGATGTTGGATTGATAAATCAGGGAAACAGAGATGGATGTGTTCTTCCTGTGGTAACCATGGCACATGGTACAGCTCATATTAGTGCAAAAGGCATTTGTAAGCTGGTAGTTCCTGTATGGCATAATGATAATATTTCTAAGACAGCTGCGCACCTAGTGAAATATTGTATGGTTTGTATGATGCATAATCCAGGGAAGGGTACCCCGACACCACCTAGTAATTTTGCACCTCCCACTTTTCCTTTTGAGGTCCTTCAGATGGATTATATTGAATTAGAAAGATGTAATAATCTTAAATATGTTTTGGTGGTTGTATGTGCATTCAGTAAATGGGTCAAGGCTTATTCTACTAAAGATAATACAGCCATTACGACTGCAAAGGTACTTCTGAAGGATTTCTTTCCTCGTTACGGCTTGCCCCGAGTTATCTGGAGTGACAACAGAAGTCATTTTAATGCAAAAGTGATTCAACTGATTTGTGAGGGTCTTCATGTGAAGTAGAAATTCCATGCTGCTAATCACCCACAGTCAGCGGGTTTGGTTGAGAAGTACAATGGTACTCTCAAACTGAAATTGGCAAAAATACAGGAGACCACAGGGTTAAAGTGGCCAGATGCTTTACAGTTAGCACTTTTGTCAACAAGAACGACAGCACATTCTAGGACAGGATTGTCTCCTTACGAGGTCGTGTTTGGGCGCCCAGCAAATGTATGGGGCGTCCCGTGTCCTCGTAAATTCTCAGATATTGAGTACCCTATGTTGCTCGACTATCTTGGCCAGTTAACCAAAAGTTTACGTTCTATTCACCAACAGGTGCGTGAATTCCTACCTTCCATACCAGAGGGACCTGGCCACAATATCCAGCCGGGCGACTACATCTTAATATGGAACTTTCAGAGGAAGAAAAGTTTGGAGCCGCTGGAAGGGGCCCGAACAGATCCTGTTGGTGACACATACTTCTGTAAAGGTTGCTGGCCGTAAGAACTGGGTACATGCAACCTACTGTCGGAGGGTTCTTTTACCTCTACCCTACGATCAGTGGGTCAAGGACGGCATTGGGGACTCCGAGTGCGAGAAGGTGCCTCGGTTTGACCCATTCAGCCATGCCAAGCTAACGTGGATGCAAATGGATAAAGAAAATGAGAGTGTACTGAACGAGGCTGCTCCACCAGGAATATGAGATAACCAGGAGCCTCTGTTCCCTGATCCTACAGTGCCTGGGGCTACTAGGTATAATTTGCGTCCTCGGCTGAGGGAAATCGCATCGAAGGAGAAAAAAGATTAGGGTTGGACTGCGTAAGATAGGCTGTACTGAGTTATAGTACCAACGGAGATTTGTTGAGCCTGGTGAAGGAATTCTGTTTACCTTAGTTTAGTTGCTTGAACATAATATAGGGAAGACCGAAGTATACCATGGAGGTATACTATCCTAATCGGTGTGGGATACATCAAACGAGCTTAGGACAGAGCAAGCTCCACCGCCGGTGCTCAAGGTATTGATGGACAATAGGAGACTGTACCAGTGAGGCTATGAAGGACACTGGGAACTTGTATATTACCTTTGCACTTGGCCCCTTTTTCATCATTCGTTATGCATCCCTTTCGTAGATTGGTTGCCGAGGAAGAGCAGCCAGTGCTTCTTGTTACTCAACATATTATGGTTTGGACCCGTAAACAGAAAATAACATGTGTTATTCTTGTGGTTTTGTTGTTAATATTATTATGTGGGATGTCATGGGTTCTGGAAAATGATCAGGATGTTCCTCTACGTACTAAGGTCGAGGTTATTTCCCCAATAAGAAAGAAAAGGACAGCCCGAGTAATATATTTCTAGATAATCATAAGAGATTTTTTGGAGAAGGGACAGCTTGCTACCCCACTGAATCTGTTACCTGTCTATGGACTGCATATCCGTTATCACTTGTAAACTATACCTATACTCGTCCACCGCAATTTACAGAAGTGAAGGGTGTTTTTGGTTTTGACTATCCAGGTCCTTGTCTCTATTACAGGAAGCCACTGGGAATGGGTTATCCAGGTTGTGATAATAATACATATTGCGACAATTTTTATATGGAAGAACAGAATGTCACACTGGTGGGCTGGCATTACAAGGAACTGATAGTCACCCGGGAGGCTGGTTATTATCCCGCTTGTTGCCCTATTGTGAATAGCACAGACACCTCTTTATATATCGACTGTTCAGGAAGTGTTGTACAAAAATACGATCCCTTTAGTGAATGACAAAGACCCAAGTACTTTCAAAATGAACACTAGATATGCTGCAGTAGATTATTAAGGGCTGATTTATGCACACCCAGGGTTCTGCTTCTTGTCTAACGGTACCTATTCCAATGTCCATAATGTCACAGACGATGTGGCTCTTGGGATGGTGTTGCCTTTGGGCATGCCCTTTAAATATGCTAAGCCTAATGTCCGCTGGGTTAAGAGGACTCTGACCAAGGAATTTTGTAAGGAAGTGGCAGATATAGAGGTCAATAATTATAGTAATGGGATCACCTTTGGATACATCCTTTCTTCCATTTTCACTTTGGGTGGTACTTCTATGGCAAGAGGTGAAAAAGCTAGAGAATATTTTGGGTGCAAGTTGCAAATTTTATCTAATACTACTGTGGTAGCTTTACGCGACATCACCACTCAGTTTGAAAGTATGTGAATATATTCTGAGCAGACTAGATGTGGAGTAGATTTCATCCTAGCTAAGAGTGGTGGTGTATGGGACCAATGTGTAGTCGGAATCAAGAATATGGAAAAGAATATCACAAAGCATATATTAGACATCCTCGAGAACGTCAAGGGAATGTAAAGTGGAAATTGGAGTTGGTCTCTTTTTGGTGGTTGGGGGTGGATTCTTTAAAAGGTAATTTACCTGATTGTGATATTGGTGTTTTGCTGTGCCCTTATTCAGTGCCTCCCCTTCTGTTGCTCCTATTGCACCACTGTTCTCACCCTTAAACGGAAAATATCGATTCATGATACTAATGCTGCAATTATGGTGCAGATAGAAATAGACGACCTTATGCATATTGATGAGGGTATCTTCGAGACTTCTTCCCTCTTTACTGTTTCTTTTTCGATACTGAAGAAATGGAATGCTCATAAGGGTTTGCTGTTATTATCGTTTATGGTTTTCTGTTTTATTGATTTTCTGTTTTCCTTGTTTCTGTTAGAAAATGATTTAGCTCATGCTAAAAGGAGGGTCTGTTAAACTAGAAATGCTCACGCTATGTATTGCCCTGTGTAAGTTAGCATTCACTGCACCATTTTCTTTGACGGTGCCATTTTAGGCTGTTCGAAACTTCTCTAGTTTAATTCCGAGAAATGTTCCAGTCTGAGTTTAGTTTTTACATGGTGAGCAAAAAAAGCGATGGATTTAGGCCCAGATCTCTGTACTGGGGTGAATGTATGACATTGTTCTACATTCTGTCCATCAACTGTTGTTTTTGCATTTGTCACCCCGAGTGGGACGGGTCTGCCCAGACGTGGGTTCCGTGCTCTCCATGCCACTGGAATCAAGCTATCCTGGCTGAAGAGGGGTGAAACCCCGAAACCGGTCCTAGGATGCTTGTTTCCAGTCCAGGGAGGACCTGGCTTGGCAGTTCGGTCTGGACTGTTCCCATGAGGCACAGGGTCAAGACTGATTTGCATATGGCTGGGTTCAAACTGGAATGGCATGGTGAGCAAAAAACCGATGGATTTAGGCCCAGATCTCTGTACTGGGGTGAATGTATGACATTGTTCTGCATTCTGTCCATCAACTGTTGTTTTTGCATTTGTCACCTCGAGTGGGACGGGTATGCCCAGACGTGGGTCCTGTGCTCTCCATGCCACTGGAATCAAGCTATCCTGGCTGAAGAGGGGTGAAACCCCGAAACCGGTCCTAGGATGCTTGTTTCCAGTCCAGGGAGGACCTGGCTTGGCAGTTCGGTCTGGACTGTTCCCATGAGGCACAGGGTCAATACTGATTTGCATATGGCTGGGTTCAAACTGGAATGGCATGGTGAGCAAAAACGATGGATTTAGGCCCAGATCTCTGTACTGGGGTGAATGTATGACATTGTTCTGCATTCTGTCCATCAACTGTTGTTTTTGCATTTGTCACCCCGAGTGGGACGGGTATGCCCATACGTGGGTCCCGTGCTCTCCATGCCACTGGAATCAAGCTATCCTGGCTGAAGAGGGGTGAAACCCCGAAACCGGTCCTAGGATGCTTGTTTCCAGTCCAGGGAGGACCTGGCTTGGCAGTTCGGTCTGGACTGTTCCCATGAGGCACAGGGTCAAGACTGATTTGCATATGGCTGGGTTCAAACTGGAATGGCATGCTGAGCAAAAAAACGATGAATTAGGCACAGATCTCTGTACTGGGGTGAATGTATGACATTGTTCTGCATTCTGTCCATCAACTGTTGTTTTTGCATTTGTCACCCCGAGTGGGACGGGTATGCCCAGACGTGGATCCCGTGCTCTCCATGCCACTGGAATCAAGCTATCCTGGCTGAAGAGGGGTGAAACCCCGAAATCGGTCCTAGGATGCTTGGTTCCAGTCCAGGGAGGACCTGGCTTGGCAGTTCGGTCTGGACTGTTCCCATGAGGCACAGAGTCAATACTGATTTGCATATGGCTGGGTTCAAACTGGAATGGCATGGTGAGCAAAAAAACGATGGATTTAGGCCCAGATCTCTGTACTAGCGTGAATGTATGACATTGTTCTGCATTCTATCCATCAACTGTTGTTTTTGCATGAGTTTAGTTTTTGCCATGTAGGTCTGTTCCTGTAGTGAGTACACTGTTCCTATTAGAGCATACCTTTCTTACTAGATAGAGTCCTTCTCCCACTTGTCTGGTGACGGGCCCGACTGGAACAACCTTGGACTTTGTAACCTTGTATAAGATATGAGCTCTGAGACTGTTTTTCTTTATATTCCATTGCCTAGCTGCACCTGCCTGGAAAATGCCACTATGGGCGTGTTTTAGCTCAGTCACGAAACGTACATAATGTATCTTTATGCTTGTCGATTTCAGTCCCTCTGCAGCACTCCTAGAGGCTGGGCAGACTGGGCCCCGCTCTGAGTGTATCTAATAAACAGTTATTGGTTTGTATTCTCTACTGTCTGACCGACTCTTCATTTGGAATGGAAGGCTGAGAGGTGGTCATTAGTGACCTGGGTGACCCTAATCGGGCCACTTTCTTCAAATAGAAAAATTAAATCTCGGATATGGACCAAAGTGTGGATTTGCACTACCCACATGAGTGACTTTTAAAACAAGGTATTTGAGGCTGAAGCCTAACTGCCTCAACCCTCCTTTAGCATGATCACCCCCATTGTTTTAAACTGATGCTCGTGGTGCAGACTATGCACTATGGCTATGCTAACCTGGCCCAGCGTATGTGCTCTGACCCCTAAGACTTGTTGAAACTGGTTATACTGCTAATTGGCATATTTAACCCTATGTCCCTACAATATGGTACACAGTTTATTCATGGCCTGTAAGTTAAACGTCACTAATGGACTGCAGCACATATTATGCCACCACTAAAGTGACAATGCAGGCCAGCCACCAGTTACCTGTTGTGGGGATTTAAACTAGGGGTGGGTGGAACGTTTCATTCTGCCGGTGAAATTGGCGTAATTTGGCGACAACAAATTACTCTTGTAATGTGGAGTCCCGGCCAAATTCCGTCAATCACTGCATGGCAACAGATTTTCCACGAGGCTCCAGAAATGCAAGCAAGAACAAGTTTTGGCATCCCCCAGGGCCATTTTGTAGCACGAACGGTTGCCGGCGGTTGTGAGCGGTCGCAGTCATAGGGCTAGTTCTTGAGTAGATTTTCTGGCATTAGAGTAGATTTTCTACTTGAGTGCAGCAAAATCAACTCAGACGACTGCATGCTCTTCCTCACTACATGGTGCAGTTCATGCAACATTTATATTTTCTTCACACTGGCAGAACTACGCGGAATCTCGCAGAGTTTTTATGTACCTCCGTGGAATTATTTGAGTTCTGCCCACCCCTCTAGTTTAAATTGCAGTTTCGACCTGTTAATTTGAGAGTCCTAAGCCCTTCTTTAAAATATTAATACTTCAACCCTAACTAAGCTGTGATACCCAGTAAGTCAGGATGCATGAAATTTAAAAGTAGGACATGTCTGAATTAATTTAAAACCTACAAATGACAAGGCCCTAAAAGCTATGTTCACTGTAGCATGGTTAGCTGATCCAAAGTAAAGCACTGAGAGTTAATATTAAAACTAAATAATGTTATATTTACCTACGATCCAGCTTAATAGGTAATTCCTGGACTTTTAAAAATATTTATTGCAAATCCAATTCATTGATAAAGTCGGTATTGCCCTCAGTATTTCACAAAAGCTACTTTTTACAAGTCACCTTTTGCCTGCCTAAAGCTTGTAGAAGCCCAAGGGCACAAGCTTCCAACTGTCAACCAGTACCTGAATAGCAACTTGATGATGTGTGAACTTACTCCCAGAGCTGAGACAAAGGCCTTGGTTGTGCAGAGGTGTTCTGCTCCTCTGACAGAATGGTCACCTGGGCAGTGGCCAGGAACATTATTAACTTCAAAGAGGCCTATCCTGGATATGTAGCTTACAGCTGGGCATTTCCCACAATTTTGTACTTTTTTTTTTTTTTTGTCCTCAGATCACAAAATATGCGTCTGCAATTCTTGTAGAGCCGCCCTTCTGAACTGTGCACCCCGCGGCCACTGCATTCACTTTGGTCTGTGAACCAATCCAGACCTGCACCATTGTTGATGACTTGGTGTAATCATTGGACCGTGAGGGGGTGTTCGAATCCCAAACCTCTACACCACAATATAAAGGCCTGCCAGATATCAAGGCAATTCTCTTTTCCTCCTCCCTGGTCCAGACGGGCCATTTTAGAAGCTGCTTTAACCCAATCTTCCATTTGGGGGGCAGGGGGTCACTCCATTTCATACATATTTCCCTCCGAGCTATCAAAACAAGATACAGCAGTAAACCTCTGTGTGGCTGCTTCATCTTCTTACTTATCATGCCATCTTTCCCAAAAAGAACAAGTGCCACATTTAAAATGATTTCCCTGCCAAAGATACCACAGAGGGCTTTCTCGATTCCACTCCAATAGGCTCTCAGCCTGGGGCATTCATAAAAAACGTGGAGATCGTTAGCTTTTATAAGATCACATCTTGGGCATTTGGGGGTGGGAGATGGAGCGAACTTTTCTATCTTAGCCGGAGTCCAGTACAGCCGATTGATAACAAAGAAGTGATTCTTCTTGAGGTTAGCCGGCTTTACATATTTATATAGGAGCTTCAGGGAGAGTTCATATATTGCTTCAATATCACACTCCAGAGGAACCTCATTCCATACTGAGTGTTGCGGCAAATACTCCTTCTCGTCTGCCTCCAGGGACTTCTCGTACCATATAGAAATGTCCTTGCTCTTAAGATTTACGTCTTGAAGGGATTGCTCCAGCTCCCAGTCACCACAGATTTCGTTCTTTTCAGATGTAAACCAAGATACTAATTGCATATATTTGAATCTAGAGAAGTCACTTCCAATCCTAGCTCTTAAAACCTCCCAGGGATGGACCCCCTCTGATGTTATCAGATCTGACCATATTGTAATGCCCGCCTTTCTAATTGGAGTGGTTATGCTATCTTTAAGGCATAACGGGGTCCCAGGAGATTCCCAGATTGGGGCGAAATCAGAATAGTAACCTACCCCCCATCTGCTTCTAACCTTATACCACAGACTGATGGCAGACATCAGTACTTTTAAACATACTTTTTTGAAGTATCTTGGTGCCCCAAATTTGTACAAGAAACCGTCCCCACCATTCTGCCTTGTCATTTCAGCCAGAAGTCTTCCCCAAGTTGAATCAGCAGGCTTTGTGAGCAACATCCGGATATTCTTAAATTGAAAGGCTACACAGTACCAATTGATATCACGGAGAGACAGTCCACCTTTAACAAGCCTGCACCTAAGCTTCTTCCAGGCCAACCTAGCACCCTTATAAGCCCAGATAAAACTTACGATCTTACTCTGGATTTTACTGATGCCCAGCTTTGGGAAATTGAGGGGGATGGCATTAAACAAGTAAGTTAATTTGGGGAGAATAACCATTTTAACTAGGTTAACCCTTCCGTATATTGATAAAGGAAGGTTTCTCCACCTTGCTAATAAACGATCGATTTCTTTTATAACCCTATTTAGGTTAATCTGTGGGATCTTCTCGATGTCTTTGACGATTATAATACCCAAGTATTTAAAATCTTGACTTGTTCTCCCCCCCCCCCAATTGTCGATATTCCAACACATCACCTCGGTTTTAGAGGTGTTGGCTAAATACCCCGACAGAGATCCGAACTCTTCTAGCAAGGTTTCAACCCTTGGTACTGCCACTGCAGGATTATCAGTATATAATAGCAAGTCATCAGCATATAAGGCAACCTTGCTGCTATAATGATGGAATTTAAAGGGAGTTATTGAGACATCTGCTCTTATTGCCTGTGCCAAGGGTTCTATATAGATATTAAATAACAGGGGCGAGAGGGGACAGCCCTGTCTCGTTCCTCCCAATATATTAAAGCTAGATGTTAAGCTCCCGTGCAGTAGTATTTTAGTGGAGGCCCCCTGATAACATTTTTCCAGAGACTGAATAAAAATAGAACCAAAACCCATTGTTCCCAACACTTCCCAGAGATATACCCAGCACACTCTATTGAACGCCTTGGCCGCATCTAGTGCCACCACGGCCAGGGGTTCAGATCGAGCTGTTACCAAGTCTATATTGCCTATGACTTGCTGTGTTTGTTCTTGAATATACCTTTTAGGGATAAAACCTTTCTGATCAGAATTAATCAGCTGTGGAACGATTTTGGCCAGTCTCTCTGCTAGAATGCCGATAAAGATCTTATAATCGGCATTCAGCAGGGAGATCGGTCTGTAGGAATCGGCCCTTAAGGGGTCCTTAGTGGGCTTCAGAATGAGCACTATCGTTGCCTCCTTCCAGGACCTAGGTACCTGACCCCCCAATTGATAGACCGAATTGAACAGAGTGCCCATGATTGGAACCAACTCCTCCATCAAGAGTTTATATACCTCGCTGGGGAGCGTGTCCATGCCTGCTGCTTTATTAATTTTGCTTCTCTCGAGTTGCACTCTAATCTCGTCCTCTGTAATTGGGGAGTCTGGTTTTTCACGGCTTTCTGCTGTTAGAGTAGACATGGATTTTTCCCTCAACCAGGTTTTAAGGGTCTCAGAATTTGGTGAGATCTCCTCCTTATAGAGCTCAGAGAAAAGAGAGAGTAGGCAAGCTTGCATATCCTCCGATCTACTAGATGTCTCCCCTTTTTCATTTATAATTAATTCATTTATATGGTTCTTTGCCCGATCCACTCTGACCTTCCAGGCCAGGAGTGCTCCTGCCTTCTCTCGGTACTCGAAATTCTGCATGGACTTTGTCAGCCACTGTGCTTTACATTTCTGATCAAGCCTGATCCTATATTCTTGACGGGCATTCTCAAGCTTTCTCTGAGCTTGTTGTATTCTTTCAGGGGCCCCCTGGTTGAGCCGAAGCAGGTCTACTTCAAGTTGGGAGATTTTATCCTCCAACGTTCTTAACTCTTGTGTTTCCTCTCTATTTTGAGTACATATAAGACTATGCAGAAAGCCCCTCAGATATGCTTTAAAGGCATCCCAAACATAGTCTATAGACGTAGATCCGATATTTATAATAAAATAGTCAAGGCATACACGTTTGAGCCCTATAGCTATCTCTGGATCCGCTAACATTGATCTTTTAAGTGTCCATCTAGGTCTCAGTTTATACCTACTCCCCGCTAGAGAAAAAGCAACAGGGGAGTGATCTGATATATGACTTGGCTGAATGCTAACTGACATCATATCATCTATGATAGACCTATCGGCCAGAACATAGTTGATTCTTGGGAAATGTCCGTGTTTCTTACTGTGAAAAGTGAAACCCTGTATGTTGCCCTTCTTAGCCCTCCATATATCAGAGAGCTCCAGATCGTGCATCATGTTATTTAGAGCCTGACGGACCCGAGGAACCCCTACATAGCGACTCTGATTTGATCTATCCAGCAGGGGGTCAAGCAACACATTAAAATCTCCCCCAATTATTATAGGGGAAACTACTTCCATCAAGTTCCATTGTAGCTTACATAAATGTGTAGGATCATCGATGTTCAGACCGTAGAAGGATATGCATGCTAACTCTGATCCTCCAAAGTCTAGTTTAGCTATAATCCATCTCCCAGTTTGATCTGTTTTAAATGACTTTATTACACATCCCGCCCCCTGTTTTATCAAGATAGCGACCCCCTTGCAATGGGCTGTCTGTTCTGATGTTCAGAAGTATTTTATCCAAGGGTACCGTGGGAATATGATATGGCTCTCTGAAAGACTCAAATGGGTCTCCTGGATTAAACAGATCTGGGCTGGACTTTGCTCTAGATATTTCATAGCTAACCTCTGCCTACGGAGACATCTTAAGCCATTAATATTCAACGAAAGGAACTTTAGATCTCTAGCTCCCATTAAAAAGGATCATCCGTTGAGGGGCCAACAAGGCGTATCTACGACTAACAAGAAGAACATAGAACAGGCTAACTGATATTGAGAATGTGATAGAGGATTCTTTTTTTTTCTTTTTTCCCACTGCTCCCCACCCCATGCTCCCCCCCGCTTCCCGCCCCTCTCCACACCCATGTGCCCCTCCATCCCTCCGGGGAACACTCCCTACTATATTAGGCTAAAAGCCTAAGGGGCTTCAGTCCCCCGGGCAGAAATAGTTTGTTTCTTTCACATTTTCCTTTCCCTGGTCGCACTAAGCCTCGCTCGCTTCCGCATCTCTCCACACCTATACCCCTGCTCCCTTCTTAATTTTATCTATAAGGTCATCTACCTCCTCTACTGAGCGGTGGACATACATATGATTATTCCACATAGTGCGGAGTGATGCTGGGAACTTCAATTGTGCCCTAGCCCCCAGTTTGTTCAGTTCCTCCATCCGTTTGCCCATCTTCCATTGTTTCTGTGCAGTGGTGTGGCACACATCTGATCTAATAGCAAATGAGAAAGAGTCAAATGTTAAAGTGCCTTCCTTAAGTGCTGCCGATAGAATTATCTCTTTTACAGTATAGGTAAGAAAGTTGATCAGGATTTTCCTGGGCTTCTGTTTTGCAGGGTTTCTTTTATAAGGGTCCCGATGCACCCATTGTATCTCTTGAGATAGATCTACATTTGGGGAATTTTTTAAGACTGTATCTTTCAATAATGATATCACAAATCCCCTGATATCAGAGCCTTCGAGAGCTTCGGGGACATTGATCAGTCTCAGGTTGTTTCTCCTAGAATGATTCTCGAGACGCTCTAGATCTTCCTTCATTTCTCTATTTTGACTCGCTAACTTAGCCATTTCTGCTGAAGATATATTAAGTGCCTCTTTGATTTTCGGAATCTCCTGCTCCAGAGTGTCTGTTCTTAAAGATACTTCTTCCAACTTCTGGGCTAACACTGCACAGGAGGCCTGGATTGCTACTTGGTTGGTGTCAGAGACTGTAAATCTATTCCCCATCTCTTCCTTAAGTGCTAGGAGAATATCCGTCAGAGATCCTGGACTTGTTGTGGGAGAATGCTGAAGAGATAGTGCTTGTTGTGTTATTTCTGAGTGGACATCTGGCTGGGCATCTTGTCCCTCCAGCACACTAAAGCAATTTGAGGTGGAGACTACAGAATGAACAGAAATTTGGGGGCTACTAGAGTCCTCAGATGATGTCTCTGCCATTTGGTTAGGGACCAGAGATGAAGAGAGGGATTGCGAGACTTCCAGCGGCGTAGTCTGAGGTTGACTCCGCTCCATCTTGCTGACTATAGAGGGGCGAGAGCCTTCTTTAATAAGAGCTGAGGTTTGGGCAGGAGTGGCGAGAACTTTGTAGTAAGACTTTAGGGAGGGTGTAATCTTCACTATAGGTACCGATACTTTCTTCCCTCTGCCTCTCCCTCTGGATCTAGGGCTCTTGGTACCTACAGGAGGCTCAATTTTTGCTCCCTTTGCCTTCGCCTTATCTTTCCCCTCCCCTCCCCTCTTCTTTTTTTGTGCTTCAGAAACGTTTACACTGGTTAAGGAGGGGGGGTCTTGGATAGTCATCCTAGTGGAAGGTAAAAGCTGTACGGCCCTTGTACGGAGAGTATATCTGCACACTTTCATTGAGGGATTAATTTTTGTTTGCTGACCCTCACTCCTCTCCATATGATAAAGGTCTCCCCCTCCTCCTCCTCCTGACCCCCCAACAGCCACAGGGGTCACACTCTGCCAATTGCGTCTCGAGCCAGAGAGAGGAAAGGTCTCTGAGTACACAGCAAAATCAGCCTTACCTTCTTTTTGCCTTGATAGAGCTTTTTCAGGCTCAATTCCTGCGTCGAGTCTTACCTCCTTACACCCTACCTTAGGGGCTTGCTCCCCCTTCCTAGTCCACCACGCGTGTCCTAGCACCTCCGTACAACAGTTGCCAGTGCTGACTCTGCCTCCAGAAGCCCGGACCTGGAAACATGCAGCTCGACTGCGACGCCACTCCCGAGCCGCGCCCTCCCACCGCGAGACTCAGAGTGCTGAGGAGGCTCCCTGGAGCTCTGGAGCCATCCGCCGGTCGTAGTCAGTTTCAAAAACTGGATCAGTATCAAGAGAACGGAGATATTTGCACGTGGGGGAGGGAGAGGGGTAGATGGGGCAGAGATCAACAGAAAGTCATTGCGGAAGGCCCCCTAGAGAGACCAGGGATCACAACACCCGAGCGGACTGTCGACCCATGGCCGCTTAGCTGACGGCCGCCATGTTCCCCCTCACCAACGCATTTCAACAAACAGTTTTTGCACAATTTTGTACTTTTAGCAAGCCAAGTGGGAGAGAACCAGCCCCCAGAACTGTCTTTGTGTGATCACGGGTGGGGGTTGCTCATTTACTGGCCACACCTGTAGGGTGGGCACAGGGAAGAAAGGCTCTGCCATCTTGGGTTTAGGTAGAGAGGGGTATTGTGGCAATGTTTGCATTAGGGCACACAAGAACTGCTGTAAATGTGGGTCAAGGGGACCCCGGGGATCTTTATCCATCTTGGTCAGGGGGCAGGTGTCACCCTCACCCCCACATAAGTACCAGGTATACATTTGGCATCCCTGGACACCCTCTTCAGAACACTGCTGGACCTGTGGAAGACAGAATAAAGGCTGTGTTTTTTACTTTTTAACTTTGTTGTTTCTTCTAAATGCTTTACCCATTTTCTTAAGTTAAAACTGTCTGCTCTGTTCCATAGCTACTGGGGTAGAGCTCAGGACTAAATTACTGAAACGTTTACTAGACCTAACAAGAAAAATTGTAATATTTCTAGTGGTGGACTAATATCCTCCCAAACTCATAATACATTTTCTCTCAATGTTCCTGTCTCTTGTGGCACTATATGAAGGATAAAGCCTTAATAGGGATCAAATATGTAAATGATGGGGGAAGGGTGGGATTTGATAAACAGTTCAAGCCACTAAAGCTGCTTATGAAATTCAGACAAGGGAAAGCCCCTTAACAATAGACAGTAGAACAGTAAATAACAGTCAAAAGTGGCTATGATTAATGATTAAATCTCTATCTAATCCTATCTGTCAGTCACAATATTAGTGAACAATCATAAGCATAGAAAGCAGATGAATCACAATGTAAGTCTATCTGAAGGGTGGTGTTGCAAAGTCATTCTCTGTGCCCTGTGCACCCCCATTTTTTGCTGACTGGTACTGGTGGTAACTGACTCTGACTGTCCTTGGGCTCTGTCTAACCAGGCCCAGGCAAATCCAAATATCAAAATGTAACCCCCCTTAGTTGGTACTTTTAGGTCTGGGTACGGGGGAAAACACTAAAAAGGAAAAAGGGATTTTATACCCACTTGACCTGTATTTCTTCAGCTTAGCTACTTTGAGCTTTTTGTTCTGTCTCGATTACAATGAAATATTTACATCTGTGAGGTTTTTAATAAGATCATATTTATTATATTCTTTTCATATCATGTTCATATTTCATAAAATGTAGTGTGATATCACTGTTGTATCAAAGATCATAATTTTTTTCTATAAAAACTATCACCATTACAAAAAATTAGAATAAATCCTACTTCCCTTGTAACTCATTCTATCATACACTATAACTCAAACACTATCATACTACACACATAGTGTGAGTGTGTAGTATGCTAGTGTTTGAGTTAGGGCTTTTATAGAAAAAATGTATGATCTTTGATACAACAGCAATATCACAATACATAGAAGAGATCGTTGAAATGTATTTGAGAATTGTGTAAATAATTATTCTGCTTGTAAATGAACTATTATGAAATATGAACTAGATATGAAAAGAATATAATAAACATGATCTTATAAACCACCTCACAGATGTAAATATTTCATTGTAATTGGGACAGAACCAACAGCCCAAAGTAGCTAAGCTGAAGAAATACAGGTCAAGTGGGCACATAATCCCTTTTTCTTTTTTAACCAGGCCCAGGGCCAGTGCTATGTTGAAAACATAGTGAAAACATATACATGCATTAGGGTACACTATGTGTTAGGGTGCCCCTAGGATTGGCCTGACCTACCCTATACGTTTCTAGTACATAATAGGGCAGGGGGATTAAAACGACCTAAAAATTCCCTATTATATACTATGGCCTGGCAGTTTTGAGACCATCAGCCCTTTCTGTACTTGCATGTGTGCACTGCTGAGAGCCTGAGGTCATTTTAAAAGCAGCCCTGTGTTGCAGCACTGCTTTTAAATGTAAATTGGGCCCAGACTCAATGTTGGTGGTAGGGGCACTTAAAAAGTAATAATCTACAATAATGTTGCATATTAGGCACCCCCAGGGTCTACCCTTGGTGTCCCAGGGGTGGGGGTAATTTACTTATAAGGAGAGCCCTTATAAAAGAGGTTTTATATGCCCTGGGGATAGAGAAATTGTACATTTCACTTTACCTATTGTAGTAAAGTGCTTCCCAAAATCGATTTTGAAGCTAGGATGTATATTCAGAACAACTAAAGTCTTCCCTAGGTACCCTAAGGAATGGGGGAGATGTAACTATAAGCAGGACCTTTATAAAAGATGTTTTATATGGCCTGGTGACATATTTGCACATTTCATTTTCCCCATTGCAGATACCTAACCCCATAGGATAACACTGCAGTAGTTTATGAATGCATAAATATTGCTAGGAATTGAATAAGATATCATTCAAGGACTTAGGAGAATGGTATTGATAAATACAACAATATGCTATTGTTGAATTTATCCTGAAGTATACAAAAATAAGTTATAAGGCTTTCTTGTCTGCAAGCCAAAAGTCAGCCTTGCTGTGGTCTCCCTAATTGGTCAGATTTAAGAGGGTTAGCCAGGCTGCTTTTATGAAGTGATAAGTGGCTCACCCTCTTAGAGAGAGCTCTGCTACACCGGAATGCCAGAGCAGGGGAGAGGGATCATAAACCATGGAGCTTTAAAAGGGGATAGGACAGGTAGGGAATGCCACTTTGAGCTTTTTGTTCTGTCTCGATTACAATGAAATATTTACATCTGTGAGGTTTTTAATAAGATCATATTTATTATATTCTTTTCATATCATGTTCATATTTATAAAATGTAGTGTGATATCACTGTTGTATCAAAGATCATAATTTTTTTCTATAAAAACTATCACCATTACAAAAAATTAGAATAAATCCTACTTCCCTTGTAACTCATTCTATCATACACTATAACTCAAACACTATCATACTACACACATAGTATGAGTGTGTAGTATGCTAGTGTTTGAGTTAGGGCTTTTATAGAAAAAATGTATGATCTTTGATACAACAGCAATATCACAATACATAGAGATCGTTGAAATGTATTTGAGAATTGTGTAAATAATTATTCTGCTTGTAAATGAACTATTATGAAATATGAACTAGATATGAAAAGAATATAATAAACATGATCTTATAAACCACCTCACAGATGTAAATATTTCATTGTAATTGGGACAGAACCAACAGCCCAAAGTAGCTAAGCTGAAGAAATACAGGTCAAGTGGGCACATAATCCCTTTTTCTTTTTTAACCAGGCCCAGGGCCAGTGCTATGTTGAAAACATAGTGAAAACATATACATGCATTAGGGTACACTATGTGTTAGGGTGCCCCTAGGATTGGCCTGACCTACCCTATAAGTTTCTAGTACATAATAGGGCAGGGGGATTAAAACGACCTAAAAAGTCCCTATTATATACTATGGCCTGGCAGTTTTGAGACCATCAGCCCTTTCTGTACTTGCATGTGTGCACTGCTGAGAGCCTGAGGTCATTTTAAAAGCAGCCCTGTGTTGCAGCACTGCTTTTAAATGTAAATTGGGCCCAGACTCAACGTTGGTGGTAGGGGCACTTAAAAAGTAATAATCTACAATAATGTTGCATATTAGGCACCCCCAGGGTCTACCCTTGGTGTCCCAGGGGTGGGGGTAATTTACTTATAAGGAGAGCCCTTATAAAAGAGGTTTTATATGCCCTGGGGATAGAGAAATTGTACATTTCACTTTACCTATTGTAGTAAAGTGCTTCCCAAAATCGATTTTGAAGCTAGGATGTATATTCAGAACAACTAAAGTCTTCCCTAGGTACCCTAAGGAATGGGGGAGATGTAACTATAAGCAGGACCTTTATAAAAGATGTTTTATATGGCCTGGTGACATATTTGCACATTTCATTTTCCCCATTGCAGATACCTAACCCCATAGGATAACACTGCAGTAGTTTATGAATGCATAAATATTGCTAGGAATTGAATAAGATATCATTCAAGGACTTAGGAGAATGGTATTGATAAATACAACAATATGCTATTGTTGAATTTATCCTGAAGTATACAAAAAATAAGTTATAAGGCTTTCTTGTCTGCAAGCCAAAAGTCAGCCTTGCTGTGGTCTCCCCTAATTGGTCAGATTTAAGAGGGTTAGCCAGGCTGCTTTTATGAAGTGATAAGTGGCTCACCCTCTTAGAGAGAGCTCTGCTACACCGGAATGCCAGAGCAGGGGAGAGGGATCATAAACCATGGAGCTTTAAAAGGGGATAGGACAGGTAGGGAATGCCAGGCCCATCTCCCGACCAGCTCCCCTGACTCAGCCAGATGGCAGGCTTAAGGCAGGAATGTGCAGATGGTAGGGGGAGGACAGCTATGCACTATGGAAATGCGCCATACTGCCTCTGTTGCAAGATCAGACATACTGAATTTTGGAAGAATAGTGCTTTCTGGGAGAAAATTATGCCACACTTTTGAGGAAGTGGTCATGCTCTGGGGTGTTGCCCTGCACCTCATTGGACAGGAGTGCTCTCCTGCTTGACCCCAGAGAACACTGAATAAATATGTGAGAGGTGCAGAGCCTCTCAGATCTGCTGCTTGTATCTAAGAGAAGAATATGGCTTTCCAACCTGGAAACTTGATTTGAACCATCAGGCCCTGCATTCTGACTGACTGCGTCTGCTGCATTAGCTGGAACAACAGCCCGTTGGATGTAGCTTGTTTCAAGAGAAATAAGGAGTGGACTCCCTGCAGGCTACAGGTTGACAGAGTTCACCTTGACCATCACCACCAAGAATCCCCAGCCTGGAGTGCTTCCAGTGGGCTAGCAAGGACCATCATGGAGATTCCAGACCCTTGGATTGGGTTTTGGACACTTTGGACCCTCAAGAGGAGCTTCATGAAGAAGTTCAAGAAATGTGGATAAGTTTGGAGCAACTTTGGAAAAAATCTCCATGAGGGGGGACCAACTTAACCATGAGAGCCAAGCCAGCGACCTTCAACTGCACAACGGTGAGCCAGCCTGCCCTGCTGGTTCACCCCACTGAAAAGCTCCAGAGGTCTGACTTTAAGAGTTTGACCAGGAGCTCCCTGGAAAGCAAGCCAGCAAACTCTCACCAAACCCGGACTGGTGAAGAGCATCGAGGGACCCCGACAGAAAAAGCTCCAGAAAAGTTTCTAAGTCAGAAGGTAAAACCTTGACCGAGGCCTACCGCAAGGGTTATCCAAGAAGGGCTCCATCGCTCTCTTTGACTTTGCCTCGGTCAAGCGCGACCAGATGTCCCAAGGTGGTACTATATGTTTCTTCATGATATATAGTGCTAAATCTTTCACAATTCCTTTCTCTGGTTCCCTACATTGGATATTTGCCATTTTGGTGTCATTTTAAATATACAAATATTTCCTATTGTTTGGGATTGTTATTGTGTGTTGTGTCTTAATTATTTACTGAATTGGTGTTTTTGAGTTCTTTATATACCTGTCTCTTAAGTTAAGCCCATCTGCTTGCAGCCAAGCTACTAAGGGTTGTGCATGTGAATAATTTATTGAGACTTATTATAAGACCTAGACTGTGGTAGTGGCTTTATTGCCAGTGGTAGATGCATATTTACCACTACTAATAACACACTTTCCAACAGGTGGAATATGTGTGAACCAAGGGGTCATGTATGTGTTGGATTTCCCTATGCACACCCTGTGCAATAGTGAGGATGCCCATTGCAATAGTATTAGCCACAATTGTCTCAACAGCGGGTTATGCAGACCTGCCAACACCCCTAAACAGAACAAAAAACATAAGTAATAATAACAGCAGGATCTCTCTACTGCCTGTGATAAGAATTGGAAAGGTGGACATAAAGCAGCATACATGCATAGGGTACTGCTGAATTAGTGTTGTATGTATTGCACTTGCTGGTTCGATATGCTGTATGTCTCGCCCTGTCTTTGGAGATTATCATCAGGACAGGGGCAAGGGGTACACATTTATTGTCACATTTTTCTAGGCAGGAATGAAGTGCTAGGAACTTTCTCTGTATAAAAATGTGTGCCTGTCAAGATAGAGTGACCACCAAGGGGGCTTTATTCTTTTTCATCACCTGGAGTATGGTGTGGACATGTTGGTGTCTCTGTAAGAAATCAATTATGGCCTCAGGTTAATCAGTTCAAGCTCTGGTTCGAGATGTAATCCTATGTCCCTTGAATTGGACATTTAGCAGTTAGTAAAGCATTGTTGTCAAGAAGCCAATCACATTATTCTTCTCCATGGTCCTGTGATTATTATGACAGTATCGGTCCTTCAAATAAATCAGATTGTGGCAGAGGCGATATGTCCCAATCAAACTTCCTGTTGAACTTGTCTTCCATATCATACAGTCCAATGGAGGCCACTTATCTAACATAAGGCTGCTGCACTTGTGCTGCTCCCGTGAATCAATCTGATACAAACTTAAATTTTAGCTTCCAGTTTAAGATTTTTCCCATTTACAGAACGTTTTAACATTTTGCTTTTTTTATTTATACAGACTAATTTTTTTTACCAATTGAATACCCCCCTGAGTGGGCTTTGCGGACTCCCATTAGTCCACATACCACAGCTTAAGAACTAGCTAAAACTAGCTAATGAGAGAAACTCTCCACTTTTGTCTTTTCACCACCTCTTTCCTCAGCTTATTTATTTGCTATCTCAATAAATATTTACTTGAGTTTAAAAACAAAAGTCATCTTTTGCAAAAAATAAGTTTTGTTTTGGCTTCCATTTTAATACACAGGAGTATATCTTTTCAGTCAAAAATACATATGAAACTCATTAGCATTCAAACCATTTTTATTGTGAGTAATATGGAATTGTTGTGTGGTTCCTAGGAATTCCTAGGAATCCCCAGGACCTGCGCGTTTTGGATGAACTAAACTGAGGGCTTGGTGTCCAAACTGATTCACAATACCCCCACAGGATACGTCAGCCGTTAGACCAGCTAGCTCTACAGTGCCACTATCACCCCCTGTATCTTACAATTTTTAAAACATGACTATAGCAATTTAAAACTCCTTTCTTGGTGGCTGGATCACAGAAAATGTAGCTATAGCATTGAAGTATTCAGATCAAGATGAAATGCGTATTAACAATAATTTTACTAGTTTGTTAGCTAACAGAATGTACCTCATTTTTTCTCGTACTAGTTCTTTAGTAGCATGCAGCTGCTGAAGGTTTCTTGGTAACAATTTGAATTGTTTTTTGATAATATCGGGCTGTTGATTTCCACTTCAGAGTATATCGATGACTATGGCTGCCAAAAAATCAAAACATAAATAATAAACCTTCTGCTTTTTCTGTCCTAACAGAATCAAATAAGCTTTTAGTTTGAAGGCATTGAAAATACATGGTTACACGTTTAAAAGATACCTATTTTACAGTTCGCAGTATGCTTACATCAGCAAAGGATAAATGATGAATTGCCTAAAACTTAAACATCTTCCCATATTTCTTTCACTGAGCAACGAGGCAATTAGTATTAAACACAGTGAAAACGGTCATGTAATACACAATTTAAAACAGGTTTTGCAGACTTAGGGGTATATTCAAAAGAACGTGTGATAACTACCGCAAGAGTAGCGTAACGCAACTTTTATTATCGCAGCCCATCGCAGGAAAATAACCCCGTGTCAACGTGGAATTCACAACAAGGCATTAGCATGCGATAGACACCAGATAACGCGTCAAATGTCAGCGTGAAAATCAACGCCACGCCGCAAAAATGCGAAACGCCAACGCTAAAAACCATGCGATGAGGCCAATCGCGGTACAAAACGTTGCGAAAACCAGCCACAGGCCTGCAAATCCTACGCGTCTGGTGGGAAAATGCACCATAAAACCTACAGAAATAACACACCAGAAACAAGCCAAAGCACGTAGCAACATCGATGCACCCTGAGTCAGCGCAGAGGTCAACGCGAACCCCACAACCCCCACAGACCACCAGCAAGGAACAACTGGGTTGGGGAAGGCCAAGGAGAAAAGGGAGAGAAAGACTGGGTGCAGACCGCAGGAAAACAAGACCAGCGTCAAGGAGGTGACAGAACAATACCAGCAACTGACCCACAAGCAGACCACCTGGAATGCAGTCGGAGTGCCCAGGACGCCAATCCAGGAGGCCAAGAGGCGCCGGCAGGACGTGACAACCTAAACCAGGTACAAACCCCCTGCCAACAGGAAGGCAGCAACGGCGACAGGAGGTGGCAGTCCTGTGCCACAGGAGGAGCTGGAGGAAACCCAGGCCACAGCCATCAGTGTGTAGACGGTGCAAGGAGTAGGGAAGACGGACACAGCTCGAAAGGACCTGACACAACATCAACAGGGAGTGTAACAAACAGGAACTGGGGGGACGGGGGGAGATGGGCACAATGGCACACATGCACAATGAGGTGTAGCACACTGCACACCCACAATTATCCAGGATCATGTCCCAGATCCCCTTGGCACACTGCAGCACACACACATAGCAACCACAGCACATACCATGACAATGTGGCACAAAGTGCAACACCCACACTGCAGAACAGGGGACACAACTGGGTCCGCCCAGGTGCAGAAACTGAACAATCACATTGGACAGAGCAGGGAACTGTGAGATGCATATCTACGGCTACAACCCCACATCAGCCATGTAGGCCAAATGTATACTGTCCCAACTCAAATAGCCAACACCGCCCAAACAGTCACAATGTACATTGTCACACAGTCTGCATGTTGACAAGAACAAGGCGCCAACACAATGCCAACATGCACCTCCCCTTCACAATGCAGAGGGACAAACAACACCTCCAGCAGGTCAGAACAGACAACCCATCAGTGATGCCGGAGACAAACACCACACCTTCGACACCAACGCCCTACAACAGCCCATGGACATCCCACACAACCCACCACCAGGACCAGGGCAGACAAGCTACTCAGAGGAGAACCCAGCCCCTGCAACAGACCACACAGCATGAAGCACCCGCAATCACGGCTGGCTCACAACACTTCACCCACCCACACATGGCACCCCAATGCCAGGTGTCAGAACACCAAAAGGAGGTGGCCCAACAGGTGCGGGTGTTGCCCAACCCATGGAATGCGAACTAGAACACATACGTGGGTGTCCAATACCCTTCAGGGACCACCTACACCCCACAAAGGAGACCCACACTGCCATAGAGACACATGCAGATGCACATACCCAGTACAGAACCACGCCCAGGGGCATGCACATATCAGTCACACACCCACGTTGGCTCAGCGTACGACGGCACAGTCCACTCCCCTTACGAATTGAGTGGGTGACTACAAAGCTACATGTCCAGGTTCAAGCCCGCTGCCTGCGGTGACATGTCTGCGTCCGCTGTACACAGCACAATGTAATGTCGTAGGCCCAGGGCCCCCATGCATACAACAAGACCACAGGGACACATGCACATATCATGTTGAACTGGTTACGGGCATGTGCGCCCGGCCCCTTTATTGGCAGGGCCACATGTACAGTGACGCCTGTGCTGGATGTGTGTGGGGTGAGTATAAGCCAGCCCGCACGGAGTGCTTGGTGCTGGCAACAACCTGAACAGTGGACACCAGTGTAATGGTAACAGAAAACACCAGCATAACAGAGTCAACTGCAGAGCAACATGGAGGGATCCGGAGTAAGGACAGAGGTCACCCAATAATCAGTCAGGAGGTTCCATGAGTTGTAGTGAACTGAGGTAGGGGCACTAGAGAAGAGCGCGCTCATGTGAAGAAATTGCTAGGATTGTGTCCCTTCCGGTTAGTCCTGATGCACATGCAGTGGGGTGTGTTACACCTGCATCAACTTCCTCATCAACGTCCCAGGTCCCCCACACTGCCTGAGGTGACAGTTGCGTCCGCAGTCCACAGCGCAATACCCAGTAAGAGATCCGGGTGTGTAGCTTGACTACCACCACCAGTCTGCATTCCTGCCTAGGGGCTGTTGCCACCTGCCCTCCCATTGTCTGTGCCTTCTCCCGACCGCAGACTTGACACATCTTCCTCATCATAGTCCCAGGTCTTCCCCACTGCATGGTGAGACATTGCTGCGCAACCTCACAACAGCACAAAACTCAATCAGTAACGGACAATGGCTTGCAGTGCACTGAGTCACTGGCACCTGGAGTGCTGAGCAGGGTAGCAGGCCGATGATGGCATCCACCACAGGTCTGAGCAACTCCGTAGGTCTGTCAGGACCACCCTTTCGACTCTGGCAGATGGCGGTAGGAGGTCGTCCTTGCGGTGGTGGCGTGTGCCTCCTGCGGTGATGTGACATCCGGGCCGGTCAAGACTCGATGCCATGTGTGGGCCCTGGTGGCCCGCAGTTGGGGCCGGAGGAGGCGGACAGCGCAGGGCCACAGACACATGGCGTTGATGACCCCAAGACCATCGCCACAGATGCCATTCAATGTCTCAGAAGAAGGGGTCCCAGGCCTGAGCAGCACAGAGTTAGTGGCCCCGGATGCACTGCGGCCGGCACAGGCACCCAGCCACGGGACGGTGACTTGCGGTGCAGTCAGATGGGCCATGCGACCTGAGAGGGTTCCCATCAATGTCCAAGGTGTATGTTGCGGAGGGTTGCGGAGGACAGTGGAAGGTGTCCTCCAGGGCATGATGCGGAAAGGTCTGATGTTATCTGGAAGCAGCAAATGGAGGAGTGGAAAGCGCAACACTCGTTTGCACCAACAATTCGGGATCAGCTACATGAGGATTAAAACTAGCCCCTAGTCCATAGACTCAAACGCCACCAATGTACGACCAGTGAGTGTCCATGAATGTCGGGGAACAAACTTAGTGGCACAGGTGCTGTGAGGGGATGCAGTCTGCGATGATACCGGTACACATATGTGAACTCCAAGAATGCCAAATCAAGGCTATGTGACCTACTGGACCGCGGTGTAGGCCGGAGGCAGCGGTCAGCAGTGGCCCACAGCCACGGGTCGTTGGCTCGCGAGGCACAGAGTTATTGACACAGTGGCAGTTGTCGGTAGTGTTCAATCACCTCCGTGACGCTGATCCTGTTCCCTCCGGACTGCAACGGTTTCATCCTCTTACGCCCTCCGTGCGTGCAAAGAAATGCATTCTGCCTTTTGAATTACCGATGTCCAGTTCCAAATCTGTGATCCCACTTGTGCGCAGCGTAGGCCGAGGGCAGTGGTCCGCGTAGGCCCACAGGCACTTGTGGTTGTGATGCCATGCACAGACTTGTTGCCACCACATCGGAGGGTGTAGAGTGAATTGTTCTCAGCCTTAAATAATGTTCACTGCCATGGTGTAATCAAGACTCAGTTCCAAATGTGTGACCTACCTGACTGTGGTGTAGGCCTGAGGCAGCGGTCAGCACGGCCCATTCAGCGAGTGTTGCCGGCATAGGTTGGATGGCCCCACCGGCCTGCGTAGTTCAGGTTCAGTGGCACCACGTGTAGCAGGCTGGCGTTGAACAGGGTTAGTGGCACCACGTGTAGCAGGCAGGCGTTGAACAGGGTTAGTAGCACCACGTGTAGCAGGCTGGCATTGAACAGGGTTAGTGGCACCATGTGTAGCAGGCTGGCGTTGAACAGGGTTAGTGGCACCACGTGTCGCAAGATGCCCATATGTAACTATGCCTCACTGATTGGGGGATCTGGTGCTGTGGCCGCTGGCCCGGATTTGGGGTCACTGCCATGCATGACTCAGGACACAGTTTCACATATTGGACCTACTGGTCCGAAGAGTAGGCCGGTGGCGGCAGTAGAGTACGTCAACGAAAAAGGAATAAAGCGAGCCTGTGTTGTGGAGGCCGTGATGGTCTGAGGTGGCTGCCAATGTCGCGGGCCTCGGGCTTGTGGCTTGCGCCGGCATGTGGTGGACCCTCCTTGACCCACGCCGGTGTCGGAAGGTGATCAGTGTGGCCTGGCTGCACAGGGGCTGGCCTGACGGGTTCGTGGTCCAGCGTGCCGGGGTCTGGCAGGCGCACAGCATCGCAGGCAACTCCGCTCACGAGGATGGCGTCAGCCTCGTGGCGGGGTGGGAGGCGCCACCCTGGCAGAGACATGGGTCTTTCCGGAAGAGGACCACGCCCAGGCCTACGTGCTTTTTATTCACACCCCTACGCTGGCGTGGCGTACGCCGGGCCATCCCACTCCGCTGATGCTTAGGGGGGTGCGTAACAGGCAACATTTCCGCGGGGTCCCCCACTGGCTGGGATGACATGGTGGCATCTACTGTCCACTACACTCCATACACAAGCGGTGTATGTCGCCATGGATATGGGTGTGTTCTGCATACTGCGAGGTGTCCAGCACATCTCCGGCACTCTTGGCATTGTGTACTTTCCCAATCATGGTTCTACTGCATCCTTCACACATGCCTGGTTGCCACCTCTCCCTACATTCGGCTATTATGTGGCTGAGGTGCCATGCCGTTGCTGGCTCATGTTCAGGGCTTGCCCATGTGGACATTGTAAGTTGTTCTGTCGTGTCTGGTTGGTGGGCATGTTGTTGTGCCTGTTGTATGTGATTTTGTGACGTGTGCATTGCCAGAGTTGTGAATTGCATGGTTGTGGAGTTGAGGTGTGTGGGGTGTTCATTTGGACATTGCCAAGGGGCTGTGCATTTGCCTTGTTGCCATCCTGGGAACGCTGGTTGATGATGGACTGTCGGAGGATGAAGGTATCATGCACACTGGCTGTGTATTTGAAGGCGACATTGTTGGGTGTTCCACGGTGTTCTGTTGTTGCCTGCATATTGATGTGAGATGTGTGCTTCCTGTTGCAGTGATTGTGTGCTGTGTCACCAGGGGGCACAGGTAGTACATGTGTGCTGTGTATTGCCTCCAACACGTGTGTGCATCCTGCTTGGGCGTATGGTCCTTGCTTGGTCTCCAGCGGATCCTGCGCATTGTGTTGTACGTATGGGGACTGGGGTACCAGGGTGATGGTGATGTCCAGGACAGGTGTGGGGGACTTGGATGTGGCTGGCTGTGAGACTCCTCCGACTCTGGCTGGTGTTGGTTGGGGGATCCCAGGGGCCAACAGGTGCAGCCACGCCATCAGCTTTGTGTGGGGTGGGATGTTGGTTGTCCGCTGTGTTGGTGCCATAGGCCTGTTAGGCGATGATGGTCAGGATGCGTAGGTTGGTTGTCCCTTTCAGCCTGTAGTGGGCGGTGACATTGTCAGATGTTGGGTCTGTGCGGCTGGTACGTTTCCTGGGGTTTCGCTGTCTTTGTCTACGCTGCGTCTGTGGTGGTGCGGGGGGGTGTTCCGGGTGTGGTTTGGGGTCCTGGGGCGGTGGAGGTGGGTGTTGTGGCCCTCTTGGGTGTCCAGCCGCATGATGGGTGGCTCCATGGCATCTGTTGCCCTTCGATGTGGCCCTGGGCTGTGCTCCTTTTTGTGGTGCTGGCTGCCGTCCGACTTTACACCAGGTCAGAGCAGGTGTAAATTTCCTGGTGCTAACGCGCCTTATCGCCTGTTTTGTGTTTTTATCGCCGATGTGGCTGGTCGTTGTGAATGTTGAGGTGTGATGTTGTCTCGGCTTTTGTCACGGGAACGCCTACTCTGCATCTCATTAGCGATATTTGCGGGGGTCCTCTGTGGCGATGTTTTTTGCGGCTGCTATCGCGGGTAAACTGGTGCTGTGGGCTGTAAAAACCGGCTTGTGAATGGGGAGGTAAATTTATCATGACTTTGGCTGCAGTAATGTGCCGTTAATTCGGTGATAGCTCCTTGTGAATATGCCCCTTAGAGTAGCAAACACAAGATCGACATTCATGGGCATATTCTATCTTCTGCACAAGAAAAAGAAAGCATATTAGAAATGTCTTCTCCAACAGCATGTGTCCCACAGCCGTGTAATTCCCCACTTCCCAGTATGAACTGTGTTTGTTGGGCAACATAAATGTATGGATAGTGCCAGACTGATTCCGTGCACTCCCACAGGATGTCGTCCTAGAGACCAGCTAGCCCACAGTGCCACCATATGCACCCCTAAACCTAGAAAGGTAACAAATGGTTTTGGCAACCACAGAACATGACAACCATGAGCTCCCCCAGTGATCATGGTAACATATCTAGAACCCTTATGCTCAGTCACTCATGCTCTCTTTCTCTCAGAGAAATATACAAGGAATATACAGTGGGGCGTTTTCAATATTTATTGAACCACTCTGATTCTTTTATCAAATATATGTGCTGCAATGATAAATAGACTGAAGCAGATGAAAGTGATTAGCAATATAAGGACAGTGAACAGAATGAAACGTTCCACGATCTTGCTAAGACAATGTAGCTATGCATGCATATAGATCAATATATCGATATATATTTATAGCCTACTCCTACTATGCATTCCCTAACCTAGATGCCTAGGGTGCATGTATGTGTTTTGCCAGGATTCCCCATTGGATGATCCCACCCCATTACCTAAAGGGAAAGAATGTAGGTCCCCGCTGTGGTCACAAGCTGGACATACCACTCCAAGGGATCACCTTACAGCTGGGCTGAGGTTTCAGCGTGAAACGATCTCACAAATGACAGCAAGTGCTCCACTCCCTAAACCTGGAAATGCTTGTTCATTTATAACAGAAAGCATCCTTGCCTTGAGGTGAGATTCTATTCAGTCTGCCAATATTTATGTACGCCGCATAAATGAAAACAAACAATCACATTTGCACAACGTATGCATAGACCTTGTATGTGAAGTTCAAGATATCATAATAGTGTTATTGCGAAGTTGATTTTGTAAGTTAGTGTAGTATAGTTTCAAGGAAACTAATCTACACTGTCATGGTCGCAAATGTGTGTCAAAAGACATTGTGTGATAGTGAAGGCAACTTAGGAGACACCTCGTGTGTATGTAAAACAGCTGTGTTTCCCTCTAGGCCTAACCGTGACACATGACACCAGTGCTGACACATTCAGTGACCCGAGTCAAAATTTCAGTTCATTAATACAATCCAGTAACCTTTATAGGTAGATGTTTCAGCAGCAAGGAGTAGTGATATGTGGATTGAGACTGCAATGAAGCATCTCTATAGATATTGATTGGTGAGGAGTCAATTAAAATCCAGTATTTTTAACAACTTTTTGATTTACCAGTGTTATCTCATTTTTGCAGTATTTTTAAATTCCTTGAAGAAATAAAATGTGCTATAAATTACACTGTCTCTGGATGACACTGTATAAAAGCCTACAAATTAGACCTGGCTTGGCAGTTCGGTCTGGACTGTTCCCATGAGGCACAGGGTCAAGACTGATTTGCATATGTCTGGATCTAAACTGGGGTGGCATGGTGAGCAAAAGAATGATGGATTTAACCCAGATCTATTGACTGGGGGTGAATGTTTGATTTGCTCTGCATTCAGTCCATAATCTGTGTGTCTTTTACAAATTAGACCAAGCATTGGCAAAGACAATAGGTCTCGCCTACGAGAGATCTAATTGCTTTTTCAATGATTTTATAGTTCTGCTGCATGGTTTAAAATAAACACAAATATTCAATGACATAGCAAGCATTGACGGCATCATAACGTTTTTTTACTTTCAACCATGCTGCACAACATCTACAGTGCTGTAAAAAATGGCTAAAGTCAATAGATCTCACACTGGGGAGACATTTCCCCTCTTTTTTTGTTTTAAGTGCTCTGCTTACAGATGCAATGGTGTGCCACTGTCATCCCATGGCCATGGTGCAGTGCATGTGGGGAAACGTCCAGTTGAGACGTGGACATCTAAAACAGTCCACTATGGTGCACTGCATTAGAGGGCAATATCTTATATTTCTGTGATCAATTACTATCCAGAGTGTGTATGCCATCGGCTCTTTTGCGCTTTATAAGTAACTTTTAGCTTGCATTGGACTGGAACTGCTATAGAGTCATGAGTCAAATGATAAAGATGCAGTTGTTTTGCTAGCTTTGGTTTCAATGATCTCATAGTTTGGTTTAAATGTGATCATATAGAGTAAAACAATTCTCCTTTCCTAATTCATGCAAATGTGTATGATAAACCTTTGTACTTTCAATGTTGTAGAGTAAAGAAAAAAAAGAAAAAAAGGTAAAAAAAATGATCCTGTCACGGCAGTGGAAGGCAGTGCCGGTTAGGTTAAATTTAGACATTCACAATGTTTCTCAAGAAACAACATGGAAGGGGGGAGCAACAACGATGGAGCAAACAAGTACATGTGAGTGGGAGGATGGCAATCAATGACTGGTCCAGGAACAGAGGAAGAAGGAAAAAAAAAAGAATTCCAGCATGAGCAGTGAAAGGACACTAATAAAAAATGAAAGGCATTCAGAACGTGTTCCATGCTCCATGGAAGGAGAAACAAATGAAAAGAAAGTGAGACTGGCATCCTCTAACCAATCAGGAGCCAGCAATTAAGACTGACAATGAAGATAACGAATGGTAAACAATGGGCGGTCTCTAAGCATGTAAGTATGGAAGCAAAATGACTAGCAAGCGACAGTGAATGCGCTGTCTCAGGCAAGACCTAAAACTGATCAAAAACACATTTCCAGATTTCTTAGCAATAATTGACTGGACTTGTCTGTGAAGCAGTAATAGATAATAGATAATATACTTAAAGCCTCGAATTACCTCTACTTATGATAAGTGTTTTCCTCCAAGCAATAGGAGAAATCAGCTTTGCTAATTAACATTGAGCCGCAGTTGATGAAATGTTTATGAAGACTTTGATTTGTTTGATATAATCAGAATAGTGTTTGGTTGATGTTATTTCTGGTTACGGTCAATGAGATAGGTTCAGTTAACTGAAAATTCCTATCCATTTTTAAGATTGTCAGATCTGAATTCTTGTAGCAGTTAATGAAACGTATGCATCTCAGTCTCTGGCCACCCTTCCCCCATAATAAGATTAAAAAACAGGGTTAAATAGATTAAAAAAAATATCCTAGTTGTCTTTAAGAGCAGCATGTCATTGGAAGATGCAAAATAATAGAAGTTAGGTAATTTCTGCACCTGAGTATTGAGCACAAAAGACTGAAAACATCATCCTCAAGTGTTTGTCCTTGAAGCTGGAGAGGGATTTCTGACAATTTGGGAAAATAGGATTATTTTACAGATATATTCATTTTGCAAATTGCAAGACATTTCACAACTAACTTCTTCTAACAAAAATGAAGCCACATCTTTAATTTATCCTTTGTAATGAATTATGTATTTTGCTGATTTCAAACGTTAAGTGTTGGCTTTTAAACTTATCAAGCTTTTTGAATTTCAAATCTTGCTAAGTTTAAAGAAAAAGGAGAATTGTAGTCGCCGTGTAAGCAATTCTCCATGCCACTCAAGGTCACGAGCAGCAGCAGGTGGATCACTAACCCTTGGAAGCCATGGCCTCTGATTCAGTAAATGTGGAAGTTTAGCCCTTCAAGATACAGAACATTCAGCATCAGGGAACTGCCAGTGCACAGTTACTGGGCAGTGGCTGTTCATACACCTCCACTTTTCTCCCAGGGAGCCACTGATGTCTCACACCAGAGTCATATATGAGACTAAGCCTGTTGGTCAATCACAATTACCTGCATCAGGATGTCCCATATGTTATAGAAAGGGTATGTGTCTGCAGGAAACTGTCACCTCTGTGTCAGATACCACAATTACTAATTAGAGAGTGACTAACCTGTGATAACCGGCCAAACAGGAGCGATGCTTGATGCTTGCCCTTCCACAAACCCTGATGCTCAACCAAGCAAGTTGTACACAGCACTCAGTATGGAGATACACCAAGGGGAATGGGACAAAGTAAGAAAATAGCCAACTGCTTACTGAGTATGACAGCTTCCTTGTATAACCCTTCAGGCTTGTCTGTCATCTCCCTCTCAGTGTGCGATTTCCTGAACAACAAAAACAAATATTTAGTTTTTCTTAAAAAAAGACCCTTTGCAGTATTTGATTTATAGTTTTAATCATTTACGTTGTCTCTCTGAATCTAGACTCAATATACCTGTTAATTTGCATGAGAATATTTTAAAACATTAGATCTTTCTCTTCTAAGTGTTTTTTCACTAGAATTTAACTAAACTCTGGATTTGGCACGCACTGCATGGTTTCCTTAATATCTCTGTCTGGTAAGCGCACATTGCACGATTCACCAAATAATAATTAAGTACCTTGCAAATAATCAAGTATCTTGCATTTTTGCTCACCAGGTTCTTTTACTGATGCTCAATCATGATTGCCTTGTCTCAAATTCCTGACTTGTATGCGTACATGAAGAATATAAACATTAAATGTACTTAGCTTTCTCTTGTCTCTTTTATCTCTTGCAGATCATTGAAGACTCTCTCTGGGAAGAGCAAGGTTCAGAGGAAGAAGACTTCCTGGATGTGCAGTTAAGCCTGGGTCAGTGGAGGAACTCAAATTATCTCTTCACTGGAACTCCGATTACCTAGCAAAGGTGTGTGGTCCATAGGAGTGGTATTTATACCCTTCTGAAATCAAAGATGACCGCCACCATCACATGGATGTTTTCAGAACTGTCTGGCTTGTTCCAGAACATTCTGGCTTGTGCCAGATGGATTTCCATGTGTTGTCAGTGCCAATTTACTGACTTGTTCCAGAACCTTCTGGTTTGTTCTTGAACCTTCTGGCTTGTTCCAGACCCTTTGGAATTGTTTCACATTGATTGCAATGTGTTTTCAAAGTCCATTATAAGTGATTAGTTGACAACCTTGATTCTTTTTACCGGCAGACTTAAATTATGTTTGTTTATTACTTTTATTACATTTTTATACTCGTAACTCCCCCTGCCTTCAAAGTGTTGGGAACCTTTTTATTTGCATCTCCACGAATGAACCTAAAAAGACCAACCCCCTGGGATGGTGTGGGCAACACCTTACTCTGTACACTGGGTGGCCATGGCAGTCCCCCCCCCCATTAAAAGCTGTAATTTTGGCGGGTGACCTGGCTCAGTGGGGTCCTCCCTGTGGAAGTTGCACAGTAATTGTGGTGCATGGAGATGACTACTGGTTCCCAAGACCATTCCTCTGGACCAAACCATTTCCAGTCACTTAAATACTAGACTTGACTGCGTATATTCTTAGAATTAATTATATGTTTGATTTCATATTCTACTTCACATCTACTTCAATGGGAGCTGGGGTAGATTCTAGATGTATTTCTGTGTGGCAGAGATTGAGTAAATGAAACGTGGAATATGGCATGTACCCGCAGTGTTGAGGGAAGTTCCAATTGAACAGCCACTGGGTTAATTATCTTCGTGATAGGGTACGACTCTATGAATTTTGGCTTTCATTTTCAATTGAATTTTGAGATAAAATGTTTAGTGGATAAACAAACTCTGTTACCAATTTGATACTGAGGTTCTGTGGAATGCTTTTTATCAGCGTTGCACTAACTCAAGGTGTTCTTTAGCAGATTTTAGAATGGACTATAGGCTCATGTGATGTTCCTGCACTGAGGGTGATTGGACTTTGCTGGCCATTTAAATGGAAGAATGTTGGGATGATAAGCATTTGTGCAATAGAAAAGGGAATAACCCAAGGTAATGTGTTCTGAATTATTATAAACAAGCCCACCCATTCATGAATGCCTGCTTGACCCTTGACCTTGCCAGGTAGGTCGCTCCCCCGCCACACAGCTCCGCCTGTGGTGTCCTGCCTGCTGCTGCTGCTGGTAAGCTCGCCCCTCTGCTTGTGGCCTCGGTGCCCGTTTTTCCTTCTGTTCTCCTCGCTGCCCCCATTTAACTGTGCCCTTTTTTCCTTCTGTTCCCCTCGCTGCCCCCATTTAACTGTGCCCATTTTTTCTTCTGTTCCCCTCGCTGCCCCCATTTAACTGTGTCCATTTTCCTTCTGTTTCCCCTCGCTGCCCCCATTTAACTGTGTCCATTTTCCTTCTGTTTCCCCTCGCTGCCCCATTTAACTGTGTCCATTTTCCTTCTGTTTCCCCTCGCTGCCCCCATTTAACTGTGTCCATTTTCCTTCTGTTTCCCCTCGCTGCCCCCATTTAACTGTGTCCATTTTCCTTCTGTTTCCCCTCGCTGCCCCCATTTAACTGTGTCCATTTTCCTTCTGTTTCCCCTCGCTGCCCCCATTTAACTGTGTCCATTTTCCTTCTGTTTCCCCTCGCTGCCCCCATTTAACTGTGTCCATTTTCCTTCTGTTTCCCCTCGCTGCCCCCATTTAACTGTGTCCATTTTTCCTTCTGTTCCCCTCGCTGCCCCCATTTAACTGTGTCCATTTTCCTTCTGTTTCCCCTCGCTGCCCCCATTTAACTGTGTCCATTTTCCTTCTGTTTCCCCTCGCTGCCCCCATTTAACTGTGTCCATTTTCCTTCTGTTTCCCCTCGCTGCCCCCATTTAACTGCGTCCATTTTCCTTCTGTTTCCCCTCGCTGCCCCCATTTAACTGCGTCCATTTTCCTTCTGTTTCCCCTCGCTGCCCCCATTTAACTGTGTCCATTTTCCTTCTTTTTCCCCTAGCTGCCCCCATTTAACTGTGCCCATTTTGCCTTCTGTACCCCTCGTTGCCTCTCTCCACTCCCGCCGCTGCGTCCCCTGCGGCCCCGCCCCCCTGACTGCCCATTCGCTGCCCCTGCCTCCCACCTCCCAGCTGCTCCTCCCTCCCACCTCCCCATATATGGCGGCCGCTTGCGCGCCGAAGGCGCGCCTAAGGCAAGCCCGTCTGCGCCCGTCCGTGCCTGGACCGCGCCCAGCGCCAGAACCCCTGGTCCGTGCGCCCCCCGCTCCAGCCTCGAGGACCGACGCCGATACGATGCCACCACACTCCACGCTCTCAACCCCGGACGGACGCACAACTGCTTCAAGGCCGCCCCGAAACGCACCCATGGTCCCTTCACCTGCCGGAACTGCAGCTACACCAGCCTCAGAGCCACCGAGGCGCCCGCCAAGAAGGACCTCAACCACCTCCGATGCATCCTACTGAACACCCGCTCCGCACGCAAACACGCCGTCGAGCTCTGGGACCTCCTCGACACATCATCACCAGACGTCGCCTTCCTGACAGAGACCTGGATGAACGACTCCTCCGCCCCCGACATCGCCATAGCCATCCCAGACGGCTATAAGATCACCCGCAGAGACCGCGTCAACGCAGTAGGAGGAGGTATCGCCATCGTCCACAAGAACACCATCAGGGTCTCGACCAGCACCAACGACACTCTCAGCACCGCCGAACACATGCACTTCCAGATCCACACGGACCCCAACACCACCCTTAGAGGCACCCTTGTCTACAGACCCCCTGGGCCCCGACCCCAGTTCAGCGACTCCATCGCCGACTTCATCAGCACGCACGCCCTGACCTCTACCGACTACATCCTCCTCGGAGACCTGAACTTTCACCTGGAGAACAACGACAGCAACTCCACCACCCTGATCGACAACCTCGCCAACCTCGGTCTGAGCCAGCTCGTCACAACACCGACCCATTCCGCCGGCCACACGCTTGACCCCATCTTCTCCTAAAGCTCCCACGTCTCCTTCAGCCACACCACGGAACTCCTCTGGACCGACCACCGCTGCATCCATTTCACCTTCCAGAAACCCACCACACACCACCGCACCCAACAGATCTCACGCCGCTGCTGGAGCAAAGTCACCGAAGACCAACTACGGGCAAACCTCGCTCTCAGCCCTCCCTCCGACCCATCCAACACCGACGACGCTGCCTGCAACCTCAGACGATGGATGGACGACTGTGCCAACACCCCCGCCCCGCTGAAAAAACTCACCTACAGTGACACCACCAAAAGAGCCAGCTGGTTCACCTCGGAACTCCTAGCTTCCAAGCGTACCTGCCGGAAACTAGAGAAGAAATGGCGCAGTGATAAGACACCGGACAGCCACGCAGCCCACAAAGACGCCATCCGTAACCACCACCACCTCATCAAGTCCGCCAAGAGAATCTCCTTCAAAGACCGCCCCGACAACAACGCACACAACAGCAAGGAGCTCTTCAACATCGTGAAGGAACTCTCCAACCCCAGCTCCAACACCAACGACATCCCGCCGTCGCAACCCCTGTGCGATTCCCTCGCCACCTTCTTCCACCGCAAGATCGCCGACATCCACGACAGCTTCAACACCCAGACAGCCCCAACTAAGATCGATGCACCAGACCCGCCGCACACCATCGACCACGACCCCCTGCCAGCCTAGGCCAGCGTGAACATCGATGACACCATCAAGACCATGAGCACAATACACTCCGGCTCCCCGTCAGACCCTTTCCCGCACCACATCTTCAACAAAGCCAGCAGCTCCATCGCACCCCACCTGTGCAAAGTCATCAATCTCTCCTTCGAGACCGCGACCTTCCCAGAGAGCTGGAAACACGCAGAGATCAACGCCCTACTCAAAAAACCCAAGGCGGACCTGAGAGACCTCAAGAACTTCCGGCCCATCTCCCTGCTTCCGTTCCCAGCCAAGGTCATCGAGAAGATCGTCAACAAACAGCTAACCCGATACCTCGAAGAAAACAGCATCCTGGACCCATCCCAATCGGGGTTCCGCAGCAACCACAGCACTGAGACTGCCCTCATCGCCGCCACCGACGACATCAGGATCCTGCTGGACAACGGTGAGACCGCAGCCCTCATCCTGCTGGACCTCTCCGCCGCCTTCGACACTGTCTGCCACCGCACTCTACGCGCACGCCTCCACGACGCAGGGATCCGAGACAAGGCCCTGGAATGGGCCACCTCCTTCCTCGCCGGCAGAACCCAGAGAGTCCGCCTCCCACCATTCCGATCCGAAGCCTCCGAGATCATCTGTGGCGTACCCCAGGGATCATCCCTCAGCCCAACACTGTTCAACATCTACATGGCCCCGCTCGCACGCATCGCCAGACAGCACGACCTCAACATAATCTCCTACGCCGACGACACTCAACTGATCCTCTCCCTCACCAAGGACCCCCTCGCTGCCAAATCCAACCTCCATGAAGGAATGAAGGCCGTCGCCGATTGGATGAAGATCAGCCGACTAAAACTGAACACGGAGAAGACAGAGGTCCTCATCCTCGGCTCCAACCCCTCAGCCTGGGACGACTCCTGGTGGCCAACGACGCTGGGAGCAGCCCCGACACCCACCGACCACGCACGTAACCTGGGAGTCATCCTCGACTCAACGCTCTCCATGGCCAAGCAAGTCAACGCAGTCTCCTCCTCCTGCTTCAACACCCTCCGCATGCTTCGCAAGATCTACAGGTGGATCCCGACAGATACAAGAAGAACAGTCACCCAGGCCCTCGTCAGTAGCAGACTTGACTATGGGAACGTCCTCTACGCGGGAGCCCCGGCCAAGCTCATCAAGCGACTGCAACGCATACAAAACACCTCCGCACGCCTGATCCTCGATGTACCACGCCACAGCCACATCACCCCCCACCTGAGGAACCTGCACTGGCTCCCCGTCGACAGGAGAATCTCCTTCAAACTCCTCATCCACGCACACAAGGCACTCCACAAGACTGGCCCAGCCTACCTCAACAGACGACTCCTCTTCTACGTCCCCAACCGCCAACTCCGCTCCGCCGACCTCTCCCTCGCCACCGTCCCTCACATTCGAAGAACTACCACCGGCGGCAGATCCTTCTCCCACCTCGCCGCCAAGACCTGGAACACCCTTCCACTAAGCCTACGACAGACCCAAGACCTGCTGACCTTCAGGAGGCTACTCAAGACCTGGTTGTTCGACCAGTAGCAGCACCCCCCCCCCTTTTTTTCTCCCCAGCGCCTTGAGACCCTCGCGGGTAAGTAGTGCGCTTTACAAATTCTGTGATTGATTGATTGATTGATTGCTTCAATCTTCAGTATGAGTGATTGCTAAACACCTAAAATACTGTACTAACATTTGATTTGAGCGTTCTGTTTTGCCACAGTTTCTTGGTGAAAGCTAGTGGTTAAGCAAGTATCTATTCTCATCACTGAACAGAACTTTCCCCAAAAATGTACAGTGAATTAAGTGCCTTGATCAGTTATGATCACACTAGGAGTGGCATTGAATCACATCATACTTGGTGAGAAAATGTGTACTAATTAACTAGCAGTAGGCAATTTACTCAAAGCTATGAAATGCCCCATCTTGCTTAGGTGATTCATCAGTACTAAAATGACCATGCTTTCTTGACTTTGAGGCCTTTCTACAATGAAATCAATGCAATTAATATGCCTTGGGCTAAGTGAAATGGGAATGGGGCTTAGCAACCCTGCTGTTTTTTTGTACTTTGCCTTACCTTGAGCACAAGCTGCACAAGTGTTGATATGTTTCTAAATATTGGAATTTAGTGTACGCCAACAAAAATACCATTGGGTAGTAGCTATAGCTTTCTGGATTCCCACATGACTCCCCATATCGTAATCATGTCACCAGGTTAAAACTTGACACTGCAAATCATGATATGGGACATAGAGATTATCTTGATGATATAATAGCCCATCTCTCTCTTCTCTGACAAGGTCTTCTTTTAAACATGTCTCCTTATCAATATTCCATATGCACTCTTTTAGTTTGGTTAAAAAGTCATGAGTGTTTTCTATGAGCATCACCTTATCACAAACCATTTCTTCCTTTGGGAGAATTAATGGTGGTTCATAAATTGGATCTTGTCTGTGTTCTACTAAAGTGACATGAGACCATGAAAGGGCATACACCTTCCCATTCTGAGGACCTAGATGGTATTTTATGACAAAGTAAAAATCAGAGAAAAATGAGGACCATTGAAGCTGCCGAGGAGGAAGGCCCTGGCTGATTTTATAAATTACAAATTTCGGTGTTCAGAATAAATTTCAATGGTATGTTTGGGCCCTATCAGATAAGGTGTCATTCTTCGAATGCCTGTTTTATCCCCAACAACCCTTTGTCTGTGATATTATAGTTTAATTTACATGCAGTAAATTTTCAAGGCTAATAGGCCACCAGATGCATATGTCTTTTATCCGGGTGGCGCTGTAAGTGAACCCGTCCCATTACATAATATGAAGCGTCTGCTTCAAGTATGAATGGTAGTTTAACATCTAGATGCCTCAAGATAGGAGCTTGAATGAATTGCTGTTTCAGAGTTTGAAATGCTTGTTCCGATTCTCTTGTTCATGTAAATGTAGCTCCTTTCCCCAAGAAGCAAGTGATGGGTTGAACAATGTCTGAAAGGTTTTTAATGAAACACCTGTAAAAATTGACAAATCCTAGAAAGCTTTGGAGAGCTTTTACATTTACCAGAGAATTCCATAGAGTTATAGCAGACACCTTTTTCTCAACCAACCACTCATAAAAAAGGGGGCCCCTGAGGCGAATATAAGGCAGAGAGAGCAGGGGAACAATAAAAGAGCAATCGGAAAAAACACTCTGCCTAAAGATTTCTTTATAAAGTGCTATAAGTCACTGATATAAGAAAAACAGTCCTAACAGGGTACCCTTCCCATTTATAGTACAAAATACTTTTGAGTTAGGGATATCATATTTATTTATATTCTTTGATCAACATAGTAGAAAAAACATAAAAGACAAGAACTGTCCACAAACTCTACAAACATCCTAAGCCGCACACACACAATCTTTCAGACAAGCAGGCAAACACTGACTCAGACATACTCATACATTCCATCAGGTAGCAGTACATTAAATAGTGCCAAACATAATCACATAATCAGAAAATAGTTCAGAAAATAGAAAAGTCAAACAATATTGGGTAATATGGAGAAAAACTGAAGAACAGTGAAACCATGATAGTTTCTATTTGACCAAGGAATGTGCACACTCAAAAGAGATGAGAGAAAGTATGTGACAGCCAGTGGATCACTGGTAGAAAAAAGAAAATCAGCAAATAGCCCATGTGGCTTGTAGATGTGCCGATCACAAGAGTGTAGAAAATAATCGTGACAACTAAAGAACACCCGGTAGTGATACATATAGAGGAAGACTCAAAAAAGGAGAAGAAAGAAAGAAAGAAAATTACAGAAAATAACAGAAAGTTGCTAAGAAGGCACAAGGGCCTCATGTACCTAGATTAGATAGCCAGGACGATGGCCCAAAGCAATAAAGGGCTGACAAAGAGGCTAAAAATTGCACAAAGGGCTCCACGGTGAGGCCAACAAGATGAATTTATCTACATGTGTATATGGAAAAAAGGAATAAGGCATACTAAGATTAACGGCCACCGGGGACATAGGAATAAAGTGGTTATATCGTATAGTATATTTAAATGAGAGAAGGTGGCCGCAGCTTACCCAAGTAATAGTGGACGCAGCCGAATCTTCATGAGGTGAAAAGCGTAACAAGAAACAGAGTTCTAGGCAATATATGGCATGGTTGAGAACACTTGCAAATATGCTTGATGCTAAAATTTCCAAAAACAAAACATGACGATAACTAAAAAAGGAAGACACATAATAACATATTGCCAAATTCCTAGCGCGGCTAATCTATAAATATATGTCTGCAGTGGCTAAGAAATAGACACGCCTAGAATGGACAAGAATATCCTAATGTTCAAAAGAAGGACTGACTGAAGGAAAAGAAATCCTCAGCGGTGTTAGATAAACGGGAGCTGAGAGCCAACCGTAAAGCCGGCAACAATAGACAAAGCATCAAAGGCCCAATGCAGCGTTATAACAAGTGTCTGAACTACCAAAGTTCATAAAAAAGAAGTAGGAGACCCTCAAATAGCGCAGAGCGTTAAGGTGCAGAGGCAAGTTAAAAAACGCGGCACGCCAAAAAGGCCAGAGCAAAAGTATACGTGGACACAGGCGTACACAGGCGCAGCCACGAAAAAAGCATTTTACCTTAGAGGAAAGATCAAACGGTGAAAACGACCATCCGGGCAGAATCACGGCGGGCTCAACGCCGAAACGCCAAACACTAAGATAGTCAGGTGCCGGATGCCGGGTTAAATACCTTGCACACGGGGCAGCAAACAGGTAGCAAGAAAGGACTAAGGATGGACTCCTCCCCTATGGCAAACTCAAAAATGAAAAACGGACAACAGGGAGGGGGAACAGAAAGGAAAAGGTGGGCGCCATGATGGAATGGAATAAGGAAATGCATAAATAATGTCCCGGCAGATTCCCTACAATGTATACAGAGGAGGGGGAAGGGAGCATGCACCAAAAATGGTCCAAAGGACATAGATAGGTAGATACATATACAGAAACTAAGCAACAGTAGCAAAAAAGATGGGACAAGGAGTCCGAGCGGGCAACAGAGACACCAAGGCCAGGAGGAGAGAATACTCAGAAGGATAATTATAGAATGACATTCTCCCCAAGGGAGAGATTCATTCAAGCCCTTTTCTTTAGTATTGAGGGTAAATATCCAAAAAACCTCTCTTTTGATGTGAACTATTTTCTGATTATGTGATTATGTTTGGCACCATTTAATGTACTGCTACCTGATGTAATGTATGAGTATGTCTGAGCCAGTGTTTGCCTGCTTGTCTGAAAGATTGTGTGTGCGGCTTAGGATGTTTGTAGAGTTTGTGGACAGTTATTGTCTTTTATGTTTTTTCTACTATGTTGATCAAAGAATATAAATAAATATGATATCCCTAACTCACAAGTATTTTGTACTATAAATGGGAAGGGTACCCTGTTAGGACTGTTTTTCTTATATCAGTGACGTATAGCACTTTATAAAGAAATCTTTAGTCAGAGTACCTTTTTCTCATCCATTCTTATGCCTTCAGGATTTATGATATATCACAAAATGTTGATTTCTGAGATGTCAAATTGGCACTTTTCAAGTTTTGTGAACAGTCGATATTCCCTCAATTGACTCAAGATGTCCTTCACATTCCCAATATGTTCCTGAATGGTATCTGAGTATATTAAAATGTCATCAATATAGACAATAATAAAATACTTTTAATTATCCTTGCAGTACATTGTCCATGAAATATTGGAAGGCTGATGGTGCATTCCAGAGTCTAAAGTGAATGACCTGATACTCAAACAGATTGAAATTTGTCCCGAACGCTAACTTCCATTCATTGCCCTGTCAGACTCTAACAAGATGTTTAGCGCCATGGAGATCCAACTTGGTAAAAATGATCAGCCCTTGTAACTGATCCAGCAACACCGGTATTAGATATACCTATTTTTTTACTGTCACCTGATTTATTGCTCGAAAGTCTATAAACATGTGTAACTTCTGCCTTCTTGGGCACAAAGAAAAGAGGAGAGGACACTGGTGTCTGAGAGGGTCATATAAACTATGTTGCAAAGTTCTCATCTAGGTACTCTTGTGAATGTTTGGTCTCCAGCTCAGTCAGAGGATAGGTTCTGCTGCATGGAATTGCTGCCCCAGTGACCAGATCTATCTGGCAATCACACTCTCGGGGTGGGGGCAACTGATTGGCTTTTTCTTTATCAAACACTTCTTGATAATCTTTATAACATTCCAGTAGAGTACATATACACCAAATCTGAGCTTCAGGACTACCATATGTTTGGTACTTGGCTGGGTTCCCTTGATTTGCATCTTGCAGTACTAACCCTTTTACACATTGTTCCTTACAAAAATCCAAATTCAATAGTACTGACCATGCTGCCCACTGAACTGAGGGGTCGTGGAGTGTTAGTCAAGATAATCCCAATATGAGCCTAAAATGCGGTGCATCAATTAGATCAAATCTAATGTGTTCAAAATTATCTTCACTGCTGCTTCTATTTGCTAAAAGATGTGTGGCAATACACTGGGGGGGAAAGCAGAAACCCAACATAACAGAGTGGCTGAGAGATGAAACATTCGGACATTCACAATTAACCACATTCTGGGAATTAATGCCATCAGCATCCAGACCTAAAGATATATGGGAACCATTTGTGACATGGGCTCGAGAGCAGCAGGGGGAGAATGGTGAGATACAGGGGACAGCAGCGAATACGAGGACAGACACTATGGGTTCCGCAAGAAATGTAGGCCACGAGATGGGGAGTACTACAAGCGGGGTAACCTAGACAACTGAAACGGGACTAAAGGCAGGAATAAGATGGGACGGGAGGGATGTATCGAGCCCCCAGCTATGCCCACTTCTGTATATAGTGGCCTTTGACTGTATCGATCTTTAAGGCTGTACATTGTGTGGACGACCTATAACTTGCTTACATTTCGAGGAGGACAATGCACGTATGTAGTATTCACTGTGATGATGGTATACATGGATGTAAACACTTGATGTATTAATTAGCAACTGGCACGTTGTTTGTAATGTTTATGACATTGTTTGAAAATAGCAATAAAAAATAAATTTAAAAAAAACAAATTATCTTCACCAATTTTCATAATTACTGGCCACGTATGGTAGTAAACTAGTCTCTACATTAAAGCAGTTCTGTCCACCACTCTTACTGTCTCCGGTCTGTCTATCTTGATACACAGAATTTACAACTCTCTGCCAAATTTCTGAATGATAAAATTCCCAGTGGCCCCAGAATCTAAAAAGCAGGAATCCCTAGTTCCTGACCACCTGGTAACTGAACTTGGATCCTAATATTCAACTGAGGTACAGAACTTTGTTGGGTATTGGCCAGTACCACAGAGGTCTCAGTAAAAGCCTCTCTCGGATAAGGAACCCCAATCTCATTTGAGAAAACTTGTTTTCCGAATCCTCCTTGGTATTGGAACCAGTTAGCAACACTGCCTGATTTTTACTTTCAGTTACTTTGGTTCTTGCAAGACAATCCTTTATAAAATTTCTTCCATTCCCAAAGTACATACATCATTTTACTCTTCTTCTTTTTACTCACTCTTCTGTGGTCAAAGGGCCATATTCCATTAATTTCCATTGGCTCTAAACTATTTGAGCGTTTACTTCATTCATCTTTTACAGTTTCTTTGGTCGTATCACAATCACTTTACAGTCTGATCGAGGCCTATCTCCTTTTCGTTCTAACAGTCTGGGATCAAGTTGTACAGTTAACTCTATCAACCCCTCACAATTATCTGGAAGATTCACAACTTGAGCCAAAACTTCTTTCAGTTTACTCCTTAGTCCTTGATAGAAAAGGGTAGCTCTTTCCCTAACTGGCCAATCCATCTCAACTACCAATCTGTTAAAGGTTGTAATGTAGGTTAAAAGATCTTGCAACCCTTGCTTCAGAGTGAAAAGCTCTCTGTCTAATCTAATATTATGGGTTTTCCTATCAAATAGTTTTTCATTTCTTCACAGAAGTTATTAAAATTACATAGAATAGGGTCATCTCTTTCAATTATAGGATTGACCAACTAACTGCATTTCTTCCCAGGTAAAATAACACAAAAGCTGTCTTGATCTGTTCATCAGGCAATGCCATTGGTTTACACAAAAAGTGAATCTTACATTGATTAATACAAATCCCACATTTTTGTGCATCCCCATAAAAACATTCAGGGGGCTAATAAAACTACAGGTGTTTGAAGAACAATAATAGAACTGGTAGTAGTCTGCGTAGGAGAGAGAAAAGCAGATTGAGATGATGCACCCTGAATTCTACCCCTTGAAGGAGAGGAAGTAGTTGGATGATTAGATGACGTTACAGAATCTGCAAAGAAAGAAGACAGAGTCCAAGGTTTTAGAGTTACTCCAGCTCTCCAACTACCTGTCTCAGTTTTACTCTGACACGACAAACCTGCCACTTCTCTCTGAATTGTCCCTAATTCCTTTTTTAAATCCTGACTTACAGATCTAGAGGCTTGCATTTATTATTGCAAACTGGTGATGATTTCCAAAATAGTGGTCAAAACTCAGTCGGTGTCCATTGTTCAGGCTGAGTAGAGTAACATGAGTTAGGCAATCTGTCAGCTACCACAATTACTGAACAGAGAATGATTAACGTGTGATAACAGTCCTAGCAGAAGTGATGCATAATGTTTGTCCTTCCACGCCCCCTAATGCTCAATCAAGTGAGTTGTACATGGCACTCATTCTGCAGGAACACCATGGGAAATGAGACAAAATAAGAAAATAGCCAACCACTGACTGTATGAAAGCTTCCTTGTATCATCCTTCAGACTCGTCTATCATCTGCCCCTCAGTGTGCGAGTACCTGACAAACAAGAACAAATATTTCATTTTTTTTTAAAAAGGTCTTTACAGCTTTTGATTTGCAGTTTCAATAATTTACTTTGTCTCTCTCAATCTAGACTCAATATACCAGTTAATTTGCATGAGAATCCTTTAAAGCATTAGTTCTTTATCTTCTAGTTGTTTCTTCACGAGAATTAAACTAGTCTCTGAATTTCGCACGCGCTGCATGGTTTTCTTAATTTTTCTCTCTGCTTAGCCCAAATTGTGTCATTCAACAAATAATAATGAAGTACCTTAAAATAATCAGGTATCTTGCATTTTTGTTCATCAGGTTCTTTTACTGATGCTCAATCATTCCTTTGTCTCAAATTCATGACTTGCATGCGCGCATGAAGGAGTTAAACATTAAGGACCATATGTATCAAGCCTTTTTCCCGTTTGCAAATGGGCAGATTCTCAGAATCGGCCCATTTGCGAATTGGAAAAAGCCTTTTGGGATGTATCATCCCAAAAGGCCATCGCAAAATAGAGAATTGCAAAATTTGTGATTCTCTATTTTGCTAATGCAATTAAGGAATTGCAAATTGCGATTCCTTAAATGCAATTCTGGAAGCACCAGAAATTTGCTATTTGGCCTTAAGGAATTGCAAATTACCACCAACTTTAAGTTGGTGGTAATTTGCAATTTTCCTTAAAAAAGCACTTTTTGATTTTTTTAAAAGTGCCATATGTCGTACATACATGCCCTTAGGGCATGTATGTGCGCAAAATGTGCACACATGCATATTTCAGGGGTGCAACAGGGTGTCCTTTTGGCACCCTTGCAAACCTGAAATTGCATTCTCAATTTGCGATTCTCCTAATTGGTAATCGCAAATTGAGAATGTCTTCCCATTCATTCCTATGGGCCTCCTAGCCCATAGGAATGAATGGGAAGGTATTCCTTATTTGCGAATCTCAATTTGCGATTCGCAAATAAGGAATATGTAGGATTCGCAAACTTTTTAGCAAATCCTACATACATTGCATTTTGCGATTCTCTAATTGCGATTCGCTAAAAATCGCAATTTGAGAATCGCAAAACTCTTTTTTGATACATATGGCCCTTAATGTACTTAGCTTTCCCTTGTCTCTTTTGTCACTTACAGATCATCAAGAACTCTTTCCAGGAAGTGCAACGTTCACAGAAGAAGAAGATTTCCTGGATGCGCAGGCAAGCTGGGTTGGCGTGAGAAACATGGATCATGTCTTCACTGGAACTCTAATTGCCTAGCAAAGGGTGTGGTCCAAGGGAGTGGTATTTATACCCTTCTGAAATTAAAGATGACTTCCACAATCAAATGGCTGTTTTCAGAACATTCTGGCTTGTTCCAGAACATTCTGGCTAGTTCCAGATGGAATGTCATGTACTGTCAATGTCGATTTACTGGCTTCCTCCAGAATCTTCTGGTTTGTTCCTGAACCTTCTGGCTTGTTTCAGAAACTTATGTATTGTTCCAGACAGATTGCAATGTGTTTTCACACTCCTTTTATAAGTGATTAGTTGACAAACTTGTTTTCTTTTATCAACTGTCTTAAATCATGTTTGTTCATTACAGTTTTATTACATTTTAACAGTTGTGATTCCCACTGCATTCAGAGCTTTGGGAACCATCTTTTTGCATCTCTACAAACGTACCCAAAAACACCAACCCCCTGGGGTGTTCTGAGAAACACTTGACTCTGTAAACTGGGTGGCCATGACACTCTGGTGAGCCTGGCAGGTTACTATTTGCTAAGGTCAAAGTTCAGAAACATCACCCCCTTTTTGAATGGCAATATTTCCTGGCTCCTCCCAATCCTGTACTTACAACAGAGTGAAAGACATCATAATGAGCTAGGGCACTCTGCTGATTTATATTCAGATTCAATCGATCAAGTAGATGCTGACTCAAGTACCATTTAAAACAGTAGCATTATATAAAATAATGCCGCCCCTCACCTCTACCGCTGACCTTTCCTCCGCAGAACGTGATGAGGGGCTCCTGAGTCTCCCAGATCTCACAGATGTTAAATGGCCTTGGGCCAAATGGTGGTCTCTGGGGCTGCATGGGCCTGGGTTACGCCCCTGATTTTAAATCAGATGAACCTAGATTGACAAATATCATGCAAGACATTGTTAAGTCCATTTCTATGAGGCTAATGATTAGTTAAAAAAGCTTTATGCAAGTTTGTGCTAAAGCCTCTCAGGAAAAAGACTGAATATACTGATGAGTGAGAGAGCATGAGAATCCTAGAATCCCAGGAGAGTTTTTAACTTTTTCAGTAGTTTTTTGTTATTGGCTCCACATAGCTGATCCACATCTGTGGTAAATGTAACCGCTATATACATATCTTGTTCAATTAACAAGTTAAAGCTTTATTCAGGAATGTTCCTGTTCTTACTAACTTGGAATATTTCTACCTATAGTTGTGTCCAATGAAATGTGACAGCCATATTATCTGTGTTAATTCAAGAAAAGGAAATCATCTGGGCATTCTATGAATTACCTGGCGAAAAAGCTACATGCTCAAAAAGGTTTGGACACAATTGTATGAATTCTATATACAGGGGCACAACACTTCTCTGCGGCTCAAGTGGAAATATATTTAGAGCATCAAATATATCCATATGAAGGAATATAGAAATCTGAATAATCTATGCATTACTACAATTTTATAAATGTATTTTTATAATAATTTTTAAATGTGAAGAAATTGTGCGTAAAAAGGAATGTTTCTGCTCATAGTGTTAATATTATTACACTAACTTAAAACACTTAAAAAAACAAATCTGTCCAAAGTGTGATTTTCTTCTAAAGGTAGCCTTATATATTATAATTCACACTTCATCTGTTGTGAAATACTCATGAAATACAGAAACATAAATACATGGATGCAATTCATAAAGGCATTTACAAGTATGTAGTTCTCCTGTACTTCTTAACATACTCAAAAAGTCTGTGCGAAATTAGTTATTCTGTTTCTTTCAAATTATCACTCTTTTGGCACACATGAAACTTTTTTTCATACTTGTCCAATTTCCAAACTATGGAGCCATTTCACAAAGTCATTCATGAGCATTCCGATAAGTACATCATGGAGGACTACTTCACATACGCATAAATACGTTTGTGAATTGGGCCCATGGTGTAGGTCAACTGGTTGATTCTCTGAATAAAACTTTCTGCATACAATAAATAAAAAGGAATAGATGTTACATCCCTGTCAGGTTCTTTGAATAATGGAAAATCTCTGAAAATATACCATTAATAAAAATACATAGCTGTGTACCTAAAGTGTACTGAGTGCCCACTAGTTAGTGGTTAATTTTCTATGAGGAAGTACAATAACTTTCATGACAGCCAAAAATTGATGGCAAGAGTTCAAGTTCAAATGTGTTAGACCTGTCATCCTTATGATGGTCCTCCCCCAAACACTTTTTGCCTCCACGTTTTGCTGAATATTTTTGTTGGCCTTTGTCGGACTCGAACACTTTACCCCTGCTGACCAGTGCTAAAGTGCATGTGCTTCTTCACTAAACATGTGTGTAATTGGTTATACATGATTGGCATTTTTAATTTACCTGTAAGTCCCTTGTAAAGTGGTATACCATATACCCTGGGCCTGTAAGTTAAATTCTACATGTGGGCTTACAGCACTGATTGTGCCACCCACTGAAGTGGCCTTTCAAACCTGTCTCAGGCCTGCCCCTGCAGTGCCAGCGTGTGCAGTTTACTGCCACTTCAACTTGGCAATTAAAATGACTTGCCAAGACTTAAACTCCCCTTTTCTTACACATAAGGCACTCCTAAGGTAGACCCTACGTAGCCCTAAGGGCAGGGTGCTGTGTAAGTAAAAGGTAGGACATGTATTATGTTTTGCATGTCCTCGTAGTGGCAAACAGCTAAATTCATTTTTCACTACTGTGAGGCCTCCTCTTCTTATGGGCTAGCATTGGGAATCCCTTAATAAACTTTTAAGCTGAAACTCCTGATCAGAGACGAGTATCAGAATCATGTTTTATATCTTTGGAACGGTAATGATAAATCCTCCTTGCTGGTGAAGTTGGATTTAACATTTCTGTTTCAGAAAGTGAACATTTCTCTGCATTTACTGCTATGTGTGCCTTGCAACCTGTCTCCAATACACATTGAGCGTGGTTGACAGCTACACTTTGTGCATTCCCTCTAGACAGCCATAAACACAGGAAGGCTAGGTGTGTTTGAGTACCCATCTACATACATCTGCCTTCTGATGGCCCTGCCTCGGCTGGATGCAAGGGAGGAGCTAACACTTCACTGAATAGGTAGTGTCCTGTCCTAACACAAAAAGCTTATTTACCCCCATAAACAGCCTGACAGACAGGACTGGATTGAACGAATAAGTGTGCACTTCTAAGACCACTTTTTGAAGTCACCCCTACTTCAAAGGCACTTGAGGGTATAAGTACTGGGTCTCTGACCCCCTAAAAGCAAACACTACTGGACTTGTAACTAAAGCTCTGCCCGAAGAACAGATGTGCTGCTTAAAGGAATCAACTGGACTGCTGAACTGGGAGGCCTGCTTTTCTGTTTGTTGCCCTGTTGCTCTCTGACTTTGCTGAAGGAGAGCTGGACTCTGCTTTTTCTCCAAATGCTCTCAAAGGGTCTGTTGGCTTGTCTCCTGTTTCTTGAGACTCAGGGATATCAAAGTCTCTACCCCTGCTCCTGTGCTTGGATTACTGGAAGTGGCCCAGATACTTGCAACATGGACTTCGTTGTATCTCCTATCTGTGTGTAGCAGTATGGGCGCATTGACCTGGTTGCGAGAGTAAAATCGGCAATTTGCCCTTGGAACCAACACAGCGCTTCGAGGACCCAACGCATCAGAACTGTGCATAGCCATCACAGCAGCCTGGAGAGATCAGCGCATCCCTCTACTGTGTAGAGAAACCCAACTCATCGTTCTATGGACCCAACGTGTTTCAACTCGGTGTCTCGCCTTCCCAACCAACGCATCTTAATCACTGCATGGAGAAGAATCAATGTATCCTCGACCTGCAGTTTCGACATTAACTCATCTCTCCAGACGCATCTCGCAGATGGTACCAGTAAAGGTACTTTGCTCACCAAGGCCTGCGTGAGTCCTGTAGCGGGCCAGCACTCTATCATGGTCAACCCGTTCTTTGACTTTGCCATGGTCCAGCACATCCTCCAGTAACCTCTTAAGCGCTATTTGCTTCCAAGTGCTATTTTTCACTTATTCTTTTGAAATTCAACATCTCAGCTTCTATACATTGGATTTTGTCGTTTTGGTCTTGTTTTGTTCAGAAAATAATAATTTATTTTCTAAACCTGTGTGCCGTCTTTTTGTGTGTGTGTTGCAGAAATACTTCACAGATTGCCTCTCTAGATAAGCCTGACTGCTCTGTGCTAAGCTACCAGCGGGTAAACACAGGCTATCCTTTAGTGTGTACTTAGCTGCCCTGACTAGAGTGGTATTTGCAGCCTGGCCTTGGTGCATACCTCAATGAACCAGGAATCCCAGTTCTAACAAAATGTTTTTTGCATTTAAATGTATTGTGGCCAGTGGGATGTTCTTTGTTTGGAACATGCCAACCAAAGAGATGACAAAATTTGTTTTAGATGCTGATGATTTGCCTTTAAAAAAACTGTTTTGTCATGCTAACAAGGGAAACAACTACTTCAGCATGCCCATTGGACAAAATAAAACCAAATATCATACTTTCACTGTTTAGTAAAGTGATTAAACAATATGGTTTAACGGAAGTCTGATATGTTCACCTGCTGCCAAGCACCAGGAGTAAGAGAAACCTTCATAATAAAGATCACAGTATACACCAACAGTTATGCTAATACCCAACAGAACAAGTTATAAAATATAGCAGTGACATAACTCCCAGTCATCTTCAACTGAGGGAATGCATGATCTCAGTCATTCATTGAGGGGAATCAAAATAAATATTTGGCATACTTGTTTGTTCAATACTTATAATTAGAGGTAGTTATTAAAACATTTCTAATGCTCCTAGCTGAGCAAATGAAACAACTGTCTCCTTACAGAGGGACATACATAAATGCCCCCTAACCCCTAAACATTCCATATTTTTTGTGAGTTACTGACCTGAGCCACAGATTTATCAGTAAGTGTGTCCAGGTTTTAGTGATCCAAAAAGTCAATCATTACAGAGAAACTGTTTTCAAAAACCTCGCCCAATAAAGTCACAGAGTTACCACCACCTGAAGCATTGAATTTTTATAATATTGTTGCTCAAGATGACAACATAGATATAGTCTAAAATCATAGTTACATATTGTTCAATAGCAGCTAGATGGAGAACATGTTTCTCCCATGTTCTAAATAGATTTAGAAGTGGGTTACCACCCTAGATGGAATAGAGAGATTTAAAATGTGAACATGTGCTCTTCTCATATATTTTGAGCTACACTGAAATTTCAGTATTTAGTATTGCTGTAAGAATGCCATCTAACTTTAATATTGTGTCCTAAATATTGTTTACAAAACGTTTGAAGCATTGGAGTCAATTATATATAATCTACTTTCATTGCGGTTACATTTATTTAAACTACATTTTTTTAGGCAACATTTATGCCAGTCAATATTTTTATGCACAATAATCTGACATACATCAATTGGTTTACTCTAAAGAAGGCTATGTCTGACAATGGACTGTAAGGCTCTCTGAACTACCTCATTTTGAAACCCACCAGTTCATAGAGATTGCTGGCTAAATATAAAACAAAGTAGTTGCTTCAGAATATATGGTCAATATAAGAAAATGCCTCATTTTGTATAGACTTATGCTGCTGGTTTTTTGACTCTATGTACTGGGACGTTCCTAGCCAGGCCCCAGTTGATAAGTTCTGACTCCTAAAACACGTAGACATTAGCTACTCTACTGACATATTTCCCTTACCCATAAGTTCCTAGTACATGATAGCAAAGTGTACCTGGGGCCTGTAAGTTAGATGCCACTAATTGACTGCAGTGCAAATTGTATCACCACAAAAGTGACCATGCAAAATCATGCCTCCAGGCAATGCCCTTGCAGCCTGGGTATGCAGTTTTAAAAATGCCAATTTGATCTGGCAAAGTAAACCTTTTGCCAGGCTTAAGCTTCCTTTTTAATACTTATAGGTCACCTCAAGTTATGTTCTAAATGCCCATAGTGAAAGGTACATGGTATTTAAATAGTAGACCAAATATATTTAATGTTCACTTGCCCTGGTAGTGAAAAACCCTCAGTCATTTTTCACTGCGTTGATGCACTAGGTTGCATTATAAAGAATTATAATATTTAAATCAGTTTGAGAATAGCTATAAATGATTCACAGACTAATATAATAGTAATTAAAATCCAAATTAATAGTCAAGGTGGATTTTATATTACTGTTTTGAAAAATACACTTTTAGAAAGTTTTTTTAACTGCCAGAGCAAAATGTGCCTTTTTGCAAGAGGTCGGTATCACCCGGGAGTTGAGTGGCTTCTTGATTAGTTGTGAGATAACTCCCAGAGCTGAGACAAAGGGAGAGGGGCATACCTTCTCCTAACAGGATACCTATCTGGTCTTTGCCAAGGAACTTAATTAACTGCAAAAGATGCCTACCCTGTCACAGGCAGATGTTATTCATACGTGGGCCTCCCCCCCTCTATTGTCCTGCTAGCCAGTCAGCCACCAATCCAAGTGGGAAAAGAGCTGCCCTCAGAACCGCTTTTGAGTGACCACAATGGAGGGTTTGCCCATTATCATAGCTCTGCATTGGGGAAGAAAGGTTTTGTCATCTTGGTTTTAGGTAGAGAGGGACACTGTAGGACAGGTTAAAGTAAATCCCACAGGAAGTGCTGCAAAAGTGGGTAGGGTTACCCTTGGAAACCTTTACATAATTGGTTAAGAAGTAGGCAGGAGTTTATCCATAGGCCGGCACTGGGCATTTTGGGTTTGATAAATTAAGTGTGAAATAGGCATGATTAAGGAATGGCAGCACTGAATAATTAATGGCAGCCTACAGATACTGGCATGTTCCACCTATAAGAATAATAAGAGGTAGACAGAATAAAGAGATAAATAAGAAAAGAATGTCTAATATGGGGATACTTATTAAAAGTATTCGGCCAATGTTTATTACAATGATATTTCTGTTGTTTATCTTGATAGTATGTTGACTGGATCTATAATTTATGAAAGGTGAAGTAGGCACACAACTCTACTGAAACACCACATCAACAGTTTTTAATCTCATCACTTTTAAATGAAAAGAATAATTGTATAGATAAGCTGTAATTAATTCTATGGAGATGGGAACCATTCTATTTTGTTTTGATTTGTGTTTTATTTTAATATTTTTGTTCATTAGGGTGATTTATGCGATCTTTTAGGAAGGTATTATAATTTTGCATTATTGGACAAATACATGTTTTTTTTATATATTCACAAAGCTGTTATTTGTAAAACACAGCACAAAAAGTGAGATTTGATAAGAATATTTTTCAAATAATTTGAGGGTCTTTGTTCTCTGAGGGGAAGTCTTTTTGCTGATTGGTATTTATATAAAATGAAAAACTGGTATTTGGTGATGTGTTTTAGCCTGAAATGCATCCTTGTATCCACTAAGGACGCGAGGGTGCATTTTGAGCTTTATCATTCGGGTTGTTCTGATGCGTTCTCTGTACATTTTTACAGCAAACAGCATGTAATTGTGCATTGTAGCATAATTTCAAAGTTTTGTGCAACAACAGTGACATAAAATTACCAGAATTATACTACTATCCTCTGTGTAAAACAAATGTTGCATGGGCCTACTCATAGCACAGGTCAAAGAGTGGAGCAGCAGTGAAAGAATTACCAGGAAATGGAAAGGTATTCTGCCATCCCTGCAATTACTAGGAAGAATAGGCAAATAGATATTTGAGTCTTCTCTTGTAACAGAATAAACATGACAAGGACTTCAGAGAAAAGAAGTATGAATCCATGAGGGGCAATTTTGAAATTCATATGATCATTTGATGTGAGGATGTTTGGGTCTCATAGCTGATGTATTAAATCAAAGGAAATCGATGAATCTTCCGCAAACCTTCTTCATTTATAAGAAAGTGTGCATCACCAGTTAGATATCAAGATGAGAATGAATGAGGACCTTCAAAGAAAATGAGCCATCTTCTTGACTGCTTTGTCATACCTCACTATCCTACTACTGAATGGAGCGTTATGGAGATTTCTCTTGCCACTTATGTACCCAATGACAAATTATTCCCTAACCAATAATTAATTTTCAACTCCTATGTTGCTCCCCAGCTATTTTTGCTCTAAAGAGGTAATCATGCCAGTACAATTACAATACTAAAGAGGGTGAGCAAGGCAGGGCTAACCCTGCGGGCCCTTTCAACAATTTTGAAATCCTTACTAGATGCATACACACTCACTTCACCCACTCTACTGTAGACAAAATAAACAATCTTCATGATGCGCCAGAAAATATACTCCTTCTACATCTATAGTTGATATTGCAGGTTTGCACAGTTCTCTACTGGACAACCATGATAGACTTACTACTTGGTGTTAAGTACAGCTCCTTTAAGTTGGTTGTATGTAAATAATTTGTATTATTCAATCAATTATAATTGTTAGATGGCCAATGGTGTGGTCCTTAAATATATGCCATAAGTATAGGCTTTGTACAGGAGTTTAATTTCTAAAATCAAAAATTCATACTTAATCTTGTAAAAGGACGTCTTAAGAACTTCATAAAGTGGGATAACTCAGAAATGTCCTCATTAGTCAAGCAATATCTCAGGAACTCATGGTGTCCTTGCAAATCTGAATCCTCCTCTTTTGAAAAATGTTTTTTAGTTACACCCCCTCTCTTCTCCAACAACTGGACTGCAAAACAAGTGATGGAGAATTGCCTCTTGAGGAACAGAATCTACGATAAAATGGTTCTTGTGAAAATGTGTCCCATTGTCTCCTGTGCTCCTTGATTGGGTAGAACTAAAATGTCATCTGCCTGATGTTACTCTGATTGATCTTCTTCATTGACCTCTTTAAAATGTGTTTGGCATGTTGGTGTATCATACGAGTCACATAAAATAACAGCTCTGCTAGAAAATGCCAGAGTACTAAGGTTCTTCGTGCACAAGTGTAATATCAGCTGTGTTATTTGCAAAGATTTTAATGGTCAATAACAAAGGAATAGCAAGAACTTCACCTGATTACTTTAAGGATTCCATCCACTGATGGGCTCACAGGTTTGGAATTATTTCTGCAGAGTTCTTTGTTCTTATATTTCCCAAAAATAATGATGTTAATTTTGGATTTGTTTGCTGTTGAGTTATTCTATTGAAGCTGTACGTTGGTTTGATCCTTATACTGCAAGATTTGAATGCTTTCTGTTCCCATTCTTGGTGAAAAAGTTCTTTCTCCTCTAGTGTTGGTTGTCATAGGATCAGTGACGTGATTGCTGGGGCCGATTCTAACTCTGATTCGGGTATCTGCTTAATGGGACATGATTGTTTTTAATAGTGGTGATGAGTTGCTTGAATTTTACAATTTAGACCACAGAATCTTGAAGTCTGCCTTTTCAAATGAGGCCAAAGAAATCATCAAAACACACAAATAATGGGGGGCAAGAGATGTTGATTGAAGTGTGTACCATTTGAGACAGTTCGAAGGTGCTGCCAATGGTTTCATAATTGAGTTGGAAGCAAGTTTGGTAGTAGGGTAATATTTGATTCTCAAAAGGTGTGCTTTTGACTCTATATCTAAAAGGGCAATTAGTTTACAGTATTCAGGGTTTGCCCTGTTGCCTATATAATGGATAGGAAGGAGGATAGAGACTTCTCAGGATTCTGGTACGCATGCCAACTTGAAGAAGCAGGAAAAGAGAGGATGCAGCCTAGACTAGTGATCCAGTTGTCAAGTATGACTTATACATCGTGGAATTCATTTGGTCCTGGTAACCAATTTGACTTGCAGGACCTACGACTTGCTTAACCCGGCATGTGCTCTTCTTGTTGTATGTAATTGAGTCGATTGATGGATGTGAGTTTTTTTCTGTAAATGTTTGCAAATTGTCCTGTTTTGTTTGAGCAATATAAGGTGTCAGCATATGCTGTCCAAGTGTTGGGACCAAATCCATTCCGTCATTGATGGGTCGTTAGTGTGTCCAATCTGTAAATATACTCCCAGGACTTCCTTTGGTATCCCTGGTGTATTAGTGTGTGAAGGATTTGCCACTGAAAGTCGTTATAGTTCTGTATTGCTTTCCAAAGTGTTTTTTAGTAATTTTGTTTTGATGTTGTTAAAATCAGGGTAAATTGCTCGAAGATTGCCAATATTTCATTTAAGAAAGTGAAGTTTCTGTCTCAGTGTTTTAATGTGGTGAAGTATCCCTGATTTTTGTTTTCAAAGCAAGGTAGGATGAGATTTTGGCTTTAATCTGCCAGTGATCATGCAATGAGTATGTTACCTGTGGCCAGATATCTAAAGACCACACTGAATATTGAAGTTCCAATAATAAGATGTTAGCAGTTTATAAACTCTCCCAACAATTTATGAGTACATGGCTGATGGAGCTCCATTTGGCCTTTTCATCTTGCCTTTGAATTTGTTATTACAATTAGTGGTATTTCTCAGTTTTTTTAAACTTCTATTTCATACCTCGATATTGTGTTCGTTCTCATCATGAGAGATACTTTTTAAATGATGAGCAAGATGAGACTAAAGAATTACTAGAAATTGTATAATCAACATTTTTTAATTACTGGCTCGGTCTTCTTAGGTTGGATGAGGAGTTCTTAAGGCAAGTTATAAAATCCAGCCTACAGGAGAAGCATGCTGACAGGTGGGTGGCTAACCTACTGGATATTAAGGTATCACTAGATGTTGTAGCAGGGGAGGAACTTTAAGGATTACAAATCAGAAGCAAAGTCTAAAGCATTTGTAAAGGAGGGTTCTAGGAGGAGTGAAATGTGTAAGAAAGATAATCTGTGTCATGTATAGGATGTAAGGTATGGGGGCATATTCAACCTCACCTACGGGATATAATGAGTACCCATATAAGGAAGTTAGCATTGAAGTTTAGACTGGGGCAAGTATTAGCTTTTATACAATGGAAGCTGGCTCAGTAAGTTGGGTTGGATAAAGCTAAATGTCCCTTTTTCCTAAAGGGACCACTGACCTTTTTACATTTACTTATAATTTGCTCCAGTTTTTCAGCTAGTAGAAGAACGTTGTTGCTACTGACCTTCAGACTGACTCAGATTTGACATGCGTAATGGTCTTTTGCAATAAATTTTACGATGTGACAATATACCCTAGTGTTATGAAGTAGGGAAATTCTTTTATGTTGCTATGATCAGTTAATTAAGAAGAAAGGCTTGCTGTATTTGAGATATGGAATTAGTATACGGAGGTCGCTATGTCTTAGTTATATCTCCAATATTTAAAAGGGTATTGCGTGGAAAGGTAATTTTTCTTAATAGTATTAAGTATAATAGTACATGTATTTTGCACTTTGCTGTTTTTTTTACACAAAGGAAAACGCATTTTTTTTGCACATCCAAAAGTGATTATTTTTTAATGTAGTTAACTTTCATGTCTGTTTTAACTAAGGGCGTATGGTTTAGAGACGATTGCTGAATTATAGTTGCTCCTGTATTACCATTTAATTATCTTTTATTATAAGAAACTGCTCGTTGTACTTGGTGAATCATTTATTTAATAATTATTTTGATTACTTGCCCAAGAGATAAAAGTACTTGCATCCATGATATTATTGCTCCAGTTTGCACCCAAGTAAATTGTATTTTGCACAAAGATAATGTGTATGGAGACAAGATTGAAGAAATATTCCCACGCTAAGGGGGTTAAGGTTTGTGGTTCTATTATAGACAGGATATAGGAGCGATTTTAATATTTTTAGATATTGAAGGGTAGTGGATAAAACAAATATTTATTGATTTTAAATGCTAGTATGAGGGCAGGTAATATCACAAAAGTATGCATTTCAGTATTATGTGTGTACATGAATTGTTTGTATTGCCTTTTTAGGCATGATATCAAACTGTCAATAAACTAACTAACTAAGCCACTGAAAGTCGTTATAGTTCTGTTCTGCTTTCCAAAGTGATTTTAGTATTTTTTTTTATGTTGTTAAAATCAGAGTAAATTGTTCCAAGATTGCCACTATTTCATTTAAGAAAGTGAAGTTTCTGTCTCTATGTTTTTAATGTGGTGAAGTACCACTGACTTTTCTTTTCAAAGCAAGGTAGGACGAGATTTTGACTTTAATCTGCCAGTGATGATGCAATGAGAAAGTTACCTATGGCCAAGTGTCTAATACCTCAGGGGATATTGAAGTTCCAATAATAAGATGTTAGCTGTTTATAAACTCTCCCAACAATGTATGAGCACATGGGTGGTAGAGCTCCATTTTAGCCTTTTCATCTTGCCATCAAATTTGTTGTTGCAACTAGTGGCATTTTTCCTGCTGTTTTTATTGACTTGAGTGCTGAACAGTCTTGAAATCCTCTTAGAACAGTCCTAGTCTGATGCTCCTGTGTACTTCACGTCAAGGATAACACTGTTGGGTATTTTATTTCCTATTCCCACTAAACCCTAGTACCTCAACTAGAGAATGCAGTTTAATGACTAAATACTGATTCAGCTATTCTTGGAGAGCTGCCGGTGACCAATGGTCTCTCTCTTTCTGTCTTTAGCTCCATGGAGACAAATTGTATTCCTATTATGTCATCAGATACACAACCTAAAAATGTAGGAATGTGTAACAGTAGACATAAAATATTTGATCTGTTAAGAGTGTCATTAGGACCACGTGAGATATACTCTAGAATAAAATAAATCCTATTCTTATCACCCTGTCCTAAGTTAATTTGACTTTCTATCATTATTGCCTGCTGTGGCAGTGGTCTGTTTGTTAATAGCTGATGAAGTGGACGTAATTGGTCTGAGTGAGAGACTGGGCTAGTGGTTCCCTTTAGCAGCTGAAGTCTGCTGTCTTTGCTTGTGTTTTTACTTGTCCTTGCTGGTGATGTATTACAAATGTTATGGCATGACACGGAGGCTAAGATTATGCAAATCTCCTTTATTGCCACAGCTCAGCAGTAACAATGAATGGAATATAGGACTTCAAAACATTCTAAATACAGTATATAGTCCATGAGCACGCAGCCATCTTCCTTCTTTGTTGCTGCTGCTCACAAGATAAGTACCCTCTTTTCAATCGTGCTTATTATTGTATGTATGATTGATTGTTTGTGTTTGTATATCGCATGACTGGGTCCTATTGACCCTACCATGAGATAACTCCTTATCTTTTAATTGAGAAATTGCCCTTTCTCTGTTTATTTACTGCTTTTAGCATCTTGGCATTTCTAGCGTTTTTTAGCCTATATTCCATTCAGCCTTAACACCCTTTAATGCCGTGTTTCCCCTATCAAGCTTAGTGGGTTTGAACACTTGCCTCCGGTCACCCTGGCAAGGAAATGTAACCCATTTTCCCCTCGCATCCTTTGAAAACGTAACTCGCACTCCCGTTGCCTGGCAGTGCTCTTAGCGCGAGGCAGGCATATGGGAATGCGACCGCGTACCTCACCATAATTCCTTGGAGCTTACCAGCTCCTGCGCCGCCTTAGAGAGCTCCTGAGCTCCTCCGGACTCTCTCTACCGACTACCCTCTCATTAAAACAACGCCAGGCATTTCCGGAATGATCCCTCCTCTCCCACCGCGGTACGCTCTTCATACGTGTACCGCGGAAGGGAGAAACAATTAAAGGAAAGGCCATAAGGAGCTGCCATGCACGCTAAAGACGTGCGGGGTTGCCAAGTTACATCTAGCAACAATTTGACAGTTGCTGCTGTTTTATCGTTTCTTTCCTTCGCAGAGAAATTGAACGCCGACACGCCCTCACCTTATTATTTACCAACAAATTAGCATATTTTACAAACGCTTGTACTCCTTATTAACCCTTCAAGGTTAAAACCTTTTTTTATTGAAATATTACCTTGAATAACCCCCCCCCAAAAAAAAAAGAGGAGACAAGAGGACATAAACTGTTGAGACATCATACATTCAAAGAAGAAGAAGAAGAAAGGGGAATATCATTTTAATTTATAATTAATACCCCTTTCCCCATAATGTCTCTCATCCCTGAACTCAACCTGGAAGGTAAGATTGAGTCTTTGGTCACTAAGGCCATGGACAAAGTTATGGACTCACTTAATGAGACCATTAGTAAAAAAATGTAAACCCTATCAAGGGCATGGCCCTCCACTACTACCGTGCATACTACTTGCAGCAAAGAAGGGGCAGTAAAGGCCCCAAAGAAGAGAGCTGCACCTGAGCACCCTGTTATTGCTGCAAAAAAGACCAAAAAAACAGGGAAAGCAGCACATTCACGCTCCTGTGGCGGTGAAAAGAACGATGCCTTGGGCATCACAGGAGGGCAACAAACAGGCCCTGTGCTCCCTATACAACTTGATAGCGATGAACCACAAGAGACAGAGATAAATCTCTCATGTTCCTCAGACTTTGACAGACTCAGAAGAACTAGGGGATAAAACTTTGGGAAGCTCTGAAGAGGCAAGCAAGGCCTCTGTATCAAAAATGGGCATTACTGATCTCTTCGGGAGGATATGTTTGACCCCCTTTTAATTAAACATCCCCTATGTCCCGAATGGCTACCTTCCCAACATGTAGCAGACGTTGTGGAAATACAGATTTTATACTGGACGTAAGCTCCTCCATTTTATATTTTGCAGCCACCATTTTGTGGTAAGCTTTCCTTAGTCTGTCTCCTCAGCACAAAATAATGTGCTCCTTTCAGCTACACAGAACAATGTGGATACGTCAAAAGACCCCAGAGCATATGTTTGTTCTCTACTTGCTAGCACGCAAGTAGGGCAGGATGCATTTAACAAACGGTTAATGACTCAATTGCTTAACACTCCTATTCACTGATATCAAATGTATTACCGCCAGCAAACATAAACTGCTTATGTCTACAAATTATTGTTGATACAGGACGTGCGACCTTTTGTTCCATATCCAGATGATTAATCAAGTGAGCGCCTGACTCTGTAACCACAGGCGTGTCTATGTTTATATGTCTGGCACAAGTTATGTATAGTTCTGCTTTATTTCTGTTGACCACGGGATTACTGATGAGTGGTGGGAGTTAGTGAGTAATCCTTATATATATGTGTTCTGCATGCCATGTATACATATTTCCAGAGGTACTGGTCCTGACTAGTACATGATACCATCCTGGGATTATTAATCATCCTAGGCAGCTGCTAATTTGTCACATCCATTCCCACCTACGCTTGTTCCAGCAGAAAGATATATAAGGCTGTCTATGACTGTGTAAGTTGTCCACTTCTCTCATAGCCACATGGAGCTGTGAGGTTGTGTACCCGCTTGAGCGAAATAAATCTTTTTATGTTACAGTTACCTCCGACTGCTGGTCTTCCTTGTTATAGGTGTACCTGTGGGAGGTTGGAGAAGGACCACTTCCACAAATTGGCGACTCTGGTGGGACCTCTCCGTGGGACATCCAACGGCTAGCTGAGTCCGTGGTTGAGAGGTGCGACTGAGGACCGAAGGATCGTGGGGGCCCCTGCACTAACGAGACGGAGTTTCTCCGCAGCTGCCATCTGAAGTCCCGACTGGCCTCTTGACACAGGATTCCCCGGCAGAGGTCCACGAGCTGATCCCTTTTGAAACAGACGTGTTGTCCGAAGACCAACAGTCGGACGATTTGAGGACACCACAGATTGGTGAGATTGTTCTGTTGCATGTTTTGTTAATTAAGTTTGGTTACTTAAGTTTGTTGATTAGTTTGGTAAAATAATAGTTATAACTACGAAGTACTAGGAACAATGAAGAAATGCATTTCTAAAACGTTCTGTTGTATAAAATCAGGTCACCGGTTGGACGAAAGTGTCCCCACTCCTGTTGAAGACAGTCCTGGTTGGATATTAATGATAAAAAAGGAGTGAATGTGAATTTATACAATAGAATATGGCATGAGTATACAAAAAAGATAAGGAATTACAATTTCCTATTGATGGTACCTTTGATTTAGCTAAATTACAGTATTTACAACAATGTATGATGGAACGGAAGGTCCGACCTGCTATGTTTGAAGTATTTCAAACATGGGAGAAATCTGCCAGAACTCGGAATATGAAACAAAAACAAGATAGGGAACGAGAGAACAGAAAAACAACCATGGCTAAAGTAGCAGAATATAATAATATAAAAATAAACGAAAACATTGAACAGCATGACAGAGAGTTTAGGATGAAAACAGAAAAATGTTTTGTTGCGATAGAAAAAAGAAAGTGCCCTCCTATCGATGAAGTATTAGAAGATTTGTTAGATAAACCTCCCCCGTATAATATTGTCCAGATTCCTGCCCCAGGTCCCGGGGCTGGGGGTCCACCAGCTACTATTGTTGCCCAGACAATTCAGCAAGCGCCCCCTCCTGTTGTGCAGGCTCAACAGGTAGCCACTCCTTTTACGCAAGCCCAGCAGATAACCCCTGTTACTAATCTTCAGGGTACACGGAGCGGTAGGTTACACCCCAACAGTACCGTCCGCTCCAGCAACATTATCCTCCAGCACCACGCCCCCAATGTTCACAACACCATTTAGCACACAAAGTCACTCCCCTATAATAACTATGCGGAGACCGGACAACTGGATAGATTCCCCTCACTCTAGGTCACCAATTAGGGACAGACTGACACCAGACACGCAGGTTAGACACACACGATTAGGCCCTTCTGAAAAGAACGCTATAAAGAAAATGACCAAGAAATGGATGGACCTAGGGGATATAACTAAAAGAGAAGCCTGGGAAACGTTTGAAGGGATGCAGGAATTAAGAGCCAAAAATTTCGTTATTAATAGTATGGTGACACGATTGTTTGATCACTGTTACCTCTTATTAGAGGATAGTACCATTCTTTTTACGTCACCAGAATGGTTAAACAAAGTATGGAGGGATAGTGAGCACTCTACATTAACTATCGCGCAATGTAAAAGTGCTTTTAATGACTGTTATCAGTTCCAAAACGAACTAGATATCATTATATGTGGTGCCACGCAAAAACATATACACCAACATTATGGCCCAGCACTTAGTGATGGTGCTTCAGCTTACCCTATGAGAGAAGTACATCCAATTGCTGATCCCGGGGTGCACCTCACCCCCTATTCCACAATATGTTCATACTCCTTGGACTAGGGCTGATTTATTATCCATAAAAAAGAGTTACCTGATCCTAGAAAGAATCCAAAGCTCTTTTATGAGCAACTTGAATCTGCCATTAATTTAACACCCATGATACTAAAAGATATTGATTTTTGTTTGATTTCTTGGTACCTCAAGAAATATGGCATCCAGTTAGGGATAATAACTGCACAACCATTCACTGGCCAACCATAGTCGGTGATGATAATCGTAGATTAGCAGGAGGAGCCGTGCCACCATCCTTAATAGCCTTACCAAGGCATATTATAACACGTATGCAGGAAATATTGCCCAGAGAAAAGGTGGATTGGGATAAGATGACGGCATGCCGACAGAAGGAGGGAGAGGAAGTTACCGATTTCTTTAGTAGAATAGAGGAGGTTTTTAAAGCATACAGTGGACAAGATATACAGACTATACAAGGGAAGCGTATCTTTGCTAATCAGTTTGTTCATAATCTTCTACCTGACTTATCAGATAGTATAAAGACGTACGAAAGCACCTGGACTGCTAAAGATCCAGCTGAATTATTGACCATGGCCTGCTATTATGAAAATAAGAGAAATGCGGAGAAAGGGAAAAAGGATAAGCAAATGAAGGAGTTAAAAACAAAAGCTTTGATGCAGCAAGCTTTTCCTGATAGGGGAAGGTCAAGAGGACGTACAAACTTTCAGAGGGGAGGTGGACGTGGTCGAGGGGTTGGTCGAGCTGCTTCAGCTCCGGCGCAACAGAGAGCAGGGTTAGGCTACAATACATGTGCCTATTGCTATCAGGAGGGTCATTGGAAGAATGAGTGCCCTTCGTTACAGGGCCAGGGTCAGACTATGAGAAATAATGCCAATACTTACAGAGGGAACACAACTCCCCACGCAGACAGAGGAAGAGGTAGAGGACAACAGAGAAATTATAATGACACCGAACAGACAAATTATTTCGACCAAAGGAATAATGCGTATTTTACACAGGATTATGCGCAGGATGATGATCATCAGGATTGGACCCAATAGGGATGCCCAGGAGAGGACAGGGAGCGAGTGCAAATACCAGTAGATTCTTCAGGGCCATATGTAACAATGATGGTTGGAGGTGAAGAAAGAGTGTTCCTTCTAGATACTGGTGCCACTAACACATCCATTTCCCACCGCTTGCTCCCCCATGCTCCTCTCTCGGGAAATTAGATAAGTCGGTGGGATTTTCTAATGCTGTTGTAACAAGCCCCATTTCGCGACCATTGGACTTCACTATAGGCCCCATAACAGGGAGCATGCCCTTTGTATTAACAGAGAAATGTTCACTTAATTTACTAGGTTTGAAGGCTTTAAAAATGATGCATGCTACCATATATTGTACACCAGATGGTGTTTATCTGACTTGCAAGAAATCAGCACTATCTAAGCAGTATCTTGTTGCAGACAAAAATACCTTACCACCTGAACTCCGGGATATTGATCCAAAGTTGTGGGCACATGGACCAAACGATGTAGGAAGAATGGATATTGAGCCAGTACATATTAAAGTAAAACAAAATGTTAAATTACCCCGCATTCCCCAATACAAAATGTCAAAAGAAGGAGAGGAAGGATTGAAATTAGTGATATCAGACTTGCTGCAACGACAAATAATAAAAGAAGTCACAAGTAGCCTATGTAATAGTCCCATTTTACCTGTGGTTAAACGAGATGATGGAACGGAACAGGTCAAATATAGGATGGTTGTTGACTTAAGAGCCATTAATAAAATAGTGGAACCACAATATCCTGTTGTACCCGACATTACTGCAATGTTTTCGTCTGTACCACCTTCAGCCCAGTGGTTCACTGTGATTGATCTAAAAAATGCCTTCTTTAGCATTCCCATACACCCAGATAGTCAGTATTTGTTCAGTTTTAGTTTCCAAGGGAGATCCTATCAATTCTGTCGAGCTCCACAGGGGTATACAGAAAGCCCTAGCATTTATAGCCAGGCATTAAAAAGACAACTGGATAACTGTATTATGCCATCAGGTACGGTATTACTGCAATATGTTGATGATTTATTAATCACCGCTGAAACAGAAGATATTTGTAAGCAGGCTACGCATGATGTTTTAACATTTCTCGCTTTGCATGGACATAAGGTTTCGCCAGCTAAACTACAGTATTGTCGACAGGAGGTAACCTATTTGGGTCACCTCTTGTCGAAAGGGGGAGGAGGCTTTCACCTGCCAGAATACAATCCATTCAGAACATTTCCAGACCTAGAACTCAAAAGGATGTTCGTGCATTTCTGGGAATGGTCTCCTTTGTAGGCAATGGGTACCAAATTTTTCTTGTCTGGCCAAACCATTATTGTCCTTAACTCACAAAGATGTGCAAGATCCCGTCCCTTGGGAGAAAGAACATCACGATAGTTTTATGGCTTTAAAATCTGCTCTATGCAATGCACCTGCTTTAGGTACGCCAGACTATACTAAAAGCTTTGCATTGTTCGTACATGAAAGAGAAGGGTGCGCAATGGCTGTACTAACACAGAAAAATGGAGAGAAGAATAGACCATGTGCCTATTTTTCTTCAACATTGGATCCGGTAGCAAGAGGCCTACCGAACTGCCTAAGAAATATTGCTGCGGCGGCTGCTGCAGTAAAACAGGCAGACTCTATTGTACTAGGACATCCCGTTATGGTTTATGTCCCTCATTCAGTGGACATACTATTAAACAAAACCAAGACGCAGCATTTAACTAATGCTAGATTGACTCATTATGAACTAATATTAATGGCTACTAATGTGACCTTGCAGCGGTGCAACACTATAAACCCAGCTACTCTGATGCCTCTCCCTTCGGAGCAGGATGAAGTACAACATGATTGTGTGATTGTCACTGAAACTGAAACGAAAGGTCGAGTAGATTTGGTAGATGTACCTCTGTCTAAGGTCGATGGAACACTATTTGTGGATGGCTCTTGTCTAAAGAGACCAGATGGAACCACCTCGGCAGCCTATGCAATAACAACCAATAAAACAATTGTTGAAACATGTAAAATACAACAGATGTCTGCTCAGGCAGCTGAATTAATTGCTCTAACTAGAGCATGTGAACTTTCAGAGAAGTTAGTGGTAAACATCTACACTGACAGCCAGTACGCCTGGGGGTGGCTCATAACTTTGGACGATTATGGGCCGAAAGAGGGTATATTACATCTGGAGGTGCTAAAATACAGCACGGCACCTTGATTACAAGATTATTAAATGCTCTTGCATTACCAACTAAGTTGGCTATCATGAAGTGTAGTGCACACAAGACAATCACAGACCATGTAGGCCAGGGAAATGCCTTTGCCGATGAAACAGCAAGGCATACTGCATTAAATGAGTACACGTTAACATATGTAGTGTCGAGTGCAGATGAGGAGACGAAAGAAATTGATCCTTACACGCAGATAAAGGAGATTCAAGCTTTTGCAAGTGAAGAAGAAAGAAAGCAGTGGGTAAAGGAAGGTTATTATTTTGACACACATCTTGGGGCTTGGATGAATACACTTGGACAAAAATGGGTCCTGCCTGATAGTTTTCTCTTGCCCATACTTCAGATGGTCCATGGTCCTGCACATTTGGGAGCTGATGGGATGACAAATACAATTGAGAAAATATGGGAGAACAAAAATATAAGAAAGACAGCTGTAAAACTTTCTAAAAATTGTATGATCTGTGCTCTTCATAACGTGGGAAAAGGGATACAAGTACCACCTGGTCATTTCAGATTGCCAGAATATCCATTTGAATGTCTTCAGATGGACTTCATCGAGATGCCCCCTGCCAATGGAAAAAAATATGTTTTAGTTGTCATATGCAGTTTTAGCAATTGGGTGGAAGCATTCCCTTTGAAAGATAATACCGCCTTGAGTACAGCAAAAATGCTGCTGAAAGAGTATTTCCCTCGCTACGGCTTGCCCAAAAGTCTGTGGAGTGATAACGGAGTACATTTTCGAATAAAATAATGGATCTAGTATGTCAAGGATTGGGGCTAAAACAGAAATTCCATTCAATTTATCATGCAAAATCAGCAGGGCTTGTAGAGCGTTGCAATGCTACCTTAAAAAATAAACTGCAAAAAATATGTGCATCAAGTACTCTCAGCTGGGTAGATGCTTTGCCAATAGCCTTGTTTTCTATGAGAACAACTGTTACATCCAAAAACAGACTCTCCCCATATGAGCTTGTCATGGGGAGACCCGCAAATGTATATGGGTTTGCCTCTCCATCAAAGTTGCAAGAATTGACACATTCTGCTTTATTGGATTATTGTAAAGAATTAACTACTGCTCTGTCTACCATTCGCCAACAGGTCAGAGACACTTGGTCCCCACCTTTGGAAGGAGAAGTGCATGACATCCGGCCCGGGGACTGGGTCCTGACCAAGAACTTTGTAAGGAAAAACAGCCTACAACCCAGATGGAAGGAACCATCTCAAGTTTTGTTAGTCACACAAACAGCAGTGCGATGTGATGGACACAAAAACTGGATTCATTTATCGAATGTGAAAAGAGCACCACCATTCTGGCCAAAATTGCCCCCGGAAGAGGACCGTTCTGACCGAAGAACTGGTGATTGCCCTCCTACCAACATCGACGATCAACGAACTGTATCAGGATATAATCTACGCCCAAGGAAACTGAAGAGTGCTTAGGACGGAGCAAGCACCAACTGCCACGCACTGGGTAGTGCCAACTTTAAAGGACTAACTTGTGCAGTGAGGTTAGTAAAATAAGGACACTGCCGACAAAGATCTGTAGAGCTTGTAACAGTGAGGCCTATAACGAACACTGTTGAACTATCACATCTAAGTGAGATTGTATATTTCGAAGTTTTTAAGCATTATCTCTAACAGTATTGCTATCTGGGACCGTATTTTCGTCAGACATGGAAGATACCTATTCCACCCTTACAATGAATAAAAAGAGGCGTTGGTACTCCAAACTATGCATATTATGTGTGTTATTTTGTGTAATGTCTTTGGTAATCGGCTTACTCTATCTTTTAGAGCTCTATCACCCTATAGCCAAACCAGCCCCGCTTCCCTCTGACAAGGTCCCCTCAGTTACTGTAGCACCTGAGGATATGGATCACAGGGAGGAAATGCGTCATAATTCTTTTCTTACCCTACTTCATCAGACTCATCAAGTAATTGATCAAAATAATTGTTGGATATGCATGCAATTTCCGGCATATGTAGACGAAGGACTACCCCTCCTCCAAGTGCCCCTGCCGTTTGAAGCATCCTGTTATGCGTTACATACCGTGATGTTGAAGGTTGAGCTAATAGGGGTCCTTAAAAACTTGGTCACCTCCCGTTCTACCACCAGAACATCAACTGTATCACTATACAACCGATATCAAGATGACATCCTCCAGGCAGGAAATTGCACTGAAGTTGTCTTACCTAATGCAACGTTCCCCTTTTCTAATATATTCACCCCACTATTTTTGGTAAACAATGAAAGTACACCTCCGCTTCATAGAGATGCCAGAGAAATACCCTTTTTGAAAATGAGGCAGCGTAGTGTACTTGGGAGTATATGTATCAGAAGTAATGGTACTTCCGACATGGGGAATAGTACCAATTGCAATATGACATTTGAGATGGCTGCTCAGGAAATGACAGTTCCACTTTATATCGGTGACTCAGTTTATTTCATTTGTGGTTCTAGGGCCTATATAATGTTAGAAATGGGATCTCTAGTTGGCAAGGGCTTGCACCTTTGTCCAAGTAGGGACCCTTCTTCCTAGTCAGGGTAAGGGTTGTTACACTCGTGAAGTAACCCCTGCTCACCCTCGTGGTAGCTTGGCACGAGCAGTCAGGCTTAATTCAGAGGCAGTGTGTAAAGCATTTGCACATAACCAACAGTAATACAGTGTAAGCACTACAAACGAACACCACACCAGTTTAGAAAAATAACCAATATTTTATATACTCAAGACAAGACCAATTACGACAAAAATCCACAATACTATACTTTACGAATGAATGCTTGATAAGGTAACTTCTTCTTTGCAGGAATAGCACAAAAGCAAAGTTCGTACGAGTCGGTAGCTCCGTCCGAGCCTACCGTGATGCTGAAAACCACAGAGTCTAACAGTTCCAGCCGACCGCGTCGATACGGGCCAGCAGAGTCATGAACAGACTCGGTTACAGTACCTTTCTCGTTGTGGCTGGTACGGAGTGTACGAGCCAGTCGGCGTTCGTCGCGGTTGCGGTGCAAGACGGAGCGATGCAAGGTGCGGTGTCCCTCGATACGGTGCAGGCAACGGCTCGATGAGCGTCGTGCAGACGGAGTCGGTGAGTCCAAGGCGTGCGAAGCAGGGTGAGACGATGCTCGATGCGGTGCTGACAGGTTGCGGTGCAGGCGACCTAGCCGGAGTGCGGGAGCTGGCGTCGGACAGCGGTGCGAGTCGGAGCGGTGCGTCGCAGACGTGCGAGCGGTGCCCCAAATGCGGTGCGGTCACGACTCTTGAGCCAGTTGCAGCGACCTCGTCGGTCGGGTCCGGTTGGTTCAGTGAAGCGATGCGATGCGAACTGCGGTGCCCACAGGTCACGGTGCAAGCAGCAGCTCGATGTTGGCGGCGTTGGACATTGCCCACGGTGAGACCAGGGTTGCGATGCGAAGCGGGGCGATGCGGTCTGCGGTGCAAACAGGTCACCGGCCAGGGATGGATTCGGTTGACGGAGTCGGTTGCGGTTCCCTTCCTCTGTGGCGACTGAAACAGCGTTCCAAAAGCGGTACCCAGAGGCTTGTGAAGTCTTTGTAGTCCCTGAGACTTCTTAACAGGAGGCCAGCTCGGTTCCTGGCCCTTGGAGATACTCAGCACAAGATTGTAGAAAGTTCAGTCCAGTCCTTTCACTGCCCAAGGCAGAAGCAGCAGCTGCAGGCCAGCCCAACAAAGCAACAACACAGCAAAGGGGCAGTACTCCTCCTGGCAGCTCTTCCAGCTCTTCGTCTTGGCAGGTTCCTTGATTCCAGCGAGATCTAAATTCATGGGGTCAGGGCCCCAATATTTATATCCCAAATTCCTTTGTTCTCTGAAGGCAGAGAGGCCTTCGCCTAGTCCAAACCAGTTCTGGAGCACTTTGTTGACAAGTCTCCGTCCCTTCTTTCAGTGAGTAGGCCAGGGACATCAGACGAACCACAGGAGGTGGAGCCAGCATTGTGGAGGGAAGGCACTGTCCGATTCAGGGCCCAGGTGCGACCCCTCCCACCCATCTACAGGTCGATCTGGCTATTCAGCCCTGCGCTGACTCACCCTGTCTCCTGGCATCCCCCAGCCCCTGTCACTCACATTCCAGACAAGGAATACACAATCTCGCAGAGGCAGGCTTGGATGGTTAGACAAGAAAATACCCACTTTCTAAAAGTGGTATTTTCAAACACAGAATGTTAAAACCAACCTTACTAAAAGCTGCATTTTATCATTCTGAGTCCAGGCATACTAAACTCGAATTTCTACCATGTTCCCGGGGTCAGTTAGGATTATAAGCTGTAATAATCAAAACTGCCCGTTCTGGCCTAGGGGAACAGGTAGCCTTGCAATAGTGAAAAACGAACTAGGCTGTAATTCACTATCAGGACATGCCGCACACACCCGGGCATGTCCTACCTTTCGCGTACAACGCACCCTGCCCACAGGGGTACCTTGGGCCTACCTTAGGGTGACTAACATGTAGCAAAGGGAAGGTTTAGGGACTTGCAAGTGTGTGCACTTGCCAAGTCGACATGGCAGCCCCAGGCTGCGCACAGGCTCTGCGATGGCAGGCCCGAGTTACACTTTACGGGCTGTTTGCGTGGGTGGCACAATCCAGTGCTGCAGCCCACCAACAGCATTTGGTCTATAGGCCCTGGCACTCGCAGTGCACTTTACAAGGGACTGACACATAAACCAAATAGGCCAATCATGGAAACACCAATACATAACACATTTTATACAGGAGCACTTGCACTTTCCCACTGGACCGCAGTGAGGAAAGTGCGCAGAATCATCACACCAGCAAAAACAGAGTCAAAACCGGGAGGTCAGAAAGCAAAAAGTCAGGGGAAACACGCCAAAAGATGCCAAGTCTAACACATGTCCCCTCCAGCTGAAAGTAGGGAGAACTACCCAACCCCATTGGAGTTCTCTTCACTAAGGCGGAAGAACCTGGACAGACCATCTGCGTTGGCGTGTTCTGTACCAGGACGGTGTTCCACCGTAAAGTCCATTCCCTGTAGGGAGATGGACCACCTCAGCAGTTTTGGATTCTCGCCCCTCATTTGCATCAACCATCTGAGGGGCCTGTGGTCTGTCTGAACCCGGAAGTGAGTCCCAAACAGGTATGGTCTCAACTTCTTCAGCGCCCAGACCACAGCAAAGCTTCCCTTTCTATGGCACTCCACCTCTGTTCCCTGGGAAGTAGTCTCCTGCTAAGGAAGACTACAGGCTGATCCAGGCCCTCTTCGTTCAGTTGTGAGAGCACCGCTCCCACACCATGCTCTGAAGCGTCAGTCTGCACGACGAATTCCTTGGAGAAGTCAGGTGCCTTGAGCACGGGCGCCGTGCACATGGCTGCCTTCAGGGCATCAAAAGCTTTCTGGCAGGACTCAGTCCAGATCACTTTCCTGGGCTGCCTCTTAGAGGTCAGCTCTGTTAAGGGGGCAACGATGGTGCCATAGCCCTTAACAAATCTCCTATAATAGCCGGTGAGACCTAAGAAGGCTCTCACCTCTGTCTGGGTCTTGGGGGTTCCCAAGCCAGAATGGTGTCAATCTTGGGTTGTAGGGGCGCCACCTGGCCGCTTCCTACCTGGTGTCCCAAGTACACCACAGAACCCTGCCCGATCTGGCACTTACTGGCCTTGATCGTGAGGCCTGCACCTTGCAGAGCCCTCAACACTTTCTCAAGGTGCTGTAAATGTTCTTCCCAGCTGGAACTGAACACAGCAATGTCATCCAGGTAGGCGGCACTGAAATCCTCCAGCCCAGCCAACACCTGATTGACCAACCTCTGAAAGGTGGCAGGGGCATTCTTCAACCCAAAGGGCATCACCCGGAATTGGTAATGACCTTCTGGGGTTGAGAATGCTGATCTCTCCTTGGCCCCATCGGTTAAGGCAATCTGCCAGTACCCAGACGTTAAATCAAACGTGCTGAGGAACCGGGCAGCTCCCAACCGATCAATGAGCTCATCAGCTCTGGGGATGGGGTGCGCGTCAGTCCTGGTGACGGCATTGAGCCCACGGTAGTCCACACAAAACCGGAGTTCTGGAGTGGCACCGGGCGCCGCAGCCTTTGGGACCAAGACCACTGGGCTGGCCCAAGGACTGTGGGAGGGCTCAATCACCCCTAACGCCAACATCTTAGAGACCTCCTCCTTGATGCTGGCTCTGACCCGGTCAGTCAACCTGTAAATCTTGTGCTTCACAGGATGGCTGTCACCGGTGTCCACGTCATGGGTACACCAGTGAGTAACACCGGGGGTCAGAGAGAACAGTGGGGCGAACTGTCCCAACAACTGGCGACAGTCCCCCTGCTGCTCCTGAGTCAGAGTAGGGGAGAGGATCACACCCTCTACTGACCCATCATGCTCCTTGGTAGACAGGAGGTCCGGGAGAGGCTCACTCTCCTCTTCCACCCCATCATCTGTCGCCAAGAGCATACTCACTTCGGACCTCTCGAAGTGGGGCTTGAGGCGGTTCACGTGAAGGACCCTCAAAGGGTTCCTTGGAGCCTGCAAATCCACCAGGTAGGTGACGTCACTTTTGCGCTCCTTTACCTCATATGGCCCAGTCCACTTGTCCTGCAAGGCACAAGGTGCCACTGGGGCCATTACCCACACTTTTTGCCCAGGTTGAAATTCGACCAGAGTGGCGTTCTGGTCATACCATCTCTTCATTTCTTCCTGGCTGGCTTCTAGGTTCGCCTGAGCGAGTTTCCTGAAGCGGGCAGTTTGGTTTCTAAAGGCCAGCATGTAGCTAAATACATCCTGGGGAGTTTTCCTGGGAGCCGCCTCCCAGCCTTCCTTCACCAAACTCAGAGGTCCTCTGACAGGGTGGCTATACAGGAGCTCAAAGGGGCTGTACCCAAGAGACTTCTGAGGCACCTCCCTGTACGCAAAGAGTAGGCATGGCAAGAGGACGTCCCACTTACGCCTCATGGGTTCTGTTAGACCCTTGATCATGCCTTTCAAGGTCTGGTTGAATCTCTCCACCAGACCATTTCCTTGTGGGTGGTAAGGAGTGGTGAACTTGTAGGTTACACCACACTCCTTCCACAGGGATGTCATATACTTCGATATGAAATTGGTCCCCCTATCGGAAACCACCTCTCTGGGGAATCCCACACGGGAAAAGATCCCCATTAACGCCCGGCCCACCACTGGCGCCGTCGTTGTCCTGAGAGGGATTGCCTCCGGGTACCGGGTGGCATGGTCCACCAAGACCAGGATGTACCTGTTGCCCATGGCTGTCTTGGGATCCAGTGGCCCCACAATATCCATCCCTACCCTTTCAAAGGGTGTTCCAACAACCGGAAAAGGTTGGAGAGGAGCTTTGACCTTCCTCCCACTCTTACCACTTGCCTGGCAAGTTTGGCAAGACCTACAGTGTGCATCTGACTGCCTTCGCATTTGGGGCCAAAAGAAGTGGGTGACAAGCCTGTCAAAGGTCTTGTCCTGCCCCAAATGTCCTGCCAAAGGCACGTCATGAGCCAGACCCAGTAGGAAGGTCCTGAAGCGCTGGGGTACCACCAGCACACGGGCTGACCCAGGCTCAGCAACCTTAGGCTCACTGTATAGGAGACCACTCTCCCAGTAGATCAGATGTGACCCGGACTGATTACCAGCTGCCTGGTCTGCAGCCTGCCGCCGCAGACCCTCCAGAGTAGGGCACTCGTTCTGCTCCCTGCAGAACTCCTCCCTGGTGGGACCCCCTTCTTGCTGCCAATGGGTCAGCTCAGAGATGTCTCCCAGTTCGGCTACTTGCTCCCCTGTAGGCACCGGGCGTCCCCTCGAGGTCCGCCTCCTCCCGGTCCGTGGGAACTTCGGGGGCCGGTTTCCCGCGCCCCTGCCCTTTCTCTTGGCAGGGACTTGGGCCACTGTTTCAGGCTCCAAGTCCTCTTGATCACCCTTTCTGGCCGCCATTGACCGAGTAGACACGCATGCCCACTCTGGCAACCCAAGCATCTCCAAGTGGGACCTGAGCTCAACCTCCTTCCATGAGGACTGCTCCAGGTCGTTTCCTAGCAGACAATCTACAGGCATGGTAGGGCTCACAACCACCCTTAAGGGACCTGAGACCCCCCATTCAAAGGGAACCTGCGCCACCATACATTGGCGCTCTGAGTTGTCGACAGCAACTACTTGGTGGAATGCTCCTGGGACTACTTGCTTCTCAGACACCAGGTGACACCGGACTGAGGTCACACTGGCTCCAGTATCTCTGAGAGCCTCTACCCTGTTCCCATTGATGGTCACCCAGGTGCTATATTTCTTTGTGTTAGGGGGCACCTGGTTTCCTGGGACCATCTCACTGTCCCCGAGTGAGACAAGGGTCATTTCTGCGGGATCCCCACCCTCCTGTGGGCACCCCTCCTCCCCAAGCGCTACACTAGCCAACACTTTGGACTGTCCACCGGTGGGTGGCTGTGTCCCCTTCGGGCACTTGGGGTCCCCCTTAAAGTGACCTACCTGGTCACATGCATAACACTTGCGGGGGCCGGTCTCAACAGGCTTCCCTGTAGAGACCCCTTTCTTCTTATCACCGGGGGCTGGGAACCTTTACCCTGGGTACTAGTTTGGGGCCCTTTAGAGAACTCCTGTGCTTTACCCTTGTCCCCCCACCTTTCTGCTGGGGACCCTGCCCACCTTTGGCTGAGTCTCCCCAAACGCTTTCTTGTGGACCCTGGTACTCACCCAGCGGTCCGCTTCCATAGCAAGCTTCCTGGGGTCAGTTAGCTTACTATCAACTAGGTGCTGGCGCAGATCTGCAAAACATAGACTAGACAAGTGCTCCCATGCAATCAAGTTGTAGAGCCCCTGAAAATCTGTTACACTACTGCCCTTCAACCAACCATCCAGAGACCTGCAGAACACATCCACACATTCCAACCAAGTGTTGACATCAGACTTCTTACTGGACCTGAACTGATCCCTGTACTTTTCAGGAGTAAGACCATACTTCGTGAGAAGGGCATCCTTCATGTCAGCATAGGTGAGGTGATACCCCTTACCCAAAGCTATCAGAGCATCCCTTGCTTCTTCCGGGAAAAGTGGCCACAATCCTGCTCCCCAATTCTCCTCAGGGACCCCATTCATGTGTATGGCTGCCTCATAACCCTGGAACCACCTTTGTATGTCATCCCCCTTCTTGAACTCCTTGCCTACGTTCATGGGAATGTGCACAATCCTGTCTGCCTTTCTGGACGAATTGCTGCCACCATCTGAGCCTGACTTACTCCTAAGTTCTAGCTCCTTCAGTTCTCTCTCATGCTCTAAGAGCATCTTCCTCTCCTCTATGGCCAATCTCTTCTCCTCCCGCTCACTCTCCAGCCTGAGCTTCTGCAGCTCAAACTGCCTTGCCTCCCGCCTGTCCTCCAGCTCCTCTGGGGACAGACTGCTGCTGCCTGACCTGGCGGGTTCCCCCTACCCAAAAGCACATCCACCCTGGAAATAGGCTCCTCCGCCTCCTCACTGAGATCACCAGGCTGCCCATTGGCATGTCTGGCTGCTACCCAGGCCCTCAGCGCCTTCTGTAGCTCCTCCTTCCTTGTGAGGCCTTTAATTTGGACTTTCAGGTTTTTACAAATCGCTCGTAACTCCTTTACGGCGTAGGATTCCAACCTGTCCTCCTCAAAGATAACTTCCAGAGATGCAACGGATGATGCAATTGATTCAGGCATGACAAAAGTCGTGAGTTGAAAACTGGCAAGATCAAAAATAGGCCAAAGGAAAAAGAACCAGTATGTGGTACGTAATGGTCTGCGATATGGTAGTAGTGCACACCAATCACTGTAAGTCAAGTGCAAACACAAGTCCTATCCTCACCGCTGACAACCAATGTTAGAAATGGGATCTCTAGTTGGCAAGGGCTTGCACCTTTGTCCAAGTAGGGACCCTTCTTCCTAGTCAGGGTAAGGGTTGTTACACTCGTGAAGTAACCCCTGCTCACCCTCGTGGTAGCTTGGCACGAGCAGTCAGGCTTAATTCAGAGGCAGTGTGTAAAGCATTTGCACATAACCAACAGTAATACAGTGTAAGCACTACAAACGAACACCACACCAGTTTAGAAAAATAACCAATATTTTATATACTCAAGACAAGACCAATTACGACAAAAATCCACAATACTATACTTTACGAATGAATGCTTGATAAGGTAACTTCTTCTTTGCAGGAATAGCACAAAAGCAAAGTTCGTACGAGTCGGTAGCTCCGTCCGAGCCTACCGTGATGCTGAAAACCACAGAGTCTAACAGTTCCAGCCGACCGCGTCGATACGGGCCAGCAGAGTCATGAACAGACTCGGTTACAGTACCTTTCTCGTTGTGGCTGGTATGGAGTGTACGAGCCGGTCGGCGTTCGTCGCGGTTGCGGTGCAAGACGGAGCGATGCAAGGTGCGGTGTCCCTCGATACGGTGCAGGCAGCGGCTCGATGAGCGTCGTGCAGACGGAGTCGGTGAGTCCAAGGCGTGCGATGCAGGGTGAGACGATGCTCGATGCGGTGCTGACAGGTTGCGGTGCAGGCGACCTAGCCGGAGTGCGGGAGCTGGCGTCGGACAGCGGTGCGAGTCGGAGCGGTGCGTCGCAGACGTGCGAGCGGTGCCCCAAATGCGGTGCGGTCACGACTCTTGAGCCAGTTGCAGCGACCTCGTCGGTCGGGTCCGGTTGCTTCAGTGAAGCGATGCGATGCGAACTGCGGTGCCCACAGGTCACGGTGCAAGCAGCGGCTCGATGTTGGCGGCGTTGGACGTTGCTCACGGTGAGACCAGGGTTGCGATGCGAAGCGGGGCGATGCGGTCTGCGGTGCAAACAGGTCACCGGCCAGGGATGGATTCGGTTGACGGAGTCGGTTGCGGTTCCCTTCCTCTGTGGCGACTGAAACAGCGTTCCAGAAGCGGTACGCAGAGGCTTGTGAAGTCTTTGTAGTCCCTGAGACTTCTTAACAGGAGGCCAGCTCGGTTCCTGGCCCTTGGAGATACTCAGCACAAGATTGTAGAAAGTTCAGTCCAGTCCTTTCACTGCCCAAGGCAGAAGCAGCAGCTGCAGGCCAGCCCAACAAAGCAACAACACAGCAAAGGGGCAGTACTCCTCCTGGCAGCTCTTCCAGCTCTTCGTCTTGGCAGGTTCCTTGATTCCAGCGAGATCTAAATTCATGGGGTCAGGGCCCCAATATTTATATCCCAAATTCCTTTGTTCTCTGAAGGCAGAGAGGCCTTCGCCTAGTCCAAACCAGTTCTGGAGCACTTTGTTGACAAGTCTCCGTCCCTTCTTTCAGTGAGTAGGCCAGGGACATCAGACGCACCACAGGAGGTGGAGCCAGCATTGTGGAGGGAAGGCACTGTCCGATTCAGGGCCCAGGTGCGACCCCTCCCACCCATCTACAGGTCGATCTGGCTATTCAGCCCTGCGCTGACTCACCCTGTCTCCTGGCATCCCCCAGCCCCTGTCACTCACATTCCAGACAAGGAATACACAATCTCGCAGAGGCAGGCTTGGATGGTTAGACAAGAAAATACCCACTTTCTAAAAGTGGTATTTTCAAACACAGAATGTTAAAACCAACCTTACTAAAAGCTGCATTTTATCATTCTGAGTCCAGGCATACTAAACTCGAATTTCTACCATGTTCCCGGGGTCAGTTAGGATTATAAGCTGTAATAATCAAAACTGCCCGTTCTGGCCTAGGGGGAACAGGTAGCCTTGCAATAGTGAAAAACGAACTAGGCTGTAATTCACTATCAGGACATGCCGCACACACCCGGGCATGTCCTACCTTTCGCGTACAACGCACCCTGCCCACAGGGGTACCTTGGGCCTACCTTAGGGGTGACTAACATGTAGCAAAGGGAAGGTTTAGGGACTTGCAAGTGTGTGCACTTGCCAAGTCGACATGGCAGCCCCAGGCTGCGCACAGGCTCTGCGATGGCAGGCCCGAGTTACACTTTACGGGCTGTTTGCGTGGGTGGCACAATCCAGTGCTGCAGCCCACCAACAGCATTTGGTCTATAGGCCCTGGCACTCGCAGTGCACTTTACAAGGGACTGACACATAAACCAAATAGGCCAATCATGGAAACACCAATAGATAACACATTTTATACAGGAGCACTTGCACTTTCCCACTGGCCCGCAGTGAGGAAAGTGCGCAGAATCATCACACCAGCAAAAACAGAGTCAAAACCGGGAGGTCAGAAAGCAAAAAGTCAGGGGAAACACGCCAAAAGATGCCAAGTCTAACACTTGGCTACCAGTGAATTGGGGTGGCTGTTGTCATCTAGGTCTTGTGACACCAGCGATGTCTATCAAAAGTACAAAGGAGGTAAATAGAGCCTCCAAAACACTAAGGGGTAAGAGGAGTGTTGATCAAGGAGATACAGTATCAGAGATAGCTGGTGATGTGCTGAAGGCCTTTGTTCCTTGGTATGGCCCTGCCATAAATTCCAGAAATATTCGCAGGTTATCCCGTTTATTGGAAGCAACTGTAGAGGAGACAGCAGGGATTATTGAGAACATCACAGTGGAGCTCAAGGCTGTCAGATTGGTTTCCCTTCAGAACCGGATGGTTCTAGATATGATGTTGGCAGAACGGGGTGGAGTCTGTAGGGTGATCGGGGTGTCCTGCTGCGTGTATATACCTGACTCCTCCACATCAGTTAGGGAAGCTGTCAAAAGACTATATGATATAGGGGCCCAGGCCCATAGTGATGTTGGCTCTTGGGATCCGGCGGGCTCTTTTTGGAACAATCTATCGGCATGGGGTTGGAAGATAGGGATGTTCCTAGTGACCATATTCCTCGTAGTAATTGGGTGCTGTGTTTTCATTAATTGCCTACCCATATGTTGCCAGTGTTTGGGGCGACTGCTGAAACCACCCCCAGTCCCTCCAGTGACACTGACTAACGCTCTTATAATGAGGGATATTGTGACTCAACAATTGATGGATATTGATATTTCGGATAACGCCACCTCCATCCCAAATGCAGTAGATTATGTTAATGAACGCCATGAGGCCCACTATAGTAACAGTCGGCCAATATATGAACACATACATTAGAAATTGATAACAATGTTGGACCTTGTGTCCAAAGGGTCGATTGTGGAAATACAGATTTTATAATGGACGTAAGCTCCTCCATTTTATATTTTGCAGTCACCATTTTGTGGTAACCTTTCCTTAGTCTGTCTCCTCAGCACAAAATAATGTGCTCCTTTCAGCTACACAGAGCAATGTGGATACGTCAAAAGACCCCAGAGCATATGTTTGTTCTCTACTTGCTAGCACGCAAGTAGGGCAGGATGCATTTAACAAACGATCAATGACTCAATTGTTTAACATTCCTATTCACTGATATCAAATGTATTACAGCTAGCAAACATAAACTGCTTATGTCTACAAATTATTGTTGATACAGGACGTGCGACCTTTTGTTCCATATCCAGATGATTAATCAAGTGAGCGCCTGACTCTGTAACCACAGGCGTGTCTATGTTTATATGTCTGGCACAAGTTATGCATAGTTCTGCTTTATTTCTGTTGACCACGGGATTACTGATGAGTGGTGGGAGTTAGTGAGTAATCCTTATATATATGTGTTCTGCATGCCATGTATACATATTTCCAGAGGTACTGGTCCTGACTAGTACATGATACCATTCTGGGATCATTAATCATCCTTGGCAGCTGCTAATTTGTCACATCCATTCCCACCTACGCTTGTTCCAGCAGAAAGATATATAAGGCTGTCTATGACTGTGTAAGTTGTCCACTTCTCTCATAGCCACCTGGAGCTGTGAGGTTGTGTACCCGCTTGAGCGAAATAAATCTTTTTATGTTACAGTTACCTCCGACTGCTGGTCTTCCTTGTTATAGGTGTACCTGTGGGAGGTTGGAGAAGGACCACTTCCACAACGTCATTAGCTTCTGGCTGAGAAGGGAGATTCCAAAAGAAGTGAGATCTAGTTTGAGGTCTGAGTGCCCTCGCCCATCCCTTCCAGACAAGATCGTGATGACCCCTGAACTTGACCCTAAGGTTGTTGCTTTCATAGCGAAAGGTGCGAAAGACCCTAGAAAGGGGATAGACAAAAGCCTAAGGTCATGTCGAGACCGTCTCCTGGACACCATTGGACCCCTAACCAAAATCTTCGAGTTGGCTGAAAGCTCCTACATTGATGGAACACCTAATGACCCTAAAGAGCTATGTGAGTGGGTCCAACAGACCATCTGCCTCCTTGGCAACGCCAACACTGCTATCGCTAATGAACGTAGGAAGGGCGTTCTCCTCAAAATTGATCCAAAACTAATAGAGTTGGCAAACAAGGAAGGAGGAGTCACTTCACAGGGACTCCTCTTTGGAGAAGATTTCATCCGCGACATGGCCAAGTATGTCGGGGCCTTTAGCTCGAATCAGAAATCGCAGCGTGATATTAAAAAAGTCTTTCCGGGCAACATTTTTGGAAGGGCCGGGAGAATGCGGGGTCGGTTCCCCGGCCATGGGCAGTCAAGCTCTAGACCCTTTTTCCGGACGAGGATCAAAGTTTCAACAATCATCCTTCTATGGAAACCAATCGTTCTTCCCACAAAGGCAGAGAAACCGTGGAAGACCATTCCAAGGCGAGAGAAGAAACTGAGGATTCTCCACAGGTAGGAACATTGAAAGACCCTTCAGGTACCCCTATAAAAGTGGGAGGGAGACTAGCCCTTTTCTCTGGGAACTGGACCATGATAACACAAGACCCATGGGTTCTAGATACAGTCAAGGGTTACAAAATAGAGTTCACGGATACCCCCATCCAATCAAGGAGACCTCGCGAGATAACCTTCTCGCAAGAACAGAGAAAACTGGTATCACAAGAAGTAAGGGATCTGTTAACAAAAGGGGCTATAATAGAAAGCTCAGAATTAGGCTTTGTCAGCAATATATTCCTAGTAGAACAGAAAGACAAGGGACAGAGACCTGTCATAAACTTAAAGAGTCTAAAATAGTGGCTAACGTACCACCACTTCAAGAAGAAGGGAATTCACCTCCTAAGGGACGTCTTGAGAAAGGGAGACTGGTTAACACGTCTGGACTTAAAGGATGCCTATTTGACCATCCTGATTTGGCCCCCACACAGGAAATTCCTCCAATTCTCATGGGAGGGAAAACTTTGGGAATTCTGCACCCTCCCCTTCGGTCTATCGTCAGCCCCTTGGTGCTTCACCAAGATCTTGCATCCGGTAGTAGCATGGCTAAGAGAAAGGGGCGTAAGACTAATAATATATCTGGACGATATCCTTATTATGGGTCAATCCAAAGCGACAGTGTCTCACCATACAAATCTTACTATCCGCCTACTGGAACATTTAGGCTTTGTCATAAATGCAAAAAAGTCATGCATTACACCAAGCCAAGAAACTCAGTTTCTGGGCTTCATGGTGAACACAGTGTCTGCAGAACTGAAATTACCAAGGGAAAAGATAAAGAAACTTCGCAAGGAACTCAGGAAGATGCTATCAATGGCAGTCTTTCCCTTGAGGCTCTTAGCCAGGATCCTGGGTCTCCTTTCCTCAACCATCCAAGCAATTTTTCCAGGTCCTCCACATTACAGGGCCCTCCAGAGACTCAAAGCGAAAGCCCTAAGGTCGACACTATCTTACTCACAAACGATATGCTTGGACCAAGACTCAAGGAAAGAGCTATCTTGGTGGCTAAAGAATGCAGAAGCTTGGTATGGCAGAGCCATCTTTGGAGAAGCTCCAGAGTTGATAATAGAATCAGATGCGAGTCTAGAAGGATGGGGTGCCACATGTGGCGACTCATCAACAGGGGGTCGTTGAACACGCAAGGAGAAGGAATTACATATCAACTGCTTGGAACTTCTAGCGGGTTCTTTTACGGTTTGAAGCTTTACCCACAATTCAGTGAAGTGCTGTATAATGCTATGCATGGAAAATGTCTCTGCAGTGAAATACGTCAACAAGAAGGGGGGACCAGATTCAACGGGTCTTACGGAGATAGCGAAGTGTTTCTGGAACTATTGCTTGAACAAGGGACTCTCCGTTACAGCAGAACACATCCCTGGTTTGAGCAATGGGGTAGCGGACTGGTTCTCCAGGAACTTCAGAGACTCCAGCAACTGGAAATTAGACAGAGGAATATTCATGATAATCCAAGACAAATGGGGTCCCTTCGGAACAGACAGGCTGAACACTCAGATGAAGAATTTCTTCAGTTGGAAACCGGACCCTCAAGCAACAGGGGTGGATGCCTTCCTCCAGGATTGGCAGGGCTTAAAGCCATATGCCTTCCCGCGGTTTGTCATGCTTCCACGTCTTCTTTTACATGCTCGTCGGTACCTGCAGAGCATGGTAGTGATAACATCTCTTTGGAAGTCTCAAGCATGGTTTCCAGTTATCTTGACTTTCCAATTCTAATATCACCTTTCAGACAACTACTCCTAGGTCCAGAAGGCGAATCACATCCTCTCATAGACCAAGGTCTAATGGTTCTAATGGCCTGGAAGATTTCAGGCGACAATGGCAAATCCCAGGGCTTTCGCAAGATGCTTTCCAACTCATATCTGAATCTTGGGCATCTGGAACAAGGAAGGCATATCGACTGGCATGGAACAAATGGGTTCGCTGGTGTCTTCAACGACACTACGATCCCGTTTCAACTGATTTAGTTCACGTAGTTAATTTCCTATCAGAACTCTTTGCTTCTGGCCTAAGTTATAGAACTGTTAATGTCTATAGGTCAGCAATAGCTGCAGGACATTCCTTAATCGATGGTGTCTCGGTGTGACAAAATCTTTTAACAAATAAGATTATGAGAAGCATGCGGGTTCTTAATCCTCCAACTCCCAAATATACAGCTTTATGGGACGTAAGAAACATATTACAACTTATTTCTTCTTGGGGAGATAATGTTAACCTCTCTCTCAAGCGTATTTCCTATAAGCTTACCGTGTTACTTTGCTTGGTCTCTTTTAGACGAACCTCAGATGTTAAGGCACTAGACGTTACTAGCAGGGCTTACCAGCCTGAGGGAGTTTGTTTTTACCTTAAGAAAAGGACCAAAACTATGTCGTCCTCTATCTTCTATCCTTTCTTTCCTCTGAATGAAAGTTTGTGTGTTGTCAAATGTCTAAAAGAATATGAAAAGAGAACTGTAAGTCTGAGAGGAGCTGGAACACAACTGTTGATCTCTCACAGATCTCCTCATAAAGCAGTTTCATCTCCCACTCTTGCCAGATGGGTCAAAGAAGTGATGAGTGAAAGTGGTGTTGATGTTTCTATTTTCGGTGCACACTCTCTTAGAGGTGCATCAGCTTCTAAAGCTTTCATGTTAGGTGGAGGGCTCCAAGATATTCTAAGAGCCGCTGACTGGTCGAATGACAGTATGTTTAAAAAACTGTTACTTTAGACCAATAAATAATGTGATTGACAATGTACTTAGTTCACTTTAAACTTGCATAATGTTGGCCTCCGTGTCATGCCATAAAATTTAGATTTTTCACAGCCTGGTGGGCAGAACATCTGGATTTTATTAAGGACACGGAGGCTAAGATTATCCCTCCACTAATTAACCCTCCTAAGGGTTTTACCTTTTGACATATTGTGTCTCTTTTTTCTCTTCCAGAATAAGATATTTACAATTGTTCAAAGGAGTGACTCGTTCCACGTCATAATTGAAGTTATGTTTTGCTGAGTTTATTTTTCGTTTGCAGCATTGGACAAAGAAGAAAGATGGCTATGTGCTCATGGACTAATTACTGTATTTAGAATGTTTTGAAGTTCTATATTCTCTTCATTGTTACTGCTGAGCTGTGGCAATAAAGTAGATTTGCATAATCTTAGCCTCTGTGTCCTTAATAAAATCCAGATTTTCTGCCCACCGGGCTGTGAATAATCTAAACTGTCTCTCATGCGTTGTGAGGCCGCTCACCTGATGTTAATACAGCTCCCTTTATTACCTGAAACCTATAACAGCCAGATCTTTTTCATGTCTGTTTTTCAGCTACACAATTGAATACCTCGGTGTATGTAGGTCTATCTGCATGGGTCAACACTCCTGGAGATCTGTTGATAAGTCTGATGCTTGGCGGCTTGTAATGACTGGTGAGTATCTTGTTTTGTTAATGAAATTATCAATTTCCTTAGTGTGCTTCATCGCCCTACAGTAAAATATTGAATATATCTTGTCTACGTATTTAACACTACCGTTTTTGGTAATCATTGTTGTTTAATAGAAGTAATTGTCTTCTTGTTGTGTTATGGTGGGAGAACTGTTCTAAATGATAGAACACTGTTTTTCAACATGGGTCCTAGTTCGAGGCTTGGGAGATTTACTTTATGTCGCCTGCTCACTCTAGATAATTTTTTCAATCTCCTTGAGTTGAGTGTCTGTGAGCTTATTTGTGCCTGGTAGAGTATTGTCCTGGGTTGCATCCAGAGTTTTCTTGAAAGGCCTGCAGTTCATAGGGTTTTTACCTTCTCTTTCCCAGTCTGTTTCCTCAGATATATACTTTGTGCCATCTGTACACTCTGTGAAATGTTTTTGTAGTTTCTTTGAGGTAAGTGTCTTTAAAGTTGTTTGTGCCTGAGAGTGCATTCTCCTGGGTTGCATCCAGGATGCTCTTAGTAAGCCTGCAATTCGCAGTGTTCTTTGTCTTCAGTGACATCTCTTTTATATGCTGTAGTAGGTATGGGAGCGTTCTAAGTTTTTCCAGAATTGGCAGGCAGGTGCATTCAAGATTCAGACCTGTGGTTCTTTGAATGTATGGATTGGTTTTCTTCGATTCTAAAGTGTGAGAGCTAGGGCTTCCAGTCAGGAGCCGTGGTCCAAGAGATTTTGATCTGGTTTTGAGTCTGTAAATAAATTAGTTTAGTTTCAATCATGTTTAGTTTAGGTTCAAGATCAATAATACGAGTTCCTAAAGATTGCAACAATCCCACCTAGAGTTTCAGCTTGTGTAATTGCCATGTAGCAGCTAGTAGTGTGTTGTTTACTGAGCTCAGGACACTGTCCGTGGGGTTGGTTGTGATTGGCTGAATGTTCCGCTCTCTTTTTATGTTTATTAAATTACTGGCATTTTTGGTTTGGACTACTTCTTTACCTGATCCGATCTGTTGCACATCAGGGAGGTCCAGTAAGAACACTGGTGGGTAGATTTTCCAACATTTTGCGCTGGGTTAGTGTCACAGAAGTGACGCTAACCAGCACAAAATGTATTTTTACCAATTTACTTTCCAGCGTGAAACTTGTTTTGCGTTGGAAAGTACCCGACAAGTAACGCAAAGCAGTGCAAATCATTGCTTTGCATTACTTAGTGCCAAAGGGTCATTACATAGTACATAAGCGTTGTAGAAAAATTGTAGAAAGGGTTTAGCGCGAAATGTTAACATCATCTGAAAGAAGGTGTTAAGAGGAGACATGTTTTGTTTTCTCGTTTCTTATCCTACTTTGCATGCGTGCTGCACTGTGCAGTACACATACAACGTGGGAAAGGTGCTTGAACTTGTCTAGGCATAGTATTTTGTACAGGAAGAGTGCCCTTCATATAAAAAACCTAAGATAGACTGAGGCACGCGCCTTATTGCTATGGTGTGCCTGGCGTATGGCAGCTGAAATCTGCGCCGGCGCTAGGTAGAGGAGAGAGCCATATCTCTGTAGATATGGCGCTCTACTGCTCCCTCCCTTTCATGCAACGCTTCGCAGCATTTTTGGCTGCTGCGCTGCGTTGCGTGAATTTTTTGAAAATCTGCCCCTTAGTCTCCATTGGTGTGTTCCCCAACTGGAGGTTGTGTTCCATAGGGAATCTTAGAGGCCTGCTAGACGAAGGCTTATCATATAAAGATGAAAGGTCGATAATAGAGCGCAAAGTGCGGCTCATACTGTGATGGTGAACTTGAAGTACTGTCTCAATTATATTCAGACATGCTTAATGATCCATGTACACTGGTTCAAATGGTGTTTTCAAAATAGCTGCTCGAATTATAATACAGGTAGTTTCAATAACCCCATTTATTTCGGGTGCGAGGAGGGAGCTTGAGGGGTGCTGTTTAGCTTCTTGGGATATTGCGCCTTGATGGAGTCTCTCAAAGAATTCTGTGATTCAGTGCCCTGAACTGGCCTATGCTGTTTTGCCACGTGTTGACGTGGACTATATTATTACAGATTGTTTGCTTGATTTGGGTTGTGAAACTCCTGGGGTCATTTGGGGTGTTTGCTCTGTCTCGATTGTGGTATGTAACAGAGGGGCATATTATCAAGAACGGCGTTAAAATTATCGCCGGTTTAGCGGCAGAAAACTGCCGCTAAAGCGGCGATAATGGGCTTGATAATATGCCCTGGAGAATTCCAATAGAAGCCCATGTTCACACCAGAACATGGACTTCTATTGGAATTCTCAAGGGCATATTATCAAGCCCATTATCGCCGCTTTAGCGGCAGTTTTCTGCCGCTAAACCGGCGATAATTGTTAACGCCGTTCTTGATAATATGCCCCATAGTTAGTTTAGCCTTCTTTTCTTTGTCAGGTTGGTTATATTTGCACTCGGAAGAGCAGATGTCTTGAGATTTGGGAAGGTTGTAACATCTTTAGGACTGAAAAAAACCGTTACGGTTCGGGGGAGGGGCTCTAACTAAATGCTTGTAAAGTATTCAAGAAAAAATAAATTTCCCTGTAAATAAGGAAGTTTATCTTTCTCCAATGGCTGTTGTCGATGGGAATATATCTAATAACTGTACCACTCAACACGTCGGATACTGCCTCCCACCCGCCCTAGAGCTTGCTGAATTAAGCTAGAAAACTGCATTAACCTACAGGAGACTTATCTTCACTACATCAAGTTAAACAAGCATTTGCAATGCAATAGGTCTCGCATTTGCGAGAGTTTGAGCTATTGGCATTGTAAATGACAATGCCTTTTAATTATGTGTTTTGAAAACCTGTAGGCACTTTATACTTCTAGTCCTTGCTTACGAAAAGCAAGGCTGGAGGTAACTGCGCCTTTTTTACTGGCAGCTTTGTTTCTCGTAAGCAAGGACTCTTTGTACAAAGTGGGTGTTTACGCACCACTTGCAAATGTTCAAAACACAAATAAAAAGCATTGTTATTACAATGCCAATAGCTCAAACTCTTGCAAATGCGAGACCTATAGCATTGCAAATGCTTGTTGTATTGCTTGCCAGCCGTCAGACTGGATCTGGATATTTATGTAGCAGTAAATCAAAGGTGCACAAAGTGCCATTTAAGGTTATTTTCAGTCTCATGGTCACTGGAAACGATTTTGGGAGTATATATAAAGGTACACTGAAGTCAGTAATATATTCAACCCTATTCTTAACTCACCAACTCAAAAGTTAAGAACACAGAGGGTGGGCAAAGGTATTAGAAAATAAATGAACAGCCATCCTCAGGGTGGGACATAGGAGGGTGACATGGAATCAACGTGCGGCCACATATCCATCCAAAAGAACTTTACTACAGGTAGTTCTTTGTTCTTCGAATGGATATTGGCTTCCACAAATTCCTTATATGAGCCAATACCCAAGCAACCCTGAAGAAGAATACAATTAACCAACAAGTTCCCAATCACAGCTTGCCTGAATTGGGACAGAGACCTGTCCTGTTCATCCCAACAGTAATGGTTGGGAAAGGAATGCAGAGAGGCCCAGTTTGCTGCCTAGTGAATACACGCTTTTCATTTTTGGTATGCATACATTAATTCAACAGGCAAAAGCTTCTAATTTAGTTCAGAGCTGCTGACAGGTAGCTGGTGAGCTATCAGTCGCTCACAACCTATTTGTTTAAGTAGTCAGTTGTAGTCCTTGCCCTGCAGGAAATAGGAGGGTTTGGAGTGGCTGAAGGTGGGACAAGGCTTTAACCACGTGTTGTCATCAATCGGGGTCAAGAAGTGTGTGGTATCATCTGTGCCACCCCTTTCATTTTGGTGACTGGACGTTCATGGTTTGAACAAGGAGGACAAGGTATAACAGAGAAGAGGAGTGTGGGAAGGAACAGGTAAAACAGAGAAGCAGAGACTTGCTTTGAATGAGCACTGGCTAGTAAATGGGCAGAAGGTGGATGAGTGGATAATTGGGTGAATGAGTGGGTGGGTGGATGGATGAACAATTGATGGATGGATGGGTGGATGGAGGGAAGGATAGACAATGGATGGGTGGTTGGGATAGTCCTGAAGGTATTACTTGGGCAGTTGATAAGGGAAGCTAGGCAGGCATGAAATGGAACCTGTGGAGAGCATTGTCTTACATTTAAAATGTGGCTTCACCTATACTGCTTGATTCTGAGGACGTGCCTCACCACCGGACCGCCCCGGTACAGAGCCCCTCCTGGAGCAGTGTTCACGCCGGCAGCCTGACCCAGCGCCACAGGTGTATCCATACTTGCCGGCTGTTCCGCTTTCTTTGCCGTTTCTGTGCTGTGCTGATACCACCTTTTGATTTAATTTACTTGAATTCTATTTTGTTCTCTGTTTCTATTTTGTTCTCTGTGTTGTTTTTTGCTCCGCTGTGCTTGCTCACTACCTTCCCGCCGCTGCTGCCCCTGCGGCCCCTCCCTCGACACAGCCCCGCTCCCGCCTCCCGACCTCTGGTCCCGCCCCCTCCCCTACTTAATGGCGACTGCTGCGCGGTCACGCAGCGGACGCGCGCAGCGGGCGTGCCTAAGGCAAGCCCATCTGCGCCCGTCCGCGTCCCGACCGCGGCCAGCGCCAGGAACAGTGGTTCTCCTAGGCCCCACAGCTACGACTCCACCACCCTCCATGCACTCAATCCCGGAAGACACACCGACTGCGTAAGATCCTCGCCGAACACCACCCATGGACAGTTCACGTGCAGACCCTGCCGTAGATCCTTCACCATCGACAAAGCCCCCACTACCGCCAAAGGCCCGCCTGACACACGCACCGCCGAAACCCTGACATGGATCCTCCTCAACGTGCGCTCCCTGCACCGACACGCCTTAGAGATCTGGGACCTGATCGACACCCTCTCGCCCAACGTCGCCTTCTTCACGGAAACCTGGACCAACACCACCTCCGGCCCCGACATCGCCACTGCCATCCCCGATGGCTACAAGATCCAGAGAAAGGACCACCCCCACCGCCCAGGAGGAGGACTCGCCATCGCACACAAGACCCCCCTCCGACTCTCCACCTCCAGCACGAGTGACCCCCACTCCAACACAGAACACCTCCACTTCCAGATCCAGACTAGCCCCAGGACCACGCTACGTGGCACCCTCATCTACAGACCGCCGGGACCTCGCATCCAGTCCGCAACTACCATCGCTGAGCTCGCCACACCCCACTCCATCACCTCCACGGACTACATTCTACTCGGGGACCTGAACTTTCACCTCGACAACTGCAACGACCCCGACTCCGCCACTCTCCTCGACAACCTCGCCAACCTCGGAATGAAGCAGCTGGTCACATGCCCACTCACAGAGCTGGACACACCCTCGACCCCATCTTCGCAGGAGGGACAAACATCCGCTTCAGCCACACCACCCAGCCCCTCTGGACGGACCACCACTGCGTCCACTTCACCTTCAACACCACCACCGCACCCAAGCCCGCCCCTCGCCCGCCACAAAGGAACTGGAGCAAGGTCACAGAGGAACACCTCAACAGCACCCTCCTCCAAGACCCCTCCAGCACTACGACCGACACCAACTCCGCAGCCAAAGAATTTCACCGCTGGATCTCCTGCTGCGCCGACAAGCTCAAACCCCTCTCCCACCCGCCAAACAACGCCCTCTGAAGGCCGCCTGGTTCACTACAGAACTTCAAGAAGTCAGGCGCTCCTGCCGATGCCTAGAGAAAACCTGGCAAAACCAGAAAACCACGGAAGCACGGAACAACCACAGGAGCGCCCTGAAGGAATACCACCAGCGCATAAGAGACACCAAACGGACCTTCATAAGAGACAAAGTCCAGACCAACGCGACCAACGCCAATGAACTGTTCAACGTCATACAGCAGTTCACCAAACCCCGCAGGGAAGCCACGGACGTCACACCTTCCCAGGAACTCTGCGATAAGCTCAGCTCCTACTTCCATCTGAAGATCAAGGCCCTCTACGACAACTTCAGCGAACAGTCGCCGGACACCACCCCCCTCTCCACCACCACAGATAAGCCAACCATCATGACCTGGAAGCCCGCCACCGTCGAACACATCACCACAACCATGAAGAAAACATACTCCGGAGCCCCAACGGACCCCTGCCCACCGCACATATTCCACAGGGCTGCCGCCGCCATCGCACCCGAACTAGGACGGACCATCAACGCCTCCCTCAGATCCGGCATCTTCCCAGACGACTGGAAGCGGGCGGAGGTTAAACCCCTCCTCATGACCTGGGTCCAGTCCCCCTGCAGGAGCTGTTCACCTGGTATAATCCCGGGAGGCAGCTTCGCTCCTCGAGTGCAAATCTGATAACAACTACCAGGTTTAAGAGATCCAGGATGGGGGGCAGAGCCTTTGGTGTGGCCGCTGCGCGCCTATGGAATGAGCTGCCTCAGAACCTTAGACAGGCCAGTTCTCTGACCTGCTTCAGGAAGAGTTTGAAAACCTGGCTATTTCCAAGGAGTGAATATTAGATCCCTTCTCTGACAATTGGTTCTGCTTTTACAGTGGTTTTCATCATTCTAAGCGCCAGGATACCCGTAGGGTGGCAGTTTTTTGCGCTATACAAGTTTGTAATTCAATTCAATTCAAGAAGCCAACGGCCGACCCAAAAGACCTGAAAAACTACCGGCCCATCTCCTTCCTCCCCTTCATGGCCAAAGTCACCGAGAGACTCGTGAACGCCCAGCTGACCAACTTCATCGAAGAGAACTCCATCCTAGAAGCTTCACAATCTGGATTCCGCAGCAACCACAGCACTGAGACCGCCCTCCTCGCCGCCACTGACGACATCTGCATACTACTCGACCAGGGACACACTGCGGCCCTCATCCTTCTAGACCTCTCCGCAGCCTTCGACACCGTCACGCTCGCAGCCAGACTTCACGATGCGGGGGTACGAGGAGCCGCCCTCGACTGGATCCAATCCTTCCTCTCCGGCAGAACCCAGAGGATCAGACTCCCTCCCTTCCTCTCCAAACCCACCAATATCAACTGCGGAGTACCCCAAAGATGATCGCTCAGCCCCACACTCTTCAACATCTACATGGCCCCCCTCGCCGCCATCATCAGACAGCATGGGCTCAGCATAGTATCCTACGCCGACGACACCCAGCTCATCCTCTCGCTCACGAAGAATCCCGTAGACACCAGGCTCTGCTTCCATGAAGGAATGAAGGACGTCGCAGCTTGGATGAAAGACAGCTGTTTGAAGCTCAACTCAGAGAAAACCGAGGTCCTCATCCTCGGACCCTGCACCTCCACCTGGGACAACACTTGGTGGCCCTCCGCCTTCGGGAAGCCACCCACCCCCACAGACCACGCACGAAACCTCGGCATCATCCTCGACTCCTCCCTCTCCATGAACCACCAGATCAACGCCGTCGCTTCCACCAGTTTTAACTGCCTACGCATCCTCCGCAAGACCTTCAAATGGATCCCCCCGATTGCAGAAGGGCCGTCACCCACGCGCTCATAACCAGCAGACTGGACTACGGCAACGCCCTATATGCCGGAATCAACAGAATTCTTCTACACAAACTCCAAACCATCCAGAACGCCGCAGCCAGACTCGTACTCGGGACACCACGTCACGAGAAGATGACCCAACACCTACGAGACCTCCACTGGCTCCCCGTCAAGAAGAGGGTCACCTTCAAACTCCTCATCCACACCTACAAATCCCTCAACAACATCGGACCCAAATACCTCAACGAAAGAGTCTCCTTCCACGTACCCAAGAGGAACCTCTGCTCCGCCGACCTCGCCCTGGCAGAGGTCCCCCGCATCCGCAGAAACAGAGCAGGCGGGAGAGCTTTCTCATACATCGCAGCCAAGACCTGGAGCGAGCTCCCTGTGAACATCAGACGCTCCCCGACCCTGCACACGTTCAGGAAGGACCTCAAGAGCTGGCTCTTTGACTGATCCGGAGCTGCCCCCTCTCCCCCCAGCGCCTTGAGACCCTCAAGGGTGATTAGCGCGCTTTATAAACCCCTGATTGATTGATTAAGAATCGGCGCTGAAATAAAACATAAAAAGGCAACAATAAAAAGCCGGGAAAAGGCAAATGAGTGTTTTTCCTCTAGAGACAGGAAGAAAAATCGGATGTATAATTCAGAATCTTTACTTGTTTTTTGGGAAACATCAAAGCAATGTCAGAAAAGGTGCTGCGAAAAATCTGCCAAGATGCCATGCCTTCGACTTTTTAAGCTAGCCTTTGGTGTAATGTAGAAAAAAAATACATGTGCGCTTGTTATTAAAAAACTGCCCCGCAGTCTTGGAGCAGGGAAATTATTATTCACTCTGCAGAAGGGATACAATGGAAACCTCTTGATTCACTTAGATCTCTGAGAGAAAAACAGACGCAGAGGAAGGATGGAGTGGTGGGAGGATGGGTGTTGAATGTTGGCTCACAGGGAAGCTTTTCAGAGAGCAGTAAGTAACATGGTGCTGCCAATTATAAGTGTGCACAAAGAAGCCACACAAGGTCATGGCACAAAGCAAGGTATAGCAGTCAGTAATGGAAGCACCAGCAGAGCCAGGCATTAAAAAACCCGCTGCACACCCCTCTCTCTGGGTATGCGGAGCCCGTGGTGGGCGGGGTGGGGCACCCACAAAAATACAATCTTTTAAAGCACAAAAGGTATTAACATTTCAGCTAAAAACCTCATTTGCGCCTGTGATGTGGTTGTATTTCACCGTCTGAGTCCTGCAAACCCTCGGCCCGGAGTTATAAACAGATCTGCGGCCAGTGATGCATGTGTTAGGCTTTAAATTTCCCGGATCTACACGCAACCCTGTTATAATGTAATGTGTGCTTTGGTGGTCCCGGGTGGATCACGTTCTAGCCCCCGGGACCGGTGAGAGGAGCTACTGCCGCTGTCTGCGCTCAGAGGACATCGGCTCGGGTCTGGGTGCTGTGCCAGGGGAAGAAGAGAAATGGTGGCGAGGAGCACCAAGCCGGAGCTCTCCACGAGCAGTGGGTGGGGGGGTGAGTATGGGAGGGGAGTCGGGGCTATTTGTATTCCATTCTGCAACTACGGAGGGACAGATGGAAATTAAGCAGCAGAAAAAAGACGGCGAAACAAAGTCTACCTGAACTAAACAAGACTCCTGCGCTCAGAGCCAAACTGACCTTGTGAGGCCTGGGAGACACCCCTACAGTAGCCAGAAACAAGCAGCTCAAGAGGAGTGGTGGGGGCAGGCACAGGGAGAGAAGGGGGAGTGGTGCAGGGGAGACAAGTAGGCACTGCAGCTGCCGCCCTGCGTGCCGCTGCTCGCTCCCGCAAGCAAAACGCCGTGGGAGTGAACCTTTGCAGAAGAGGTGTGACATGCACCCACCTTTAGCCATTTGCAGGCTAGGATTACAAAATGACACACGCAAAAGCCAACCCAATGCGTGGGGGGAGTCAGACCCACACAGAGTAGTTTAGAGTAGTTACAAGAAGCCTCGCAGTGCGGCGCATGCGCGCTGCGCTAGGCTCGACCTAAAAAGGCAAAGCTAAGCGTGGGGCCCCCTGAAAACTGTTTTTGGGTGTCAATTTGAAAAGCAAAAACTGCCAGAATTCCAAGGAAGAGCCTGTTGAATTTCATAGTTTAAAAGTTCACGGAAGCAGTCTCATGAAGTACCCTGGTTGGCATTTTCTGAATTTTTTACACATATTGCTAACCGTTTCGTTGATAAACGACAAACATATCCGTTCAAATATCAATTTTCATCATGTATTACAAGAGACCTTATTATATTCGCTTTGAGGCATTTCATTAATTTCATCATTCTTTTAATGAGATAGAATGTGTTTTGCATGCTACAACAGGTGATGCTCATCAGACAGAAATACAAATAATTACCTTTCTGCAAAAGAAATGAAAACAAACACAGCTTTTAATTACACTGTATGAGATTAATATTCAGTAAAACATAACACAATTTTAAATAAACAAACTTCTAAACAGCACTTGGTGGAAACAGACCTCAAGAGTCGCTCGTTGTGTCATTAAACAAAGACAAGAGCTCTTTACATCTACACAACAGAGACATTAGTTAAATGTTTATTAGTAGATGCCATATTAACATGTCATGAAGTTACGGGAATATACTTTAATCAGGAATGTCATTTTCTCATGGATTTATTACTTAAAATATGGTACCTAAGAGAGGTCATTGAAATTGTTGAACGATATATTTGCCAGTTTCTGTTTGCAACATCTAAACATACCTTAACAAAGAACTACAAATTACACATGGTCATGAACTTTCGTGCATAACTGTTGTCATATTTCAATGAGATTGGAGTCCACATAACGAGTTTTTCATTGATCATGCATTGGTCTTTGTTTATCATGCTCGTCTTTAGCTGCGATTGATCCCCATCTCATGTATTTATCAATTTTGTTAAGTGGGATGTGATTACTTGTTAATTTGGGCACAATGCTTCTAAAGCCTTAGAGCATAAATGAGAAATGTTAGATGCATTAGGCAGTATCTGTAGGGGCATATTATCAAGGGGCCGCGATAAGATTATCGCCGCTTTAGCGTCCGTTTTCGGGCGAAAAGCGGCGATAATATTATCGCTTTATTGACAATGACACGCTAGCGCGTATTTCCTTGCCTTAGCGCCCGTTGTCAGCACGCCTCGCATCGCATGGCTAATGAGATGCAAGGGGGGGCGTGCCTGATCTAACCCCATGTGAAAATATCGCTAACCCAGCTTCGCGATATTATCAACGAGGGGTAGCGATATTTGAAATCGCGTTAACTATGCCTTAACGCTGGAATTTGACGTCTGTTAAATTCCAGACTAAGGCATACCTAACATGGGGGGTGGATTGTGTGGCTGAGACCACAGGCACTATCATCAAGGATATCGCTGTTTTCCATGGAACATCGCTGGAAAACCAGCGATGTTCCATGGAAAACACCGCTATCGCTGGAATAATTATCGCCATTGCGCTAAGCGTTGTTAATACAGCGCTAGCATGGCGATAATTTCCAGCGATAGCCGGCGATAACAATTCTCACGCTAAGCGCGGCCAGCGATAATTTTCGCTGCCGCTTGATAATATTCTGTCAGATTGGCATATTTGCTAAATGTAACAAAAATAAACATGTTCACTACTCGTTTTATTAGCACCATAAATATTTATACAGAGTCTGAAAGCTAATTTTAGACAGCTATGCTAATGATAAAACATCTAGGGGCATATTTACGTTCCCTGGCGCATCCCTGCATATCAGCAGGGATGCGCCAGGGAAAATGCGTCACGCAAGTTTACCCTTGCGCCACGTCCGATGCGCCGCATTTACAATGCGGTGCATCGTGGCGCAAGGATAAGCAGATGCGTGACGCATCTGCCGGCGGAAGGTTGGCGCAGTGCTGAAGCTGTGTCGCAAGCGCGACGCAACTCCAGCACTGTTCCAACCTTCCTATCCCTAACATGGTGCGTCAATCCTTACGCCTGCTTGAAGCAGGCGTAAGGATTTGACGCACCAGCGTCGGAAAGTGACTGCGTGAAATCTTGTAGATTTCACTACGTCACTTTTCCGAGGCGTTCCTGCGCCGGAACGCCCCCCGCGCCGGTACGCCCACATGAAACCTGACGCAGGTTTTATGTGGCGCAGGGGTTTACTACGTGACGCATCTCCCTAGATGCGTCACGTTGTAAATATAGCGCAACGCGGCGCATCGTTTGCGTCGCCGCTGCGTCACATGCGTGACGCAACGGCGGCGCAAAAGTGGCGCAAGGGGCTTGTAAATATGCCCCCTAGTTTTGGAATTACCGCACTTGTACACTGCTACTCACTTAGGGTAACCTTGTAACGCCCTAATACCATAAATTACCCAGGGAGTGCTTAAAAGAGCAAAAAACCTGAGAAAGACATTTTGAAGAGGCTTAAAAGAGTGGTAATTATGGGACAAACTGTTTACGCTTTTTTTTACTTTTCATGAGATGTATATGTGCATATGTTGTACATTGGTATCAGCATTATGTGTGTCTTGGCAGGACATGTAATTTCCAGGTCACGCTCGAAAAGGTCAAAATCTGAAAGTCTGTTGGCATTTCTACGCATTTGACATTTTCCCTGGAGCTGCCTTGCATGCTGTACTTCAGGCGCCTTAGCAAACCTAATAATTTCTTCCTTTCTCACACTCTTTAGTGAGACAGGGTGCACAGGGACAGACAGGCTTTTAATTCCACTGTGCATTCATTCCCCGGTGGGCTAGAGCCCTTGGGGTCCGGTTTTGAAACCAGAAGGCTGCTCCAATACTTCTGCCACTTTCCCCGTGCTCCTCGTGATTACTTAAAACAGGCATGAGTAGGCTTCAGGAGAGATAGAAATATAGAGAGGATGGGGAACGTAGAGAGAAAGCGATCAGAGAGGGAGAATTTGAAAAGAGAGAAAAGAGAGAGAGAGAGAGAGGGAAGGATGGATGGGTGGATGGGTGGATGTATGGATGTATGATTTGAAGGGAGCAGGACTAGTTTGAGAATTTTTGCTAGGGCTGTCTTTGGTTCCCTAGCCTGGCCCTGAGGTTGCACCATTGGAAATAAGTGTGTGTTATGGCTAAGCCCAAGCCGCCAGGGGCAATTCACCACTATTTGTATGTGTGCTCTGTAATGTGCACATTATTCCTCCAAAAATATCACCTGTCTGTACCATAAGAGTAATGTAGTACTGCAAGTACTGTATGTGAATGACTCCATTTGTACAAATAAATACATATTGATAGTTTTTTTGGGGATTTACCTTGTATATACTGCATGAAACTGACCGAGAAGACTTTGGACGATGGACTAGGGTGAGCAGCAGAGGGCAGGAAGTGTCCAAATGTTTTTATAAATATTGTTGCAAAGGTCTAACAACAGTCTTCTCTTATCTGGAAGATCTCACAATGGCAAGCTGAAGACTCCAAAATATATTATTGTCTTATCTTTAGCAGTGTGGAATGAGCTCGAGTCTTATTTTGAGAGAGATGCTACAGGTGTTAGGTATAACAAGGTGAATGAGTAGTGTAGTTAAAATAATAAACTTACATCAAAAAAGAAAAAATATATTAAGTAACTACCTCTGAAAGCAAAGAAAAGTGGGAAAAAGGTGAACTAACAAAAATACGTTTGATTGATTTACTCATAATCTTTGCCGTCAGTGTAAATGGCAATTTAAATGGAAAAGGGAATGTATGAATAATTTAAAAGAGGCCGTTTCTCACACATGCCCTTTTAGCTAAAAAAAAAGGCAAGAAGAAGCAGCTATTCATTTGGCAGTTCTCATTGTTTTAAGTGGAAAGGGTGTGGAAATGCCCTCTCCGTTGGGGGGGGGGGGTCCATTACAGCCTCACATACTACTAACGAGCCCACTCCCTGTGGGGAGTTGGACCACTTTAACAGTTTTTAGCCTACCCTCAAGTTCTGCTTTTGACAGTGCTGCCACTCTGTTAAGCTCAGCCCTCGCCACTATCCTGGCCAATGGGGAAGCTTTCTCATCTTCAGACCTCATCCAAGATAGAGGTAACCTTAGCCTACCCACAGAGGCCTCCTACCATGTCAATAGAACCGCCATGGCCAATAGAACCGCATGGCCAACAAGGTGATGTGGCAAATCCTGCCTCCTAGGTCAGGCTTTAGTCCCCAAGTAAGGGCCAGCTCTACTTCAAAGGCAAGTAACTTATAAACGACACTTACATCTGTCAGTGTCAGGCAATAGCCTCCTAGCCATTTAGTAACAGGTGGGTACTCCAATTGGGTGCCTTTAGTAGGCCTCACTTCGAGCCTTTGAGCTGGTGAGAAATCGCCCACTAGCTCCTGAGGCCTACTCGGTTTTCCACAGTAGGGGTATCCAGCCTCAGATTGCAGACACCCTCCTTCCACTCTCACATTGGGCATCTTAGCATCTGTATCCTGACATTCACAGTGTGCCTGGCACTCCAAGCTTTCAGTGGTGGACACACAGCCCTCTTCAAGGGTGATACATGGAGTCTATGTCTTGTAGGAGTCTATTTGGTGAAGATCTCCTGTCTCCTGTCACTGGGGTTTTCTCTTGCCAGAGCAGGTAGCCCCTTTGTCTCTGGTTTTCCCACTGTGAATGACATCCAACTTCCACCCCTTACTCCTCTCCAGGGTCTCTGAATCTTATGCTTAGGGAAGCACCTTCAGAAACCTGTTTGTGAGTCTCCCTGAGTGCCCGTCCCTTCTGGCATTTTTCTTGCCTGTGGGAGCTAACTGCCAAGAATGCAGTCTATAGGTCTGTAGAGACTGACAATTACTCTCCTCTGGGCAAATACCCCCTTCCAATATGAGGATACCATAGCCATGGGGCAAACAGATTCCTGCCCATGGGCATTCTTCACCCTGCAAACATTCCCAGGCAGATATTGGCCTGGGAAACCCATCCCTTCTGCTACCAAGGTGTAGCTGGCACAGATATCACCAGAGCAGTGACAAGTGTCCTATTCACTGTGACCCTGTGGAAGTACTTCCTAGAACTGACAGGGATCACTAGCTTGGCTTCTGGATCCACCTCCAATGTAAAGGATACTAGGGCCTCCTCTTGGGAATCTTCTTCCAAAGGTGCACTAGTGCTAACCTGCATCTTAGGGAATGGTGAATCCCACCTTATATGCCTTGGCTGTGGGCACTCAAAGCACCTACCCCTCTCAACAAGTTTCTTTCTCTCTAGGTTTCCACTTCCCTGCCTTACAGGAGTAAGTTGGGACTCCTTCCTCTTTTCAGAACTTTGGGTCCCTAAGGATTTTTCTATTTGAGACCTATTTCTCCTCTCAGCCCCTCCTCTTGTGATCACCCCCCTGTAATGTTTTGGGTCCTTATTGTGCACCCACACATCAGCTGCCCTTCCGAGCTTCCTGGGATCAGTCAGCTTGGAGTCCACTAGATGCTTGTGTACCTCTAAAAAACAATTAATTAAGATGTGCTCTGTAATAATCAAATTGTGTCGCCCATCTCAAGTATCCTCTGTATTGCCCAATGAGATGTCTACAGAACCTGCCCAATTTTGCTCTGACTCATTGTGGGTGCCCCGTAATTACTTCCCATACTCTACATGTATAAGATCAAACTTCTGCACTAGGGCATCTTTAATGTGTGTGTATGGGTCAGCTCCTCTGTTTTCTGGAGTCATGTGTGTATACCTCCCCAGTAATGGTATCAACTCCCAAAATAGGACTTCCTATGCTGCTTGTCTACCCTGCACATTCTCAATGTCATTTCACAAGAGGTGAACCATTTGTAAGTGTCATTCCAAACCACAAAGCTAGGCACAATACTTTTTAGCAAGTGAGGGGTGTGTGACCTTCCTGTAGGCATCTCACCATTGCTGCTACGATCTTCCCTGGACTACGGGAGTCCAAAGCTGACTAACTTTCCCTCCAAGGCCATACTCTTTTCTTCCAGTGCTACCTTCTTTTTCTTCTGGGCAATGGCTGCCAGTTTTGCCTGCAGCTTTCTTGCTGACTCCTTGTCACTAAACTCTACCTGGTGGATGGCCAGCTCAGAAGGTCTTATGTTGGCAGAGCCTGGGTCACTCTCAGCCTTGGAAGGTGCACCAGAAAACTCATTTTGGGAAATGTTGTCCTCTGTCCTTTCTGCTTCTTGGGCTTCCTCAATTTCTTCACCCTCACGGGGGATCTGTGCTTGGCAGACCTCTTCTAGGCCTTGTGGGCCTATTGCTAGTTTGCCTTCCTGATGTTCATGTCCATCTTCAGGTTCCTTTCTGTGCATAGGGCATACATCTCCACTACAGTAGAACTAACCAGGGTAGCCAGATCCAACTCCATGTTCCCTTCCACATAAGGTGCAAATATTGGACTCAAACTTAATTTAGAAAAATAAAAAATCACCCAAAACCAGATATTATGCCGATTGAAAAAAAGTGGATTTTTGCTATCAATTACATTTAGAGAATTTTAATTTCAACTTTTAAAACTGAGTGGTACTACTAAACATAATTTCTGGATCAGAAAACTGAACACCAATGTGAAAAATTGTTTTTTTAGTAGGGTTGGATCGGTATGCATAATAGACTTAAAGCCACTATCCTTTTAGGTCTAGTCAAAGCTCAACCCCTTTTGCTATGGCACGGAGCAGACACGTTTAATTTAACAAAAATGTTTTAAGCATTTAGAAGTACCAAAATAGTTAAAAAGTCAGAAATGTAACACAATAAAAATCCCACACCAAATTATAAAAATATAACGTAATCTAAGAAGCAAAATAACACCAAAATAACAAACTCCAGTAAAGGGAAATAGCAATATGAATTTTGAAAGATTTAGGTGAAATTAGTGCAAAAAGCACAAAGCACGAATGACAGTCAATGGTCGCGATAAATAGGGACCTAGGCGCAATTTGAGGCCAACCACGATGGAACTCGAGTTTGGTACACCAAATAGATTGGCCCTGCTAGCGCCTTGAATTAAGGAAATACAAAAAGGTTTATAGTCACAATTCGAAAAGGGAAATTGTAATTTTCCTAATGAAAAACGACATGCAACAAAAACCTAAAATTCAATCTGAAACCGTGGAACTGGCAGTCAGATAGTTTTTGTGGTCAGTTTCCTCGAAGCTCTGAAGCCAGGATGGAAATGTTTTGCCTAAACAACCACACGAGTAGAATTCCAAGGCCTCCAGGACCTCGGGGGCGCACTTCGAAACTCTCAGGGTGTCAGGCAGAGAGCAACATTGTAGTCCAGTACAGGTCCAGTTTCCACTATTAAGCAATAATTTGTCACAGGAATCCTCTTCAGCTTTGTATGTTTATGGTGCCACCCAGAGACTGAGCCTTATGGTCCTTAGAGATCTTTCTGTGTTTGGATTTCAAGTGCAAGGGTGTCCAACCTCCTCAGGTCTTGTTCAGAGATCACAGATGCCAAGTGCAGCGGTTCGGAGTTCGTGGAGTTTCACATAGTGCAATTCCGCCAAGTGGCTAAAAAGCTCTGCCATGCTACATGGAGTTCTGCGGGCAGGTGGAGTTTTCTAGAGCAACTGTTTGCTTTGCAAAACACAACGCGGCATGCGTCCTCACATTCCAAATTGTCTGCAAATGACACCACGCGGTTTGTTTATCTACTCTATTTATGGTGCTGGGCTTAATTTTCAAACGTATCTACCCATCATTTTTAATTATTATGTTATTGTGTGTCTTTGTGTTTGTGTAATTTTTGGGGAGTTTGTCATGGCTTTTGTATTTTGTTCATTTGTCCTTATTTCTTCTTTCCTTTCCTTTCATTTCTTGTTTATTTCTTTTCTAATATTTCTTTACCCCACCAAGCACCATGGCATAGAGTTGCCTACCTTGCAGGCGCCCCCGCCCAGTTGTGGAGCCCTGGGCGATCTTCAGTAAGGTGGAGGTTGCAGAACTAGATTTTGTGCATCATCACCTCTCCTCCATGCTGGCAGCAGGTGGTAGACCTGGCAGTGGATACCCCCTGCAGGAGGGTCAGCTGTACTGGGGGAGCGTGATACCTGTGTGTGCAGTGCACCCACCAGATTTGGAGCACAGTCCAGCAACTGACGCACCACTACGTGGATATCTTGACTGGGAACAGGACATGCTCGACTTGCACGGTGTCGAGATCCTGGAGCTCGGTGTGTTTTCATTTTTTGTTGTGTTTATACAATGCTAAAAAACAATTCTGAACAGCAGCTCACACTCAGAGGTAAGCTATGTTTAGTTTACGTTAAGATCCAGTTTCTAGTTTCTGCTAGGCAGGTGCTCAGCACAACCTAATCGTATTCATCTTTGGTGCTCGCTTTTGCTGATTAATTAGGAAGCCTTTGCAGACTGTCCTAAAGTCACTATAGTCAATCAGTGACAGCAGTGTGTTAGCGTTCTCTCTATGACGTTGTTTATGTAGCTTGTATAGTTTCAAGCTATTTGATATCAATGTGTAGTATGCATTTATGATTTAAAAAAAGGGAGACTGAGTTGGTTCATCAAGGGGCTTGAGAAATGAGAATAGAATCAAAGATCATTCACTGTAATGCATTCGTTCCAAATGTAGATTTTGTTAAGGAAATTTGAAATAGGGATTTTAGGATTAATATGGGCAACTCAGCAATAATTGATAGACTCGAAACTAGTATTGGTTCACTGACAAAATATCGAAGTTAAAAACATAGAATGCAAAAATATCGATGTGAAAATATATAATGCAAAAATATCGACTCCCTATACTTAAACAGGTAAGCACAAAAATATCGAAAAAAAATATTGATGTAAAAAATATAGTTGTACAAAATATTGAATTTTATTTATATGTATAAAATAAAACAATACATATTAAATATGTTAAATATTAGAATTAATATAAAAAAATTAAGTAGTTTTAATATACCTTTAAAAAATGTAAACACATACATAATTCATATATATTTCCTTTAAAACAATTAATAAACTATTAATTTTAATTAATTTTATAATTTTAAAATATAAAAATGTACAAATATATATATATATATATATATATATATATATATATATCAGCATGTGAATCCCAAAGTATCCAGCCACAGCGGCGCAACACGAGGGCACAGACTCCAAGGCAGTGATGATGGCAAAGTGTCTTTATTTAAGTATCAATATCCAAAATGACGCGTTTCGGCCGCCAGACATGCGGCCTTGTTCACATGAATATATATATATATATATATATATATATATCCACTTACGATATCCAAGTGCGATCGCGCACATACAGGAACACGGACTCACGGTATAGCTGGTGCCACAATTAATACTTTATTTAGGAAAAAAGGGTGCTGCCTCTGACGCGTTTCGGACACAGGCTGTGTCCTTGATCACATGACAAACGTTCTACAAAAGCGGGAATTTAAAGGGAAAGTGTAGCTTCCGGTAACGTGATCGGCATATAGATAGCAATGAAAAACATACTATACATTGATATCAACTGCTTTACATGTAAGGTAGAAACAGCAACATTGATTCTAATATGGCGCATAATAATCATTCTGTCTGCGCGCCTATATTGGACACTTTCATATTTATATATACAAAGTAACAGTGTCCAAAACTGCAAATATAGTCTTTGTTGTCGATTAGCTCACCTTGTAAATATCTCTTCAGTAATCAACATGCAATGGCATTGTGTGAAGGGACCTCTATGACATTTGACTTTCTTAAAAATAAAGTGCACAGTGCATGATGTAAACAAATATTATAGTATCATGTTCTAACCATCACATGTATGTTGACCTTGACATTCCAGATATTCAGTGCGTAAAAATACATAGTTATTACACAGGAATAATATATTTATAAATTGCTTAATGCTTAAAATAATAAATACCTGTATTAATTTCTAAAAACCTCATCTTGTACGAACAGTGCGCCCTACTATTGCGCTATCTGTCTCATAGCCAACAGCATTTCGATGGTCTATCATAATAGGTCTAATTCTATTATACACAACTACTCTTGTTTAATTGATGTAGAGTGCAAATGTGCTTTTCCACAGTATTGTCCTAACTCCAATATAACAATATGGAGCTACCCATTGCATGTGCAAATTTGCAAGGAATGATTGACCCTACTACAGATGTAGTAAAAAAGTGCTAATGCCTATACAGTACCGAAGCGTGCAAAGTGCATAATAGGAATTTAATGTGCAAAAAGTGCAATAAAATAACTAAAACTTATGGGATCATAAGGCGGCAATTCATATAGAGTATACAATTTCCTTTGGGAAAATGCAGAATATGTCTAAAATCACCAGGTACCAATACCTCATGTATCAAATCTGCAATCCCCTATGTAAATAATGTTGTATCTCATTAAACTTCTGTAGATACTAATACCCAGGGAGCCCCCTGGCTACAAAACCTGCCTGTACATCCCTAATGTTAAAAAAGTGGAAGATTCAGAAGGCTTAGCCTTATCTTTATACTTAAGTTACACGGCTGACCATTAAACTTTGACTATGGATTGCCTTCTTACATACTTTTCAACAGTATCAGGTCATACTCTTAGTAATGTTTATCCCCAACCCACAGAAAGTTGTGCAAATCTTCTCCGACATTGAGCCCTAATGGAGACTTGGGGGCCGATTCCGATCTCGGCCGGTAGGGCTCTGAATCGGACTCGGCATTACCGGATCCGATTCGGAGCCCTGTTTCCCGACCGAGTACGATGCGAACGTACACGAAATCGCCGACCGACTCGTTCGCGGGACCCAACTGCTCCGACCGACTCGCACGGACACGACTCGCACCGCGCAATGGAGACGTTCCCCGGCCGGGTAAGTACGATGCGCGCCGCGAGCAGTCCGACCGACTCGCGCCGTCCGGCTCGAAAGGGCAGTCGAAGCCGCCCTTTGGCGGTCCGTGTCGGACCCCCCTGTACGAGTAGCTGTGCGAGTCGCACACAGGGGGGACCCATGGGTCCCCCCTACCTGTGCATGTACGGCACAACCCGCTTTGACGTGTACCCACTGTAGGGGGCGCCCTTGTTCGCCTCGCACCCTTTGAGTCAATGGGAGCCCGCGTACGCGTTATACGACCGGCTCCCATTGACTTCAATGGGAGTCCGACCGACTCGAGTCCGATAGCATACGTACGCATCGTACTCGTTCGGTCGGGCTGCTAGAGTCCGATTCGGTCGGAAATCTCTCCGGGTCCGGCTCGGTCGGAGAGATTTCCTGCCCGAATCGGAATCGGCCCCTTGGTGTCCAGCTCTATTATATATCTGGATTCGAGCTGGCGCAACTGTCTCTCCCGATTGCCACCCTGTTTGTTTGGCAAGATTGCATCGATAACAAAGTATTGCAGGCGTTTTAGATTGTTCTCATGGACCGCTTTAAAATGTCTGGCAACGGGATAAGCTGGGTCTGAATTCACTATCGCACGGAGATGCTGCAAGATACGAACATACACCTGCAGTTTAGTACTTCCCACGTAACACAGATTGCAGCTACACATTAAAACATAAACTGCATGGTCAGTCCTGCATGTATAATGATCTCTTAATGCGAAAGATTTGTCTGAAAAGGGTATCTTATATGAGGTGGTGTTGATGACCAAACTTGCAAGCTCAGCATGAGCTGCACTTAAAAACCCTTTTCTTGGGGAAAGCCAACTATCTGTTTTGATTGTTTCTGGCACTATTCCTTTACCAAATCGTTACTCATAGAGTACGCCTTTCTAAAAGTGATGGTAGGATTCTTTGGGAGAACTTTTTTAGCGTAACGTCTGTCAGAACAATTGGCCACTGTTTTTTAATAATGGCTTTGATGGTTTTGGCCTGTTTACTATAGGTGGTAACTAATCGTATCTCCGTATTATCGTTTGATGTTTGGTTGGCTGTATCTATTGTTTCTCTTATGCTGTGTCTATCAGGATTCAACAGGGCCTCCCGCTCCTTATTGTTCGCCTTTCCCATGGCTACAACCAATTTCTTGGGATTGTATCCCCTTGCTTCTAGTCTCTTTTTTGCTTCATTTTGGTGATATTGACGGGCTTCTGTTGTGCTACATGCCCTGTGAATACGGAGAAACTCTCCATAGGGAATGCTGGTGATGGTATGCTGCGGATGGAAACTACCAGCATGTAACACTGTGTTCCCTGATGTAGGTTTCCTATATAGGCATGTTTCCAATTTGCCTTGTAGAGCTTGAACAGTGATATCTAAGAAATTGGCACTAAACTTATCTATATGGGCAGTAAAGTGCAAATTTAAAGTGTTCGCATTGATCTTTTCAACAAACTCAAAGGCCTGATTTTTAGTCCCCCTCCATATCACAAAAATGTCGTCAATATAACTCCACCACCTCACTATGTGCTCTGTCCATTCTCAGGCGTGCTGTACCCTGAGGACATGCTCCTCCCACCAGCCCACATGTAAACATGCGTAGCTGGGGGAGAAGCATGCCCCCATAGCCACACCCCGCACTGTTGGAATACTGCACCGTCAAACATGAACACATTATTGTGCAAACACCAATGTATCATTTGTAAAAGCATACGATTATGAGAATACATCTCAATCGGTCTTTTACCTAAAAAATATTCCACTGCTTTAAGCCCATCAGAGTGGGCTATGCTTGTATATAGGGCGGTGATGTCCATAGTGAGAAAGATAAAATCGTCTGACCATATCTGATTATTCAATTGGAATAAAAAATCTGTAGTATCCTTTATGTACGTCAGTAGCTGGATCACGAAATGTTGGAGATAGAAGTCTACATATTTAGATGTGTTCTCAAAGGTACTTTTGATTGCCGAGGCAATAGGCGAGAGGCAATAGGTCTACCTGGAACAGGGACTTCATTTTTATGTACCTTTGGAATAAAATACATGTTAGGTAGAACAGGGAACTCATTATTTAAAAACGTAAATTCATCTTTGGAGATAAGTCCCTCTTTCTTCCACCCACTTAATTCATCTTTATAGTTCTTTTGTATCTTTTTGACCTGTGTTATGTTGATTTTGCAATAACACGCTGCATCGTTAAGATGTCGATATGCCTCCTTTACATACTCATTGCTTGTCCCATAAAACCACATTTCCCCCTTTAACTGATTTGTTAATGACAATGGTGTTGTTATTCTTTAGTTTATTCATGAGTTCAAAATATTTTTTGGTTTGATATTTGGGGGTATTTTGTTGTACTAGCGTTTTCCATTGTAATTTCTTAAGTTCATCCATGATGCGATCATGAAATATGTCAATTGCATCTCGTGGCATGGTAGGGACAAAGGTGGATGCTGGTTTGAATGGACTGCATCCTGGTTTGGCAATATCAATCCCTTCCACATTAGCAACCTCCTGTGTGTTTATATTGGCAACAGGATTATCTCAAAGAAGATGCAACGTTTGCATGAGAGGCATATCTCTAACTTGCAATCCATTGCTTTGGTTTGTATCCATGTGGCCCTCTTGTTTGTCTGTATTGGTCTCTTCCAGGTTGTTTTTGATAGTGACAGTATTTTCTTAGCTTGATTTTCCTTATAAACTTGTAGATATCAATACGCGTGTTGCAGTAACCAAAGTTGCTCGCCGGACAGAACGAGAGGCCTAATGACAGGAGTTGTTTTTCTGCCTGATCAAGTTGTGTAGTAGTGAGATTAATGATTGTGTTGTCATTCCAACGTTGGTTCTGCTGCCTCCGTCCTCTTGTTCCTGAGGCATTTCCTTCTTTGATGCCTTCTGATATTCCTCCTTTGTTTATTGAGGCGTTTGAATTGCGCGGTCGCAATGATTGTTTGCGTTCCATTCTGATGTATTCCAATTCCTCCGCAAGTGTCAATTGCCCCAAATCCCCTTGTTCTGCACCTGGTTTGCTATCTTCTGACTCTGTTTCACTTGGTGCTAAGCTCGCATCCGATGTAGATATATTAGAATCACTTCCTGCCTGATTTAATGGTCTTGCACTTTTTCCTGCTTGGTTTGCAATGGTACCTTTTTGCCTACGTAGGTTGTCGAACTTTCTCGCAAACGTGAACACCTGCCCTTGTTCATAGTCATTTTTATCGCGGGCGAACTTAAATGCCTTTCTTGTTTTTATGACCTCCTCTTGCTTTTTCAGGCAATCTTTCATGTCTTTGATACTTTTTTCTATGAACTCCTTACTTCCCTGATGTTCCGGTTTACTTAGTTCACTGTTTATTCTTGCAATTTCTTCCATATTTTTATCTCGGTCGATCCTTGCATATTTAACCAACAGACATACCAAGCACATTGAAGCGTCAAGATTGCTTTCATAAGTGTGTGTACCAATAACATAAAATCTAATTTAAAAAAATTCTATTATATATTAAAACATTAAACTATTTAAAAATCTTCAAACTTAAATTTCCCACTCCAGTGAATGCAACAGTAGGGAAAGTGTTGGATAGCAAAGGCGGAAAAAATTACTATTCCCACTCCAGTGAGTGCAACAATAGGGAAAGTGTTGGATAGCGGAGGGGTGAAAATTACTATTCCCACTCCAGTGAGTGCAACAGTAGGGAAAGTGTTGGATAGCGGAGGGGTAGAAATTTCTATTCCCACTCCAGTGAGAGCAACAGTAGGGAATGTGTTGCATAGCGGAGGGGTAAAAATTACTATTCCTTACTGTTCCCACTCCAGTGAGTGCATCAGTAGGGAAAGTGTTGGAGAGCGGAGGGGTAAAAATGATTGTTTCCACTCCAGTGAGTGCAACAGTAGGGAAAGTGTTGGATAGCGGAGGGGTAAAAATTACTATTCCCACTCCAGTGAGTGCAACAGTAGGGAAAGTGTTGGTTAGCGGAGGTGTAAAAATTTCTATTCCCACTCCAGTGAGTGCAACAGTAGGGAAAGTGTTGGATAGTGGAGGGGTAAAAATTACTATTCCCACTCCAGTGAGTGCAACAGTAGGGAAAGTGTTGGATAGCGGAGGGGTAAAAATTACTATTGCCACTCCAGTGAGTGCAACAGTAGGGAAAGTGTTGGATAGAGGAGGGGTAAAAATTACTATTCCCACTCCAGTGAGTGCAACAGTAGGGAAAGTGTTGGATAGTGGAGGGGTAAAAATTGCTATTCCCACTTCAGTGAGTGCAACAGTAGGGAAAGTGTTGGATTTCAGAGGAGCAACAATTAATATTCTCACTCCAGTCAGGTCACAATTAAAAACAAACTAAATTTTAACAACAATAAAAATATTTAAAAAACAAAATAAATAAAAAAATATGTAAATATGTTAAAAACTCCAAACACAAATATATTTTATATTGAAAAAAATATATATTACAATGTTAAATACATATAACAAATACCTACAAATGTTATATTAAATAAAATAAAAAACAATTTCCAAACAAATAAATATTTTTAATTAAAAATTATTTAGAAACAAAAACAGTAATTAGTACATAAATGTACTTTTTAATTCCTACCCTATAACACCAGACAATTCACAACACACATCTAAATAAAACAAAATGTACTTCCTCAACTAACATAATTAATTACCAATTAAATAATTATTATTAATAAAAAACTCATAAAACATATTTAACTTCCCACTCTTTACCCCTATAATCCTCACAACCCACAGTTAAAATTAAACTATAAAAAACTTAATTACACAAATAAAACTTATTTTCAATTAAAAAACTAATAGTATTTAACAACGAATTATTAGTTAATTAAACATAAATTACTTCCCAACCTTTACCCCTACAAACCCCACAACCCACACCTAAAATTAATCACACAATTTCCGTAATTAATTTTCTATCAATTAATTAATATTAATTAAGAAATAATTATTAATTAATTAAAAATAAATTACTTCCTACCCTTTACCCCATAAGCCCACAACCCACACCTAAAAAATCACACAATTACCATAATTAATTATCAATTAATTAGTTAATATAAATTTACAACTAATTAATAATTAAATAAACATACATTACTTACCATCATTTACCCCTATAAACCCGACAAAAGCACCTAAAATTAATAACACAATTTCCATAATTAATTTTCAATCAATTAATTAATATAAATTAACAACTAATTATCAATTAATCAAAGATAAATTAATTCCCACCCTTTACCCCTATAAACCACACAACCCGCACCTAAAATAAATTACACAAATAGCATAATTAATTATCAATTAATTAATTAACATTAATTAACATCCAATTAATCATTAATTACAAATAAATTACTTCCCACAATTAACAGTATAAAATCTAAATTAAATAAATAAAAAATAATCATTAATTTATTATAATTAAATTACTTCCCACCCTATTCCCCTATAAACCCACAACCCGCTACGGAACTAAAAAATGCTAAATTTAATTAAACTAAAATTCATAACTAATAAAAATTTAACACATATATAAAAAAACATAAACAATACTTATACAAAAAAACATACATCACATACATTTAAAATATAAACGGGGAATACATTACACTAATTTAAAAATCGATAATTTAAAGATCTATATTATTGCAAACAATATTAATGACTTCTATATTTTTAAAAACAATATTTCTTACCTTAAATTCGATATTCTTGACCCCGATATTCTTGCTGTCGATATTTCTGAATCACAATATTTTCAACTCAATATTTGTGTAAGTCGACATTTTCAACTCAATATTCTGTCTCAGCACCTAACTGAATCACATATCTATTTTTTTTAATCTTCTTCGTTTCTTGCATCAGCACCCAAGAGCAAGAAGAGGGACGTTGTAGAGGGTCTGGGAGTGGCTGGTCAGCAGGAGGCGCGGACCACCAGTGCACTGCTGAGGGCTCTGCTAACCCTTGTAAGTCCTATTATTATCATTGTTATTTTTATTATTATTATTATTATTATTCTCATTATAATTATTATTATTATTATTTCCCTAATGTTGGGTTTTTATGACTGCTGTGGGCTTGGATAGCATCTTGAGGTACTGGAATGTTGGCGCTGGGTTCCAGGATGGGAGTTGCTGCCTGGAGGCTGGTGTTGCTGGTGAGAAATAAAGTTGCTCTGACACCCTTACTTGTCATCTTTCTTTCATGTGATGACAAGGACAGGATACAAATCCACTTGTGCAAAGCACAATGGATTATCTCTTTTTCTTCTGTCCACTATGCTACTTTTAAATGTAGCCTTTTTTTATTTTTTTATACTGTCTCCTTTTTTTATTCCAAATGCCCTATTCAATTTTTGTTTCATTCCTGTTATCCCTGCATTATCTTTTTTCCCTTATGTTACATGGTTTTCTCTTTTTGGAGCTGACTTTTTCCCGTCTCTAGTCTCTAGTTCACTTATCTTCTGCTTTGTTGGTAATCTTTCCCTCTCTCTTATATATCTTGTGGTACTATAAGAATAAGACTAAGAACACATTTTTGGTACTCTATTGTCTACCGTGAAGATTGCAGGCCCAAGTAAGCTAGTATTATTAATAATATTCACTATATATGTTTATTGAGAAGGCTTTCTTTTTCCTGCTCATGCTCTAACAGTTGAGTTCACGAGAGAGCGGGCATCGTCATAGACCTCCCCGCCACCCAATGTTATGTGCTGTGTAATTCATTTATACAGTATACCAGCAGTTTCCATGACAGTGCAGCATGGCTGGAAAAAAAGTATGAGGTCCCATTGCAATTGCCAACCAACACCCTCTGTCTTTCATTGACCATTATTCCATCCGTTCCTTACGCTTCAATGACTGATTCATCATGATTCATGATCATCATAGGTCATAGCTGCGCTCTCTATTACAAAACGTTTTTGGGGTTGGCTTCACTGCCTGGCCTGTCTAACATTGTCAACCCACCAAATGCGCAGAGTAATATTTTTGTTAGAATCTAATACAGTTATAATTGAACTGTAGTGATGTATTGTGGCTGTATTTTTTGGATTGAAAACATTAATGGGAGGGATCTCTGGCTTCTAAATAGATATAATATTAGTAGTGCCACTGCAGGAGTAGAGTCAGTCGGAGCGGGAGAAGCTGCAGCAGGGACGGACTCTGGTAAGTCACAAAATTGCTTGCTTATTGACAATTACTATTATACTCACTAGCTAGTACAATGGCATCATCAACTCGTGACAGTGAACCCTCCAGCTTTATCAGCTGCAGCGATGGTTGAGTTATTATGGCCTCTTCTATCTGCAACTCAGCAAAAGCTCACATAATGAGCGTTGATGGCTTGAGGGAAAGCTGAAAGAATGAAATGTTAAAGGAAAGGAAAATGGCATATGAAGAAAGGGTCGAAAGGGTCGAAGAAAGGGGCGTGGGTGGGTTAAAGGATGAATGGGTGAAAGGATGGTTCAAAGAAAGGGTTTATATTGACTGGATAGATAATGGATTGGAAATTTTGGTGAAAGATTGGATGAGAGAAAATAATGCTTAATCATGGTGACTATTGGTGAATAAGAATGAATATTTGGATTGCTTGAATTAATAAGCAAGGCAGCTCTTCTCAAGGAGAAGAGCATACTGCTCGCCTACTTTGTTTACTTTGTTAGGGTTATCAAAGCTATGGTTCAAAGTGGGGGGTATTTTTAAAATTTTTGTTCTACTCCTTTGACTCACTGTATTTGTTAAGCGAGGCAGATATATCCCACCTATCATTCATCACCCCTCCTCCCCGCCTATGGCAAATTGCCAATTATGACCGAAGTGCAGTATGGTTCAATTTGGGACTGCAATGTTGGCTGTGCAATGTGTGTCTGTGTCAGTTAATGCAGCATTTACAACGTTTTCAATGCATTGCAATCCGTACATACAAGGTATGTTTCCTTTCACCCACTCAGTCACCTCTTAGTACTTCACTCCTTTATTTTTTCCTAAGACCTTCTGTCCCAGCCTACCAAATAATGTAAAAACTTCATTCTTGGCTTGTGCCACATTTGAATTTATAGTCATGTGAAGTAATTCAGAAATATATTTCATGGTTTCCCATAACAGATTTATTTTAATGCCTGTTCAGATTTTTCCCCACTCGACTTCTGTCGAATAGTATAGTGACTTAATAAGCCAAATAGGACAAATCGATGATCAGTGTAGTGACCCCTCTATTCCATATCAAAAGCTCTATCCTACCCGCCTAATCTCTCTACCCTACCCTGCAGAAGAGTAAGTCAAGTTTTCTTTTCTTAATACCCAGCAAATGAATTTGTTAGAAATAATATTTGGTGGTGGGCGAGGCCAGTGACTAAAGTGGGAGTAAGTGCATAATTTGATGTCAAGTTTGGCGTATGGGATACGATGTGACGAACGTGCCAAATACAATCTATATAGCCCGTTTCTTTCCCTATAGTGCAGTGCATCATTTTCCCCAATGTCTATTTATGACAGACAGGATAACATCCGCATTTCATATGTGAGGTGTGTGACGTAGTATCTTATTTATTTTTCATCTGCCTCTTTGGAGTCAGGGTAGAAAGAGAAAGGCATTTAGAGAAGGGCAGGGCCATTGGAATTAGAAATAGATAATTGTCAACTACAGCTGCCCCAGCTGCAGACAGTATCAAAATACCCAACGCACTGACTAGCAATTGGTATGGCTCAGTTAATTTAGCACAACACACAAATTGTACTCCGTCGTGCATAATGCCTAACTCATTAATGAGAGGTAATTTATTTTTCCACTCAAAGAGTCATAAAAAAAATCAAATCATTGTTTTTTTTTTATTCGGTGTTATTCTTATTCTGCCTAATACTTTTCTGCCACACAGTGTTTTTATGCAAGGGATGTGTGGGTAAAACATCGAATTAGCCTTGTGGCTCTCCTAATCATAATCAAATCAAATTCCAATGGCCTTAGGGAACCAGCAATGTACTGCTACTTTGCCACCCACTCATTTCTAAACAATTGTTTGCACAGAACACTATTTACAATTTGTCTTTTGTTTTTCTCAATATAGCTACTCCTGCTGGCCCACCCGTACCACTAATCATGCGAGAGATAGTAGCTCATCTGCGGCAGCAGAGGCTGGACCATATCCAGCAGGTATACCGGTGGCTGGTGGTCCTGGAGGAAGAAGAGGCAGAAATAGCTGCCTCTCAGTCTCAGCCGGGCCCCAGTGCAGCCGGTCCCCCTCAGCCTCCAGCCTCCCGGCCATCCCATTGCTGACACCACCGCCAGCTGACTACAACTGCTCCCGCTCTAACAGGCCATTACTGCGGCACATCCTGCAATGGCTGGATGCAATGGAGAGCCGGTTCATCAGGATGGACCAGAGCCTATACCGGCTCCAGACCCAACTGGACATAGCCCTCTTCTAGTCCTTTTTTTAATTTCTTTTGGTGGGAGGGACTTGTTGTGGGTGGAGAGGCTGGGAAGGAGTTGGGACCAGTTTTTTTTTATTTGTTGGACATTTCAGATTTGTGGACATTGGTGGTTGGGTCAGTTTGTTTGGGGAGAGGGGTGGGCCTGTTGTGGGAGGTGGGTTTGTTTGTAGAAAAATAAAAGGGAAGCATATTATATTTTATAAAAATTCATGCCTGAAGTAGTTTGTTTTACTTTTACTTTGCACTGCTGCCTTTAGTTTTTAGGCAGCCTGTTTATGTGCTTGTAAGAGTGTAATTTACTGCTTAGTTATAGAGTTATACCTCTCTAACTATCTTGACCATTAGGAGGGATGCTGCCATGACCTATATTGTCTAAATAAATGGTTACTTGAAGTAGCAGTTGGTTACTTACTTACTAACTTAACTAGTTCACTTCACTCCATAGTTGTCTTATCTGAATTATAGAAGAACTAATAACAGGGAAGGCAATACAACTTCGCAAGCAAAGTCCCACTTCCACCCAGGTGAGCTCCAACTGTAGGATTAATCGGAAGGATTATCCATCTCAGGCAATTAAATACAAATAAAAACACTGAGTTAGTGGGTTATATCGAAAGCTTTACAAAGAATTGAGACCAGACTACTACATGATGACACAACAAGAAATCCTGAAAGTGATAAAATAAAACAAAATAGCAATAGTAGTAACTTGAGCAATGGGAGTTACTAGTAGTTCCGAAATCATTGAGTCATAAAAAATGGACTCAAGGTCTGGAGTAGACAAGCTTAGGTTAGATGTTTACAGTTACGCAACGCAAGGCCTGAATGATGATGCTGACCACTGATGTTCTTCATTCCATATCTAAAATATGGATCACTTTTATGTGCGGGTAGGGAAATGGGCCAGTGTGGGCTATTGCTAAGAAGATCCTGCAGTGAGTTGGTGTTGCTTTCACTACATCTGCCCCCCAGTGTGAGATCCATTGATGGCATAAATCAAGCCACAACTCAAAAAATCACACAGCCCGGGGGAAGAGGGTTAGGGTTTTGATGAATGGATGGGAAAGGAGATTTGGGGAAAGGTTTGACAAAGACAAACACTACACAAGGACAACATTCATTTGGGCAATGAGCAGCATATCATTTGTCATCAATCTGGAAATGAAGTAGTGAGAATTACACAGTACAGTTGAATGCATTGAAAACAATCCTTCTGCCCCCGAGACCCAAAGTTATCAGATATCTAAATGTTCTGTCTTCTAGTTTGGGAGTTAACCCACCTACACAATTCTCCAAATATGAATGTTAAAAGAAAAATAATACTGTATTGCAAAACTAGGTAGTGCATCTGCATTCTCCTTGGGAATGTGCATCACTCTTGCTTGCATGTCTGGACTGGTCCTGTAGGTAAGCAGGAGTGTTGAGCTTAGCTTTTGCCTTTCTTTCATGGAGGAGGCCAGAAGGCCCGCAGATTGTAAAACTGAAACTGTATTTTAGAGTCAAGGAGAAGGACATAAGAAAGGTACGCTTCATCAGGAGTGCATCAAGAAGTCTCAGAGTCAGCGCAAAAACAACAAGAGGGGGACTCAGAGTTTCACTTTTTCCACCAGTGCAACATACACACACATACACGCACTCACACACACACACAGAGCATCATTTCACAAACCAACACACCTCTCTCCATTCCAAAAAGTTAAGTACTAGGCTTCAGACTCATGGTTTCCCTTCAAAGTCAATAACTTCTTGCTTCTAGCTGTTGATGAGGTAGTTCGGCGGCTCCCCCCTGAGTTCTTCCATCTTCCTCTTGACTCCGAGTATCTCAATACCTGACCAGTCATGACCCGAGCAAGATAGACGTGTAGTGCATTGCTGTTGAAGAACAAGTAGAGAAACAGAATTACAGTATTTTGCATAGGTATTGTTTGTTAACTGTCACTTTAGTGACTGTTCTAGTTTCTGAAGAGCCAGAAAAAAGGAGAGGACCTGCAAGTAAATCTGGCTTAGTGTGAGAGGGCCAATCACCTTCAGGGAAAACATGATCACCTATCATTCAGGCCCTAAACATTGCAAATCATCTGAAGCAAGTTCCCAAATCACAGTTCAACACCCTCCCTCACTGTCTGCTACCATATGAATCATCAATCATCACTCACCATCAGTCAAAATTCAGATCACTAGTTGGTGTAATTGTTACTTGTTCAAGTTCAAGCATGGTGGTAGGTACATTATCTCCCCTTTGACATAAGCAACAGATTGGAATTTGGCATTCTTGTAAATCAAATGATCGTATGGGACAGCCTTCCTAAATGATGAAAAAACAGAAGGATCATAGGAGTCGACCGTACAGGTTCATTTTCACTAGGTAGGTTTGTAAAGGCCAATCACCTCCACCCATCATTCAGGCTCTAAACATTGCAAATCATCTCATGCAAGTTCCCAAATCAAAGTTCAACAACCACCCTCACTGTCTTCCACAATATGAATCATCAATCATCACTAACACAATCACTCATGCACTGTTGCAATATTGCAATAGTTGTAGTTACCTCTTCAAATCATACACAGGTAGGTTAGGTAGTAGGTACACAATTCATCTTTGATTCAGGCAACACATTGGAATTTGGTATTGGCACACTTGTAAATCAATGATCTGGTAGGGGAGCCCTGCTAGTGCTAAGTGATGCAAAAAAGGATAGGCATTGTATCAAATGCCATGAAGAAATTGTGGAGGCTTCTTTAATGCACACTGATCTAACTGTGTGGTCCAACTGCAATCCAGCAATATATGTAGCAACAAGATGGCAGGGTAGCATAAATCTGACATAAAAATGATAATGTTCCACTAGCTTCTATTTTTCCCGGCAAAGATGGAAGTTCAACGAGAAAAAATTGCTATGTTCTATGGGGGCACCGGCATACTCAGTTCAGGAAGTAGAATTTGTCCTCAGTCTCAAGTGGTTTACCCGGATGTTGGTTAGCTAACACACTTGATTCTGACCAATCATCCTTCTCCTCCTCCTGTGCTGTTTCAGTAACAGTGTAATTGTGTGGTATGAAATGTTGGTTCATTTTGACCTTAGTCAATTTCTCCATGTTTTGAGGTATGAGATTGGGTCTTCTCTTTGTAACAACCACACCAGCTGCACTGAACACATGCTCAGCAGACACGCTGACCATAGGACAAACCAGATACTTTATTGCCAGGCTGCTGAGTTCTAGCCATTGGCGCATCTTCCTATACCAATACATAAAAGGGTTTTGATCCACATAGACCTCATTTGGATCATCCAGATAGTTCTGAAACTTCCTGTAGATGGTCATTGGTGCTACCACTTGCTCAACATCTTTTGCCATCACCTCTGCACTGGGCTTAAGCCCTGCCGATTGAAAGCAATACAATGCACAGGTCGGGTCCGGTCCTTCTGTTGCTGTTGTTGCAGATGTTCTGTTTGATGATGTTGTTGGCTGTTGTGAGACAAGACTGCCCTCTCTGCAAGTTGGAGGTGGGACCCAACAACTGTCCCAGCCATTCTTCTTCCAGGTCTCCGGCTTGATCAACAATCCACCTCTTGTATTTTGAAACATCCCCTTGAGAAAAAGAAATGAAAGTGGGCAGACTTTTTTGTACCATGGATCAAGTAGAGTGGCACAGATGTACTGTTTGGACAAGATGATTTCATTTTGAAGCCTTCAAGCCAATCAAAAGAGTAAGCTCTCAACCAAGGCATGCACTTCTGTGTTTTCATTCATACCTGTGGGGCAAACCTTTCAGACAACTTTTTTACCTGGTCCTATAGCAGATGCAACAATGGGATAGCTTGGCCCATCATGCTGTCCTCCTTGCTAACTTCCCATGTGAAAACCTCAAAAGGGAGTAGCATCTGTGTCAGGCATTTGACTAGGCCCCATTTGTGGGCATCCATGGTCATAGCTTTCCCAACTGCATTCCCTCCTCGTTGAATGACATAGTCATTGATCTGTTTGTACTGCTCAAACAGGCGTTGCAACATGTAATAGGTCACGTTCTAATGTGTTCATATCTCCTGTATCAGGGCTTTAACTAGTGCTCTATTAGTAAGCTGAATAATCCGCAACTGCATCAGGGCTTTAAAAGAATGGCTAAAATGAGTGTATATTCTTCTTCAGGAGGTCAGTATGTTGCTCACTATGTCTTCTTTTTTGAGAAAGTCTTGCACCACCAGGTTGATGCAATGGGCCAAACACAGGAACCTGAAATAGCCACCGTCTGACATGGCCTTGACTATGTTACTGCCATTGTCAGTGGCAACAAATCCAATTCTGAGACCTCTGGATCGCAGCCATTCATACACCTTGCTGGTAAATTCATCCAAGATGTTTACAGCTATATGTGATTTCTCAATGGCGAACACTGCCACAGTTGCATCCTGCCAAATCCTCTTAAAACTTTCTTCAGGGCCAAAACCTGCAGATATCTTCTGCAAAAGAGATCCAGTGTGCAGTGCTTCAAATGTAATCAGTGGCCCGACAACTGGTCCACATTTCTGTCATCAGTTGGATGGTATGAACAACACTTTGCTGCAAAACATGTCCAAACAACTGCAGCACATCGTGATGCAATGCTGGAACAGCAACGCTGGCAAATTTGGCCCGACTTGGTACCTTCCATATTGGGCACATGGCTGCCACAAATTCTAAGAATCCCATTCCTTCCCCAAAGGAAAAAGGGAGGAGGTCCAGAGATAAAATTTTTGCCAGTTTCCGATTGTGCAAACGTGCAGTTGGGTAGTTCATCTCGTAGGGCTCCTCCTGCCTAAACATGCCGGTAATAGCGGATTGGATTTTCTTCTCTTCTGGGGCCACCAACCCAGGCATCTTTCAAGAAGTAGATGGTGGTGGTAGACTCAAAGTGCATTGTGGTGGGGCAGTCATTGCATGCTGTGGTATCTCCATCTCACTCTGAGTCTTCTTGTCCCATTGTGAAGTTGCTATGGTGGGCGATTCTACTGGTGCAGTGCTGAGGACAGGGCTGCTTTGAGTGACAATGTCACCCTCTTCTCCCTCATCATCACCTCCCACCGTGATTGGACTTGTAGCTGATGTTTCCCGGCTCGCCTCACCAAAACAACCACGTTCAGCAATTGTTTTAATGTGCTCCGGCCACCAGAATGTCTGTTGTTTTTTTCACATGGGTTGTTTGGCCTCCATTACTACAATGGAAACTAGGCTTACCTCTACGAACATGCGTATTGCAAAGACTGCATACTGAAATGTGATCCCCTTGGGTGCTAACCGTACAAAAGTCCCAACCTAGGGAGAAGTACCTTTTTACTGTGCCACTGCGAATGCCTGAAGAAGAACTGGAGTCAGGCGAGCATGTTGTTGATTGCCAATGCTGCAGTGAATACGTTTCCTGAGGTAGGGTTTGGAGCAGGTCACAGCTGGGGCTTTTCAAGTATGGGAGCTGACGGTGCTATGTTTGCCACATCCCTCAGAGTAGGTTGAACAGCAATGTTGGACTCCTCTGTGTCACCTTCCACAATGACTGCCTTGTCATCGTCATCCTCCTCATCATCCCCTTCCATAAGTCTAAGGCTTCCAGGGTCTTTTCTTTTCCCTTGTCTCTCCTGTTGCCTCCTGGACTCTGCCGGGTTCCACTCCATGTCCTTATCATCATCCAATGATTCTAAAAGATGAGGGTCTTGCTTGGAAGAAAGCTCAGCCTCCTGTTCTGCTCCAACATCAGGAAAATGTACTTTTGCTAGTGGTGGCTGCTGTTCACCTTGCTCTGTTTCCTGAAATGATTGGGTACCACTTTGTGAAAGGGACAAATATAATTCAGTGTCACTGCTTGTCAGCACTGTCAGGATTGCAGTGGCTACCTCACTGACAGACATGGTCTTGGGCTTAGGTTGGGGTGCAGCTGCTCTCAGCTTGCTCCCCAGAACCCAGTGCTACAGGCACACGACGTGGTGGTCCAAATAAGATTTTTGCCGACAGGCCACTGGTAGGAGGCTGCTTCTTCTCACTGACCACCTTCTTGGAAGCATCTTTGTTTGGGGCCATCTTTAAGCTCTCAGTTGGCAGTTGAACTAAGCTACACAAGCGTAAGAGATTGGAGGACTGATGTAATTGCAAAGGCCTTCTGTTTGGCAGTATTGCGGGTGATGTCTCTTCTCTTGTGTGCCTAAAAGCAAACAAGCAAGATAAACACTTAGGGCCCGATTACAATGCGGGCTGAAAGGGCTCCGACCATCGGTCGGAGCCCTTCTGCCCACATTGTAATCACTGATTCGATGGGTGCAGGGATGAACTGCACCCCTGCTCTTTGCTATGAGAACATGCATTCCGTTCGGAATGCATGGTCTCATAGCAAAGTATAGGATTGCGATCGAACAGGGTTCGGTCGCATCCTAATTCCTGGTCATTTAGTTCCAGTTCCAGAACTTGGGTCCGTCCGGCATCGTAATTGGCCCCTTAGTGGAAAACGTTATGTGGCATTGTTTGCAGTTTGAATTAGTAGTGTGAAAGGCAATATTAGTGTGGTTGCTTACTTAGGTAATAAATAATAACCACTTTAAAGTCAAACCACACCATCATACCATAACATTTAATTTCCTATCAGAATAACAAACACAATATACAGAATGATAGAGCTCTTTCTTTTATGCCCATATATTCTAAAGGAGACATCTGTGGCACTCAGGGAACTGCATGGGTAAATGGAATAGTAATCTTTTAATAAAATGGAGGTTACTGTATGCCTATGGCAAGCAATGTGGTCCAGGGGGAAATGAAATAATCATCATTACACAACTGGATGATGATGATGTGTCTAAAGTGCACCATGTCCAGGGTGTCCAGGAGGAAATGGAATTATATATCTAAAAAACTGAATGCTGTTGCACGGCTGTGTGTCTATGGTGGATGGATGGAAGATGGATCGACTGAGGCAAAATGGCGAAAAAAATTTAATTTTAAAAAGTAAATTAAAAAAAAATGTAACTAAAAAAATCAATATTAAAATAGTTTTAAAAAAATTAAAATGTAAAACATTGATAAAATTACAATTAAAAAATTTAAATTAAAATAAAAAATATAAAATTTTAAAAAGATTAAAAATAAATAAGGGAAATTAAAAAACATGTGAATAAAAATATAAAAAGATAAAATAACAATTATAATTAAAAAAATTAGTAATTGCTGATGTTTATATGGGAGGATGAGAAGAAACACACTGGAGGAAAAAATTCAAAATATGCATAAAATATATATGCACTGTTCATCAAAATCATACTATTAATTTATATGCTACAATGATCCTTAAGCATAATATTAAACTGGTATCCCATCAATCCTTGCAAGCCTATGGCATAGGCACACTGGCTGCATGCACAAAATGGCTGCCAGCCAGTGCAACATAGTCACAACAACAACCAGCAAGAAGGCATGGCCACAACAAAGAAGACATGCAGACCTAAGGCAAAAGAACACTGGCTGACTACTCAAAATGACTGCCAGCCACATGGTCACAACAACCAACAAGGAGGCATGGCCACAACAAAGAACACATGCAGGACTACGGCCAAAGCACACTGCCTACACAAAATAGCTGCCAGCCACATGGTCACAGCAACAACAACCAGCAAGGAGGCATTGCCACAACAAAGAAAACATGCAGGCCTATTTCAAAATCACACTTGCTAACTACAAAAAATAGCCACCACCAACATGGTCACAACAACAACAAACAGCAAGGAGGCATGTCTACAACAAAACACACATGCAGGCCTATGGCGAAAGCACCCTGCCTATACAAAATGGCCTCCAGCCACATGGTCACAACAACAGCAACCAGCAAGTAGGCATGGCCACAACAAAGAACACATGCAGGCCTATGGCAAAAGCTCACTGGTCATAGGCTAGCCACATGGTGATTGGCACATTGGCTGCCTAGACAAAATGGCCACCAGCCACATGGTCAAACAACCAGCAGGAGGCATGGAAAACAAAGAACACATACAGGCCTGTACAAAAAATGGCCCCTGGCCACATGGCATAGGCAACAAAGACAAATAGAGGCATATAGCAAACACACCCACACACTGGCCAGACAAAGGAGTCATGGTAACACAGGAAAAACAGCATTAATTCAGGAAACCCAAAAACGAAAATTAACTAGGCTAAAAGATTTCCAACAACACACATCCTCCAAAGGCATCAAATATATTACCCCACAAATACACTGTCTACAGAAAAAAAAGTGAAATACCCCAAAAATTCTCAATTCTCAATTGTATTAACAAAACCCTATGGGTATGCCAACCGAAGAAGTTAATGTTTTACTACATGAAACATATGAACATTTGGCACTTAAATCTCTTACCCAAAACAAGAACTTAACCATCAAATATTGTGATAAAGGGGGAGGCATAGTTGTATTAGATAGGGATCAATATATCCTTATAATGGAAGACATGTTAAACAACAAACTCCATTATACCCCCATCCAAAGAGACCCTACCAAAAGAGTGCAGAAACTAGTGCTCCAAATAACCTCACAGGCACTAAGACAGAATCTCATTTGAGAAAAGGAATGGCAATACCTTAACATCCAACATCCTAAAATGGCGGCCATTTACGGAGTCCCTAAAATACACAAACATAGCCAGGACCCTCCGTACAGACCCATAGTTACCACCATTGGGTCTGTCACTGAGCCCCTATCCAAGTATGTAGACACCATCCTGAGACCTTTTGTCCCTAAGATCCAATCATACATTAGAGACACACGAGACATCATAAATAAGGTGGAAAACCTACACTTCAATGCCTCTGTACACACCATGGTTACCATGGATATAGAGGCATTGTATTCCAACATTCCACAGACAGGAGCCATTGAAGCAGTCACATGGTTTATGAACACATTTGAGATAGATTGCCCTAGATTGTTCGTCATCAAATGCCTCCAAATAGTTCTCACTGAAAACCCCTTTGAGTTTAATGAATCTCTCTTTAAACAAACGAAGGGAGTAAACATGGGGGCATCCTGTGCCCCTACAATTGCAAATATCTACATGGCCCTATATGAAAAACGGTACATCTACAACGAGATTGCCCCATTTAGCGAATCAGTAAACTCGTGGTCTAGATATATAGATGATGTTTTCTTCATCTGGACAGCTGACCCTGAAGACATCACCGAATTTGTATCTTGGCTCAACTTATGTGATAGTAATATCAATTTCACAGCCATTTCCAGCAAGAACAAGGTGGAATTTCTGGATATTATCATCCAAAATAGAGAAGACCATTTAGAAGTGGACTTATACATTAAGCCCACAGCTCATAAAACCTTGCTGCATTTCGAGAGTTACCATCTTCAGATGCAAAAGACCAGTATCCCGTTTGGACAGTTCCTACGTGTACGTAGGAACTGTACCAATGTACAAGACTTTGACATTCGAGCAGCAGACATGAAAGCCAAATTTGTAGCCCGAGGGTACCTAAAACGCTTAGTGCGTGATTCATATAAACGGGCACGGTTTTATGACAGGCAACACCTACTCACACTCTAGCTCTAGGCCGGTATTTGTAACAAGACATTCAACCATGAATGACAAAATTCGCCATATTATTAACTCCAATTGGCACATCTTAAATGCCACCAGAGCTAAAGGCACTGAATTACCTAAACCTCTGTTTGCGTACAGAAAAAATAAGAATCTCAAAGATCTTATTGTACAATCTCGCATGCCAGCTAAGTCCATTGAAACCATCCAAACATCTATTTTAAGCCATACATTTCCCACTGGTAATTTTAAATGTATGTCATGTGCGGCGTGCCAATTTGCCATTGAAACGAAGGCTTTTTTCTTTAACAACATTAACCTACAATTGAACACCCTAACGAACTGCAAAACGTCTAATATTATCTACTTGATTTTGTGCCCCTGTAACAAGGGTTATGTAGGCGAAACAGCCCGTACTATGTCCACACGACTTATGGAACACAGGTCAGCCATCCGAACCCAGAAAATTCAAGCTCCATTGGTAAAACACTATATGGAATCACAACATACCCCAGAGGATATACGGTGGACCATATTGGAAAAAATCCGCACCAATATTGGCATTACAAGTACAAACATACGCAAGTGCAGAGAAGTATTTTGGATCTTCTCTTTGAACACCTACCAAAATGGGATGAATAATGAAATCCCTTGGGATCAAGTTTTAAAATACAATTCTGGCTGAACTGGCCACATTTTTGTTGATGGCCCCTAGCTCTAGCAAACAAGGCTTTCACGACAGCTTTTTAGCCGCACTAATTTTTGTGGTCCCATTGAAAAATACTTGTGTAGTCATATCACAGTTTACCCTCTAGCTCATAGACCTAGCTACACACCATAGCTCGGATTGAGTCTGTCCATAATTATTGGCCTCAATTAAAAAAGAATTTGTTGGTGCATTGTAGATAAACTTCTTTTGTTACTAGCACGAGTACACAGCACCAGTCCGTTTTCTTTTGTCCATTCTAAGATGGCCGCTATATTCATCCAGATTTTCGGGACGTTGTTGACGTGCACTACCCCGTATATCATTCTGAATCATTTCCGGGTCTTATTGTTTGCACCCATTTGTGTTGGCGCGCTTCTCAATATTGGCAAGGGTTTAAATAGCCCACAGTGCCTACTATCGGCAAACTTTTTCCGATCCGTATTGCGGCGAAGATGGGGCATCCATCATAACCAGCTCCGTGAACCAGAGGCTTGATGTGGACCCCTGCACTCTGACTGAGCCTTCGCCAGTTGTTAGGAGATATTCTCCCTCTCAGATCCGTCCAAATAGACGGTAAGTCTATCCCCGCATTTATTGCCGCCTTAGTAAAGTCCGGGACCATCATATGTCGCCATCGTTATTTCCAACAAAGGGTTTACCAGTAGCGTATTTTTCTTTCTCTCTTTTTTTACCCATAGCAACATCGTGAGCCCATCGTGTTCCCCTCACCCCGTTCGCATATACATCATCGCCAGTTAACCCTTTTTCGGCTCCATATAGCAGGTACATTGTTCCCCTATGTTACGCATTAACTTTTGTATTCATTTCATGGGAATTGTGCTTACTCCCATACATGTGTTGCCCCCAAAAGGGTTGTATACATATTTTTCCCTCTACTATGTTTGTATGCACCATCTGCCCATATGTTACGACATCTTTAGCGCGCTAATTCATTTATTTACTTCCTCTTTTCTTTTATTCCATGTAATCCTTTTAGCCTGATATTAAAGTTACCAACTGCATCCATCAGCAAACTACGTCTTAAACATATCTTTCAGGTTCATTATGGGGATTTGCAGATTTAGGTAGGCATCGAATTTGTTCGATTACCTACTTATTGCATCTGTGTTTTTTTCATAACATCCCAACTGTTGTTTTTTATCGCAGTGCACCCACCTTGACACGCTGACTAATTCGGTGCCTTCACCATATATCAGCTTGTGGCTCACCTTGGATCCCATCAATTGTACCGTTCAGGTCCCTAGATTCTCTTCTTCATCCCCGGACTTGGGCAAACCTTACGAGAGGTAAAATGCTTTCACTAGTGTCAATCTTGATAGCCACCATGTATAGTCTCCACCGTTCATAGGTATAAATTATTTTTTCATCTTTGATAGAATTCATCACATCATATCAGCATTGCGCCCTTCATTTTTATTCTTAGAAGTCGAGGTAACTCTCTAACTACAGCAATCTACAATAATGGCTCACTCGGTGGGAGCTTTATGTTTTCGGAGACCTGCCTGTATACACTTTATTCCTTTCACTGACTCGCAGCCCTGGAATTCTATGACTGGATGTGAGTTTCTTTATTCTGGACATCACTCTTTTAATCTCTTATCTCACCTTCTTTTTCAAAAAAACTTCTATTCTGGCGATGGGAACTAACTAACACTGATCTGCTAGTAACACCATTAATGATTCTCATTCCCCCTTCTTTAATGAATTTGTGCTCATTTGTGACTAGTGTTTTTAAATTTTTCTGTATTATTATGTCTTTTGACCTGCCTCTTTAGGCATTTAAACGTAGTAGGACCCTTGCATATTATTGATATATGTCCTTTGATTACATGCACTCTGTTTAGGTCTCATTGTTTATGTACATGGCTTCCTGATGAAGGCGTACAGCCGAAACGCGCGTAGGATACAGATTTTCAAGAGCCATGCCAGAAATGAATGTCCTCTATACAAAATGAAGTGATAAATTTTGCATCACCTATATTTCGTAATTAATGTTGAATCATTTCAAATATCTCTATGTATAAAGATGTGTATTGTTGACACTATGAAACATGTATTTAGTAGTGTCTGGATTCATGATAGGAAACATAACCATTTCATGTAATCTAAATGTGTAATTAAAGTGCAACATTGATCTTAGAGGACAATAATTTCTCTTCCTTTTACCTTTTAATATGTACATGAAGAAAATTGTTTCTATATAAAAAATTAAAAATATTTTTGATACCTAATACCAGAGGGTGTATGTATATTATATATGTTGTTTAGGTCCACGATTATTTTCAATTTTCCTAATTTGTTTTGTTTACACTTTACTATATGAAACACACTTTTAAAATATATTATCAGAGTTTTAAAATTCACATGGTATGGATAAGAAGACTATAGTAGGATTTGCCAAACATTTGGATAAAATATTTCTTACTACTCAGGAGATGTAAAAGCTATAATTGGAGGAAATAAGGATATGTTCAGAAAATGACCAAATTGAAAAAATTAATCAGGAGAAGAAACAGGGCTGGCTCTAGCCCTGTTGACGCCCGGTGCAACAATCTTTTTTGCCGCCCAATGACCTCCTTCTCCATGAATTCCATCACTACCACCCTCCAACAGTACCCCACATCTCTCCATAGCCCCTCTCTCACATACAATTCATTTGTTTATAGCACTACTCATGCCGGTGTAGAGTGTCAGAGCACCTTACATCACACACACATTATACAGAGACAATGAATCGTACCTGTGTGTTGGTCTTGGCCCACTCCGCATGGTCACCCCCATAGTTTTTGCCTTCTCCCCTCCTGTTTTGCAGAATTCATTTTGCTGGCCTTAAGACTCTGTTCACTTTACCACTGCTAGCTACTACTAAACAGCTTGTGTTCACTCAACAAAACAAGATAAAATTACTTACAGCCAATTGGGACATTTAATTTATTTATAAGTCCCTAGTAAAGTGGTACTACAGGTACCCAGGGCTCCTAAATTAAATGGAGCTAGTGGGCCTGCACTTATTGTGCCACCCACTTAAAAAGCCCTTTAAAACATGTCTCAGACTTGCCAATGCAGCATGTGTGTGCAGTTTAAAATTTACATTTCGATGTCTAAACCTTCTTTTCTAATACTGTTAGACCTTTCATCCTTGTCGTGGTTTTCCCCCTAACTTTTTGCCTTTGGACCTCCTCTTTTTTCTGGCTTGGTTTTTGCTAGCCTTAGGACTCTCAGCACTTTACCACTAATAACCAAGGCTAAAGTGCTTGTGCTCTCACCTTAAAACATGTAAGATTCGCCTATACTCAATTGGCACATTCAATTTACTTTCAAGTTCCTAGTAAAGTGGTACTACCTGGGCCTGTAAATTAAATGCTACTAGTGGGCCTGCAGCACTGACTGTGTCACCCTCTTAAGTAACACTTTAAACATGCCTCAGGCCTGCCATTGCGGCCTGTGTGTGTGCTTTTTTTTAACTGCCGTTGTAACCTGGCAAATTAAACCTTTTCCCATGCCTAAACCTTTCTTTTTAACACATGAGTGACCCCTAGGGTAGACCCTGGACAGCCTAGAGGGCACGGTGCAATGTAGTTAAAAAGCAGGACATGTGTTTTTTTTGCATTTGCTGATTGAGTTTGAAATGTAAAACAAAAATACAGGTAGCATCATACAATGATATCAAAATCAATACACAAAGAAGCAACAAAGCAGAAATGCCATTTAACACATGCACATCCACCCCTTTCGTCCGTCGGGAAGTAATTCCTCTAAATATGAGTGAACTGTAGTGCTCTCCAAGCATATAGCCTCCCTCTGCTCATAGGAGGCTGAATCAACACCCAAGATGGAGCATCCCTCTTGAGGTTTAACAATGAGTTGCACAAATGCCGAGGCACAAAAAGAAGTCCAATGCAGTACAGCTGGCTATTAGCCACTCAGGTAGATAAGAAGTCCATAAAACAGTCTTGATTTTTCTTATGTATCCTTTATTCCAAATCAAGTACGGTTTTCATATCATCCGAAACAGGCAGCCGACACGTGTTTCGTCCGAAAGGACTTTCTCAAGGCTGCAAGTGACAATGAATCTCCAATTAAAATATATAGATATATATCACAAAATCCATATGTACAATTAAAAACGGATAAGAAAACAATGTCCGAGCTGGTGACAGTACAATCATCATGCTTGTAATCATATATACCCGAAGCAAAAGAGCACCAAAACGTTAGCGCCAGAAAGAAATCACGGAAAATACAATGCAAAAAACAGAAAAATCTTGAATCAGAAATAGAAATAGACATAGAACACCCAAAGTGAAAGCCTGCACCCAGATATCATAAGGGTGCAGAGATCCTCATTTACAATGTGCCCCACCAGATAACGAGAAACCAGTCAAAATGGTCATGGTAACCCTTCTCTCATGGGGCAAAATGTGAATTCGAAGAGTGCCAAAAGAAAGAAAAAAAGGAGGAAAAAGTGTGAGAGAGTATTCTTATTGCAGTGACATCAACATATAACCAAAGTGCAAACGAACCAAAGAATGCACAAAGAAAAAAAGACCCACTATCCAATAGAACGATTAGTCTCGGAAGCTAGCTAATATAATGGCCTACTGTGAGTGCCGAACACGAATCAGTAAGTTCCACTGAATCTTACCCAAATTCGAAAGAGAGCCATTGTATAATTAAAAGTTCTACGTCCATGTAAGACGTGTACCACCTGCGTTGTAGGTGTGATACCTGGTGAATATAAGACAGTATATAATCACTTGATATATATGAATCACAAAGATAGTACATTAAATACCAAAATAACCACCCAAACAGAAAAAACAGTTAAGGCCTATCAGATATCAAAAGAGTCACTGTCACGTGAAACTCACAGTACCCGATATACATATTACTATTGCAGAGACATTCAAGTCCCCTCTAGATGGTAGACGGTAAAAAGCCATGGTGGGGCAGAGATATGATAATCAACAATTCTATATCTTACACAAGAGTTGTAATCCAAACCCACATCAGAAAAACTGCAAAGACGCAGGCCTGTTCAATTGTGATACGGATGCACCCGACTAAGCAGCTCATAATTGTTAAAATCAATACAAACATGGACAAACATGGACAAGCATGCGCAAATAGATTGGAACCTTATAAACATATTAACTGTACCCAAACCTGTAAGAAATAGGCACCCATACATAATCAATAAACAAAAAAGCACACCAGTGCCCCCAATTTTCCCAAACATGGATGTCAGCAAGTAATCATTAAAAATATGTGCGTACTTATAACGATAAAATATATAAACAGTTAGTCTGTGTCACATTGCTAAACATACATCGCCTTGTCGTATGTAAAGAATAAGCAAGTGTCACGAAATATTCGATTCAGTGGTAGTATGCCTACTTTCGAAATTATCATAGAACATACATTTCTATCTTATATCTAGACAAATAACCCCGAATTGCAACATGGAATGGCAAAGTAAAAATAGATATAGTAAACCAATAAAAACAAAGGCTCACAAAACCATTGTTTCCGCATTACCTGTAGTCTAGAGAGTCTGCTCTGCTTCTTTCGAGGAAGAAGAGCCAGGGTAGGTCTTGCGGCTGACGCCTCTCTGGGTCCTTGATGCTGGATGATTTTACTTGCCTTAGGGTAAAATTCTTACCATTTTAATGGCTGTGTGACTGACTACCTTGATTAGAGTTATTACCTTCACTGAAACCAGTCACAGTGTAATTTAGGTTTGTTCTTTAGGCCCTACCCACCTTCTTGACACCGAGCAAGTGAATTTTGCAGAAGAAGGCATCGATCTGTATCGGGTCCATCACTACTTAGGGGGTATAGAGGTCCCAGTAGCAAGTTGCAAATGCGGTCACAATTTCCTGTAGACAGCTGATATTGTAGCCAGAGTCAGTTTAAATAGCAGAGATAGATATCCTGGCTTCCCTCTGTCACAGTTGTGTCAGCAGCAGCCTCCCCAACTTCTCCTCTTGCTCATAGAAGTAGTATGTAAATTTTTGTAGCGTGTTTTCTGTCTTGGTGGTGAAGAGGGTATAGAGAACCACACGTGCTTTCTCGAAGCGGTGTCTAGTGGCCACGGAAGGATGTATTGTGTATAGAAGCATGAGGTCAGCAATATCTCCCTCCAATGTTCTCTGCTGGTCTGCCTTTTGTTTATTGATTATGGCTGCATCTCTCTTCAGCTGTGCTCTAATGATTGCCTTAGCCGCTGCCTATACGGTTTGAGCTGAAGCCACTGAGTCTTTGTTGTGGTGGAGGTGGGTAAGGGCATATGATTTAAGCTGGTCCTTGCCGGTGGGCTGGTTAAAGCGATATAAGCAGATCAGTGTCACAAGCCCCAGGCTGGTCGACAAATGGATCAGTGAATGATCCAATAGCACTCTCTCAAGTATAGTAGTGTCGCACATAATGGGGATCCTGGGCTGAGCGGCGAGGAAGAAATCCAGCCTCAATTGAGCACCATGTGCTGGGGAAATATAGGTCTATTCTTTGTCTACGGAGTGGGGGAGGCCTCAGAAGTCAAGAAGGACATGGTCCGCAAGAATGTCACCCATAAGGGTTTGATCCAAGTTGTTGAATGCATCTACTGGGCCAGTGCAGTCCAGTATTGCATATGCTAGCTTCCGGTCACCCCCTATGAGCAAGTGTTTTGTGTCTATCGCAGTCAACAAGCAGTTAAGCCTCAGAAGAAACAGGTGTTTCGGCTCCATCAGTGAATATATTGCACCCACGCTAAGCACTGTTTCGCTGATTTGCATTTTCACAAACAACCCTCTGAGTCAGTCCAAGTCTTAAGCAGCATGCACAGGATTGTCTTGAGTATTAGGATATCCATTCCACACTTCTCAGGTCTTGCATGTTTTTCAGCCTGCATAGGGGGGCAGCAGCCGTGAATCGCCTTGCACACCCAGGTATGCCATAGCTTCTCTGCCTTGATGCTCGCAAGGTGGATTTCTTGGAGTAAGGCTCTGTCTACATGCTTAGAGTCAAGCAATGTGAGCACTTTCTTTTTCTTTATATAGTGTGTGAGACCGTTCACATTCCAGAATATGACATTAAATGCTTTCTGTGGAGGCATCGCAATGTAATTTTCCAATGGGTGGCAGTGTGGGAGTGGGGAAGGGGTGTGTTCTGACTCACCTTGCGTAGTGTACAGTCCCCCTCTGGTACGGATCGAGGAGATATGGGTGACGTAGTGGGCGAGTGATAAAGTGCAGGAGGTATGAGGAGGGGAGCAGGGAGCATAGGGAGGGCACCCGTTCAAGGGGGGGTGCATGGACCTGGGGGTTGCTTGAGGCCATTCTAGTTATCTCACCCGTGGGTCGGGGTGGGGAATTTAGAAGGGGAGGCAGGGTAGGTGGGGGAAAGGTCGAGCATGGAGTGGAGGAAAGCTAATCAAGAGGAGCAAAACTGCTAACCTAGGCTATGGCAGGGAGCTAGGCAAAACAAAAACTTCAGTCAGTGGGTCTAGACCTGCAGACCAGACAAAACTAGGGAGGCCTGCAGTGGGGAAAGCAACCGTTGTGAATCCCAAGAATTATACTGGCAGCAGTGAGAATAACTGCTGTGGAAGCCCCTCATGGAGCGCAAGGGGGGGGAGGGGGAGAGTGCCAAAGGCTACCACTGTTGGGCCATTTGGGGGGTGTTGGCATTCACTAGGAGCCTGTTTTCGAATGAGAGAAAGGAAAGGGGTATGATTGTCCAAAGTGATGCCCAGAAAGCACTGGCCACAGTCACCTCTGGGGTAGGTAGCTGTCGATGTAGGGGAGGCACGAGGTGGTGGCCAGTGGGGCCAATGAAAGTGGGCTGGGGGCAATATCAGCTGGAAGGTGTCGCTGGCATGATTGGAATGGTGGGGTTGCGGCCTCGTCGTGAAGGACTTCGAACGTCAAGACTATGACAGAGTGGGGGGTTCACTCACTCGACCTCAGCCACTGCGGTGTAGACAACAGCTAGCCACATCTGCTCAGGAGACACTGCATGAGGACCAATGGTGTAGTTCATCTGTGACAAGTAACAGTGAGAACTATATCAAGCAGCAAACATGATACATTGAACAGATAGGCTATACTCATCTGCCAGTAACAGGGATACAGTGAAGCCGCAAAAGCCATTGGACATATTAGTCTTTAGGAGGCCCGGCCTTCAGCGGTGGGACGTATTTGTCATGGCCTCTGTCCTTCGTCAGCTACACCACTGCTTTGATCACCTTTTACTTTTCTGACTGCAATCGGTACATTCTGTCCTGATTCCCGCCTCCAAAGGGTTGTAAGATCTCAGTCCTGGACAGGGGCATGATGGGGGCTGTGTGGCTGGCTGGGTGGGTAAGTGGGGATGTGTCCATACTCCGGTCTTTGAGGGAAGAGCGTAGTTCCTCTGGGTCGTGAAAGTCCCTGGACTTGCAGTCTATCAAGATCCACAGGCACGCTGGCTCAAGGAGTTGAGATTTAATGTCCCCTTTACGCAACTGGGATTGGAGGGACCAGAAGGCCTTCGGCTTCTCATTCTTCTCCCTAGAGAACTCAGCTGATACTTGAATCTTGTGGCCTTTATAGTAATAAAGGCGGTGCGACAGCACCGCTGTGAGTATTTGTCTCACCATTTCGTGGCAGAGGAAGCTGCTATGATGAACCTCGCTCCACCTGATGTTGTTTGCCTTCACGGTTGGATTCTGTGGGCCCTCTGTATTTCCATTGTGGTGAGAAGACAAGCCCTAGGAGGTTGCCGAGCAGAACTTGTACTAAGTCACGGATGTCAACCCCCTCTGCCTTTTCCAGGATACCAAAGAAGTGGACGTTGTCTCTACAGCTACTGTCTTTGAGGTCGATGATCTTGTTGCACAAATGCTAGAGCTCATGGTCTCTGTTTGGGATGTGGCCAATTCTTGCTTCCAGCGTTGACAGGCGTTGATGTGACCACACCACTATGTTGTGAAAACTGGTGATATCTACACGGATGGACTTCGCTTCCTCTGTGAAGTCCGTCATCTTTGCATCCATAACCTCCAATCTGTGCCCCACAACAGTGATTTCCTTGAGGATCAGGTCCATCGCGTGTTCTGAGGAGCCCATGGGCCTGTCCAATTTCATGATACACGTATAGATGTGCAAAATCATGTGTGGTGTAAGGCCACACCTTGCTATACCCAGGATATTATGTTATTCTTATATTATATTAACAAGTAAAGGACCAAGAAATGTATGTGATGCCCTGCTATACCCAGGACACTATGTTATTCTGATATTATATTCACAAATAATGGACCAAAAATATATATGATAAATTGATATCTGAGCTGTTTTAGAAAACCTGGATTAAAATTTCCAAACTGCCAAGAGATATTTAGAGATGGCAAATTCAAAGACTTAAAAGTATCTGTTTTGAATATCCTTATGTGAAAAGTTTTTAGATCTCCAAACGTGCACTTGAGGGTTGAAAACTATTACTGACTTGATGCCACTGTTTGTCAAGGGGAAAAAGCCCAATTGTGCCAACATATATTGGGAGAATATCTAGATGGCATTGAAAAAACATCATACCTATGACTTCTAGAACAAGATTGCGTAGTGCAAAGAAATGTATACTCCAAAACATACTTTTTATATGCTAAGCGAGGGAAACCCTTCTGCATACCGTATAATCATAGTGGATAGGTATGCCCTGTTGTGTTATGATTTGCAATGTACCCCAATATAGGCCTGGGTAGTCACCTAACCTTTCACCCTGCCATTGTACTACATAACTGTTTTAGTGCTGACCTTTTACCTAGTTAGGTGCTGCATAAATGTCGTGTGGTTTTCCCCTAAGACTAGCCTCATTTATTATGCATGAGGATTCTCAGTATCACAGCAGGATTAACATCTTCTGCATAATAACTATGTATAAGGTTCATCACTATTGTCATCCTCGGTCGACATGACACAGCAAGATAGAACCCCTGAGGGTACCTTTTGGGTATATAAACACTATGGGCCGATTCCGATTTCGGCCGGAAGGGAACCGAACGATGGTCGGAGCCCTTCCGACCGAATCGGAACGTGCCGGCCGGATTCCTTTCCGACCGAGCCATTCCGATGGGCTCGGTCGGAAAGGAATCCGACTCGGATTTCCGGATGGCTTACGACGGGCTCGGAGAGCCCGTCCGCCGTCCGGAATCCTTCAGTACTCCCCGGCCGCCTTTCACGACCGAGGAGTACGATGGCAGTATGTCACTGCCTTTTCGTGCCGGTCTTTCCGGCACGAAAAGGCAGTCGGTAACTGTCTTTGGGGGCCCCCAGTAGGGCCCCCATGGGTGCGAGCCCGCCGAATGACGGCCTGGGGGCACCATAGGTGCCCCTCTGTTGATCCCTGCACCCGGTGGCAGGCACCTTGGGGTGCCGGCCACAGGGTGCAGGGATGAACTGCACTCCTGCTTTTCACAATGCAAGCATGCATTCCGCTCGGTATGCATGCTCCCATTGTGAAGTATATGAAGTGCGACCGAACAGGGTTCGGTCGCATCGTACTTGCAGGGCCATAACCGACGACAGCAGGTCGGTCGCTTACGGCTCCTGGACGATGTCGGACGGACCTGAGTCCGTCCGACATCGGAATCGGCCCCTTTATATTTTCTGGGGCTGGCAGAGGAGAAAGACTTCTATGCTGACACGCTGACACGAGGCGCTGAGGTTCCTGCACGCAGACACTCCAGAACGCAGTGCTCTGACATCCCTCACGGGGTGTCCATCTCGAGACCAAGAATGGGTCCTTCGTTCTCTCACATCAGGTAATGGTGTTGGCTTTATCCTAGGGAAATTCTTGGCTATACACCTACATACATGCTAGGTACATTTAGGTACATCTAGTTAAGATTTGCATCGTAGGAGTACGCATTATTACTGTCATGTATTTATATGCCTGCATATATTCATTGTTTTAGCACTATGGTAGAATTCTACCATCTATTTACTCTGTTGGTGTTTGTACCAATATACATCTGTTTCTGTCATATGGTTGTTGCAGCACACGTATTTAATGTAGAATGACGCTGGTTCAATAAATAGTTATTGGAAATGTCCTCCATTGTTTATTCTGTGTATCTCTCTGAGACAAAGTGACCGAGCGTAAAAAAGTACTGTACTGTTTCCATGATCTCTGAGGGGACAGGGTTGTCAAATTCAAATTCAAATTCAGCTTTATTCGATTTTTTTTGTCCATAACAATCCTAAAAGCACAGTTAATAAACACAATCACTTACATTATAAAATATGCACACAGTACACGTCAGACAGAATACAAAATTGCAAATTACATGAATATTGTCTTTACATAGTATTCCTAAATCTAACAACACTTTTTAAAAATAAGACAATGGCCCTTGTAATTAGCTGATTTTTCAAAGATTGCAGCTTCAGATAAGCTATTCTACATTGTCTTAAATCCATACTCTTCAGAATTGGTATTAAAAACCTTTTTCTAGGTAGTGTATAAAATTTACAAAATAAAATAATATGCATAGTAGATTGTGTTGTAATATCATCACACGGGCATGGGAGTAAATTTCTCGACCAATCATTAACTTCAGGAAATGTAAACATTCTATAAAAAGTTCCAAAACGAAACGGGTTAAAAGCATACGATCAAAACTTCCCTGTACTTGTACCAAATATGGTTGTATACCTGGACATATTAACATTAATTGATTATCCATAACAGTTTTTTTATCTCTTTCTTTAAGCCATCGCTTGTTCTCTAGATAACTCAAACAATCTGTTTTTAAGGTCTTTCGTGGAGATAGTTGCCATACTCTCTGGTGCCTCAAAGAATTCGGGATGAGCAATATCATTAGCCAATCTCTTAATGTAGCCGAGCCAGGGTATAGTCGCGACTCTATCAAGTTTTAAACAATCAGTGATGATGTCACGATTAAAGCTAGTTTCTAATGCTACCCACACCTTATGCCAAAGTAAAAGAGGATTGATTCTAATGATGTCAGTGATAAAATGCAAACCTAGTTCCGAATGGCAAATAAAGTTAGCAGTTGAACTTGGTACTGCCAGTAAGTATCGCATAAATGCATTCTCACAGCTTTGTAGATGTTGTGCATCCGCAAATCCCCATATGCCTGACCCATATATCGCCGTAGATATACATTTGGATTTGTATATGGCTAATAGCTCAGGAACAGGTCTACAGCCTAATTTCCTAGAGAAATTAATCACCGCACCAATAGCTCTAGAGAACATTAATTTTCTCACTTGGATAGCAGCAGTCCAGGATCCTGTGTGATCAAAATGTATCCCCAAATAGGAGAATTTATCAGTACTTTCAATTTTCTTATTCTTGATAAAGATATCGAATTTTTTTGTCGCTTTTTTCCCACATTTCATTGTGTAGGTCTTACTAATATTCACTTTTAAACCCCTATCTTGCATGAAATCAACAAAATTATCAACAGTTCTTTGCAACCCTATTTGCGTCCTCGCCTTTATAACTGCGTCGTCCGCGTAAAGTAAAATAGGGACTGGGGTATTGTTAATTATCGGATAATCCTGACGATGTTCAGTCAGATGTTGCCCAAGACTATTAATATACAATGAGAAAAGGAACGGGGTAATACACACCCTTGCCTCACTCCCTTCCTCATTCGGAATTTGGTTGAGCACTCCCCCTGCCTACCAAAGCGTACCCTTGCCCCTGCCTCCCTGTACAATTCCTTTAAAAATATAAGTAAAGGTGGGTCCACACCCATCCCTTTAAGCACGTCCCACAGCTTCTCATGCTTTGCACAGTCAAACGCTGAACTGAGGTCAACGAATATCAAGAATAATTTTCCCTCCTTTGCTAGTGTGTATTTACTTATAATCAGGGTTAGATTAAGTCCTTGTTCTATCGTCCCAAGCCCCGCTCGGAACCCATATTGCAATTTAGACAGGACTCCTATTTCATCAGCCCATGTTTGTAATTTATAAGGGTGGGCGTAGTTCGCGAAGTAATGCTTCGCGAAGCTACGCAAAGTGCAGTTCGCGCTACGCAAGCTTTGCGTAGCACTCACGCGAACTGCGTAGCGCACTGTTCGCAATGATTGCACAGTGCCGGATGCTTGTCCGCACTGTGCAATCATTGAAAACGGCAACTTGCACAGTGCGAGCTGTCTTTACTGCCGCTCGAGTAGATTTTTACTCGAGCGGCAGCTTTCAACGCGGACTGGTAGTTTCTCATCGCGAGCGGTCGCGAGCATACGCCGACCACTCGCAATGAGAAACCTGACCTCCCCGCGTTGAGAATCTCGGCCGGGAGGTTTATTTTACACGCTCGCGATCGGCAACTTGATGTTGCTGATCGCGAACGAGAAAAAGTCTCGCCGGGATGTCATTTTGCTTGCTCGCGGTCGCCAACTTGACGTTGAGGACCGCGAGCAAGCAAAATGACCGTGGCACTACGCTACGCGTGTTCGCACTGTGCTACGTGCAATTCGCGTTGTGCGAAGTAGCGCAGACTTCGCAAACTACGCGAGCGTAGCGTAGCACTTCGCCCAGGGTTAGTAATTTATTTAAAATTACTCTCCCTACCACTTTCAAAAGGGAATCTAGCAAGGAAATTGGACGATAACACGTTGGATCATTTCGATCTCCTTTCTTGAAAATGGGAATCACTATTGCGTCCGACCAAGTAGGGATAAAACCATATCGAGTGCACCTAGCTAAAACATTAGTTAAAAGAGGAGCCCATAGCTCAATATTAGTTTTGTATACATCCACAGGGATGCCATCCGGGCCAGGGGCTTTACCGGATGCACTCTCATTTATAGCCAAAATTACTTCCTCCACAGATATGCAAATATCTATTGGAAATACTGTACTCTGTACACTGTCATCATTCACCGTGCCTACTGAAGCTGCCTCATCAGATATGTTAGACACATCATTATATAGACCAGTGAAATGCTGAACCCATTTCTCCTCAGTAATGGTGATATCTACAATATCAGTGTCCCTGGCAGCAAAAAAAGGTGCATTAACCGCTTTCCAAAAGCTGTTGTTATCTTTTCTTAAACATGCCTCGTGTAATGTCTGCCACGCCTCCCGTTTTAATTGTAACTTCCGTTTTTTTATCGCCTGCCGATATATATTTCTAGCCTGTCTTATTTCTTCACTGTTTCTGTTTTCCCTATGTAAGACTTTCTTCAAATGAGCGTGCGCCTTACTGCATTCCCTGTCAAACCAGCCCTGTGTCTTATACGTACCCGTTTCTGCTCCCTAGTTAATAATTTCTGTACATCTCCAGCAATTTTAAGAAAGGCATTCAGAACATCTTCGTCTTTCCTTTCCTCTGACAGGCAGACTTCAAGGTCTTCTCTGGACCCTCTTACTAGATGCTTAATAAATGCAATAGGATCCACTTTCGACCAATTTAAAGAATACCCATTTGTGCTAGCAAGATTAACATTAAAATTATATTGTAGTTCCTTCTCCTTTTTTTCTCGCCCAAAACACTCTAGTTCGAAGGCAATGCTAATTGGGTAGTGATCACTCATAATAATTCTATGGGTTTCAAAATTGCGAACATTTCTTGTGTACCTGTTTGACACTAGCACAAAATCAATAATAGAATTGCACCTCTACCATTATAGGTGGGCTCAAACGGTATTAGGGGTTACACAACTCATTACCGTATCCCAGATCAAACTGGAAGACAATTTCGTTTAACATATCCCCCAGTGCTGTATGTAAAAATGGGCCAATATGTCTTCTTTATCTTTTCCTAAGCCACATATACCATTTTCACTATGCTGGCACAAAAAACAATTATAATCTCCCCATATAATACACATGTCTCCAGACATCTCATCTTCCAGATTAGTCAAAGCTTTACGTAGATTCTCTAGCACACTCATTGTCAGGGCTTTGGGGATATTATTATAAAAATTAAGCAACACAAGGCAATACCCTCCTACTATATGCATTACTAAAATCTGATAGTGATCAGTCTCTAATATGAGTTTCATATTAGTCACCCCCAGCATGTTAGAGACATAGATACTTAGTCCACCTTTATTACGCCCCTGTCCACTGTTGACCGCCGGTGTATGAATAGTTTGATAGCCAATGATAAGTCTTTCCTTAATTGTCCAGGTTTCTTGTAGACAGATTATGGAGTACTCTTCTATAAAAGTTAACCACTGAGGGTCTGTCACTTTTGTGGCTAAGCCAGCAATATTCCAGAATAGTATTTTACAGACCTTAGCGCTATCTCCTTCTTCCTGTTCACTTCCAGGGGTCTTAATGTTCGTTTCCCCATTATGGATGATCCCCCGCGTTATTGGTGGGACTGCTTCTTTGGGTCTATTTTCCATAATCCTCCCAACATGGTTTATGTTTTCATCAATATCTACCCCCTCAGTCATTGGGTCTAGCTTCAAATTACAATCGTCCCCGCTACCGGCCCGGTACCCTTGGTCAGGTGACTGCTCTTGTGTTATGTCACTAGGAAATGTTTGGCAAGCCTGCCTAATATGACCATCCCCACTCGCATGCTGTACCCACGGTCAATCTATATCTTCAAGTGTGGTTAGCAGATCATAGCGATTACGCAGCGGAACGTTACATAAACTCGGGGTGTTGGCATCCCTTGCATATTTTTGTAAGTAATTCACAGCTTGGGGCTGATAAAAATAACCCAGTGGTAACACAGTAATTTCGGAATGAACATACCCTGCATTCCCTGCCCTTGACAAAACTGCATGTACTAACCTTGGATCGCTAAAGGTCAGAACAATGCAGTCGCCCTGAAATTTTGTTTGACAATTTCCCACCCATTTTACCCGTCTAACCATTTTAAACTTTTCAAATAGGGGATTTGTAAGACCAGTTTTGTTACCTAGCCAACAAAGCGACTTATTGCGAAGACCCTCCCACGTTTCATGCACTGACATATGTAAACAAGGGACATTGGCTAAAATTACTATGTATGGTGTGGCGGCCGGTGGTAAATCAAGGTGATTATGTTCTACGTTCTCTTTGGATTCCAAGATCCCAGTTAGATGTCCCCCAGTATAGTTGTTGTCTCTGTTCCTATCCATTATGGGCTTATTGATGTTGGCACCTTGCGGCTTGTTACAAAGGGGTGTTAATCTATGTGTGGCTGATCTTACCGTATCAGATATAGAATTTATATTTGGAGTTCCTGCGGGTGCAATCTTAGTAGGGTTGGTTCCCTACATGTAAAATTGGAAGTGAGCTGCGGGAACGGTTGGCATTATGTTGTACATTTTCATCGTTTGCAATAACCCTATTATCATTTCTTAAGCATCCCTCTATGGCATCAACTCTTTCTATTATCTTCCCTAAGGCTCCGACCACATAGTTATATAAGTCATCAATTTTTCTAGTGATTTTACCAATTTCGGACGCTTGGCCCTCAATTAACATATTCACAGTGGGTCTCCCTGAACTAGGAGGCCTTCTAGATTCCCTTTTTTTGGTTGTTTATCGATGTTTTTCCTTTTTTAGTTAACATTTTTTACTAGAATTCACATGACTATTCAGAGCACAATTTAATTCTTGTACTCCCTCTGTTACATCAGGGTTCTTGTGGCGTTTAGGGGGTGGTTGGGAATCATCATCTGGATCGCTCACATAAATATGGTCTGATAACTCCTGAATGCACCCATTCTGAGCACCCAGGCCATCTTGCCCATCAGGTGCTGCGGCTAAAGGTTTATTAGGGGAAATGACACATGTATTACTTTCAGTTAACAAACCCGACTTGCCTTGGGAAAGTGTCTCTTCCACAGAATTTATCTGTTCCTCGATAGCCCCCATTGCACCAGTCAAGTAGGTCATCAGAGATTGTTGTCCTCCCATACCCTGGGCAATAGAACTTATGGTACCAATCTTCCTTTTACCCATTTTTTCCTATAATCAAATGGTCAAACTTGCAAGTGAATCAAAATTAGGGGCATAGATAATGATTCAAGAAGCAGGACGTAAAATCAATCCAACCTTAGAGGAGTGGCCCAGCCCGGCCTCTGTCGGTCTATGACGGGCTAAGACAGGCCCGTCTTGGCCAGTTCTTGGCCCGCGCGCGTCCCGCGCTGCAGGACCGCTACAAGGATTTAATAGCCCCTCCAGGGACTATGTTCAAAGTGCAGGGTGCATGGTAGGGCCAAGGGGCCAGCAGCAAAGAGTGGCAGCCTTCCGGGCGATTGTTTAGCGGTCTCCCGCGCTGCGGGACCGCTACAAGGATTTAATAGCCCCTCCAGGGACTATGTTCAAAGTGCAGGGTGCGTGGTAGGGCCAAGGGGCCAGCAGCAAAGAGTGGCAGCCTTCCGGGCGATTGTTTAGCGGTCTCCCGCGCTGCGGGACCGCTACAAGGATTTAATAGCCCCTCCAGGGACTATGTTCAAAGTGCAGGGTGCGTGGTAGGGCCAAGGGGCCAGCAGCAAAGAGTGGCAGCCTTCCGGGCGATTGTTTAGCGGTCTCCCGCGCTGTGGGACCGCTACAAGGATTTAATAGCCCCTCCAGGGACTATGTTCAAAGTGCAGGGTGCGTGGTAGGGCCAAGGGGCCAAGGGGCCAGCAGCAAGGAGTGGCAGCCTTCCGGGCGATTGTTTAGTGATCTCTAGGGTTGTCATTTTCATTAGTTGCCAGAAACTATTCTCTCCTTGGTAAGAGGAGTCCATAGTGGCACTGTGAGCTACCTGGTATACAGGCGAACATATCCAGTGGGGGTGTCTGGAATCAGTCTGGACACCAGTCCCACAGTTTATGTTGTCAAAACGCGCAGATCCTATATCAATTTATAGGAACTACACAACAATTGAACCACAAAAAGTGCATATTCTGGCCAAAGACAATGCCTTTAACAAAAGGAGAGCAGCAGAAAGAATGTAGTATGCAAAATAAGTGCAACAAGTACAAAAGGGGAAATGTCCAACATCCAAATTGCATTATGAGCATTGTAAAATAGATTAGTGTTGCTAATCCCATTTACAACCGGGCACATTCTTCTGTTGTGGAGCTCTGCTTTTCTTATACTCATCCAAGGATGAACAAATGGAATTACTGACCAAATTCATCGCAGAACACAATTGGGAATGCATTTTGCAAATTAATTCCATTTAGACTCCAAGACTGCCAGTACAGTTTCAGGTCACTGAAATGTGCCCAAGCTGTGTTTCAAAAGGAGTGGGCACCATTGACCAAGCCTTCAGTCTTTTTGGATCAAAATGAAATATGCAGTTACAGAAGCCCAAATCTATTTTGCATTTCTGGATTTGAAGAGCGTACTGCCTGAATTAAGAAAATTCAAAGGCCCTGCCATCCAGGAACCACAGTTGGAATGAGATCTGGTATTGTCGCAGGCATTCAGCTGGTAAAGTAGAACAGTGCCTTGGGATGACAGGACATCAGAATGTAGGGACTGAGTCTCTCTACAGTGTCAGTATCTGTCGGCCCCAATCCTGGCTAGCTCACAGTGCCTCACCTGAACTCCTAACCTTCCTAGAGTAGCAGATGATTTTGGCAACTTAGAACATGACCCTCTAGTCCCCAAGGGAATCATGGAAACAGATCCTCACCTTTCGTCACTCACTCATCCATGCCCGCACTAAACATAAGAAACACATGAAGAAAGTTTACAATACATTTATAGAAGCTATTGTAGTCTATTATGAAGCAAATGTGCTGTGATCACTAGACAGATTAAACTAAATACATACATTAGCATTACTATCAGGCTGTATAAAATAAACATCCCCACCATGGCAAACTATCTATCTGTCTAGGCCTACCCTTACTGTGTGAGTACAGGGATATATATATGATCTCTGAGATTGGCAACAGACCCCATACCTGGTGTATGTAGTTAGGTGGTCTGCATCATGAGTATAAACTCAGTTTATGCACGGCTGCATGTTATGTTATGTTATGTTAATTTATATTTGTAGAGCGCCAAATCACCAGAGGTCTCTAAGCGCTTGCAGCATAGACCAAGAACCCAGGAATCCCTTATTCCTGCTGGGCTCAGCACAAATTAGGATGAACTTATCCAAATGCCTCAGTGAACAAAATTGTCTTGAGTTTCCTCCTGAACGGGAGTAGGGTGACTTCCCCAAGCATACTGTCCGGTAGCTTGTTCCAGAGCTGGGGGATCACAACTGAGAAGGCCCGCCCACCTAAGGTGGCTCTATTAAAGCGCGGGCAGGCCAACAAGCTTGACCCAGATGAACGAAGGCATCGTCCGGGCACATAAAGCTTCAGACGGTCTTTGATGTAGTTAGGCGCCACTCTGTACTGTGCTTTATGTGCAGTGCAGAGGCCCAGAGCCCAGGCTCTGTGGACGTTCATTCCAGGACAGATCTCTCTGACAGAATTCTCTTCTCTACCCCAAGTGGACAAGACACAGTTTATATGATAAGAACTACTGTGTTGGAAAGCTGCGGTTGCACTACAGTGTTATGTCTAAAATGTTAGGAGCAGATGCTGAACGAGCAAAGAAAGCAGTACACCATGTTGTTATGTATTCCAGGTAACCTCGTAAAAAATGTGCAAACTGACTCCCAAGAAGAATCACTGAATAACAAACAACATGTACAGCATATTCCTAAAATAATGTCACAAAAACAAATATATTATGTGTGGCTGTGCAGAGTAGATGCAGCCTAAAACACCAAATACTCAAAACTAAGGGAGAACCAAAGTGGGCCCCGAAGGGGCATCACTACAGTATAAATGGTGCCCTTATAGACAATGTTCTAATTATTAAAAGTGTGAGATAGGGCTTGTCCTTGCTCCACCCTTAATCATTTATTGGCTTGCCTCCTAATTAAATGACCTGCTAGAAGACATTCCTGTTACAGTTGGTCTAACAAACTCATCATTATTTGAGGTGGACAATGCCATTTTATGCCCCAGGACCGAATAGAGTCAGGTTTATTAATTGGCTATATTTGTGTCATTCTGTGTAGAGACAAAGCTCTTGATCAAATCTGTGCTATCTTAAGGATTTATGGGGCCTCAAGCACATATTTTCTATGGCCTCAATTGAATATTTTGGGCCCCTATTGTTCACAAGAACTTTGAATGTATGATCCATTATCAGATAATATATGTTTTTGTGAATTTTATACTAAACATTTATTAATAGCGCACCAAAATAGCAGAAAGCTCAAGCTGCCCAGTGAGAGAGAGAGAGAGGTAGAGAGAAGTGAGGAGAAAGGGGAGAGGCACTTAGGGATGTAGAGATAGGTAGACAGAGGGAAAGCAGGGGTGAAGTACACGTGAAGAGGTGAGGTAAGAAGATTATTTTTTAATTGAATTGCTACAACTGCTTGAGAGCATGAAGATTAGGGATGGACAGGACAAGCATGGCCAGTTGTCATTTTATATTATAAAAATTCTGTTATGCACATCCATATCACTTTAACTGGGGACCCACTGGAAGGTGGGGACTCTGGGCAATTGCCCACTTCGCCAATGCTTTGAAACTCAAAAATGCATAGTTTTGATCCTAGGTTCACAAAAACCAAATGGAATAAATGTTGTTTTAAAAGAAATACATTTGAAAGACACAAGTCAGTTTGACTACTGGGATTCTCATTCTCCTTTAAGGGTTTGTGAGTTAGCAAATTATAAAATCTATGCCTTGCCATGTGGTCATATCTAATTTGTAAGCTTACAGCACAAAATGCATCACTGAAGCTCTATATAGGTCAGAAATGGATTTTTGTAAATCTAACAGATTAGCTGGTTTAGAAGCACAAATAAATCAGCCACATCACATCCCACCTCACCTCAAGAAGCTTCACTGGCTCCCCATTCACATGTGCAGCCAATTCCACCTTCTCACATGCACATACAAAGCCCTACACAACATAGGACTTCAATACATAAACAGCTTCATACACTTTCACCCACTCAAGAAACACCAATGCTCTGCATCACTCTCATACACACACATTCCTCATCATCTACAAAAGCAAAAATGGAGTTTGGTAATTCTCCTACATCGCACCCAAGACACGGAATGACCTCCCTCAACACATCAGAGCCTCCTTATCACTTCTTGAGATCCACAAGAATCTTAAGACCTGGCTCTTCGTATAAGCACTTTCCTGACCACACATCTACTCACCTGCCCAAGTGCCTGGATACCCTCTCGGGTGATTAGTGCCCTATACAAATCATTATAACATAATATAACAAAGTTCACACCACTTTTTTTATTGGTTCCAAGAATGTACAAATGAAGATGGGAAAGTGTATTGAGAACCCATGGAGAATTTGTTGGGAAGGGATAGATCAGCCACACATCTTTAGTTAAGTTATTTAAAGGATATATTTTGTGCAACTGGCATACCATCACTTTGGCATAATCTTGATGAAATAAATAAATTTACCCTAGTTTGGTCAGTCATAAATATTGGGAGTGGTCTCTAACTGCAAACTGTTGAACTCTGTCCTCTTGTCTTAGCAGAAGGTATTAGTCAAATAAATCTCTTAAGGGATAATCTACTTAGATTTGATCCATCCACCTACTTCTAGTTCTCTTGTTCTTTGTTTCAGCTGAGGATCAGGTCCATCAGAGAGGTTGTCGCTACCTGTCTAGGGGCCCATTTTTTGATGACGGCAGACAGCTCCCATGCACGCTGCCAATAGTGCACTCATCCGACCCTGTCCCTGCCCCTGGAATTGTCCGGTGTAGAGACAGATCCTCGAGGCAGACGATGGCAGAGAGAAAACGCTGGGAAATGCTGGAAGAATCTGAGCAGAAGGGTAACTGTTTGTGGAGAAGCTTGGTCTCTCTTTTGAACGCCTGCATTAAGGATTGGAAAGCTTGCAAAAGATTTGCTGACTACAGCTTTGGTTGACGATAGACTGGCAGTCAAATATCCGGAGGTAATCTGGAGTCATGGGCCGACTTCTGGGAAAGACAAAACTCTCTCGCCAATAGTAAAGGCGAGCACTCTGCAGCAGGAAGGCCAGGCAAGCTGAGCTGAATCCGGAGGGTCGCTAAGCATACTGGGGCTTATTTACAAGGCCCTTGCGCCACTTTTGCGTCATTTTTAACATGGGAAAAGTGACGCAAAAGTGGCGCAAGGGGCTTGTAAATCTGCCCCACTGTGTTTTGAGCTATGAGAACTTAATCATAGTCACCCCTGCTGGGACCAAACGCATTTTAATAGTGAGTTTCGGCGGTGGCATCTGCAGGCTAAATTCACACACTGGTCCAGAGGGAGGAGAGAATTCACTATAAGGACAGGGTATAAAGTTTATTAACCATCATGTTATGCGAAACCAGCGCAAAACTGCCAGTACTATAGCTGTGATGTAGAGTCAATCTACCCCAGACCCAAAAATGAAACGCAAGGTGTAACGTAATGCACAGCAGAGAATGGAACTTAAGGATAATGCTCTATTGGAGCTAGAAAGAGAAGTGACTGGCACCAGTTTAACAGAAAATGAGTAAGGGCCGGAGTCAGAAAGCGGAGTTGAGATATCAGAACTGCAGCTCCTGGATGTATTAATGGATCTTGATACATTAGATAATCATGAAGACAGCAACAGTAGCCCAGCTGGAAATATCGGTTCAACACGCCCCAAGCAATACCCCCTATTTGCAAAAACAAATTAGGTTACAGTCTGATCTGCAGGTGCACTCAGTGGGGCAGGGCGCGATGGTGAGAAAATGCCCCTCTCAGGGGGAGTATATTTCGGCCTCAGTAGAGCATACAAGACCTCTCTATGATGATAGACACTCAAACAGGAAATAAAAACATATCACAAAAGAAGGATGAAAGGGAAGAGTCAGTTTAAGATATGCTTGCCACCATACTCACGGAGATAAAAGACCTGAAATTGTCGCAAGCACAATAGCAATACTTCACGCAAGACTTGCAAAAATCGACGAAAATATGTCACTGATGCCGGAAAGACTGAAGGAGGTAGAAAGTCGAGTCTCAACCTTAGAGGACAAGGTGGTGAACTTGCAAAAGGAGATTATCCAGATCGAGAAGAGGAAAAGCCTGACTGAAAATAAAAGGCAAGATTTGAAAAATACAACAGATGCTCTCACCTTCACCTAGTGGGCATCCCAGAAGGATGCGAGGATACCCAAGTTCTGAAATGGTCTGAGACACTTCTGAAAAAAGCAATGCCCGAATTAGATGGAGACCTGACTATTACTAGAGCCCATAGGGTATCGGCTCAGAAATATGCAAATGCTAAATACCCACGTACAATACTTCTTAATTTTGCAGACTATAGAGTGAAGGAGCGCTTTTTAAATCAGGCTGTTATGAGGAGGACTTTTTCAATGCCAGAAGTGCCCCAATTAAAAAAAAAAATCAGACATATCAGCAATCACCGCAAGGAGACGTAGAGAATTTGTTAAAATGATTGACTTGTTTAAAGCTAAGGGGGTCAGAGCTTTCATAGCTCAACAAGCACAACTTTAGGTGTTAGTGAAATGCAATTTTTTCTTTTCAGTGATGTTGAGGAAGCACAAGTACTTCTTATGAAACTGTCCAACTAAAAATTTAAATCAATTGTTTAAATGTCAACAGAGGGGCAGATTTACAAGCCCCTTGCGACACTTTTGCGCTGCCGTTGCGTCACTTTGGTGACGCAACGGCGGCGTAAAAAATGCGGCAAATTTACAATGTGACGCATCTAGGGAGATGCGTCACGTTGTAAAGCCCTGCGTGACATTATACCTGCGTCAGGTATAATGTATGCAGGGTAGGCGTTCCCACGCAGGAAAGCCTCGTAAAAGTGACGCAGTGAAATCTACACGATTTCACTGCGTGACTTTTAGGACGCCACTGCGTCAAAACCTTACGCCTGCTTGAAGCAGCCGTAAGGAGTGACGCAGTGTATTGGGAATAGGCCGCAACACTCATTGCTAGAGTTGGGTCGTGCTTGCGACACGACTTCAGCAATGCGTGACTTTTCCGCCAACAGATGAGTCAGAATTTCTGACGCATCTGTCAATCCTTGCGCCATAGTGCGCCGTATTGTAAATACGGTGCATCTATGGTGGCGCAAGGGTTTTTCACGCAGGTGCAGGGAAACTGACACATCTATATAGATGCGTCAGTTTGTTGTAAATCTGCCCCTAAGTATTTTGTCCGTAGGGGACAAAACAATAGTAAATATTGGATATGATGGGGCGAGGGAGGGGGGGTCCTTTCCTAGAAATAGATTCAAGAGGAAGGAAGGGGTGAGCGCACAAGGGTGCAATACAATGGCACCAAAATTCAGGGGGAGGAGGGACGGAGGTGTGGGCAATTCTTTCGTAGGAGGGTGCACGGCAGGGTGTTGGAGGGTGGGCTTGGACACAGCAAGAGAAAAAATCGGAGAGTACAGAGGCACCAGGGTTGATAGGTAAATTGACGATAGTGGAAAGTAGAGATAGCCAGATTAGAGCTATGTTGGAAAAGACCAATGAAAGAAAAAGAAGTGGTGGAAAAAATTGCCCAAGTTATAAAAGCACAAAGGAGAAAAGATGGGAAAAAGGAAACAGAATGTGTGTAGCAACAGTTTTCGACATAGGCAGTTTTCTAAGACATGAGTTGCATAGATAAAGAGAACCTGAAGATAGTATTGTTTAATGATAAGGGCCTCAATAATAATCGAAAGGCTCAGGCAATAGACATATGGTTGAGAGGGCACCGCCCAGATATTATATTTTTACAGGAAACACATTTTTTAAACAAAAACGATAACACAAGTAAACTCTTTAAGCACTGGGCTGGCTCTCAATGTCTCTCAAATGCGAGGGCAGCGCAAAGGGGAGTTGCAAGATATGTCCACAAACATCTGCCTTTTCAAGTAGTCTTCACTCAGGAAGATACAGAATGGAGATGGGCTATAATTAGGGGTACATTATATAAAACAAGATTGTCTCTAGCTACAATATACGCACAAATATTAGACAACCCTACATCCCTAAGGGAACTGAAAGAGGACCTAATTAACATTCCGGGCCTAGTGGTTATAGGAGGGGACTTTGATCTATTGCAAAATCCGGAATTAGATTCCTCCATTCATGGTCGTAAGCAAAACAAACCATGAATGTTTAAAGCATTGGAAGATTGTATGAGCGAATTAAAATTAAAAGATCCGTGGCAAAATAAACAGCACAAAAACGCTAATTTTCATGTTTTTTGGCTAAATATAATTCTGCCTCAAGATTAGATTATTTTTTAACCTCCTACAGCTTGGATTTAATTAAATATGAGCATATACAAAATGCTTTTTCTGACCATGCTATGGTCAGAAAAATGGAAATTACGGGGATTAAGATAGAAAGACAAGTGGGAAGATGGACTTTTGATAAAGTCAACTTAGAGGATGAGGAATGGTGCACATAGGTAAATAACGAGATGGTAAATTATTTTAGGACAAACACCGACACTGCCCGAGTAGAGAATGTGTGGGAGGCATTAATGGCAACCATCAGAGGATATATCACCACTAAGGGGACACAAAAACGAAAAGTGCTATCATTACAGAGGTGGAAGGTGGAGAATGAGCTTCATCAGGCAAGTGTTATGCTTATGCGTGCTAAAACAGTGGTACATGACTCAATTTAGACTAGCTAAATTAAATATGCAAAAATATTATTACGTACAGAGTTATACTGCCACCTCCGCATATCTTAAAAAAATCTATGAAAGAAGCGAATACGCGGATAAATTGCTTGCTTGCAATCTGGAGATCGTCACGAAAGTAATAGGATTTCATCCTTAATAGATATAGAAACCAAGGTACATTTAACAAATCCCCTAGAAATACAGAATGCCTTCCTTGAACATTATGAAAAAATATATGGCCTACATTGTCAGACAGATACGAGACAGCTGAAGCTATTTTTAAGTAAGCTCCCAATTCCACAGCTGAAGAGTGGCCAAGTGAAGGAGTTGATGGTTGATTTTGTTGCAGGGATTCTGCACCTACAAAGAACTATGCGCAGGAAAACAGGACCTCGGTGTATAGGGGTGTACCAACCTACCACCTTAGTGCCCAAAATCCCCAAACCGACTAGCTATAGTGTCTCATTTGTTCACTTCCAAAATCACGAAGCTACAAATGATTAGACAACCCAGAACACAATACTCCCGACTCTCTCAGGAATCGCGGTAGCAAGACATACCCTTTCACTCACTCACTCGTACTTGTCCACAATAAGAATGGTCAGAGTCACGGTTATAGTTCAAAATGTTTATTTTAACTATCGTGCTCTATAATGCAGTATATGATCCACTACCAGCAGCGAAATGCATAAACTTAGAACAATTAGCATTGTTACAATTCCATAGAATATAAAGGGGTATATCATCATATACAGACAGTGGAAAATGGACTATAAGGCCTAACCACCTGTTGTGTAGTTCCTATATATAACCTATACAGAATCTGCTAGTTTGGATAACATGAACTGTGGGCTTGGTGGCAGACTGACTCTGAGCACCCCCACCGAAAATGTTAGCCTGTTTGCATTAGCTATCGCACAGTGTCACTAGTGTCTCCTTTTATCGGGGAGAGAATAGTTTCTAGCAACCTCAGAACATGACAACCCTGATCTCTCAGGATCGTGGAAACAATATACTACTTTTCGCTCAGTCACTCGTGCTCACTTATTCGGTCTCAGGAAGTTACACAGAAGAAGCAGTCGGGCGTGTTACAATAAGTATTTATTGTACAGTTGTTCTTCTAGTGTAAAATAGATGTGCTGCAATAATTGTGAGACAGTAGCAGATATATATAATCAGCAGTATAGTGAATACAAATGGATAGTACAGTTCTACCATTTTGCAATAATCATAAATTCATACATAGATATAAAATGCATGATAAAAGAGAGCGCGTACTCCTACGATGCCTATCTAGATGTACCTTATGTGTACTTAGCATGTGAGTAGGTGTGAAGCCAAGAATCCTTCTAGGATTTGGTCGAACCCCATTATCTGGCGAGAGAGTGTGTGGGACCCCGTCCTGGTCTCGAGTTGGACACACCGCGAGGGATGTGTTAGACCACTGTCAGCTGGAGCGTCTGCATGCAGGAGCCTCAGCGTCTCTGGTCAGTGTGTCGGCCTGGAAGTCTCGGTTCCCTCTAACTAACACTAGCAAGATGTGTGGTATTTATGCAGAAAGTATCTAGGGTTCCTTTGTCCCTTGTTTCTTGTTTTAGCCATTGTTGGGTTTAAGGATGACGTATGGGATGAACCTTGTACGTAGATATTATGCAAGTGGTGTAGCCCCAGCCTGGTTTCCCAGAACCCTTATGAATATTCATTCATACTGTGTGAGTCTATTGATGAAGTTATAGGACCCTATTGTTCAGGGAGAAGCCCTCCTTTTGTGCCCAGGACTAGAACTAGGTAAAGGTTCAATCCTAAAAGGTCCGTTACTGTGTAGTATAGGGGAGGAAATGTAGGTGAAGGTGTAAGATATTACCCGGGCCTATATTAGGGTACCTATATGAAACATAACACCCACTCCTCTTCCGAATAGTCAACAATGATACAATGTCATCAAACTATTCTCTTTACAAGAGAAAAGCGCATAAAAATTATAAAAACATTTGTCGTAAAATCATTTAAAAACAGTTTTAAGAGGTGGAAAAAGATGAAGATAGAAAAATCTTTTACTTCGAAAATCAGTTTTTGGGGATTGAAACTTAAGCCGAAGTTCTAATTGAGTTCGTTTATATAAGTCGAACCACTACAAGCGTCAGAAGTCCATGCTTTTCCAGCGAAAGTGTCAATTTACAGGAAATGTTCCAAATTTAGTTGAGTTTTGGAGAAAAAGAAAAACTGAATTCTTTCCCAGCACACGATGAGCCAATTATAGATTAAGTGTCCTGGCTGGGAGACGCAACATCGCCATTGCTTGCCGCTGCGGGGGACGGTCCTTGCAACACCTTGCAGAGTACGTCCATGGAGCATAAATGATATTCAGAGCTGCCAATAGCTGGTGTAGAGGCAGCCAGTGCTGTTGTCGAAACCTGAGTGCTAGTGGAGGAGCTGATACTCAACCCAGTTGTAAAAGGCACCTGCGGATTCTCAAGGAATGCAGTCAATAATATAGGAATACGCTGGGGACATTGCTGAGCTTGGGCCCTCAGAGGTTCCAGCCTGGTATTTAAGTCCGCAGGCATGTCCGTTGCAAGTGTCAGACAGAGATCCAACACGCATTCTTCACCGCAAAACAGGCATCGGAGAACAGGAAAGATGCAGTCCATCCAGACTGGTCTAAACGATAGGAACCAAGAGGCACTCAGTTCCCGTAGGCGAGGTGTGCCCAGATGCTGTACCATGCGCTCACGGTATTTGCTCTCCAGGAGCGCTTTTGCCATCTCGTTGGTAATTGGGCCGTCCATTGCGGAGCAGAAAAATGACAATCAGGATTCCTGCGATAGAAAGCAGGATCAGCGGAAGACCTCCAAAAATGCTTCCCAATAAGGAGTGTATAAAATTTGGAATAACTCCGAGGATTGTCTGAAAGGTGCTTAGAAATCCTGACCCTATGGTCTTAAATAGGTGTACAATACCACTCGTATCAGACATGTTAAAGATACGACCCACCATTTCTGCGAAATGAAAGGGGTAGTTTGTACATATAAGTGCCTGTATCTCAGTCGAGGTCCTTGCGATTTGAAGATCAAAGGTCTCTCGAGCGGAGTATAAGGGTACGGTTCGTTGTAAAAGCATGGCTTTCAGTCTGCTCAAAGTATCAAACTGTATAAAGGAAACATTCAATGAAGACCATAACAGCGCCTCCCTGACTGTATTTATTGGGGGAAACAATACTTGCACACAGCAAGTAACCCTGGAGTTCACAGTGACCAGATAAGCAATGCCAGGAAGCATCCCACAGCAACCTTGATCGTTCAACATCAAGTAACTCCCATTCGAGAGCAGCTCGAATACCGGTGTAATCACGGCTGCTGGAGTCCCTTCCATGTGGCAGGACAAGTTCGCCACTGAGCCATTACAAGCTCCATGCAGGGAAATATCCTGGCACATGAGAGAACCGCTTAAAGCGTTCTTGCAATTTGTACCTCTTAGAAACACTTCTCGATCCCCACTCTGGCATCGAAATCTGTATGGTAACTCCCAAGATTCCTTAATGTATTCCTTACCCATTTTCTCATATTTGCCTGCCTGCCTTTGCTCAAGGCAATATTGAAACTGAAAAGTAGTGACCGGTAGAGTTATATGGCCATGGATTAGCCATTCCGTTGATGGTGATTCTGCTACCGTAAATGGTAATCTATCCAGCTTTTCAATGCACAACATTGTATATTTCGCTCCCCTTTGTGCCATTTCTACCTGTTTATCTGTTAGATTGTATTCAGAAAACAGAGACGCACTGTTGATAAAACGCCAAGGCACATAGCCTTCACACAAAGATTGCAGTGTCCAGCTTAACGACATAATAGAACATAACTGAGATTGCCCTTGTTGTAACTTGGCCAAATCTTGTTCCAGTATGTCTATTGCAGAAGATACAATGTTGCCCAAGGAATATATCCTGGAGGTTAAAGTAGTTAACCCATTATCCACTACTGCTAATGCTTTTTCTAAGTTAATATGCTCTATTTCCTGTATCCTCTCTGCGGCCTCTTGTTGGGATATTTTCCAGTTTTCATTGTAGGCAGCATAAATGCCAGCATATATGAAACGTTTCTGGCGGGGTTTCCTGGGACCTAATAAAAAATCCCTAAGATCCATGTCTTGTGTGAGTAAAGATAACTGTTATTTCACTTCTGTGAGTGTTGAGGTCTCTAGCCAATCAAGGCACAACTTCCCAACACTGTAGGATGTCACTACCCCTGGATGTTCTCTTTGTACATAGCGTGGGTCTGGCCTGTGGATTTTAAACCCTTCGGTTATACCCCAGAATCTTTTCTGACATGTGTTTGTGTCTATGGGCCAAACCACCCATTTTTCCCAATAAGGGTCTGTTCTATTGTACTATAAAATGTCATTTAGTGTTGCCCAATCTTGTGAAGTTAAATTTTGCCACCCCTCCATCTGTGATGGTGTTGGAAACCGAGGTGTGTTCAGGTCCTTGTTTTTGGCTAGTCCAAGACAGGACGTCTGTTGCACAGTGTCATTTAGGAAGATCATCTGCTGTGGAATGAGGCATGCTCTAAATAGCGCTCCTGTTCCCTGGACTTGCCAGTCTCTAGAACCCCAGACTGATTTTAAGTCTATTGTGTCCTTCCATAGGTCAAAACCCTGTTCAGACAATTGGGTGATAAAGGAAGCAGAGTATATCTGTTTGGTGTTTGTTAACATAATTTTCAGTGCCGATGTCGGTGTAACCTTATAATAATATGAGGTCGGGTCAGTGGTGTTAAACCCTGAAAAATATGAAAATTTCTGTGCAAATGTTTGCGAACTACTTTTAGGTGGTGTAGGGCAATGTTCCCGCTGGTGGTACTCAAAAACATTTTTAGGTGATATAGATTTGTGTAGGAAATGATGACCATAATGTTGATAACAGTACAATGTGTCGTAGTCTGAAGTACCTTCTAACATTTCATTGTTCAGAAATGCAGCAGTTTTCTCTAAGTCAGACAACATGTTATTAACAGTTTCAGAGTCCCAATGATCTGAAAATGTACTGGAGGTAATGATATCACTTAATGAAATTTTAAATACATGAGAAATTTTTAAAAGTTCAATAGGACCGAATGTTTCTAAATCAACCTTGTCCCAAACTATACAATCCGGTATAGGAACTGCTGTAATGTTTACTGATGACAAGTCTCTCTGCTCACGATGGGACGATTGATGTGGCTTCAGAATCAAATTAACTTTTTGTGTTGCGGAGCTTTGTTGAAGGTATCGTCCATTAATAAGCATCCTAAAAGTTATAACTAAGCCTAGCCAGAAAAGAAAAAATAGTATCCCAGTAATTACCCATAGTGCTACCCAAGGCGATACCAGGTAAGTCTTTTTGAGAAAGTTCAGAAAGTCTTTAGCTTGCTGTTAACGTGATTTTTGGGCTGGCATCGTTTCAGGTTCACTGGATCCAAAGAAAACGTATCAAAGTTCATGAAGTAGCCAGAAGCAGTTCGATCAATTGTAGGAATTGCATCGGGATTTGTTGAAATCGCATTTTGCTCTTGTCGAGGCATGTTGACGTAGACGTCTGTATTTGGTCTAATTGCAACTTGTGTGTTATTTTGAATTGAATTTTGAAGATGAACTTATGGTTCAAGGGGAACGAGTTCCATAGCATTGTTGCATAGTCCTTCATTCCATACAGGAGTCTCTTTAAACGTGATGAGTCTTTCTGTTTGAACTTCTTGCATAGTAGCTAGAGGAGGGCATCTGCTACTGTGGAGTCCACGAGGCCTACATAGTGTGGTTTGATTAAGTCGATTGAGACAAATCTTTTCTCCTTTTTTCCGGCAAGAGGCGGAAAAAGTACAGTTCTTGTTCCTTGAACTGCTAGGACAGGTACAGGCTTTCTGTATGATGGTCCAAATTCTTTTTTGTCCGCTATTTTTTCTCTGACCAGATCCCCGACCTTTGGGATCCAGACAGGTCTTGCCGTGTTTGCCTTGACTTCCCCAGTGGCGGTCTGTTTCAGGTGGACGTTACTTTGTTGTGTCCTGGATTCATTTAGATCCTGTAAAACAGCCAAACGATCATGGATATCAAATGGTTTCTCATCCGCCACTGCGCCTTCACAATCAAGATCAGGTACCCACATTCTTGTCCCAAATAGGACCTCGTAAGGAGTGACACCCCCTAGAGAACTTCTTGGTGGTTATTGAGTGCTCGCTGTACCCCGAGAGATGATTGACCCAACTACCGCCCTTGCCTAATACCCTAGCTGTTAAAGATTGCTTTAAGTCCCGGTTTTTCCTCTCCACAACCGAATTTCCCTCAGGATGGTACGGAGAGGAGTACCACAATGCTACGCCCATACCTTCCATGGCCTCTTTGTAAGCCCGAGAGCTAAACGCCGGGCCACGGTCAGAATGTAATGTACCAACTGCGTATGTCCCGATAAAGACTCGCATATCTTTTATAACAGTTCGAGCGTCAGCCGAGCGCTGAGGCCAAACCCATTGGAATCTTGAGCATGAATCCACTGCAAACATGATATACTTGTAAGCCCCATCTGATTGTAAGGGGCCGCAGTGGTCCAGATATACACAAGCAAGAGATCTGTCTGATTTTAATAACGGTGTCTGTGCCGGGCGTGCTATGGTGGAGCCTTTCATCTGCTGGCAGATGTCACATTTCAAGACATAGTCCTTTGTTTGCTTTGTTAGACCTGGCCACCAGTAGCGCTGTTTCAACAATGATATAGTCGCTGTAACGCCTGTATGTGCAGAGCCCAAACCCTCATGTGCTGCTAGAATTAAACCTTGCCTACGATCCATATTTGGTATTACTCTGTTCCCCACTCCAGGAATCTGAGCATATGGAATGTTGTTCGCATCTAACTTGTAGGAGTACTTGAGTGGAATATCTTTGGTACTGCTCTGCTGTTTTTGCTTGAAGCAATGACAGTGACCATAATCTCACCGTCTATCCTCGTTTTTGAACGAGTGATTGCAGCTACGGAAGCCGTTCGTACAGCCCCCTCCGCGGCTTCATCAGCCAATGAATTCCCTTCAACGTGAACGCCATCACGTTGATGACTCAGTGTATGAATCACGTGAGCCCTTGGTAGTTCGTTCTTCAACTCAACTACCTGTTCCCATAGCATTTTATGCTTAATTGTGCCACCTTTTGCGTCTTTGAACCCGTTTTGTTCCCAATGATGTAAATATTCATTGTATGATTGTACACAGTAAAAGGAATCACACACTATAAGTGTGGGGGATTCTTGATCCGTATTCACCAGTGCTAGTATTAGTGCTTTTAATTCTGCCAACTGAGCCGTGCAGTCTCCTAGAGATTGCGTTTTGGTGTAACTTGGATGGAATTTTCCATCCCGCATGCGACCTTTAATAATTGCACATGCTGCGCTGTATTGTTGCTTACTCCCTATGGCTGGTTGAGCAGATCCGTCAGTGTAAATAATATATTCATACTGATCTAGAGGTAAGATTTCGTTTGGTAGAGGATATTCTTGTTCGTATTGCAGGAATGCCTGGGTTTTTAGACTTGGATCAAATCTGTATTCAACATCTGTTGCAGTAAGGGAATTAGCCCATTGTATCCATCTCGGATGTAAGGCTTTAGCATTTGGAATGCTAGCTTTTGTAACAGCTTCTAAAGCTGGTACTGGGGTCACGACTATTATGCGTTTTCCCTGGGCGAGGGCTCTTTCTCTTGCTACAGCGGTCTGAACTGCTGTCAGGATTTTTTCTGTTGAAGTGAAACGCATTTCTGCGTTTGTGTACAGGTGAGATTTGTAAGCGATTGGTACTGTTTCTCCTTCATTGAAGGTTAAATAAGTGTACCCGCATTGACCCGCTATTACACGGATCACTAAAGTGCATACGTTGTCTCTCGTCTGTAGGTGTTTTGAAGCTATCATGTCTTCTTGTAGTGAACGTAGGATGTTTGTGTGTTCCTTTGTCCATTGTTTAACTGTAAAGTCAGGTTTTATTAAGTCGTAGAAAGGTTTTACTCTTTCCGCGTAATCCAAAATGTATGTTCTGCCGAAATTTAGGAATCCCAGTATTGATTGTAAATTTTTAAATGATTTTGGAGGTTGGAGCAGCGCACACTTTTCTAAAAAGTTAGCTGCCAGACTTTTCCCTTCACTTGACAGCTCATATCCTAAAAACAGGACATTGAGGTGGGCGATTTTTGATTACTTAAAATTAAATTTGTAGCCCTCAGAGGCGAATCCCATATTTATGGTGCTCACCCTGGTCAAGTGTCGTTTTAAGACATCGTCCGTCAGATAAATATCATCCACATAGGACAATGCTTCCTCATCAAAATTTTGGAGTAATTCAGTTACTCTTGCTGAAAATACCCCCGGGCTATTCTTATACCCTTGAGGGAAATGACAAAATTGTCGCTGGGACCCCAATGCTGAGAATGCGGTCAAATACCTGCTTTCAGGCGCTATATTTTGGCAGAAAAATCCATTTGAGATATCAAGTGTAGTTTTGTCTTTTTCTGCACAATGTTATTCATTAATTGCGGCACTGTGTGCGTTTTGGACAACGAATGTCTTTGTGCATGTGTTTAAATGTCTGTAATCTAAAACTAGACAATATGAGTTGTCCGGTTTTGATACTGGAAATAAAGGATTGTTCATTGGTGAGGTGCATGTTTCAATCACCCCTTGGTATTCAAGTTGATCTAAGATCTCCCTGACCTGTTTTTTAGCTTTTTGCTTTATTGGATATTGTCTCTGTGCATTTGGCGAAACGTTTAACGGGATCACGTGGTGGGTTGAATTTTCATCCCATCCAGCATGATTTTTGTACAATGCTGGAGCTAGGGCAGCTGCCCACTCCTGTGCCAATGCATGTTTAATATGAATGAGAACGAGGTCAGGAAATGCTGGAAAAATTACTGTTTCTCCCCTAGGGCACTCCATAATGAATGCTGGTGGCCAATCTTGTTCAGCTAGTAGGATGTCATAACCAGATGATAGGTTTTCCCAAAAGAGACCTTTAACTTTCCTGGGCTTGTCCCCCTCAATTTAGAGTGTTATTTCGTGTAACTTATGTGGGACGCTTACCCTCGTATCTGGTGTTTCCACCGTGATGTAATCATTCAAGTCCGCTCTCACCAGAAATTCCATCAGGTTCTGGCGAACTATCGTTACTTCTGCCGCGCTGTCTAGCATCGTCTGAGCCCATTCCCCGTTTAGAAGTTGTGTCCTCAGAATTCTGGGCATGTCTGATCTTTATGCCTGCAACTTTCTTCTTCTTAAACTGAGGTTTTGATTTTGGCTTTTCTTCTTTTTTGGAAGTATAGTCTTGAGCGTGCTGCTTGTCTCTGGACTTTGTACGCTCTTCTTTGTGTTCTGACCGTCCTTCTCTCTCAGAGTTTTTCGTCAAGCCCTGAAAGGAACTAGAGGAATGTGTATCAGTATCCTGATACCTATCAGGTTTCCTAATATTATCCCTATTCCTGAGGTTATACCTCTTTTCAGAGAGCTCCTGTGGAGGAGATCTACCTCGGGATTGAGATCTATTTCCTTTAAAGTTTTGTTGTTTTTTATTATCCCACTTCTTTTTAGAAGAAGCAGGTGTCTGCTTGGAAGTGTCCTTTTCAGAACTGCCCATCAGTTGTGGTTTTAATGCTTTCCCACCTAAACTGTCTCTGCCTAATTCTGCATATGCAATTTCAATTATTTTGGGTAGTTCGTGTTGTTGATCTACCGGACTGAACTCCCTTAGGCTTTGGCGGATTGCCACTGAAGCTGCTTCCCCTTTAATATTAGCTAGTATTATGGCTGATACCTGGTAATAGTTACCTAGTAACTTCATCCCTAAGTTTAGGGCAGGTTCTGCTCCGTACTCATTTTGTATTTGTCTTAATACATCTGGTACTACAGCTAGAGAAGGAATACCATGAGTTCTGGTATATATGGCAGCAATTACTGTGCCCCAAGTGGTACAATCTTCTACTTGTGGTGTTATCCCCATGGGCAAGCAGATCGTTAACATTCTGTGTTTATCATATGGGGTAGTATTTGGGAATACTGCCTCGAGCTGAGTTTTTTTCTGAGCTACCCAGAATGGCATTTGTTCACGTTTCGTGGGCATTTTACCCATTACTGCGTGTAATGTTTGTGGTGTGATTTCAGTTGCTGTACCCTGAGACTGAGTACCATTTGCTGCAACTGTTGTTGGTTGGACTGTGAAAGTCCTCATGACAAATTGTGTCAGGTTTCTGTAGATTTTAATTAAATCTTTGTGTTGTATGAGTAAGTCTGCCTGTGGCATTGTGTCAATGTTAGGATGTGGTGTATAGGCCGCTAATATTGGCCATGTCGCCCACTCGCCTCCGAGCGGGCCTAATCTTACTCTATTTCTTATGTGGGGTAGGGCGCCTTTAAACCTGTATAATTGTTCCTGGTACGTGAGTGGAACCTCTATGTCCTCGAACAGACCATATTCCACTGGTGCATCTCCTTCTGTATAGTAGTGAAATGTCTGTGTTCTTGCATCTGCTGCTGGGAATGTAACCCACAAATAAAATACCTCTGTTTTATTTGATTCGTGTGCCTCAATCACGAAAACTACTAAGCCACCCCTAGCTTGTAAACCATTTTCTAACAGTTTCAGGGTGATTGTATGTCTGAACTTAAGTGCAATTTGAATTGCGTTTAAATCTTCTTCTCCGTCTGAGATGTGTAGGTTTACTACTGGGTCATCTCCTGTCTCAGTCATTTTTGTAAAGAAGAAGTTTGTTCAAGGGAACTAAGATAAGGTGTTATGCACAATTTTAGGAACACTGTGTCCTTCAAGCTTGATTAACCAACAGCTAATAAATAGGATGTGTTTGCCTACTCGGCTGTGGCGGAATTTGTGCCTACCCACTCCAGACGTCTCTGGCGTTTTGTGAGTAGGGGTCTCTGAGAATTAGCATGACTGAACTACTCAGATTCTACTGTTAAATAAGTACCCAACCAACGTTGGGCGCCATATCGTGTAGTTCCTATATATAACCTATACCGAATCTGCGTGTTCGGATAACATGAACTGTGGGCTTGGTGGCAGACTGACTCTGAGCACCCCCACCGAAAATGTTAGCCTGTTTGCATTAGCTAGCTCACAGTGCCACTAGTGTCTCCTCTTATCGGGGAGAGAATAGTTTCTGGCAACCTCAGAACATGACAACCCTGATCCCTCAGGATCGTGGAAACAATATACTACTTTTCGCTCAGTCACTTGTGCTCACTTATTCGGTCTCAGAGAGTTACACAGAAGAAGCAGTCGGGCATATTACAATAAGTATTTATTGTATAGTTGTACTTCTAGTGTAAAATAGATGTGCTGCAATAATTGTGAGACAGTAGCAGATATATATAATCAGCAGTATAGTAAATACAAATGGATATTACAGTTCTACTATTTTTCAATTATCATAAATGCATACACGAATATACAATGCATGATAAAAGAGAGCGCGTACTCCTACGATGCCAATCTAGATGTACTTAAGTGTACCTAGCATGTGAGTAGGTGTGAAGCCAAGAATCCCTCTAGGATTTGGTCAAACCCCATGACATGGCGAGAGAGTGTGTGGGACCCCGTCCTGGTCTCGAGTTGGACACCCCGCGAGGGATGTGTTAGACCACTGTCAGCTGGAGCGTCTGCATGCAGGAGCCTCAGCGTCTCTGGTCAGTGTGTCAGCCTGGAAGTCTCGGTTCCCTCTAACTAACACTAGCAAGATGTGTGGTATTTATGCAGAAAGTATCTAGGGTTCTTTTGTCCCTTGTTTCTTGTGTTAGCCATTGTTGGGTTTAAGGATGACGAATGGGATGAACCTTGTATGTAGATATTATGCAGGTGCCCCAGCCTGGTTTCCCAGAACCCTTATGAATATTCATTCATACTGTGTGAGTCTATTGATGAAGTTATAGGACCCTATTGTTCAGGGAGAAACCCTCCTTCTGTGCCCAGGACTAGAACTAGGTAAGGTTCAATCCTAAAAGGTCAGTTACTGTGTAGTATAGGGGAGGAAATGTAGGTGAAGGTGTAAGATATTACCCGGTCCTATATTAAGGTACCTATATGAAACATAACACGCCCTCCCCTTGGTAAGGTGTCTATTATATAAAAGAAGATCTCTGGGCTTTGTCAGCAGACCCCCTACCTTAGTGCCTAGATGGAAGCTTTACATCATTGGAACTGCATAGCTCTTCTCCCTGGAAAGGACCCTCTCCAAGTGTGTGTCAGAACAACCTGCATCCCTGTAATATCAAAGCACGGGTTTCCAGTAGCACAGCTGCGTTAGCATGTTTTGTCTAGATGCTAGGGACTAACCAGAACAAAATAACAAAGGGGCATTGTTTATTGACCTTGCACATCGTGTTCAGACTAAACTTCAAGAACAGGCAGAGAATGCAGAAAGCAGACAGTTCTCATGTGAAAGGAACAAACAGAGTCTTACAAAACAAAGTCGTATAGTAACGTGCGCAAAAGCAGCATCGTGGCAGCCGTGCTCATGCTAACTTAGCAATGTCGACAATGACCCTAACGGCCATATAACAATTTCTCTCTAGATGAAGTAGAGAGGGTGGTAAAATCTTTGGCTAATGGTAAATCAGCTGGGAAGGATGGTATTCCTTCAGAATTGTATAAAAAATTTGCACCAACTCTGAATATAGAGATTCTAAAGCTTGCAAATTATATATTTAAGGGAGGGTAGCCCCCGCCTTCGTTTAGAACTGCGATGGTAGTAAGTGTTCTAAAGAAGGATTTAAAAAAAGGAAAATATTAACTCCTATAGGCCGATCAGTCTACTAAATGTGGATTATAAGATTTGTGCTAAACTCTTGGCTAATCGATTAAGTAGAGTTATAGACTCTGTAGTTCAACCCGATCAATGTGGATTTGTTGCAGGAAGGCAGGTATGTAGAAACACAACTTTTCTTATTGAAGCCCTAGATTTTATGACACAAAATCAAGTGCCCGCCCAAGTGATGTTTTTAGATGCTGAAAAGGCACTTGATCGAGTATGTTGGGAGAGCCTTTTTATGATTCTAAGGGAGTTTGTGCTTCCAGATAATTGCAGTAGTCAGAAGCATGTTTTCGGGATTTGCAAAGAATTTCAAGCACTAGGCAGATACAAGATAAATAAGCTAAAAACTGAGGGGCAGATTTACAAGAAAGTGACTTTTGGCTGACCGCACTGAGTCACTTTCAAAGCACAGGGATGCGACATCTTTACAACAATATGTTGCATCTCTGTGCTTTCCGCTGCGCTGGCGCACAAACTGCTGCCATGCGCCGGCGCAGGCACCCTTGCGCTATGGTGCAAGGATGCCTGCGTCATGGGGAGATTGTTTTTGTTCAGGAAGAGTTCCCTTCCTGCACAAAAACAATCTGAAATGCCGTTTTTCAACTTCTATGTGTGCTGAATTAGCACACATAGAAGTTGAAAAAAGTCATTGTTTCAATGAATGTTTATGTGCAGGAAGGGACACCTTCCTGTACATTAGACAATCATTAGAGGTGATTTCCGCTTTCTTTTTGTGCTGCAGAATGCAGAATGCAGCACGCATAGAAATAGAAAAAAAACGAGGAGAAATTAATACATTTCTCCTTGTTGCTCCTCCCTACGCCTCCCCTGGGGAGACGTAGCATTCACACGCATTTCCAGATTTACGAGGAATCGTAAATCTGGAAATGTATCTGGTTCCATGGGTGTTGCGTGGGAACACCCACAGCAACACCCATGGAACAGCCCTTTCACGCAAAGTGCTGCGTGCAAAGGGGCTATATTTACAAGGACAGGAAAAGTCACGCAGGGTGGCTTTTCCTGTCCTTGTAGATATGGAGCAGTAAAATGCGCCACCGGTACGTCACAAAAAGTGACGTACCGGTGGCGCAAGGGGCTTATAAATCTGACCCTGAATTTTATTATGTAACTGCTCACAAGATACCCTAGTGCCAGAATTTCAACACTTATTCAATGAATGCCCAAAACGGATCTTAGGGATTTGGGTTTCTGAAAATGAAAACGACTTGTATGCATTAAATTATGCTCCATTAAATCATAAGATTAAGACAATGTTGGCAAAATGGCTATATTCACCAATTTCATCAATGGGGCGTGTGGCCTTAATTCGTATGTCGATACTGCCTTTATGTAACTTTCTGTTCTCTGCTGTACCATGTGCTTTACAGATGACATTTTTTAAAGAGCTAGAGAGTTTATTCTCAACATTTATCTGGGCAAATAAAATACCAAGATTAGCATTAGACACTTTATATAGACCAACTCAGGAAGGAGGCCTGGCTCTCCCAAATATTAGGGAATATTACTATGCGAACTTTGCACATAATACTTTTAGATTGTTTTAGATCCACTGAGATGCTGACATAGATAACTTTTTTTAGAAAGGATATTTCAAGAGTTAGATATAAGACCCTACAATGGCTAATTAAGCAGAAAACACAGTTATTTAAGTTTTATATTATACCATTTATTAGTGGGTCAACAAGCCTAACTGACATAGTTGTAGAAGATCGGTGTTTAATAAAGAAAAGTGTCGCACAAAAATGGGAAAGTAATGGTAATAGTACGATCTTTGATTTTGTCAATGAGGATGCCTGGAAGGACTGGGGGGACATTGAGCCTGGCATTAGATATGATAGGGATATATTAAAATGGTCATACATGCAGATTAGATACTTTTTAAAAGACATTGACTTGGCGATGCTTATGTATAGATTGGATCTTACAGAAGATTTGATAGAGTCTAAAACATGCAGATCTATCAGCTGCTGGATAATTATCTTAAGAATTAATAACGATAGGCAATTATATCTGAAAGCATGAGATAAATGCTAAGCTAAAGAAAAGATTCAACTTTCAGTAGCAGCCTGGGACAAGATCAATAACTACAATGCTACATTACTGAAGGGAGCAAATTTTAAAAGAATGCAATTTTATGCTAAATGGTAATTAAATAGAAGCCTGTTTTTTTGCACAAATGGTATCTTCAATTCCCAGATGCATGTTTCAGATGCCTATTCCAATGGGATGGCAGCTGGACCCACATCATATGGAACTGCCCGAGAAGAAATTGAGAGTTATTGCTCCCACAATTTGGAATCTGAGACACTTTTAGATGCCCAGACCGCTGTTTTAGGATATTCATCAGATATGTGCATTAGTGCAGATATGTGCATTAGTCCATTGCAGAGAAACGGTTATTTATTATTACACTTGTAGCCAGATCTTTGATATTACAGAACTAGCTTATGTAAGTCATTCCAACGCTTCAGGAGTTGACCCGCTACCTCGAGGAGAACAACATCCTGGACCCTTCCCAGTCTGGCTTCCGCAGCAACCACAGCACCGAAACCGCCCTCATCGCCGCCACCGATGACATCAGGACCCTGCTAGACAACGGAGAAACAGCAGCCCTCATCCTCCTGGACCTATCAGCCGCCTTCGACACGGTCTGCCACCACACACTACGAACACGCCTTCACGACGCCGGGATCCAAGAGAAGGCCCTGGACTGGACCACATCCTTCCTCTCCGGCAGAACACAAAGCGTCCGCCTCGCCCCCTTCCGATCCAAAGCCACCAAGATCATCTGCGGCGTACCCCAAGGCTCCTCCCTCAGCCCAACGCTGTTCAACATCTACATGGCACCCCTCACCCACGTCGCCCGACAGCACAACCTCAACATCATCTCCTACGCCGACGACACCCAGCTGATCCTCTCCCTCACCAAAGACCCTCACACCGCCAAAGCCCACCTCCACGAAGGAATGAAGGCCGTCGCCGAATGGATGAGTACCAGCCGCCTGAAGCTGAACTCGGACAAGACGGAGGTCCTCATCCTTGGTTCCAACCCTTCAGCATGGGACGACTCCCGGTGGCCAACATCACTGGGAACAGCCCCGACACCCACCGACCACGCACGCAACCTAGGGGTCATCCTCGACCCCACCCTCTCCATGACTAAGCAGGTCAACGCCGTTTCCTCATCCTGCTTCAACACCCTCCGAATGCTCCGCAGGATCTTCAAGTGGATCCCCACCGAAACAAGAAAAACAGTCATCCAGGCCCTCGTCACCAGCAGGCTGGACTACGGAAACGCCCTCTACGCAGGAACGACGGCTAAGCTCCTGAGACGGCTGCAACGCATCCAGAACGCCTCTGCACGTCTTATCCTCGACATCCCCCGACGCAGCCACATCACACCCCACCTGAGAGACCTGCACTGGCTCCCTGTCAACAAGAGGATAACCTTCAAGCTCCTCACCCACGCACACAAAGCACTCCACAACTCCGGACCAGCCTACCTCAACAGACGACTCAGCTTCTACACCCCCACCCGCCAGCTCCGCTCCACCAGCCTCGCCCTCGCCACAGTCCCCCGCATCCGGAAAACGACCGCCGGTGGCAGATCCTTCTCCCACCTCGCCGCCAAGACCTGGAACACCCTCCCCACCAACCTTCGGCAGACCCAAGACCTACTGGCCTTCAGAAGACTCCTCAAGACCTGGCTCTTCGATCAGTAGCAGCACCACCCCCCTCTTCCCCCAGCGCCTTGAGACCCTCGCGGGTATGTAGTGCGCTTTATAAGTGACATGATTGATTGATTGATTGATTGAGGAGTGGTTGAATAAAATGCGTAGGGTTGGGGAAAATGGAAAAAAGGTATGCCTTAAGATTGGGATCATACTCTAAGTACAAATTTATATGGGGATCCTTCTTTTAAAAGTGGGAAGAAAGTTGGAAGTATATGAAAATCAGGGCAGGTGCAATATAGATAAAATGTGCAATATAGATATAGGTTTTATATCCCAATGTCAAATAGGAATTCTCTAATAGAATCTACTTTCTCTTTTTATCCACTTATTGATGTAAAATTTGAGATGTGTAATAGGTAATGTGTTAGATTGAATATGCAGATATTATGTATGTTATATTTTAGGCACATTTTAAGTCTTATATATAAAATATTTATGATGTGGATTGTGTGATCGATGAACTCTCTGAAAAAAAAATATATATCTATCGAGTTTTATTGCAATGCGAGGCAGATGGAGCTTTTGACATATTTTTTTTTTACTCTGCAGAACACGGCAAGGGAAACCTGATTAGTGTTACTTCCGAAAGAAATGTTATCGTTCAGACTTTAGCTAAAGCCTTGAGTACATTTTGGTAGACTGACTTACAAAGGATGTGTTAGCAGTTTCAATGTATCTTACTTTGGAATGGAGATCACCAGCGAAGCTTAGAACTCTTTTATTATTAAAAAAGGAGTATATTTTGCGATAACAAGACGTAATGTTAACTGTTCCATGGAACATTTAATATCTATTTATGCCCTGAGAGTCAATAGAAGCAACAACTGTGCAAATACTGCTTTTGATCCTAGTAATATTGAGCATTAATGGTGTGAACTTATTAAAATGATTAATGTGCCATGGATGCTGCTGTTGTGTACAAAGATATTCCACTGAGATGGTGACATAATGGAATTGTATATTTTAACTTGGTATAAGAGTTTCATAATACATAGGATTCTGCAATCCCTGTATAAACTCTTGTCTAATTTCTTTATAATAGGCAAACTTGCGATGTACCTAGTTGCTGATTATAAAGAAAATATGTCAGAACTTAACTATAAGTTATTACAGTCGAATTCTGATGTCACAGTGACTGTTGACAGAGCCAGCAATTGAGAGGAAAGGCAGGTCAGGTCATGAAGCATAATTGAAGCAGCTGTTTAAACCAACAAAAATGATTGATTTTCTTTCTTCTGCCCTGTTTTGTATCTTACAATGACAAGCAGAGAGAAAATGATTATTTTTTGCACTTATTAAATAGTGAGAGAAAAGCTAGAACTTTCTCTATGTTGTACACATTCCTAGCTAGCGCCACTTTAAAAAAAAAAAAACCTAACTACTTTTGAACTGTTTCTAATATCTGTTTGCAACAAGCTTTTGAAGTGTTTAATTTTGCACTAGAAGTTTTATTTTAACGTTTCATGTTTGCCAACATGTTCACTCTTTCACATAAAAGAGCTTTGCACCCGGGGTTTAAGTGGTTTGTGAGAAAGGTGAAGGTGTGACCATATATTATATGGAATAAAGTACCCTTGGTGTACATAATGAGGATATTGCAAGTCACCTCAGAGTTCTATAACCTGATAAATTAACTCGGCCTACGGCCTCATTCCTCTATATGGTTATGGAACTCTTCGGGTACTTGCAATATACATATATTGTATGGCAGGGATACTTTATCTATATGCAATGTTGCATAAATTAATTCCATGGTTTGCTGATATGGAATTGCTTACATATAAAAATGAATATATGAATTCCTATGTCAGAAAATGGCTAATAGATTTAATGACAAAATAAATATTATACTGCAATCTCGAGTAGAAAAGATTTGCATTATGAGCTCTAGTATAATTCATATGCACCTGATGGTCACGTAACTTAACAGTGTACTAGCTGCATGTCAAGCCGAGCAATGTATCATGTCTACTTGCATGTCTACCCCTGATAATTTTGAGTGCTGCAATGTCATAGAGCAACCGTAATATTAATAAAAGGCAATACTTCTTTACACATTACCAAAGGTCGCAGCCGCATTTAGAGCATTTCATGCTGTTAGTTTGGAATACAAATGTCTTTGAGTAATTATATCGGGAAAGCCATTGGGAAAGCCCAAAACAACAAATTGGGAAGAATGCAGTTGAATAAAAAAGGATGAGGAATATGAATTGTACAACTAGAATGGTGTAGATCAAAGGAGTGGGCGACTAAACATCAAAAAGGAAAAGGCAGAAGCTAAGAGAAGAACATGGGGGTCCCTTCGTTTATAAAGGAAGATGTATTTTTCTCATTATATTATGACCACAATAGATTTGAATCACAATATTATATGGTGATATTATGGTAGTACAGCATTCACATCAAACAGACATTGTACCACATAGTGCATGTTATTATAATTTCAATGCACTTTCAACTTTGCATTTGTGGCAGGAGTTGTTTTTCTTCTGCCACACTGTGCAAATGTCATTCACTCATTTATGAATATAAGTTTTTATTTTGTCTTTTGACTTTTTTCCCGGGAATGAGGGGAAAAAGTCATACGGTGGCGTCATTATTTCCGCTTGAGGTTCGTTGACACTGAGCATGACAAATACTTAACATCTTTGCTCCTTATATAAAAGCAGCATCTAGTTTTATTTTTCCATGTATTCCTAAAGGGCATTCTATGTTGTATGGTGTTGTACTGCTCAAGGTAGAATTAAGAAGAGGTTCTGCAGCAAACAGACCTAACCTGGTAGAAACCCAATGATCTCTGATGTTGTTGAGAAGATGCTGACAAGGCTTCTACGACTATACACTCACCTCAAAAAATATGCCCATCATTTCCTGTGCAGTCCCAGTTATTGAAAGCCTATTCTGACTAGAAGCCAAAAAACAAGGTTGATACTGGAAGGTGCAAAATATGTAGCAAATGGTGCCCTTTACTGTACATTATAAGATTATTGCAAATCACTGAGGGGTTCTTTGAACACAGAGAGTCCAGAGGTTTTGGACTTGGCCCTCTCTCTGGGGTCATCCCCAAACATTTTGCCTTCACCCTCATGTTTTCTGAACCCATTTTTGTTGGCTTTTAGGACTCTGCTAACTTCACCATGACTAAACAGTGCTAAAGTGCTTGTGCTGTCTCCCCTAAACATAGTGAAATTGCCTTACCCGAGTAAAGTGGTACAACATATACTCAGGGCCTGTAAATTAAATACTTCTAGTGGGCCTGCAGCACTAATTGTGCCACCCACTTAAGTGTCCTTTTAAACATATCACAATCAAGCCTGTCATTACAGCCTGTATGCGCAGTATTAAACTGCCATTTCAACCTGGAAACATACAACTTTTGGCAGGCCTAAACCTTCCTTTTTATTGCATATAAGCCACCCCTAGAACAGGCCCCAAACAGCCCATAGGGCAGTGTGCAGTGTATTCAAAATGTAGGACATATACCTTTTTACTTTTACATGTCCTGTAGTGAAAAACTCTTAAATTCATTGCTCACTACTGCAAGACCTACCTCTCACAAGGGATAACATTGGGTTACCTTATTACATTCAATAAGTGACAACTTTTAATTGGGAGCAGGCAAGCATATCAAGCTTGGTGTCTAAAGAATTATAATTTAAATCCATTTTTAAAGGTAAAGTTGGATTTTAGGTTACAATTCTGAAAATGCCACTTTTAGAAAGTTGGTATTTTCTTGTCCTAACCACTGGGTCACATGACTAGGTGTAGCTGGCAGTTGTTCTTTGTGTGTTCCTCCCAGACAGTGAGACAAAGGGGAAATAGGTGTTGGAAAGAAGGGCCATCTCTTACTTGATGTGCGGGGGAGCTATCACCTTCCACACTTGCACATCACATAGCCTCTGCCTGAGCACACTCACAAAGAGTTTGACACTAGTCTTTTGTGCCCCCACACAAGCTGGGTTCAGGGCAAGGAGGCAGAAAATTCCAGACACCTCTGGGGGTGGAAACCTTAAGAACCTTCTCCTACTTCAAAGCTGGAACAAGGTGTAAATATTAGACCCTTAGAACCAACACCTCTGGACCTATGGAAGACTCAAAAGGACTGCTGTGTTGCTCTGTAAGAAGGACTGCTACTCTGCTGCCCTGCTGCCCTGCTGCCCTGCTGCCCTGCTGCCTGAGTGAGAAGGACTGGTCCTGCATGTTGAACCCAGGGCCACCAGAGTAAGGCCAAGGGCCAATCCGCTGGTCTCCTGATCAGAGAAACAGACAGAAAAGGCTCCAACCATCTTGATCCAGCACCAGGACTCTGTCTGCTGTGTAGCTTACCCCTCAAGTAAAGCCACCACAATCCTTGACCCTTGGAAATGGCCCTGAATGTGCTCTGCCTGCCCAGCAGTGGCTCATGGGCAAAACCGATGCAGAATGAGCATGGCACATCACCTCCCAGCCCTGCATTGGAACAGCGGTAAGACGTATCTCCGATGCAGAACCCCGCAGCACCTCAGATGCACTCCTGCGTGATGCAGCCTCGAAGCAGGACCCCACATCACAGCCCCACCGATCCTCCAAACTGCTGCTGAGTGACACAGCCTCTACGCAAGACCTCACAGCCATCTCTGTGCATCGCATCCTCGATGTGGGACACTGCACTGCTCCACAACCCAGATTTAAGGTACTTTGTAAAGTAGTCCTAAATTGGTCCCTGCATCCGGCCCATGTTCCATCTCAGTCGTCCTGAACTTGTGACTTTGTCCCGGTCCGGTGCAACCAGATAACCACAGTTGCTGCTTTGTGCTTCTGTGCACCTTTCACTTAAATCTCTAAAATTGCCTATCTTCGATCTACTGATTGTATTTTGGTATCAATTAATTTATTAAAATTAACTTAATTTTTTTTAATTGGTGTTGGATTTTTCTTGTGTTGTGTTTTCATTTTATTAATGTTTGAAGTCTTCCGTATATACTTTAAGCATTGCCTCGAAGTTAAGTCTGACTGCTTTAATGCCATGCTACCAGAGGGTTAAACCTTTGTTAATTTGGGGTTTTGTTTGTGTTTCACCCTGATAAGAATTTTGGTTGCTGCTTGAGTAGGGTTTCGCCCCCTCAACCAGTATCTCAAACTACTACATGAGCCTTTAGGATTTTCGAGTGTACATATACTACAAAGTGTAGGCTAACATATCACCACACCTTAAACAGGTACTGGAGTCACTAAAAAAAATATACACATCTGTATAAATTCTACTTGTAGTGACTTTATGACCATATTTGACATTTTGCACACTTGACGGAGACTGCGCAATCAGGGTGGTGATCTCCCTGTGGGAAAGTATTGGAAAAGAGTTTATTGAACTTAAAAAATAAATAGAAAACCTATTTCAATGTTAAATAGTAACATTAATTCCATTAAATATTAATTTTAAATGTAGAGATATATACAAAAAATCTACTGCATTAAGAATTTAATTTTAAATTAATGTAATTATATTGAATATCTTAAACTAAAAAAAAAAATCTGGAGTTTAAATTAAGTCAAAATAATCTCTCCTAAAGTTAAAAGTATATTTGTTTCTTATGTATTAATAATTATTAAATTTGAATTAGATAATTAATTGCAATTGCACCAATGTTTAAATAAAAATAGTGCCAGATAGGCTAGAAAATGGGAAATAATTACAGCTAAAGGAGGGAATAAGGAGAGGTTTAGGATGGTTGACTTCTATAATTACTCCAGCCAAAGAGACTCAAAATAGTAGCAATTGTACTACACATGGCCAACCACTTGTGCTGCAACACCCCCATAGAAAATAATTTAGGTAGGGACTTTAAATAAAACCTAATAGGGACTAATGTTCCGGGTTAAACAAACCTAGTGAGAGCCATGCAAGTGACCCACCCTGGATTCCCCCAGGTAACCATTTTTAAAAAATGTGCAAGGTTACTATGTTTCTCTAGGTGCCGGCTGAGCTGGTGCCCAAGATCCACAGCTACCCACTTTGTGAAAAAAGGGTCAGTTTTAAGAGGAAAATGTGAAGTATCCATGTCGCATTTTAGGCCATTTCCTGTTGCAGTCACTAGTCCTAGCCCTCGGGAGACTTGTGAGAATGCCAGGTGGAAGGAATTTTGTGGCTTCCTGCAGATTCTAGAACTTTCCATCACAGAAATGTGAGGAAAATGTGTTTTTTAGTCACAGTTTGAGGCTTGCAAGGGATGCTGGGTAAAACTCCTGGTGAGAGCTAAACAAGTCACTCCACCCTGGATGCACATAGGTGTCTAGCTTTCAAAAATGTTCAGGTTTGCTAGGCTTCCCTGGTGCCGCTTGAGCTAGGGTCCAAAGTCTACAGGTAGCCACATAGAAAAAAAAGGTCAGTCTTCTATGGAAAGTTGTGATGCATTCATGTTGTGCTTTGACCTGTTTACTGTCACGGGCACTAGGCCTGCCCACACAGGTGAGGTACCATTTTTATGAGGAGACTTGGGGAAATGCTGGGTGAAAGTAAGTTTGTGGCTCCCCACACATACCAGAACTTCCATCACAGAAATGTGAGGAAAATGAATGAATGAATGAATGAAAGACATTTATAGAGCACATGGTTACCCGGGGGCATCCCAGCGCTAATAGCGGTGCAACTTCAACTTCGAACGGAGTTAGGGAAACAAAAAAGGTCTTCAACTGCTTATGAAAGGTCAGGTAATTCGGTTCAAGGCGGATATAGAGGGGCAGAAGGTTCCACAATTTAGCGGCATTATATGCAAAGCGACGCCCTCCGCTTTGTGTTTTTCTTATTTTTGGAACTGCCGCCAGTATTTTGTTATCTGACCTTAACGACCTGTTAGAGCGATAGGGTCGAATGATAGACCTAATAATAGGTGGGCCATTGCCTGAAAGTGCTTTGTGTGTAATACACAAAGCCTTGAACTGGATTCTCTCTTGAATCGGGAGCCAGTGGAGCGATGCGAGCGCCGGTTTAGCTGAGAGGCGTTTAGAAGTATTCGTGAGCAGACGTGCTGCACAATTTTGCACAATCTGCAATTTTTTGATGGTAGTAAGTGGGGTTCCCAGATAAAGGGCGTTAGCGTAGTCAAGGCATGATAAAATCAGTGCTTGAACCAGCACTCTTCTTGCAGAGAAAGGTAGCAAGGGGAGAATCTTTCTTAGCATTCTTAAAATCCCATAACAGCAAGCTGCAACCTTGCGTGCTTGCTCCTTAAAATCAAGATTGCGATCCAGCCAAACCCCGAGACTCTTAATTTGTTCTTTTGGGGAGGGAGGTAGCCCCAGGCAACTAGGCCAAAATGAGCCTATGCTCAATGTGGTGGGATTACCCAAGCGCAACAGCTCTGTCTTTGCTCCATTAAGTTTTAAACAAGAGCTGTCCATCCAGCTCGAAACATTTTCAAGGCATAAGGCCAATCCCGAGCCTGAATTGTTCAGTTGATTGAGCGAAACCACCAACTGAGTATCATCAGCGTAGGTAATGATCTGAATGCCAAAAGGTGTTACTACTTCCGCCAAGGGGCTCATGTAGACGTTAAATATGTGTTTTCTTTAGTCAATTTGAGGTTTGCAAGGGATTCTGGGTAAAGAAAACCTGGTGAGAACCACACAAGCCACTCCACCTTGGATTCCCCCAGGTGTCCAGTTTTTGAAAAATGTGCACGTTTGCTATGTTTCCCTAGGGTGCTGGCTGAGCTAAGGCCCGAAATCCACAGCTACCCACTTTGCAAAAAAAGGGTCAGTTTTGAGTGGAAAAATGTGATGTATCCATGTTGTGTTGCAGGGCGTTTCCTGCTGCGGGTACTAGGTCTTCGAACAGAAATGATGTACCATTTTTATTGAGAAATTTGGGGGAATGCTGGGTGGAAGGATGTTTGTGGGTCCCACAGATTCCAGACATAAAAAACCTAGTGAGAGCCATGCGTCACCCCACCCTGGATACTCCTAGCTGTCTAGTTTAAAAAAATGTACAGGTGTGCTCGTTTTCCCTAGTTGCCAGATGAGCTAGGGTCCAAAATCTACAGCTACCAACATTGGAAAAAAAGCTAGTTTTCAGTGTTTTGTCCCGTTTTCATTCACGGGCACCAGGCATACCCACATAAGTGGGGTAGCATTTTTATTGGAAGACTTGTGGAAGCATAGATTAGTAGAAAATTTGCTATTGCCAATTGGATTTTGCTGCATTTGTGCCTTTCAAATGTAAGCCAGTGTATAAGAAAAAAGACTTTTTGAAAAATACCCTCTAAATCATATGCCAGTATGTGTACCCACAGATTCAGAGATGTACAAATAACCATTGCTCCTAAACTCCATATCTTGTACCTATTTCTGAAAATACAGGTGTTCTTAATACCCATTTTTCACTCTGCATATTTCCAAATTTCAATTGATCTATTCTCGGCATACAATGAAAAACCATTGTACGGTTCAGCTTAATTGTTGGCTCTGGGTACCTTGGGTTCTTAGAGAAACTACTAATCCTATATACCTCCGCAACGTCAATCAGCCGTTATGACAAAAAGTTATAGATGAAAACTTTGTCACAAATGGCAGTTTTTTCCAATTCATTTTCTATATTTCCTTATTTCAACAAATGTTTTCTTTGAGAAAAGCTTGAGGGATCTACACATATGACCCCTTCTTTTCAGAAATCTATAGCTTTCCTAGCTCACCCATTGGTTTCACACTGGTTTCCACCACAAACTGGAAGTAGATTTAGAGATTAAAAAATTGAAAAACTAGGCTATCTCTTTGAAAAAATACGAAACTGTGGTACAAAAATAGTTTTTTTGATATAACGCTGCATGTTCCAGAAAGCTGGGGAAATGGTGACTTTAGCACAGCAAACAGTTTATTGATGCCATGTTCAGGAAAAAAACAGATACTTTTATGTGGAGCACTTTTTTCCTATTTTTCTTAAAAAGCTCAAAATGTTGCTATATTGTGCCTATTTTCTCCATTCACTTTAAGGGAATCCACAAACCCTGGGTTCCTTTAAAATCCCCAGGATGGTGGAAAAAAGGACACAAGTTTGGCATGGATACCTTATGTGGGAAAAATGTTATGGAGCACTACGCACAATCTACCCCAAATAGCCATAAAATGGCTCAGCACTGTGTGTGTGTGGGGGTGGGGGCTGGGGGCTCAGCAGTTGTGCTAAAAACCTTGTACCAACCAACAACACAATAACACCACTCTAACTGTAGAGTGGTGGGTGCAGGAATGGATGTAGCAGGAGCAGGAAGAACACCACACAAAGCACACAAGTATCAGGGTATAACTCCCACACTGGAAGCAGGCAGGATCTTATTTACCACAGATGTCACTGATCCAGCGGAAGGCCAGGGTTGAATATTTCACAAAACTGAATATTTCAATGGGCCCATATACATTCATCCAAAATGTTTATCCACACTCCCTGGATGATCCGCTGGGGGGTCAAGTTTTATATTTCACCTAAGTTCTGATTAGTTATTTCACTGTAACCACAAATCAGGTTAAACTGACATTTCAATGCCTAACTAATCTTCACAAATCAACACTCTTTCCTCTGGTCGATGGACCATTAGTTGAGTTAGTTGATGGTGATATTTAACAATTCCTTAACTAATTCACAGTTCTTAGTGAAATAACCACAGACTCTGAGTAAGATTCATAAGCTTTATCTAAAATTTCAGTCATAAAGTTGAACCCTCATCAATACAGATTTAACAGTACAAACTCCATCATTCTTCAATGAGAGAGGGAAAATTCATTTAGCAAATACATTCAATTACACAACTTCATTCAACAAATCAATGCATAATAGTGGATAGATGTAGAGACAAAAGACACATATTAACATACATTTGCAAAGAAATATGCAAATTTCTGAGACAAAATGACATTTACCTAATAGAAATGACCGGAAAACCACCCCTCTGGCCAAAGGAATGGTGGGGGTCTCCTGACTTAGAATCAGGAGACAAAGACTATAGGACAGGATCGGGACAGGGCTGATACTTACTAGACTCTTCTACAAAACCCGACGTACCAGGGCGATTCCCTCTCTTACAGTCTCTCCCTCCTCGATATTCTTCCGTAATCTTCGAATCTAAACATGCTGTCATTTCAGATCTGAATCTTCCCAGTCTGCTCTTGCCTCTCTCTCTCTCTTTCTATGAAGATCTTGATGCTCTCTCTCGATGCAGCATACTCGTCTCTCTTTCTCTCAGCGTCGATGAGCCCTAACTTGACTTAAGTTACTCTAGATATAGTCTTTATTTCTACATGTCCCACCCTCAAGAGTTGCAAATTTGACTAAAATACGGAATATGATTGGACAAGACTAGGGGAGTTTTCATCGCACCATGCTGACATATTCATTTTTTTAAGGTACTTATTGTTTGCTAGCCCTTCCCCTTTAGCTCATTCATGTTGTCCTCTTCCCATGCATATATTGTTGCCATTGTAATAATTCATTTAATACAGGCTACATAGACGAGTGATACATGTCTTCTTTTTCTCATGTCTTCTGTCCTTGATATTTGGCAGTCATTCAGCTCTTTCGGTCACCGGGTCACATCATGAATTCACTGAGCATGCGCAACTTTTGGTTATCCGTCGCCATTTTCTTTTTCCGTTATGCTTTAGCAGGCCCGAATGCACACTATTAATAAAGGAATCATAAACAGATGTTATTTTCTTAAACGTATAATTCTCACTGTTGACCACCCACTTCTACTCTATCCCATGTTATTATTATCTCTCTGGGCAAAAGTATTAACAACATCAGCTTTCTTTTAAATTCAAGCAAGCAGATGCCGGGCATGTGGTACATTAAGACCACATGTTAGTCTTTCTTGCGCATGCGTGAGGTTTTTCCCTCTCAAAGCGAGTTAGTCACGTTATCTCAACGTAATTCAGGTTTGCACATGCGCAAGGCGTTTTCGCAAATTAAAGCGGGTTTTAGATGCGTTGCATTTTATTCCTCATTAATTTAAGCATGCATAAGCTTTTCTCCCCATGTGTCGGTATCTGGTGTATATTAGTTTCGTCTCATCTACAGTTTTAACGATTAGTGAAAGTTAATGGAGGATTTCTCCGAGCAAGTTTCATTTTCTTGAATCCTTGTTCCATCAATTCCCCCTCTGATGGCATTTTTGAGCCATCATAAAATACCCATCATTACCAAGTGCCAACTTTATTCATCTAATTTTTAGTGTCTTCCTCTCTTTCTACTAATTCTTCGTTTTTCTTTTTCATGTGTAATTCTTTCATTTTATCATATAAACTTCCTTTCATTTCCTCTAACTCAATCTCTTCCCTTTTTCTCTTTCTTCCCATTCTTTTATTCTTTATTTCGGCCAACATTCTTGTTCTTGTTTTACTCTTGCAACATCTATATGTCATCATTATTATCAGAGCTATTATTGCTATCGTAATTACAGGTATTAGGATCTTCCCTAATAGACTACTCTCTAAAGAGGAAAACCCACTACCTATAGCGGAAATACTTTTACTAAGTCTTTCCCAGACACTGTCAACCTCAAGTTGGGTCAAATCGTCATGAATCTTTTTGATATTCTTAATATATCCCTCAATACTTTTACTTTTGTCTGGGATATATGTACAGCAATGTTGGACTTTCAACATGTCACAGACTCCACCCTCTTTTGCTAAAAATATATCAAGTGCAAGTCGATTTTGCAAAACCATAGATCTAATTGCAACCATTTCGGTACTGATCATTAAGAATCCCCCAGCAGAATTTGTTGATAGACGATCAACTATTGTTGACAATTTTCGTATTTTATGTGAATTCAGTATGACTCCAACTGTCGGTATCAGTGCACCAAATATCTCACCTACTATTTCTGAAAAACTTGTTCTTTTACTTTGTTTTAGTCCTTGACTTACTACATCCATTTCATTGTTCTTAGTTATGTGATATACCTTTGGAAATACTATTCCAAAATAACAACTACCATACCATCGCGTAGGCAACCTATAATAGGCATTTTTACCACACACGTAATAAATCCCTGGTAAAACAGGATCAGTTCCACCTTTTAGTCCCCATCCCCCCATTATTAGGAAGGTATGTTCACATTTACTAGAACCAATGAAAATGTTGTTATAGTCAGTTTTTAGTCTATGCAGATAGAATTTTCCCAATTTTGACAAGTCTAGGGACATTGCAGCATGAGTCTCGCCTTCCTTATTAGCCCATGGAGGTACATGTGACTTCTGTTCAACAGCCTTCTTTTGAAAATCCTGCCTTCTTTCCTCCACTAAATTTAGAAAATCTTTTTCTTCATCACGCAAAATACAGGTTAGATTATTCTTATGAGCATATGTTATGTCTATTGGGTTTGTTGTTAAGAAAAACTCGCCCATGAATTCTGCTTCTTTACCACTAAGCACTGGGTTCAGGTTTCTTCGAATAGGGATTTCTGAAAATACTAGATCCATATTCCTGTTACATAGAACAGACTGGACACAACACTACATGACACACCATATGTTAAAGGAAGATGGTGATATGTCACCCCCTCCGAGACAGACGAAGGTAACTTCATGCAAACATAACAATCATTCACATCCATTGTATCTATGTATTCATAAAGAAGTTTAGTAAATACATTTAATGACAAATCACTATTTGGTTTGTCATGATGATACATACTCTCATCCATTTGCTCTAAATTAGTGGTAGTTGTTCCTTTAGTAACTGCATTCACTCGATCACTTGTATTAGTGTTATTTCTGTTATTATTTACCATTAGATTAGGTATCACAACAGTTAGCAACAACCACATTAACATTAGTATTAAAACACTGCACAAACAATATTTAACACATCTTCGTTTTAAACCAGATTTCGAATGTTCAGTCATTTTAGTTTCTGCCATTTTTAGTATTCTAAAATTTATCAATATCTAAATTATTTCTTCTAAATTCTAAAGAAAAAAAAAATCTTTGTGTTATCCCACAATTCAAGAGCTTTTCGTCTTTGTTCCTCTTTGTCTTCATTTTCTTTTCTTCTTTGGTTTCTTTTCTTCTTTTCTTTATTTGTTTGTCAATTCCTACCCTTTGTGTCAAAGTCTTTTCCCTTTAAGGTGGTCTCAATTTGCTCTCATCAATTCCTTCAATAGTGACACTTTCTTGTTCTTCATTCAGATCAAGTATCTCAAAGTCGATGACTTATGTCCATTCAGGAGCCTTATATTTTCTGCTCGGAACTCTCACTCTTTTTGATTTTCGTAAAGATTTTCTTCTCGATTGTTCTTGCTCAGTTTGACTTGATACTTCATTTACTTGTTCTTGTTCTTTCCCTGTTTTTCTTCTTAAAAAATATCTCAGTACTTTTACTCCACTTGGCCAGTGATCACCTTTTCTGATGCTCTTTGTTTGTACTGCCTTTTCACCTTCCTCGCCTATTTTTAGTGTTCTTTTGTTTTCTCTTTCTTTTAACCCCTTCCATGCTCATGACGAGCTGGACTCGTCATGGCACACAGTGCTCGTGTGCTCATGACGAGTCCAGCTCGTCATGGAACTCCAGTCAAGGAAATCCCTCTGGTGCGGGCACCAGAGGGATTCCCTTTCATCTCTAAAGCCTCGGGAGCTGGGGAAGAGCTTCCCCAGCTCCCGAGGCCCCCCTGGTTTCCCTGAAATGACGATCGGCGCGCACGTCGCGCTGATCTCATTTCAGTGAAACTGAAACTGAAATGAGCCAAGAGGCTCATTACAGTTTCAGTTTCTACGTGCTCAGGGGCTATCTCAGCCCCTGAGCACGTAGAAACTCAGGAGAGGTATCGTTGGAAAGGGAGAATCTCCCTTTCCAATGGTACCCTCACTAGTGGATCCCTGCTTGGGGATCGCCCCAGGAGGGCGATCCCCAAGCAGGGATCCACTCACTAGGCACCAGGGAGGGGGAGCGGCCCCTTGGGCAAGGGCCTTTGCTCCCCCATACAATTTTTGGCATAATTAGTCTTTCTGCCCCCCTGGGGGTAGATGGGGGCAGTAGCCCCCAATCTGCCCCCCGGGGGGTAGAAAGCCCACTAGACACCAGGGATTTCTATTTAAATTATATTTAGGGGTGGGGGCTGCCCAAAACGGGCATGCCGATGCCCCCATCCCCCCGGCCACAAAATTAGTCTTTCTGCCCCCCTGGGGGCAGATGGGGCAGTAGCCCCCAATCTGCCCCCCGGGGGCAGAAAGCCCACTAGATACCAGGGATTTTTTTGAAAATTATAGTTAGGGGTGGGGGCTGCCCAATATGGGCATGCCAATGCCCCCACCCCACCCCGCCGCAAAGGTACAGTCTTTCTGCCCCTCCTGGGGGGCAGATGGGGGCAGTAGCCCCCAATCTGCCCCCCGGGGGGCAGAAAGCCCACTAGATACCAGGGATTTGTTTTAAATTATAATTTGGGGTGGGGGCTGCCCAATATGGGCATGCCAATGCCCCCACCCCACCCCGCCGTAAAGGTACAGTCTTTCTGCCCCTCCTGGGGGGCAGATGGGGGCAGTAGCCCCAATCTGCCCCCCGGGGGGGCAGAAAGCCCACTAGACACCAGGTTTTTTTCCCCTCGATACATTTAGGGGTGGGGGTTGCCCAAGATGGGCATGCCAATGCCCCCACCCCTCCCCCATGAAATTCCAGTCTTTCTGCCCCCCGGGGGGCAGATGGTGGCAGCGGCCACCAATCTGCACCCACCCGGGGGTTCAGAAATACCCTAGATGCCAGGGATTATTTTTTTTATAGGCCCGGGGTGGGGGCTGCCCAGAATGGGCATGCAAATGCCCCCACCCTACCCCCCAAAGAAAAAAAAAAAACTTTCTGCCCCCCAGGAGGCAGATGGGGGCAATAGCCCCTGATCTGCCCCCCGGGGAGGGGGCAGAAAGCCCACTAAGCGCCAGGGATTTTTTTTATATAGGTAGGGGTGGGGGCTGCCCAGAATTTGCATGTCAATGCCCCCAACCCAAAAAAAATGCTACAGTCTTTCTGCCCCCCCTGGGAGGCAGATGGGGCAATAGCACCTTACAAAGTTCGGGGTGGGGGCTGCCAAGAATGGACATGCCAATGCCCCCACCCACCCCAAAAAAGATGTCACTGTCTTTCTGCCCCTCCCAGGAGGCAGATGGGGGCAGTAGCCCCTGATCTGCCCCCGGGGGGCAGAAAGCCCACTATGTGCCAGCGATTATGCTGGCTTTTTTATACGGAGGGGTGGGGGCTGACCAGCATAGGCATCCCAATGCCCCCGACCCCCAAAAGAATAGCCACAGTCTTTCTGCCCCCTCGGGGGCATATCGGGGCAATAGCCCCTGATTTCCCCCTCCCCAGGGCGGCAGAAAGCCCACTAGGCACTGACTTTTTTCGGAATGTGCCTACCTGTTGAATTTGGTTCCTAGCTCTGCCGGCACCCAGGGAAACCTAGCAAACCTATACATTTTTAAAACTAGACACCCAGGGGAATCCAGGATGGGCTGACTTGACTGGCTCTCACCAGGTTCTGTTACCCAGAATCCCTTGCAAACCTAAAAATTTGTCCCAAAAAAACACATTTTCCTCACATTTTTGTGGTGGAAAGTTCTGGAATCTGCGTGGATCCACAAAATTCCACCCACCCCGCGTTCCCCAAAGTCTTTCGAGAAAAATGGTACCTCACTTGTGTGGGTAGGACTAGTGGCCGCGACAGGAAACGGCCCAAAACGCAACATGGACACACCACATTTTCACAGTGAAAACGGACCCTTTTTTGCAAAGTGCCTAGCTGTAGATTTTGAACCCTAACTCTGCCGGCACCTAGGGAAACCTAGCAAACCTATACATTTTTGAAGACTAGATACCCAGGGGAATCCAGGATTGGGTCACTTGACTGGCTCTCACCAGGTTCTGTTACCCAGAATCCCTTGCAAACCGAAACATTTGTCAAAAAAAACAAATTTTCCTCACTTTTCTGTGGTGGAAAGTTCTGGAATCTGCGTGGATCCACAAATTTCCACCCATCCCGCGTTCCCCAAAGTCTTCCGAGAAAAATGGCACCTCACATGTGTGGGTAGGCCTAGTGCCCGCGACAGGAAACGGCCCAAACGCAACGTGGACACACCACATTTTCACAGTGAAAACGGACCCTTTTTTTGCAAAGTGCCTAGCTGTAGATTTTGAACCCTAACACTGCCAGCACCTAGGGAAACCTAGCAAACCTATACATTTTTGAAAACTAGACACCCAGGGGAATCCAGGATGGGGTGACTTGACTGGCTCTCACCAGGATCTGTTACCCAGAATCCCTTGCAAACCTAAAAATATGTCCAAAAAAACACATTTTCCTCACATTTCTGTGGTGGAAAGTTCTGGAATGTGCGTGGATCCACAAATTTCCTACCACCCTGCGTTCCCCCAGGGCTCCCGATAAAAATGGTACCTCACTTGTGTGGGTAGGCATAGTGGCTGAAACAGGAAATGGCCCAAATCGTATTGTGGAGACTTCAAAACTACCTATAACAAAACTACCTGGTTTTGGGGGGGCACCTGGTTTTTGGCCCCGGGCTCGCCGCCATCTAGGGAAACCTACCAATCCCACACATTTCTGAAAACTAGACACCCTGGGGAGTCCAATGAGGTATGGCTTGCGTGGATCCCCCAACGTTTCCCTACCCAGAATCCCCTGCAACCCTCAAATTTAGCTGAAAAAACCATATTTTCCACATATTTTTGCGTGGAATCACCGTGCTGGCACAAATGTCCTACCACCCAGCGTTGCCCTTGTTCCCCCGAGTAAAATGATACCTCACTTGTGTGGGTGTCCAAAGCAGAACTGGCTAAAAACGTATTTTTAAAAAAATATAGCGCTTAGAATTCTCGGTGCTATACCCTAAATCCCTATGTTTTGGGCTCTTCCCAGTCACAGGCCTTTGGCCCACCCACACAAGTGAGGTATCATTTTACTCGGGAGAACAAGGGGAACGCTGGGTGGTAGGACATTTGTGCCGGCACGGTGATCCCACGCAAAAATGTATGGAAAAAGTGATTTTTTCAGCTAAATTTGAGGTTTGCAGGGGATTCTGGGTAGGAAAACGTTGTGGGACCCACGCAAGCCATACCTCGCTGGACTCCCCGGGTGTCTAGCTTTCAGAAATGTTTGAGTTTGGTAGTTTCCCAAGATGGCCGCCGAGCCCAGGGCCAAAAACTCCTGGGACCCCCTTGCAAAACCAGGTTGTTTTGTGATAAGTAATTTTGATGTCGCCTCAATAGGTTTTGGGCCCTTTTCTGTCGCGGGTACTTGACCCACCCACGCAAGTGAGGTATCATTTTATCGGGAGACCTGGGGGAACGCTGGGTGGGAGGAAATTTGTGGATCCACGTAGATTCCAGAACTTTCCCACATAGAAATTTGAGAGAAAAGTGATTTTTTCCAGCTAAATTTGAGGTTTGCAGGGCATTCTGGGTAGGAAAACGTTGGGGGATCCACGCAAGCCATACCTCGTTGGACTCCCCCGGGTGTCTAGTTTTCAGAAATGTGTGGGTTTGGTAGGTTTCCCAAGATGGCCGCCGAGCCCGGGGCCAAAAACCCAGGTGACTCCCTTGCAAAACCAGCTTGTTTTGTGATAGATCATTTTGATGTCTCCTCAATACGTTTTGGGCCCTTGCCTGTTGCGGGTACTTGAACCACCCACACCAGTGAGGTTTTTGGCCCTGGGCTCGGCGGCCATCTTAGGAAACCTACCAAACCCACACATTTCTGAAAACTAGACACTCTGGGGAGTCCAGCGAGGTATGGCTTGCGTGGGTCCCCCAATGTTTTCCTACCCAGAATCCCCTGCAAACCTGATATTTTGCTGAAAAAATCACTTTTTTCGCACATTTTTGTGTGGTAAAGTTGTGGAATCATGGGGCTGACACAAATTTCCTACCACCCAGCAATCCCCCAGGTCTCCCGATAAAAATGGTGCCTCACTCGGGTGGGAGGCCCAAGTACCCGCGACAGGCAAGGGCCCACAACGTATTGAGGCGACCTCAAAATGGCCTATCACAAAACGACCTGGTTTTGCAAGGGGGGTCCCATGACGTTTTGGCCCGGGGCTCGGCGGCCACCTATGGAAACCTACCAAACCTACACATTTCTGAAAAGTAGACACCCGGGGCATTCCAGGGAGGTATGACTTGCGTGGATCCACCAACGTTTTCTTACCCAGAATCCCTGCAAACCTGATATTTTGCTGAAAAAATCACTTTTTCGCACATTTTTGTGTGGTAAAGTTGTGGAATCATGGGATTGACACAAATTTCCTACCGCCCAGCGTTCCCCAGGTCTCCCAATAAAAATGGTGCCTCACTCGGGTGGGAGGCCCAAGTACCCGCGACAGGCAAGGGCCCACAACGTATTGAGGCGACCTCAAAATGGCCTATCACAAAACTACCTGTTTTTGCAAGGGGGTCCCATGACGTTTTGGCCCGGGGCTCGGCGTCCACCTAGGGAAACCTACCAAACCTACACATTTCTGAAAAGTAGACACCCGGGGATTCCAGGGAGGTATGGCTTGCGTGGATCCACCAAAGTTTTCTTACCCAGAATCCCCTGCAAACCTGATATTTTGCTGAAAAAATCACTTTTTCGCACATTTTTGTGTGGTAAAGTTGTGGAATCATGGGATTGACACAAATTTCGTACCACCCAGCGTTCCCCAGGTCTCCCAATAAAAATGGTGCCTCACTCGGGTGGGAGGCCCAAGTACTCGCGACAGGCAAGGGCCCACAACGTATTGAGGCGACCTCAAAATGGCCTATCACAAAACGACCTGGTTTTGCAAGGGGTCCCATGACGTTTTGGCCCGGGGCTCGACGGCCACCTACGGAAACCTACCAAACCTACACATTTCTGAAAAGTAGACACCCGGGGCATTCCAGGGAGGTATGACTTGCGTGGATCCACCAACGTTTTCTTACCCAGAATCCCCTGCAAACCTGATATTTTGCTGAAAAAATCACTTTTTCGCACATTTTTGTGTGGTAAAGTTGTCGAATCATGGGATTGACACAAATTTCCTACCACCTAGCGTTCCCCCAGGTCTCCCAATAAAAATGGTGCCTCACTCGGGTGGGAGGCCCAAGTACCGCGACAGGCAAGGGCCCACAACGTATTGAGGCGACCTCAAAATGGCCTATCACAAAACTACCTGTTTTTGCAAGGGGGGTCCCATGACGTTTTGGCCCGGGGCTCGGCGTCCACCTAGGGAAACCTACCAAACCTACACATTTCTGAAAAGTAGACACCCAGGGGATTCCAGGGAGGTATGGCTTGCGTGGATCCCCCAACGGTTTCTTACCCAGAATCCCCTGCAAACCTGAAATTTGGCTGAAAAAATCACTTTTTTCACACATTTTGTGTGGTAAAGTTGTGGCATCACGGGGCTGACACAAATTCCCTACCACCCAGCGTTCCCCCAGGTATCCCGATAAAAATGGTGCCTCACTCGGGTGGGAGGCCCAAGTACCAGCGACAGGCAAGGGCCCAAAACATTTTGTGATAGGCAATTTTGATGTCGCCTCAATACGTTGTGGGCCCTTGCCTGTCGCGTGTACTTGGGCCTCCCACACAAGTGAGGCACCATTTTATCGGGAGACCTGGGGGAACGCTGGGTGGTAGGAAATTTGTGTGAGGCCAGTGATGCCACACTTTCCCACACAAAAATGTGTGAAAAAAGTGATTTTTTCAGCTAAAATTGAGGTTTGCAGGGGATTCTGGGTAAGGAAACGTTGGGGGATCCACGCAAGCCATACCTCCCTGGAAGCCCCGGGTGTCTACTTTTCAGAAATGTGTGGGTTTGGTAGGTTTCTCTAGATGGCTACGAGCACGGGGCCAAAAACCCAGGTGACCCCCTTGCAAAACCAGGTCGTTTTGTGAAAGGCCATTTTGAGGTCGCCTCACTACGTTGTGGGCCCTTGCCTGTCGCGGGTACTTGGGCCTCCCACACGAGTGAGGCACCATTTTTATCGGGAGACCTGGGGGAACGCTGGGTGGTAGGAAATTTGTGTCAGCCCCATGATTCCACAACTTTACCACACAACAATGTGCGAAAAAGTGATTTTTTGAGCAAAATATCAGGTTTGCAGGGGATTCTGGGTAAGAAAACTTTGGTGGATCCACGCAAGCCATACCTCCCAGGAATCCCCCGGGTGTCTACTTTTCAGAAATGTGTAGGTTTGGTAGGTTTCCCTAGGTGGCCGCCGAGCCCCGGGCCAAAACGTCATGGGACCCCCTTGCAAAACCAGGTAGTTTTGTGATAGGCCATTTTGAGGTCGCCTCAATACGTTGTGGGCCCTTGCCTGTCGCGGGTACTTGGGCCTCCCACCCGAGTGAGGCACCATTTTTATCGGGAGACCTGGGGAACGCTGGGTGGTAGGAAATTTGTGTGAGGCCAGTGATGCCACACTTTCCCACACAAAAATGTGTGAAAAAGTGATTTTTCAGCTAAAATTGAGGTTTGCAGGGGATTCTGGGTAAGGAAACGTTGGGGGATCCACGCAAGCCATACCTCCCTGGAAGCCCCGGGTGTCTACTTTTCAGAAATGTGTGGGTTTGGTAGGTTTCTCTAGATGGCTACCGAGCACGGGGCCAAAACCCAGGTGACCCCCTTGCAAAACCAGGTCGTTTTGTGAAAGGCCATTTTGAGGTCGCCTCACTACGTTGTGGGCCCTTGCCTGTCGCGTGTACTTGGGCCTCCCACACGCAGTGAGGCACCATTTTTATCGGGAGACCTGGGGGAACGCTGGGTGGTAGGAAATTTGTGTCAGCCCCATGATTCCACAACTTTACCACACAACAATGTGCGAAAAAGTGATTTTTGAGCAAAATATCAGGTTTGCAGGGGATTCTGGGTAAGAAAACTTTGGTGGATCCACGCAAGCCATACCTCCCTGGAATCCCCGGGTGTCTACTTTTCAGAAATGTGTAGGTTTGGTAGGTTTCCTAGGTGGCCGCCGAGCCCCGGGCCAAAACGTCATGGGACCCCCTTGCAAAACCAGGTAGTTTTGTGATAGGCCATTTTGAGGTCGCCTCAATACGTTGTGGGCCCTTGCCTGTCGCGGGTACTTGGGCCTCCCACCCGAGTGAGGCACCATTTTTATCGGGAGACCTGGGGGAACGCTGGGTGGTAGGAAATTTGTGTGAGGCCAGTGATGCCACACTTTCCCACACACAAATGTGTGAAAAAAGTGATTTTTTCAGCTAAAATTGAGGTTTGCAGGGGATTCTGGGTAAGGAAACGTTGGGGATCCACGCAAGCCATACCTCCCTGGAAGCCCCCGGGTGTCTACTTTTCAGAAATGTGTGTGTTTGGTAGGTTTCCCTAGGTGCCGGCAGAGCTAGGGTTCACAAACTACAGCTAGGCACTTTGCCAAAAAAGGGTCATTTTTCACTGCGAAATTGAGGTGAGACCACGTTGCGTTTTGCGCCGTTTCCTGTCGCGGGCACTAGGCCGACCCACACAAGTGAGGTACCATTTTTCTCAGAAGACTTTGGGGAACGCGGGGTGGGTGGAAATTTGTGAATCCACGCAGATTCCAGAACTTTCCACCACAGAAATGTGGGGAAAATGTGGTTTTTTGACAATTTTTTAGGTTTGCAAGGGATTCTGGGTAACAGAACCTGGTGGGAGGCAGTCCAGTCACCCCATCCTGGATTCCCCTGGGTGTCTAGTTTTCAAAAATGTATAGGTTTGCTAGGGTTCCCTAGGTGCCGGCAGAGCTAGGGTTCAAAAACTACAGCTAGGCACTTTGCCAAAAAGGGTCATTTTTCACTGCGAAATTGAGGTGTGACCACATTGCGTTTTGCGCTGTTTCCTGTCGCAGGCACTAGGCCGACCCACACAAGTGAGGTACCATTTTTCTCGGAAGACTTTGGGGAACGCGGGGTGGGTGGAAATTTGTGGATCCACGCAGATTCCAGAACTTTCCACCACAGAAATGTGGGGAAAATGTGGTTTTTTTGACAATTTTTTATGTTTGCAAGGGATTCTGGGTAACAGAACCTGGTGGGAGGCAGTCCAGTCACCCCATCCTGGATTCCCCTGGGTGTCTAGTTTTCAAAAATGTATAGGTTTGCTAGGTTTCCCTAGGTGCCGGCAGAGCTAGGGTTCAAAAACTACAGCTAGGCACTTTGCCAAAAAAGGGTCATTTTTCACTGCGAAATTGAGGTGTGACCACGTTGCGTTTTGCGCCGTTTCCTGTCGCAGGCACTAGGCCGACCCACACAAGTGAGGTACCATTTTTCTCGTAAGACTTTGGGGAACGCGGGGTGGGTGGAAATTTGTGGACCCACGCAGATTCCAGAACTTTCCACCACAGAAATGTGGGGAAAATGTGGTTTTTTTGACAATTTTTTATGTTTGCAAGGGATTCTGGGTAACAGAACCTGGTGGGAGGCAGTCAAGTCACCCCATCCTGGATTCCCCTCGGTGTCTAGTTTTCAAAAATGTATAGGTTTGCTAGGTTTCCCTAGGTGCCGGCAGAGCTAGGGTTCAAAAACTACAGCTAGGCACTTTGCCCAAAAAGGGTCATTTTTCACTGCAAAATTGAGGTGTGACCACATTGCGTTTTGCGCCGTTTCCTGTCGCAGGCACTAGGCCGACCCACACAAGTGAGGTACCATTTTTCTCGGAGGACTTTGGGGAACGCGGGGTGGGTGGAAATTTGTGGATCCACGTAGATTCCAGAACTTTCCACCACAGAAATGTGGGGAAAATGTGGTTTTTTTGACAATTTTTTATGTTTGCAAGGGATTCTGGGTAACAGAACCTGGTGGGAGGAAGTCAAGTCACCCCATCCTGGATTCCCCTGGGTGTCTAGTTTTCAAAAATGTATAGGTTTGCTAGATTTCCCTAGGTGCCGGCACAGCTAGGGTTAAAAAACTACAGCTAGGCACTTTGCCAAAAAAGGGTCATTTTTCACTGCGAAATTGAGGTGTGACCACGTTGCGTTTTGCGCCGTTTCCTGTCGCAGGCACTAGGCCGACCCACACAAGTGAGGTACCATTTTTCTCGTAAGACTTTGGGGAACGCGGGGTGGGTGGAAATTTGTGGATCCACGCAGATTCCAAAACTTTCCACCACAGAAATGTGGGGAAAATGTGGTTTTTTTGACAATTCTTTAGGTTTGCAAGGGATTCTGGGTAACAGAACCTGGTGGGAGGAAGTCAAGTCACCCCATCCTGGATTCCCCTGGGCGTCTAGTTTTCAAAAATGTATAGGTTTGCTAGGTTTCCCTAGGTGCCGGCAGAGCTAGGGTTCAAAAACTACAGCTAGGCACTTTGCCAAAAAAGGGTCATTTTTCACTGTGAAATTGAGGTGTGACCACGTTGCGTTTTGCGCCGTTTCCTGTCGCAGGCACTAGGCCGACCCACACAAGTGAGGTACCATTTTTCTCGGAAGACTTTGGGGAACGCGGGGTGGGTGGAAATTTGTGGATCCACGCAGATTCCAGAACTTTCCACCACAGAAATGTGGGGAAAATGTGGTTTTTTTGATAATTTTTTAGGTTTGCAAGGGATTCTGGGTAACAGAACCTGGTGGGAGGCAGTCCAGTCACCCCATCCTGGATTCCCCTGGGTGTCTAGTTTTCAAAAATGTATAGGTTTGCTAGGTTTCCCTAGGTGCCGGCAGAGCTAGGGTTCAAAAACTACAGCTAGGCACTTTGCCAAAAAGGGTCATTTTTCACTGCGAAATTGAGGTGTGACCACGTTGCGTTTTGCACAGTTTCCTGTCGCAGGCACTAGGACGACCCACACAAGTGAGGTACCATTTTTCTCGTAAGACTTTGGGGAACGCGGGGTGGGTGGAAATTTGTGGATCCATGCAGATTCCAGAACTTTCCACCACAGAAATGTGGGGAAAATGTGTTTTTTTTGACAATTTTTTATGTTTGCAAGGGATTCTGGGTAACAGAACCTGGTGGGAGGCAGTCAAGTCACCCCATCCTGGATTCCCCTGGGTGTCTAGTTTTCAAAAATGTATAGGTTTGCTAGGTTTCCCTAGGTGCCGGCAGAGCTAGGGTTCAAAAACTACACCTAGGCACTTTGCAAAAAAAGGGTAATTTTTCATTGTGAAAATGTGGTACGTCCACGTTGCATTTTGAGCCATTTCCTGTTGTGGGCACAAGGGCTACCCACACAAGTGAGGTACCATTTTTATCGGGAGACTTAGGGTAACACAGAATTGTAGAGCAACTGTTATTACCTATTGACTTTCGATGCATTTCTGCCTTCCAAATGAAAGACAATGTGTAAAAAATAAGTCATTTTGAAAAATGACCTATAATTCTCATGCTAGTATGGGTACTCCCAATTTCGGAAATGTGCAAATATCTACTGTTTCTAAAATCTACATTTTGTTCCCATTTCAGAAATACATAGGTGTCTTTCATAACAATTTTTCCATGTATACATTTTCCCAAAATAATTGCTATATACCCGGTACATAATAAAAAACCATTGCAAGATGCTGCTCAATTATTGGCTCTGGGTTCGTCGGGTTCTTGGTGAACCTACAAGTCCTATATATCCCCACAACCAGAAAGGTCCAGCGGATATAACGGTATATTGCCTTCAAATAGCTGTCATAATTAGAAGAAGTTACAGGTGAAAACGTTGACACAAATGGCTGTTTTTTTCAACTAATTTTCAATTTTTCCTTTATTTAACTGTTAGTTTCTATAAGGAAAACTTTAAGGATCTACACAAATGACCCCTTGCTGAATTCAGAATTTTGTCTACTTTTCAGAAATGTATGGCTTTCCAGGATCCATTATTGGTTTCATACCCATTTCTACCATTAACTGGAAGGAGGTTGAAAGCACAAAAAATAGCAAAAATAGGCTATGTCCCAGAAAAATGCCAAAACTGTGTAAAAAAGTTGGTTTTCTGACAAAAGTCTGCTTGTCCCTGAAAGCTGGGAAAATGGTGATTTCATCCCCACAACCCCTTTTTTGATGCCATTTGCAGGGAAAAATCAAGACGCTTTCATCTGTAGCCCTTTTTTCGCATTTTTCCCCAAAAAAACTAAATTTAGCTGTATTTTGACTAATTTCTGGGTCCCCTCCAGGGGAATCCACAAACCCTGGGTACCTTTACAATCCCCATGATGTTAGAAAAAAAGGACGCAAATTTGGCATGGATACCTTATGTGGTCAAAAAGTTACAGGGGCCTAAGCGCGCACTACCCCAAATAGCCAAAAAAAGGCTTAGCACAGGAGGGGAAAAGGCCTAGCAGCGAAGGGGTTAACTGAGCTTGTTCTGGACTTTCTGATTTCTTTCTTTCTGTTGATTGGATTTGTTCTTGATCTTTCAGTCCTTCTTTTTCTAACTCTAATTGAGCTTGATCTGAATTTCCTGTAGTAGATTCTTCTGTTGACTGAATTTGTTCTGACCCTGTCAGTCTTTCTTTTTCTTCTCTTGATTGAACTTGATCTGGATTTTCTGTTTCAATTTGTTCTGGCCTTTCAATCTCTTGCTCTTCCTCAGCCCCTACAGCAGTCTCATGAGACCCAGTACTGGTGCCCACCCTACTTGACTTGTACTTGGTTGTTCATCATCTATGCGTTCTTCAGAGTCTGTTTCTCTGACTTCTTCGACTTCGACTTCACAACTTTCAGCTCCTGGTTCTTCTCTTTGTTCTACCAGTTGCTGCTCTTCTCGTTCAGGTGGACTTGGGACTCTTTGTGTATGACTGGCATGGATCCAGTTTGGCAAGCCAGCACACTTCACTGCTGTCGTCGTGACCAATATAACTTGATGAGGTCCTTTCCACTTGGGTTCTAAACACGATTTTCTCGTGTGCTTCTTTACCACAACCCAGTCTCCTGGACACAAATCATGAGCTTGATTCGGCTGTGCTGTGGTTGCATCTTCTCCAACCTGGTGAGACACAGAATGTACCAGATCAGCTAGTCCTTTACAATAGTCCAACACTAGATCATCAGTTATATTCATCAGTTTGTTTCCAGGTACAAATGCTTGTCTCATTGCTCTTCCCATGAGAATTTCATGAGGACTCAATCCCGTCCTTCTTTCAGGGATGCTTCTAAGGCTCATTAATACAAGGGGCAAAGCATCAGGCCATTTCAGTGAAGTGGATGCACACATCTTCCCTAACCTGGATTTTATGGTGCCATTGAGATTCTGGTCGATAGGCACAATGTAGTTTCTGCTCAACTTTGAAAGCTGTACAAATTAATCGAATTATCTCATTGTTAAAATGAGGTCCTCTATCTGATTCCAAAGTGACTGGAAATCCGAATCTGGGAATGAGTTCTCTCAACAGTAGTTTGGCAACTGTGAGACTGTCATTCCTTCTCGTGGGATAGGCTTCTACCCATCGAGAAAACAGACACACAATGACAAGGACGTACTTCAAACCATTGCACGGCGGCAGCTCTATAAAGTCAAGTTGCAGTCTTGTAAATGGTCCCTCTGCCTTTCCAATTTTTCCCCAACTAACAACCGTTTTTCTACCTTGGTTCTGCTGTTGACATGTCAGACATCGCTGGCACAGACTCTCTGCAATTAGCCTAAACTTGGGATTGTACCATGTCTGCCTGAAATGCCTAATCAAGGCATCCCTCCCAATGTGTGTAGCTCCATGATATACTCTTGCCATTTGTGATAGTAAACTATCTGGCATTATCCGTCTACCATCTGGACACACCACTACTTCATCATCTGCTCTTTTTGTGCATCCTGATTTGATCCAGAGTTCATTTTCTTTTGCATCTGCCTCATCCTGTAACTGTCTAACTTCATCCCATGTTTCAAAAGCAGAGAAAAACATTAGTTTGGCAATTGGTAACTTCTTTTTCCAACCCTCTGTTCAAAGACATTGTATTTCGAGCACAAAATTGTGCAACTTGGTCAGCATATTTGTTGCCTTGTGTCACATAATCATTTCCTGACTTATGTGTGGCACATTTGACCACTGCAATTTCTTTTGGCAATTGTAGTGCTTCCAATAGTTCTTTGACATTTTTACTATTCCTGATAGGAGAACCCGAAGAATTCAGAAATCCCCTTTGCATCCATAATTGGCCAAAGTCATGCACAACCCCAAAACCATATTGACTATATGTGAATATGGTTACTCTCAATTTTTTCCCAAATTTGCATGCTTTTGTCAAAGCTATCAATTCGGCTATTTGTGCAGACTTGACTCCTCTTAGACAGGATGCTTCCAGAATAGCAGATACAGTACATACAGCATAGGCAGAACTCAGTTCTCCATTTTGTTTTCGCAAGCATGACCCATCAACAAACAATACCTAGTCTGATTCTTCCAATGGGACATCATAGATGTCAGGTCTGGGCTTTGTACATATTTCTGTCACATCCAAACAATCATGATCAACCTCCTCTTTTATTTCTTCGCAGTATGGATCCGGCAGCAAGGTTGCTGGATTTACTGTGGTGCATCTTATCACGCTTACATTTTCAGCACCCAGGATCACTCTTTCATACTTAGTCAGCAGACTAGGGGTCAAGTGCTGAGTACGAGTCCTTGTTAAAAGGATTTCGACTGAATGTGGCACATATACCTTTAGGCGATGTCCCATTACAATCGATTCACTCTGCTCCAGATTCACACAAGTAGCAGCTACTGCTTTTAAGCAGCCAGGCAATGCCGCAGCCACTGGATCCAGAGTGGCAGAAAAATATGCCTCTGGACGTCGTGATAATCCATGTCTCTGGGTTAATACTGAAAGTGCACATCCTTCTCTCTCACAACAGAACAAAGCAAATTCTTTCGTATAGTCAGGCATTCCTAATGCTGGTGCTTGACACTAACAATCTCTCAGTTTTATGAATGCAGCCTCACTTCATCATCCCATTCAATCGGATCTGTCACATCCTTTCGTGTTAACTTTAGTAAAGGCTTTGCAAGCAATGAAAATCCACTGATCCACTGACGACAGTATCCAATCACTCCCAAAAACATTCGTACTTCTTTCTTAGTTTTAGGCAGACTCATTTGTCGAATCACTTTTCTTTTCCCTGGTGTCACTTTTCTAACTCCCCTTTCTATCTTGTGTCCCAAATATTGGACTTCTTGTTGGCAAAACTGTAATTTTTCTAGTGACACCTTGTGTCCACCTTCTGCCAAATGGTTCAGTAAGGCAATTGTGTCAGTGACACAAGCCTCTTGTGTCTTTGATGCCACCAATAGGTCGTCAATGTACTGAACCAAAACCGAATTTCCTGGCATAACCAATGTTTCCAAACACTTTTTCATAATCTGATTGAAAATCGAGGGGCTCTCTGTGTACCCTTGAGGAACCCGACACCATGCCAAAACATGGTCTCCGAACCGGAATGCAAAAAGATATTGGCTATCCGGATGCAAAGGAATCGAAAATGCTTGGCACAAATCAATCACCATGTACCAATGTGCATCCCAAGGTATCTGCTAAAGGATCACTGCTGGATTTGGTACTACTGGACAACAGGGCACTACTATCTTATTAATTTTCCTTAAATCTTGCACTATCCTATACTTGCCACTAGGTTTTTAAGCCCTATTATTGCCGAACTACAAGGACTGCCCATTATCTCTTTCAAAATACCTTGTTCAATCATTTGATCAATTACTGGAGCAACTCCGGCTTTTAATTCAGGGCTCATTTTGTATTGGGGTGTGTTAGGATAAATTGTACCTTCTTTCACCATTATTTGGAAAACTCCCACACATCTGATCTCACTGTATTTTTCAGCTCATCAGGCAAACTGTTTTCAGTAAGAAGTGAAAACATCTCATCCACTTCTGTTCCTTGTTTCGCTAGCATCATTTTAAAAGCAATATCTTCATCAGGTGTTTGGAAAGCAATACCATCAGGTGTACAATAGATGGTACAGTTAATTTTTCACAACAAATCCCTCCCTAACAAATTTACTGGACTTGAATCACATACCACAAACCGATGCATATCTTTGAAATTCCCAATATTCACTTCTATTGGTTTAGTGACTGGGGTTTTTATTTGCTTATTTGAGACTCCTACAACTTGGATAGTTTCTCCCGAGAGGGGTAGGTTTAGAATTTCTGCTGCTCTCACAGTGGAACGGGTAGCACCAGTATCCACTAGGAAAGTGATGTCATTACCTTCCACTTTTCCATCAATAAATGGACCTGACTGATCTACCGCCAAGGATGTGCCAAGCACGCATTCTTCCTCCCCCCTCAGGCACCGTCATTGAGAAGTGTCCAAATCACTCTCATTACTTTGCATCCAATATTGCTGACCGTTTGTGTATTCTTACTACTCTCTCCACGAAATCCGGTGTTCACACTGTATCTCTGCACCTGAGCGTTCACATGGTTGGGCATAGGGGCTTGTGGCACCTGTAATTGTGGAGTAACTACCTGTTGCTGTTGCTGCTGGTTCACAACCACCTCATTCTGCATGTGTGGATTTAAATTTTGATTTACCCCATTACTCTGTTGAACATTTCTACACTCATTGTTCCAATGTCCATGCTTTCCACGCGCATGACAAGGATACTTCTTTCTCGCTTCTTCTCTACTCATTCGCCCTTTTCCTTTATTTCCATTTGATCCTTGACTATTCTAATTCTGATTGTTCGACTGATTCTCATTTTGAGAACCAGAATGTGCCTCTTGGTGTTCTGCTAGGTTCACTTGTGCCCACATAATTTTTCTTTCAGTTTCTTGTGTTTTGCATCAATATCATCACTACAATACTTTGCATACTTCAAGATATCATCAATGGGCTTGCTCTGCCAGCAAAGCATATGTTGCTGAATCATCTGACTAATTTCTGATCTCAATCCATACACAAACTTATACACGAAATGTCCAATATCCTTGTCACCAATATTTTCAAATCCACTATACTGCTTAAATACTTGCAATAGCCTTTCGTAATACGCGTGCACTGACTCTTTTGGTTCTTGAGTTGTTCTATCTATTTTAACCCAATCTGTTTCTTTTGGAGGGATTTTCCCTTTCAAGAAAGTAATCACCTGTTGATACTTTTTCATCACTTCCTCTGAAGGCGCATCTTACCTTGCGTCTCTGGGATACTCTTCAGTTGGCCAAGCAACAGTAATTTTACATTCTGTCCACAAATCAGTTGGTACCAATATGTCAAACAGGCCATCCAAATCTTTTAATAATACCTTTGAAACTTTCACAAACCTCTCTACCTGCTTGTACCATTCTATTGGTTCCTCTCTTAATCTGGGAAAATCATTCGTAAAAGACAAAATATCCTGTCTAGACCAAGGAACATGAACATATCCACCACCAGGAACTTCTCTCATTGGACACACTCTTTCAACCTGTTCTGTCTCTCTTAATGGAAATGCAGATGTTTCCTTTGTAGCTGCCTCATCCCTTTTTCTTGTCCATTTACCTCTCCATCGGTCTGCATCTCCCCATTTCTTCAAAATATACATTAATTCTTTTATCTGTAATCTCCTTCCTGACGCATTCAAACTTTCTAAATCCTTCTCAGTAAATTCTGACCTATATGGTTTTTGTAATATTTTCGACTTTTTTACATCTATTCCAAATTCTGAAGCCACTTCTACTATCTTCTCATGAAAATTCTTTGCTCTCCAGGTTATACTTTTACACAAAAACAACAATTCCTCACCTCCATATGAACCTAATCTGTCTGACCTTATAGTACCAATAATCATTTCTTCTAAATCCACTTTCAACTTGCCTACATCTATATTTGGTGTTTGGGGTTTTTTCTTGTCTAATCCTTTTGCCCACTCCTCTAGATCTTCTGGTGAAAATCCTTTAGAGTTCCCTGCTACTGGAGTGACAGTCGATTCTTTTCTCCTTGTATTTACTGGTGTAATTCTCTTCAGGGTCTCAGTCACCGTTTCAATATTAGGGAGATCTAGCAACGAGATATTCGAATCACTCTCACTAGTTTGATCTTCTAACATTACTGCCTCTTTCCTAGCATTATTCTGTGGGACTGTCACTGTTTGTAATCTCAGGGTATCTCGTTTATCACCATACAATGGAATAACAGGACCAATTGTTACTGGTACCGTCAAGGCTTCAGCATTCAAACCTAACTGATTTATTTTCTGAATTATCTCTTCTTTTGTCTTATTCAACGCATTCCTTTCCTTTTCCTGTAATACTCGGGTGACTGTTGGATCATATAAAACTTGTGGAACTAATGGAGTTCCCATCATTGGTGCACTTGGAGTTGTATCTCTAGCATTTTCTTGATAAGGTGGAGGTCTTTTAACTGAAAGGTCCTCTAATAACTCATCATCAGATTCATCACATCCTGTTCCTGTCATACCTATGTGTTTCACTTTTTCTTTACACTTACTCCCTACTTGATCTCCTCGAGTATCAAACGGATATCTGGGTAAAAACCCTCTATTTATTCTTCTACCTCCTCTGTCTTTCTCTCGTTCAAATGCCTCAACTTCCCATTCCTCCAAAGCTTCATACTGTGTTAACCTAGGACTTGGTTCTAATGAATTCATCCAATTTCTCAAATTCTGAAGAATCCTTACATTAAACGTACCATGTTCAGAAAAAGCTAGAACACCATCACCTTTCGTATACTCTTCCCAATTTTCCAACCAGACACAAGTATGATATCCTCATTCCATCATCATAAAGGAAGCAGGCGTGTTTGGAGGTGGCATAGGAATTCCTTCTCTGGTTACTACATGTTTATCTTTTTTAAAGAAATTTTTGATTTTATTAATCAGCTTCATTCTTCCAATCCCTGTGACTAACTGTTTTCAGCAGGCAAAACCTAGAGACTCTTCTGTATTCTCACGTATCCTATTTTCCCACACTCGTCCTATACCAGCCCGGCTCACACCAACAGTCCAATCGGGGCTCACTATGTAGTCTCTTCCGCAACCAATACCAGCGCGGTTCTTGTCTACCAGCCAATCAGAGCTTTCAACACACCCACTTGTCTGACCAATGCCAGCGCGGCTCTTTATGACGTCAGTATTACTCCTACTACTGACCCTCCCTTTACAATCTGCACTTGTTACACGCCTGCTGTCTCAACCAATACCAGCGCAGCTCTTTGTGACATCAGTATGACTCCTGCTACTGACCCTCCCTTCACAAGGTAATACGACAATGTATTTTCTAATTTTTCATTATAATTTGTTTTCCTGTTAGTAACAACGTAAAAACAGCGCTACTCTGTCTGCTCCGCTAATCAAAAAATTGTTTATTCACTTGCTTCAAAGAGAAAGTACTTCCTTACACTGCGAGTAAAAAACCACTGTTTACCATTCACTTAAGCTCGGGGAGGACCTATTACTCCTCTTGGGATACTCCTCCTTTGGGTAAGGCCAAAGTTTGACAGGTGGACCCTTCGCTATCACTCACTCTCTGCTCTTATACGATATAGTCCCTAATATAACACCTACAGCCCCCGGTAGCTTTTTAGGTATTATGACGACAGACGAGTAACCTTCTGCAGTGTGATTTCCTTACCACACTCTTCTAAATTCCATTCCCGGGATTCCCAGGTATCTTTGTACCTGTACTTCCAGACAACATAAAACGCAACACTAACTCTTAATGTTAAACATGTAGTTAATGATCAATAATCAATAGTCAATAATCACCAAACTAATCAATAATAACCATATCTCTGCTACCAGAAAAACTGATCCAGCGGAAGGCCAGGGTTGAATATTTCACAAAACTGAATATTTCAATGGGCCCATATACATTCATCCAAAATGTTCATCCACACTCCCTGGACGATCCGCTGGGGGGACAAGTTTTATAATTCACCTAAGTTCTGATTAGTTATTTCCCTGTAACCACAAATCGGGTTAGATTGACATTTCAATGCCTAACTAATCTTCACAAATCAACACTCTTTCCTCTGGTCGATGGACCATTAGTTGAGTTAGTTGATGGTGATATTTAACAATTCCTTAACTAATTCACAGTTCTTAGTGAAATAACCACAGACTCTGAGTAAGTTTCATAAGCTTTATCTAAAATTTCAGTCATAAAGTTGAACGCTCATCAATACAGATTTAACAGTGCAAACTCCATCATTCTTCAATGGGAGAGGGAAAATTCATTTAGCAAATACATTCAATTACACAACCTCATTCAACAAATCAATGCATAAGAGTGGATAGATGTAGAGACAAAAGACACATATTAACATACATTTGCAAAGATATATGCAAATTTTTGAGACAAAATGACATTCACCTAATAGAGATGACCGGAAAACCACCCCTCTGGCCAAAGGAATGGTGGGGGTCTCCTGACTTAGAATCAGGAGACAAAGACTATAGGACAGGATCGGGACAGGGCTGATACTTACTAGACTCTTCTACAAAACCCGACGTACCAGGGCGATTCCCTCTCTTACACTCTCTCCCTCCTCGATATTCTTCCGTAATCTTCGAATCTAATCAGGCTGTCGTTTCGGATCTGAATCTTCCCAATCTGCTCTCGCCTCTCTCTCTCTCTTTCTATGATGATCTTGATGCTCTCTCTTGATGCAGCATACTCGTCTCTCTTTCTCTCAGCGTCGATGAGCCCTAACTTGACTTAAGTTACTCTAGATATAGTCTTTATTCCTACATGTCCCACGCTCAAGAGTTGCAAATTTTACTAAAATACGGAATATGATTGGACGGGACTAGGGGAGTTTTCATCGCACCATGCTGAGATATTCATTTTTATTAAGGTACTTATTGTTTGCTAGCCCTTCAACTTTAGCTCATTCATGTTGTCCTCTTCCCATGCATATATTGTTGCCATTGTAATAATTCATTCAATACAGGCTACATAGACGAGTGATACATGTCTTATTTTTCTCATGTCTTCTGTCCTTGATATTTGGCAGTCTTTCAGCTCTTTCGGTCACCAGGTCACATAATGAATTCACTGAGCATGCGCAACTTTTGGTTATCCGTCGCCATTTTCTTTTTCCGTTATGCTTTAGCTGGCCCGAATGCACACTATTAATAAAGGAATCATAAATAGATGTTATTTTCTTAAACATATAATTGTCACTGTTGACCACCCACTTCTACTCTATCCCATGTTATTATTATCTCTCTGGGCAAAAGCATTAACAACAGCAGCTTTCTTTTAAATTCAAGCAAGCAGATGCCGGGCATGTGGTACCTTAAGACCACATGTTAGTCTTTCTTGCGCATGCGTGAAGTTTTTCCCTCTCAAAGCGAGTTAGTCACGTTATCTCTATGTAATTCAGGTTTGCACATGCGCAAGGCGTTTTTGCAAATTAAAGCGGGTTTTAGTTGCGTTGCATTTTATTCCTCATTAATTTAAGCACGCATAAGCTTTTCTCCCCATGTGTCGGTGTCTGGTGTATATTAGTTTCGTCTCATCTACAGTTTTAACGATTAGTGAAAGTTAATGGAGGATTTCTCCGAGCAAGTTTCATTTTCTTGAATCCTTGCTCCATCATCACCATCGGACAAGACCACTGTGGTCCCAATTCCGCTGATGGTAACTTAAAACACCCCTTCATTCCATGAGTGCGTCACAACATTACACCATAGACAAATTTGTTCTAGTGGAGACGGCTCAGAAACGGGTCATTAAGAAAGTCATATTTTTTTTCTTAGTAATTGGATCCAGTTCTTCAAGGGTGCAAAAAAAGAAAACAAAGAAAAAGAGCAATTTTGGGTTGTCAGGTGTGACTGACCTTGGAATGTGGGCTGTTAGTACATGGCCTATGCCTGGCGTTATTGCTTCATGCAACGAACTTGGGGCCATATTATCAAGAACGGGCGATAACATATCGCCGCTTTAGCGGCAGGAAACTGCCGCTAAAGCGGCGATAATGTTATCGCCCGTTCTTGATAATATGGCCCTCAGTATTATTTGTAGATCAGTTAATTTGAGATATAAATACATTTATTTTTACTATCACTTGGCTAATTATAGCTAAGGTGCAATCCATTGCAGGCACGTTAGATATATCTCAATGTGTTACTACCGTAGAACAGCTGTGTGGCGCGCAGGAAATGTGCTGAAAACTGTGTGTAATCCGGGCTCACATATAGTAGAATTGTTGCTGGATGTGACATCTTGAATTTAACGCCGAACGTCTGCTGCCTAAGACCTGCCGTTGAAGAAAGCAACGCCATGGAAATATGGTATAAAGCCGACAGAACTAGAGGCTGGCAAACAGAAACTGTCAGGCAGGTGTGATTCCCTGACTAATTCATAAAGCTGTGCGCTTGAAAAGTGATGTTTGTCCTATCCTTTATGGACTTTGACAGCTGCTTACAAAGCCACTGTGACTGGGCTGTGGGAGCACTCCAAGCACTCTGCCAGTAAAGCACTCGTTATTGCACAAGCCAGCAACTGCTAGGCTTCTGCTAAGAAACCGTGGCTTGAAGAGCGGCATCTCCACTCGGAATATGATGCATATGTTGTACGTTAATTCTAAAGACAGAAAAGGAAAAAAAGCATTTCATGTTTTTAAACACACATGGTGAAGTCAATCAAATTCTTTGCTAAGTGCATTAAATATCATAATTATCTTTTCATTAGCTAATAAATGTTATCGGCACTCTGTGCTTGAATGTGTTGTTTATCGAGCAAAATATCAATAGAATCCACATGAGTTTATGAATATTTACTTTGGGGAGACTTTCAAAAAGCCTCTTTTGGATCACAGGGCTAAAATATGAGTTTTTTAAACGTGTTTCAAAACATAAAGACCGTGATTGTTATTCAGTTTACAAACTGATTGGCTAGTTTATGACCAGGGCCGGACTGGCCGTAGCGGGCACCGGGCATTTCCCCGGTGGGCCGCCAAGGTGGGGGCCAGTTTTGGGCCCCTGAAGGGCCGTTTTTGTACAGGGCCGTTTTTGCAGCATCAATCAATCAATCAATCATGTCACTTATAAAGCGCACTACATACCCGCGAGGGTCTCAAGGCGCTGGGGGAAGAGAGGGGTGGTGCTGCTACTGATCGAAGAGCCAGGTCTTGAGGAGTCTTCTGAAGGCCAGTAGGTCTTGGGTCTGTCGGAGGTTGGTGGGGAGGGTGTTCCAGGTCTTGGCGGCGAGGTGGGAGAAGGATCTGCCGCCGGCGGTCGTTTTCCGGATGCGGGGGACTGTGGCGAGGGCGAGGCTGGTCGAGCGGAGCTGGCGGGTGGGGGTGTAGAAGCTGAGTCGTCTGTTGAGGTAGGCTGGTCCGGAGTTGTGGAGTGCTTTGTGTGCGTGGGTGAGGAGCTTGAAGGTTATCCTCTTGTTGACAGGGAGCCAGTGCAGGTCTCTCAGGTGGGGTGTGATGTGGCTGCATCGGGGGATGTCGAGGATAAGACGTGCAGAGGCGTGCTGGATGCGTTGCAGCCATCTCAGGAGCTTAGCCGTCGTTCCTGCGTAGAGGGCGTTTCCGTAGTCCAGCCTGCTAGTGACGAGGGCCTGGGTGACTGTTTTTCTTGTTTCGGTGGGGATCCACTTGAAGATCCTGCGGAGCATTCGGAGGATATTGAAGCAGGATGAGGAAACGGCGTTGACCTGCTTAGTCATGGAGAGGGTGGGGTCGAGGATGACCCCTAGGTTGCGTACGTGGTCGGTGGGTGGCGGGGCTGTTCCCAGTGATGTTGGCCACCAGGAGTCGTCCCAGGCTGAAGGGTTGGAACCAAGGATGAGGACCTCCGTCTTGTCCGAGTTCAGCTTCAGGCGGCTGGTCCTCATCCATTCGGCGACGGCCTTCATTCCTTCGTGGAGGTGGGCTTTGGCGGTGTGAGGGTCTTTGGTGAGGGAGAGGATCAGCTGGGTGTCGTCGGCGTAGGAGATGATGTTGAGGTTGTGCTGTCGGGCGATGTGGGCGAGGGGTGCCATGTAGATGTTGAACAGCGTTGGGCTGAGGGAGGAGCCTTGGGGTACGCCGCAGATGATCTTGGTGGCCTTGGATCGGAAGGGGGCGAGGCTGCAATATCGGCCCCTGTAACAAAATCGGACGAAACAGGCCCTGGCAAATAGCTCGGCCGCACCCCCAACCCCCAAGAGGCCGGTTGAGCACTTTGCCAGGGCCGGTTTTGGTTCCCAGTCCGGCCCTGTTTATGACATGGGTTCTGACATCATACCCCCACTAGATTGGTCGCATTCAACTTAACCTATATACATATATAAATGCCCCTTCATCTTGATGGAATCTTAGGTAGCCATAGATAGAGGGACAGTAATAAATGTATGTATGTAGAAATACATCCATTTCATATCGATTTCAGAGTATGACGTGTATTTTCCAGAGCATGCTAATCAGCTCTCATATATTTCCCAAACCAGGGTCATATTCCATAACCAAAGCTACTGTCCATCCTTTGTTTCAAAATATATCCTTAGTGTTAGACCTGGCTTTTTCAGCAGGTTTATCCCCCGACTTTTTGCTTTTTGGCCTCCTGTTTTTGACCCTGTTTCGGTTAGTTTTATGACTCTGGGCACTTTACCACTGTTGATCAGTGCTAAAGTGCATATGCTCTCTGTGTAAATTCTAAATATGGATTGGTGTTTCCATATTTGGCTTGTTTGACTTACTACTAAGTCCCTAGTACAGTGCACTGTGTATGCCCAGGGCCTGTAAGTCAAATGCTGCTAGTGGGCCTGCAGTACTGATTTTGCCACCCACACAAGCAACCTTGCAAAAGGTTTCAGACCTGCCATTGCAGTGTTTGTGCTCAGTCTGCTACCGTCATGTCGACCTGGCAACTGCACCCACTTGCCAGGCCCTAACCTTCCCTTTTCTTACATGTGAGTCAGCCCTAAGGTAGGCCCAAGGTACCCCTGTGGGCAGGGTGCAGTGTATGTGAAAGCTAGGACATGTCCTGCTGTGTGTAACATGTCCTGATAGTGAACTACAATGAATTTCGTTTTTCACTATTGAAAGGCTATCTGTCCCATAGGATAGGATGGGAGTTTATTGATAACATCTTATAAATATAACTTCCCCTTGGGACAAGACAGATAGGTGGAGTTTACTATGCCTGAACTCAGAATATAAAGATGAATCTTTTTTTAGTAAGGATGGTTTCTACATTTTGTGTTTGAAAATGCCACTTTTAGAAAGTAGGTATTTTCTTGCTTAGCCATCCTGTTTGCCTCTGCTGGTTTGTGGATTGACTGTCTGGCTTTGGAGTGACAGGGGCTGGGGATGTGCATTCACTGTAGACAGCCACTGGGGGGGTTGAGGTGTGTCCTGCCTTTCCTGGATGAGTCAGGGCTGGGCTGAATAGGCCTGGGCTGCATTTAGAGTGGATTTTCTTGCACCTGAATGGGCCTGGTCTGCCTTACACAATGCTGTCTCCACCTACTGCTGGGAAGCTGAACCAGAGAGGACAGAACTGGTTTTGACTGAGCACAGAGCCTCTCTGCCACAAGAGAACAAAGAGAAATGGAATATAAATATTGGGGCCCAGGCCCTAGACCTTTAGATTACTTCTGGACTCAAGAGGAACCTCTGCCAAGGAGAAAAGCTGGGAAAGCTGAAGGAGAAGTACTGCCCCTTTGCTGTCTGTTGTCTGGAGTTGGCCTGAAGTGGCTGTTTCTGCCAAGGAGAGGATAAAGACTTTGCTGTTTGCTGTGTCTCCTGCTTGAAGATCTCCAAGGGCTTGAAGTAGAGCTTGCCTCCTGTTCTGAAGTCTCAGGGACACAAAGTCTTTACCACCAGCTCCCCTGAACTTCCATGCTTGGAGTTCTGACCTGCCAAGAGGTGCCTGTTGCAGTATTGGGCCTCTGGAGGTTGTTCCTGCTGTTTGGTGCTGGAAAAGAAACGCAATGAAGAGAAGTGCAATGCATCCGCACCCGTTTCCAATGCATCGCCGCTGTGCCGCTGAAGAAACTGACGCAGTGCCTTTCCGCGGCTGGAGAAATCGTTGCACGCCAAATACCATGCACCGATCTCGGAAGTCCGAGATTACTACACCGATTCCAACACAGGCCCTGCTGTGCTGGGCCGTGGCTGGAGAGACCAACGCAGTGCCGTTGCCACCGCCGCCGCATCGAGAACCAACCCATTACCGATCCTCACGCATCGCACCGGGGCGCCAATTCTACAAGAACGCCGGGGCCGCAGTAAAAAACCGATGCATCACCTCCCCGCACAGTAAGAAACCAATGCATCACCTCCCCGTCAGTAAGGAACCAACGCATCACCTCCCCTTCAGTAAGGAACCAACACATCACCTCCCCTGCGTGGCAGTAAGGAACCAATGCATCCCCTCCCCTGAAGTAAGGCATCACCTTCCCTGCAGCTGTTTTTGTTTACGATTGTGATCCATCCAAGGTACTTTGTGTTGGAAGTGTTCCATCTATTGTTTGCTATGGACAGAACTGATTTTACCTTCTAATGATGACATTTTGATTACTGTATTGTGGATTTTTGTCATTTTGGTCTTGTTTGTTTTGGATAAAGATTACTTATTTTTCTAAACTGGTGTGTTGTTCATTTGTAGTATTTTCACTGTATTACTGTATGTGTGCACAAATGCTTTACACACTGCCTCTAAGATAAGCCTGTCTGCTTGTGCCAAGCTACCAAGGGGGTGAGCAGGGGTTATTTTAGAAGTGTATCCCCCCTACCCTGATTAGGAAGAAGGGTCCCTACTTGGACAAAGGTGCAAACCATTGCCAACTAGAGACCCCCATTTCTAGCACTTAGCAAAAACACTTTCATGGTAAAGAAAACTAAACTCTGTAATATCCACAACATCCCTGGCTACCTAGATTTCACAATAATGCTTAGAACATGATTGTTCCCTGACCATAACACGAGAAGAAATGCAAAAATAAAATTTACAGATTAGGCAACTGCCATCAGCAGCCATACCACGACTGGTTCTGCACCAAATCTTCCCCTCAGAAAGCTAAAAATAAGTACAAGTGAAGACTCGTTGTTTTAAATTCAAGATAGGAACCTTATCTCATAGAAGATAATCAAAGAACTAGCACAGAATTAAACTTTTATCAACCAATGCAAGAATCAAATCAATTGACCGCTAGGTAAATGTAGAAGACAGACATCAATACAACTAGTACATCCCAAAAGACATGGCCAGTTAAAGCACATACTGCTTTATGTTATCCCTTGTATTTCTGAAAGTGAATTATGTAGCACAAATTGGCCACGCTTTTAATCCTCAAATCTATTGGAATAGGCCACTGTGAAAATTTTTAGCTATTAGACCATCTCTACAGAATATGCCGAAGTGTCACGTGATTTTAAATGGGCGCAAAGCTCGTAGCTCACTCACTCTTAGAAAATACAAGATATGCCACCTCTCAAAGGGATCCGCAACCTCAACTACAGACAAATAGCTTGCAGTCATACTCTTTTTTGGTCTTGAGGAACACCTGGAAAATGTGAGCTTTTACTGACTGAACAACGGATGCACAGCTTTCTCTGTACTGATGATTCACAAATCCAGGGAGACATATGTTGAAACAGGATCTAGAAGGTAGTGTAGAAACTATACTCAACTCAGGCACGCTTCTTTCAAGGGATGTTTGTTGCTAATCTATGAGAATAAGGCTGAAGCATCTAGGCCTTTTTCTTGACTTAGGAAATATCACCTAATGAGCTATGGTTTAATGCCCTTACGGTCTGTCTGATGTTTATGTGTGATGTTCAATATATTTTGCAGACTGATACTAATAATTCTAACGACACAAAAACAGGCCACCCGAGTGTGGGGGGTTCCCTTTTATAGGACGAATTCCCTCACCCACCCGTGGGTGGTGTGCTTCATCATCGGGAACCTCCTTGCACTGCGAGCCTGCTGCCTGCCTGAGGGAAGAGCTCAGGGACATTTTAGTTGTAGGTGACAAGAAGCATACTAAAACCTTAAGATGAGCCAGATGTGGAGGGAGTGTATGGAGGATAGTGGATGTGAAGTTAAAACTAACTCCCTGGTATGTTAAGACTCAATTTTAATGGAACATCCGGGGGTCAGGGCTACAATTGGTGTGCGATCAATGCCTGGAGAATTCAACCTTGCATGGTTCGGTGTGGTCATAGGGTCGACATGTTTCAGCCTTGGTGCCCTCCGAAGAGGTGCCGTGGCTTTCTTCAGGACCAAATGAAAAGAAAAGTGTGCGAAAACCTGACACCGTACCAACTTCGGTCGGTGTGCAAAGGATACAAACAACTGATGGATTGGTATGTCAGTCGTGGTTAGCTGATGTTCAGCGACGTCCCTATAAACCAAAAAATGTGTTAATTACAAGCATGATAAACATCATAATTACACTCCTTGAATGCCGTGCCAATTAATACCGTTCATAAAAAAGCAGTGGCTACGGCAGTTATGGAAAGGTTATTCCAAGGCTTACCTGTCTTTTGGGGGAGCTAGTGGAAACTCATCCTCGGCGCACTCGAGGAAAGTTCCGAAAACCTATGAAGTGGTCAGAAGGGGGCAAGTGTGGCTGTAATTCACAGTCATAGGTGCATAAAAAGGTATATACAGTTGACTCGATGTAATCAATATTGGTAAAAAGTGTATATTCATCATATATACATTCATTAACTACTGAAAAGACTGTTATAATGCATGATGATGAAGCATAGAAAGTACTGTAAGTGACGTGCCTGGAAACACAGATCAACATTGTTGATCGTTAGCGAAGCAGAGCAACAGGCTTTACAAACACTGAAATGCTACTGGGAGCTGTTATGATAGTGAATACCCCAGAGACGAGTGTCACGCCACAGCAAGGGGGCCTGAGGAGAGGCTGAGGTTCCCCTTAGCAGGCTGAGGTGCAGAGATCACCGAAAGATAAGTAGACCATGCCACAGCTACAGAGCATGAGGCTTCACAAAACACTTTAATGCTTCTAAGGGCTGTTATAATAACAGATGTCCAAGGAGGGGTGCCAAGCCGAGGCATAGTAACCTAGGGTGATGCTTAGGTTCCCATTAGCACGATAAGATGCATACATCGACAAATGGTGAATGAATCATGCCCCGCAAATACCACAGAGTGTGTTTGCAGAGAGGGTATTGCGTATAAAACCCCTGCATATACCGGGATCTCTGCGTGTGCATGGCAGGCAACTGCTACAGGAAGAAGGTGTGGGGGAGGAATGTCCTCACCAACGCGCACCCAATACATAAAATGCCATGATGTGAGGGCAGGGCGCGGGGGCAGAATACCACTCGCAACCGTCTCGCAGCAGCTGTGAGCGAGCCATGCAGAGATGCGGAGAGCAACGCTGCCGCTCGCAGGAGGAAACGCAGAGCGGGTGGTCTAACAATCACTTACCTCTGCAGAGAGTCGAGTGTGCTCTGGTATCGGGTCCGAGGTGAGGAGAAGGAACTTCGAGTGACTTTGGGAAAGAAGTACTCGCGGGAGGTGGTAACTCCACCTCCCTGGAATCACTAGAGCTGAGTGACGGACTGTGTCAAAACCTGCCGGGTGGCGGGGGGCAAACACAGTGGCTATCTTGGAGTAGTCTGAAAGAGCAAGAAAAGTAAAAAGGACCCAGTAATGACGGGTCTACTGTACATGATGAACACCAATTAGGTGTTCAAAGCGCAGAAACACTACCTGCCTGAAAAAGAGCACGGGTCAGGAGTGACATCAGCGGTGGTCTCCAAATGGGGCCTACCCATAGGTAAAAGGTGGGCAGAAAAAGGGAGCAGCCATATTGGAGGTGTGGAAAACGGTCAGATTGACCATGAAGGAACATAATAACCCAAAAGTTGGGTAGGCAGGGACCCATGAAGAGGATGTCCCTCATGGGGTGATCGATGAGAACAAGGCTGTAAACGATGGGAGTGAGAACAGCCATCCAGAGGTGGTGGGGTCAAAGGTCCGGCGGTGGTTGAGACCCAGGAAGAAACAGGGTGTGAGGTCTGTTAGGTTAAGCTAGACCAGGGAATTTCATCATTAAGACCGTTGGTGTCGGTATGCAACCTGAAAACCCAAAGTTGTCCTTTTCTAAACAGGAACTGTGTCATGTTGGTAGTAGGACGGTCAAGGTAGGTTTGTCAAGGACTACCCACCTGAAATCATTTGCATTGTGTCCTGCTTCCAGGAAATGTGCAGTTAGCCTGTTGATCTGCTTCCTGCATCTTATTGTGCTTGTGTGCTCAAGCATGCATGTTTTAACCTTTCTTGTCGTCATACCAACATACCTGAGGCCACAAGGGCATGTGATCAAATATATCAAGCCCTCGGAGTTGCAGTTGGTATGGTGTCTTAGCTCCCAATCAAGGTCTGTACCAATATCTATTGTCGTTGTGTGTTAAGTCTGTCCACACATGCTGCAGTTGCCGCAGGGTAACTGACCCTTAATTGGTGGGAGGCTCCAAAGTGTGTTCTGTTGGGATACCTGTTTGATGCGTGGTCTTGTGTGCACTAACTGGTCCCTGAGGTTGGCGCTGCATTTAAAAGCAAACATAGGCTTGATCAGACTGCCACGTCCTTTGTCCAAAATGTGCCAGTTCTTGTTAATGCTCTTTTGGAGGAGGCTAGATCTACTGCTGAATGTACTGATGCAGATCAGTCTATCAGTATTCTCTTTTGCAGGTTGTGGCTCCAGGAGGGCTTGCCGATGATTTTTGCGCACTCTCTTCACTGATTTTTGAACCAAAGACTGGGGATATTGTCGGTCCAAGAGGTGGCCTGCCAAAGTGGATGCATGTTTCTTGTATTTGACTACTTCAGAGCAATTGCGCCGGATCCTTAAAAATTTGCCAAAAGGCAAACTGTCTCGGAGGGATTTAGGATGGTAGCTTGCATAAGAAAGCAGAGAGTTCTTTGCCATTGGTTTGGTATATAGTTCTTTGCCTAGCCCATCTTCTGTAGTGTAGATCAGGAGGTCAAGAAAGGGGAGTTGATCTTTGTTGAATTCACAAGTGAATCTTAGGAATTTGTTGCAAGAATTAAGCCAGAGGTGAAAGTTCTCAATCTCTTTCCTGTTGCCACGCCGCACAACAAGGACATCATCGATGTACCGTTTCCAGAGACGGATGTTCGACTCAAAAGGGTTGATCGACGTCAGGATAATGTTTTGTTCAATCAAATGGACATACAAATTCGCCAGGCTTGGGGCGAAGGTGCTGCCCATCAAAGTGCCCGAGATCTGCAGGAACAATGTGTCCTCAAATTGGAAAACGTTTTCATGCATGGCCGGGGTGGCACAGGTCATGATAAAAGGCACAGGGGTGATGGTATCCAGGTCGATGTTCTTTAGTAGAGTCTCAACTGTGCATAATGTCTGGTCTTGTGGTATGCCTGTGTTTAAGGATACTACGTCGAAGGAGACTAGGTAATCGGTATTTCTGTTAAACTCCAGCCCTTCTAGAGTGCGTAGAAAATCATTAGTGTCTTGAAGAAACGTTGGCATCACTTTGACAATTGGTCTGAGAAAGAAATCCACACATTGGGAGAGAGGTACCAGGAGGGAGCCAATCCCTGAAATGATGGGTCTTCTGGGGGGGGGGAGGGCCTTGTTGGCTTGTGGATCTTAGGGAGGATATAAAAGTAAGGGATCACAGGATTAGTATTTACCAGAAAATCTGCCTCCTTGGTAGTGATCCAGCCTTCTTCCTTCGCCTCATTGACCCGGTCGCATATGATAATGAGTAGCCTCTTGGTTGGGTCCGTCCTGATCGGTTCGTACGTGTAAGAATCGTCCAGTTGTCTTAGGCATTCCACCCGATAGGCGGAGGTGTCCATCACAACAATGCCGCCGCCCTTATCCACGGGCTTTATGGTTATCGAATCGTCTTTTGTTAGCCTATCTAGAGCATCTTGTTCCAATCTTGAGAGGTTCTTGAACACAGGATTTCTGTTTGTGAGGCCCTTGTTAAGATCTTGTCAGACTGCCTTCTCAAAAGTAATGACTTCAGGAGGGATCATGAGGGGTGGTGGCATAAAAGTAGATTTTTTGCTTAGATTGGTGTTGCGCTCCATGTCCCCAGTTACTGCGTCAGTGTCAGTTGAAAAGAAGAACTTGAGTCTAACTTTCCTGAAGAGCTGAGCGATTTCCTGGTTAATTAGGAACAGGTCTCCCTCATAGGTGGGAACGTAACCAAGGCCTTTGTTGAGAAGTATGGTCTGCATAGGGTGCATCGGACGTTGGTTCAGATTTACGATTAAGCTTTTTACACGTTCATCTGGGTCATCATTAGTTTCCTGTTCCATGTCGTTAGTGGTGGTAGGGACGATGTTCGAGAAAGCCATCATGTCGTTTCCCTGCTCGTCCCTGGTTGGACCGTCATCTTGTTCGAGCTCCGAGGTGATGGCGGTCCTTCCCAGCGAACCTCGGCCTGAGATCTTCTTCTGCCCCTTGGGTGTCCACGGCCCTGTTCTAAAAAAGGTTGGTGGTAAAAAGGTTGCGGTGGAGAAGCAAAATGTGCAGCTGGGTGTTGAAAAGGTGGCATTGGGTAAGCCCATGGTCTTGGTGGCCATCATTGTTGCTGATCCACAAGTCAACAAGGCCCCCCTCCTGGAAGACCCATCATTTCAGGGATTGGATCCCTCCTGGAACATCTCTCCCAGTTTGTGGATTTCTTTCTCAGACCAATTGTCAAAGGGATGCCAACGTTTCTTCAATACACTAATGATGTTCCATGCACTCTAGAAGGGCTACTTTTGGGTTATTATGTTCCTTCATGGTCAATCTGACCATTTTCCACACCTCCAATATGGCTTCCCCCTTTTTCTGCCCACCTTTTACCTATGGGTAGGCCCCATTTGGAGGCCACCGCTGATGTCACTCCTGACCCGTGCTCTTTTTCGGGCAGGTAGTGTTTCTGCGCTTTGAACACCTAATTGGTGTTCATCATGTACAGTGGACCCGTCATTACTGGGTTCTTGTTACTTTTCTTGCTCTTTCAGACCACTCCAAGATGGCCGCCGTGTTTGCCCCCCGCCACCCAGCAGGTTTTAACACAGTCCGTCACTCAGCTCTAGTGAGTCCAGGGAAGCAGAGTTATCGCCTCCCATGAATACTTCTTTCCCAAACTCACTCAGTGTTCCTCCTCCTCACCTCAGATGCAATACCAGAGCACACTGTACTCTGGGCAGAGGTAAGTGATTGTCAGACCACCCACTCTGCATTTCCTCCTACGAGCTGCAGCGTTGCTCTCCAATTCTCTGCTTGGCTCACTCACAGTTGCTGCAAGACGGTTGCGAGTGGCGTTCTGCCCCCGTGCCCCGCCCTCGCATCTTGGCATTTTTTGTATTGGGCGCACGTCAGCAAGGACATTTCCTCCTGCACGCCTTGTTTCTGCATTAGTTGTTTGCCATGAACTCCCAGACATCCCGGCATGTGCTTCATGGCACTTTTTATAGGGTGCGCATCGGTGAGGACATTCCTCCCGCTCGCCTTCTTCCTGTAGCAGTTGCCTGCCATGCACACGCAGTGATCCCGGTATATGCAGGGGTTTTACATGCAAAACCCTCTCTGCAAACACACACTGTGGTATTTGCGGGGCATGATTCATTCACCATTTGTTGATGTATGCATCTTAGCCTGCTAAGGGGAACCTAAGCATCACCCTAGGTTACTATGCCTCGGCTTGGCACCCCTCCTTGGGACATCTGTTATTATAACAGCTCTTAGAAGCATTTCAGTGTTTTGTGAAGCCTCATGCTCTGTAGCTGTGGCACGGTCTACTTAACTTTCGGTGATCTCAGCACCTCACCCTGCTAAGGGGAACCTCAGCCTCTCCTCAGGTCCCAGTAGCATTTCAGTGTTTGTACAGCCTGTTGCACTGCTTCGCTAACGACCAACAATGTTGATCTGTGTTTCCAGGCACGTCATTTACAGTACTTTCTATGCTTCATCATCATGCATTATAACATGTTTATCTTTCCACAGTCTTTTCAGTAGTTAATGTATGTATATATGATGAATATACACTTTTTACCAATATAGATTACATTGAGTCAACTGTATATAACTTTTAATGCACCTATGACTGTGAATTACAGCCACACTTGCCCCCCCTCTGACCTCTTTATAGGTTTTCGGAACTTTCCTCGAGTGCGCCGAGGATGAGTTGCCACTAGCTCCCCGCAAAAGACGGGTAAGCCTTGGAATAACCTTTCCATAACTACCGTAGCCACTGCTTTTTTATGAACGGTATTAATTGGCACGGCATTCAAGGAGTGTAATTATGATGTTTATCATGCTTGTAATTAACACATTTTTTGGTTTATAGGGACGTCGCTGAACATCAGCTAACCACGACTGACATACCAATCCGTCAGTTGTTTGTATCCTTTGCACACCCACCGAAGTTGGTACGGTGTCAAGTTTTCACGCACTTTTCTTTTCATTTGGTCCTGAAGAAAGCCACAGCACCTCTACAGAGGGCACCATGGCTGAAACATGTCGACCCTATGACCACACCGAACCATGCAAGGTTGAATTCTCCAGGCATTGATCGCACGCCAATTTTAGCCCTGACCCCCGGATGTTCCATTAAAATTGAGTCTTAACATACCAGGGAGTTAGTTTTAACTTCACATCCACTAGCCTTCATACACTCCCTCCACACCCGGCTCATCTTAAGGTTTTAGTATACTTTTTGTCACCTACAACTAAAACATTCCTGATCTCTTCCCTCACAGTGAGGTGGTTGTAGCCCGCACTGCGACCAGGCTCGCAGTGCGAGAAGGTTCCCGATGATGAAGCATTCCACCCACGGGTGGGTGAGGGAATTCGTCCTATAAAAGGGAACCCCCCACACTTCTCTCCCTTTTGTTTTTGACCCAGGGTGGCTTGCTTTTGTGTCGTTAGATTACATTGTAGGGGAGTCGCCCCCCTGCTGGTCGGTAAATCTCCTCAGGCCTTCTGTGTGTATACACTAATAATTCTAAGCCATTTTCCAAAAAGTTACAAAAGCATAGTTCTCTACAGCCACTTACCTCTACCCTCTCTTAGTTACCTCCAATAACCCCGTTATCCTTCTGAATTTCCAGCTCCTAACCTCCTCTTTAATCTCTACAGGGTCAGACTGGCCCTGTAGGGCAATCAGGCAGTGGCCAATGGGCTGTTCTGGTAGGCCATTGTGTGGGTCAGTATTTTGGCTGTTTGTAGAGCTGTTTTATGGTCTGCTGGGTCACTCTTTGCTGCTGATTTCACGGATAGTACAAAAACATTATCAGCAAAAAGCTCAAATTTATGCAGTCTTCCATACATTGCAAAACACTTATACATGTCTTTACATGTACAAAACGTCCCTAAATTGCAAAACATGGTCCACTTTTTCAGCTGTCTAATTCACCAATGAGAGGCACTATCATGTTGTTGCCCAGATCTATATTCTGTCCCTATCTTGACCACGAATCCTGTGGAAGAACCAGTAGTCTCACATTGGTTACCGTCCCAAACTTTGACTCAGTACACTTCCAGCTGCATCCTCCTATCCCCTTTGCCTCCTTAATACTGTCCACTAGAATCTAAGAAAAAAACACAAAGATTCCACCATAGATATTTCACCTCTGATGTAGTGACCTACCACATGATTCAATCGTTCCAGCAGCTTGATCCTATTAAGATGCAATTGGAGCACAGGAGGAACATTGGTTGCCATAGCTTTGCTTTATCTGTTCTTAACCTTGTGAGAAAGAGTGGGTAACAAATGAGTTGATCTAATGAATGCCTCATTTTTGATAACTCACAGACATTTCATTTGGAAAATAAATGCTGTCCCCTGGTTTGATTAGATGTGCAGTTTATGTAAGTTCTTTATTAAATCCAACAAAATATGTTGTGCCTTTAGGCAACATTGAGTGGATGTTGCATTAAGTGGTGTTTGCTGTGTTCCCAGTGGGACAAATCAATGGAGCTAATGATCACAAGCTCAGTTGTACACATTGGTAGAATGTGTGTTTGTATCTGATACAGGATGGTCCTCCACTCACCCCGCAGACCAATTCTCAGAGAAGCACTTTTTCTAAAGACTCTTCAGGCACAAACGATTTATCATACATACAGAATGTAAGAGTCAGAGGAAAAAACACCCTGTGCACATCCTCCTATTATAGCCTATATGCACACACAAGTTGCTTGGGTATTGTTGATAATTAGAGGGCACGTTTATTCCCTAAGTACTAGAGACCCATGCTTCATCATCAGCAACCCCCCCACACACTGGAGAAAGCTGGTTCTACACCAGTGAACTCAACCAAAAATGGGAGTTTTTACATATTAGTTTCAGGAGTGAAATTAATGTTTTGCTTATCCAAAACAAATTGCAGACATGTTTTGACCCATTCAAATGCCACAAAATGACCAGCAGTCTTCTTTATGGTTACAGAACTCCTTACCTAGCCTATAAATGTGAGGCGTGCAGAAAAATGAGGCCTACCACTTTTATACCTGTTTATTTATAAATGGCACTCAGCCTACAGGGAAGAGCATAAACCAAAAATTGTAAAACCTTATAGGATTGAAACAAGACCTAAATGTTTGTCAACAAATATTAAAAGCAGTGATCTAATATCAGTGGTGTATTCCCTGGCACCAAAAGACACTCTCAGTTCTTTTAATATTCAATATTCAGTGGCAGAGGGTTCATCCTATGATGATGATGTAGTTTCCTCAATAATTTTAGCTCCACCCCTACTCAATGACTCCAAAATTAATCAAACCATCTCCAATACCAATGATTGGGAATCCCTAATGGACTCTAAATGATCTCAACTAAAGACTCTACACCATGGAGCCATGATGACTGAATACTTGACGGGCAGTGCTGCACCCAGGGGACTCAGAGTTACAAATGAACCATGCACCTTCCTGGAAGATGCTGAATTCAGAATAAACTGATGTTTGATTGCATGGAAATGTACCAGAGACTGGTTAGTGCTGGTTATTCAAACTGCCAAAAAACTATCTCATGCACTATTACTGAAAATTAAAATAGGTGACGCTGCACTGAAAACACAATTCTCAATCATTGAGTTGAAGAAGAAACTTGAAGAAACTAAGAAAGTTATCACAGAATATAATGAGTTCTTGACAACACCTGAAATACAATAATACCAAAAGGATTTGAAAACGTTCTCTGTGGATAGCACCTTCCCCTACTCTACACCAAATTTTGAACCAAAGAAGTCAGCAAGATCATAAGATTTCTCTAATAGTTCACTTACTTGTGAATCACAGTATAGTGATACAGAGTATAAAAACATCAAATCCTAGGGGCACTCGTTACTGGAGGGGCCAGTTTTTTCCCCAACCATTGAGGTTGTCTCAATAACAACAATATTATTTTGGATGTAACCCTTAACAAGGCCATCTACCACCATATCCTTTTGGGAGTATCCATTGGTTTCAGCCCCCCCCCATGCCTTTTCTAGGCAAAGGATGTGGGAGAGGCAGAGGAAAGAAAAATTATTAAGAATCCAGCAGGAAGAACTACACTATCAAATGGAAAGGTTCCCTTGAACCCAACCATGAACGAGCAAGCCGCAAATGCCATAATCAATCTTAGTCATCAAACTCTCATCAAAACTCAGTTGAAGGTACTGAATAAAGGTTTGGGTTTCAGCCCCAGACCCAAACAAAACATATTTGGACTATGAAAGGGAGCTGACCGAATTTTTCTGCACTATTTGTCTAAAAGTGATCTTCAGTATTGGAAATGGCCCTTTCTAGGGTGCTTTCCCTCGAATTTTTGCTTTTCTCCTTCCCAGTTCTCTGCTGCTCTGGATGCTAGACTTATGACTTGAGAGCGTTTGGCACAGCCATGCAGTATCAGAGCGCAGTTCTCGTCAAGTACATACTGTGCATCGGTGTATATATGATTGGCTGATTCTAGTTAGCTATAAGTCCCTTGTCATGGGTTAAGACCTATACCAGGGACATGTATCTCAAATGCGCCTCCGTGGGCCTGCCGCACTGGTTGTGCCATCCATGGAGGTAGCTCATCGATTGTGCCACAGGTTTTACCTGTGGGGCATGTGTGCATGGGTTACTGTTACTCGGTTTGGCATTTATTAGGCTATGTGCCAAGGGTCTGCATGTCTCCTGCTATATCAAAGTTCTCCCTGGCAACAGGGTGCAGTGTGGGGAAGAGGTTGGGCAGGTGTGTGTAAGTGTTACCTGCAAGAGTTGTGAATGAAACTGGATGGTGTGTTCAGTTTGATGGGGCCTGCTTCTCACATTGGATTAGCATGTCAGGTGTACGGAAAGGCTGTTGAGCATTATTTCCTACGGGCAGAACAGTAACAGTATAGTGTTTGGTATTGATTAGCTCATAAGGGCAAATCCTCTCCAGTGGTGGGAGGGGGTTCGAAATTATGGTGTTGGAAATGTCACTTTGAGAATGTCAGCATTTAAATGCTCAGGTCTCTGTGTGCCCTAGCAGCCTGCCTCCTACTTCACAACTGGGTGCAAGGGGGGCAGCCACACCTGTGCATTCCTGATAGAGGGCCATAAACGAGGGGTTCATGAGAAACTATGGACCCCTGATTCTAAAGGGCCTTTGTGGGGCAGATATGTGGGGGTGGAATTGGCACCTGCATTTCAGGGGCCAGGGCCTTGGCCCCAATAAAGATTGTGATCAAACTCCTGGGGTAGGATGACAGACAGGACCAAATTTAGAGAGAGCCTGTGCATTTTAAAGGTGGCCTTTTGAACTGATCGTATCTTCAAAAACCATGTGGGTATAACTACTGGGGCTTCGGCCTCTGAAATTAGAGACACTTTTGGATTTGGAACCATACTATGCTGGTTTAATACTTGGACACTGACACGAGGAATCATTAGGGCAGGAGGGACTGCAACTGGACTATTATCAGATTTGTGGTGACTTGGAGCTTGTCGTGCTCCAAGAAGGGGACTATCAATTGGTGGATTTTCCTGGACGTTGCTGGCCTACAGCTAAGTGCCAACTGTCGTGGTCTGGGTCTCGAAGTACTCTCCAAGGGCCGGTGAGCTGGCCTTTAGTCCACGAAATCCCAGGGACACAAAGGACCTCACTGTCTCCATGAGATTGTAAGGACTCCACTGGGTGCGGAGACAGGTCTAAGTGATCACGGTTGGGACAAGAACCATCCATCATCTCTCTGTGTAAGCACAAGAGCAGCAGCCATCTGACATGCTGGAACATGAGGAGTTCAAGGAGTGTGGGGGAAGCTTGCAGAGTCTGAGGGACCTGTGCTCGCTTGCGCTCCAGAGCGTGTGGTGTCCAAGGGGTGTTGGGGGAACCTGAGCAGGGAGCTGAGACTGTCTTCGGCCTTCAGATCGGAGGATGACAGTGCCTGACATGATGGCCTCTGCCGAGGTCGTTAGCTCGCTCTCCCTAAACCCACTCCAGAGGGTGCTTTGCTTTCAAAAACACTGTGACGAGACCCAGGGGTTTTGTGTGCCTTGTGGGCATCTGCAGCTGGCTGTCATGGGCCTACGGCAGGTCACACCTTCTCTTCAGGGGAAAGCATTTCTCCAGACTTGGGAGAGTTGCAGCTTCCTGGTTCACAACCTTTTGTCTATGAGGGGATATCGATCCCACACTTGTGCAGGTGCCATTGGGCACCTGGAGGTCTAATCCGGATGGACGAAACTAAGTGACTGTTTTTTTTGTGTTAAGTGGTTCCAACTGTCTATTCAACGGGACACCAGCAAGGGAAACGCATATCATTGGATGGGGTAGTTGAAGACTGAGGGGCTGGTTTACGAGGCGTAATTAATGAACTTTCTGCTAATGGGAAAATCTAATAATTGCATATTACTGTAAAGTGTATATACAATGTGTGTTTCATTTTGATATCAATAGAGAAGTTTGAAAATTGCATATAACTGTAGAATGTATATACAATGTGAATCTCATTTTGATTTCAGTATGTGTGTGTATAATAAAAAGACATGTTTTCATACATATGTGGTGTGGAGTCTTTTTGTAGTGTACACTGTGTGTTGCGAGGGGGGACGTTGTGCCAATACTTTACACTCAAGCCCTGAGGATAAGCCTGACTACTCGGTGCCAAGCTACCAGAGGTTGAACACAGGCTGTCGTACTCATCCTATATGGAACAGGGGATTCTGACTGGTTTAGATGCGCCTGTCACAAACTGCTGAGTCTAACATTCAGCTATAAACCAACCGAAAAATGGGAAACCAATACCTGCCTGCAAAGGAAATCACATTTTAATCCTCCTTCTAAAACCATGGCAGTTGAGGTATTGCCATTTGAGCAAGTAGTGGCTATAGACATAGATGAATTGAAAAACAACATCACACAAGGTTTTCCGAATCTTTTAAAGGCTGAGCGACATGCACTGACTGAATTATTTGAAATGCAACATGTTATAATAAAGCAAGCCAACAAAGGTTGTGCCATCATGGTGATGCTGACAGTCATGTATAGCACGGGACGGGAAGGCTTGAGAATTCTGGGGGATAATAGAAATTAGAAAAATAACTGAGCAGGAATCCCTCTCAGTATGTCAAGGACGACATTTTGTTTAATCAATCAGGGATTCTTTAAGCGCGCTACTCACCCGTGAGGGTCTCATGGTGCTGATCAAACAAGCAGGAGAGAAACAAAAGCAAGAAGCAAACGTTCAGTGTGAGAAAGTTCTGAAAATTCCTTAGTTATATATCTTACCCAAAATGCACAAAGGGAAAACACCCCTTCCCAGTTGGCCTTATAGTGGCAGGGATAGGGTCTGTTTGGAATCTCTATCTAAATTTACAGATCATATTTAAGACCCTTGCTAATGCCAATGCCATCACACATAAGAGACACTAAGGATAATCTTAACATCTTGCAGGATGTGTCTTTCAATCCCGGAAAACAGCTTCTTATGACCCTGCATGTTGAAGCATTATATGCGAGTATACCGCATGAGGAATCTTTTAAGGTACTTGATAAACTTCTTTAACAAACTGAATGGTCTTCTATAACACCTATCGAGTTCATCTTCGATTCAGCTCACATGGCCCTTACTAGGAATTATTTTCAATTTGAGGATGATTTCTATTCACAGGTGCACAGAACATCTATGGACAGCACACTTGTGTCAAGTGTAGCCTTTTTTATGTTCTTGCGTTTAAGAATGAACACATCCTAAATTTCTCTAACCCTTTCTTTTTGAACATTGCATTATGGAAACACTATATTGATGGCATTTTCATCATCTTGTCAGGTAGTGAAGAAGAAGTTTTTGCCTTGATTAGATAAATGCAAGGAATCAGTACCAAAATTTACAACCAGTCAAAGCAAAACTGAAATTCCTTTTTGGGATTTGAGAATTAAGTCCGCACAAAACTGTCCCACATTTGAAGTGCTCTACAAGCCCATGGACCATAAAAACCTTTTAAGGTACGAAAGTTCTCATCCTATATCTTTATGCACCAGTTTAATGGTGGGACAGTTTTCTTGACTATGGAAAATTGTCCAGACAGGCAGGATTTTATTTATCCAGGATGGTTAGGAGCTTGGCCCAACACTGTTCCCCCTCCATCCCCTCGAGCGGTGGTGGCCTGGAATCTTGGCATCATGTTTGACGCCCAGCTTTCTTTTGGGGCTCAGGTATCAGCAGGAGTAAAAAACGTGCTTCTGTATATTTCGCATGCTGAAGAAGTTTCTTCACCTTCTTCTGCATGATGGCCAAGTCACATTGGTCAGGTTACTGATTCTTTCAAGGTTGGACTATGCCAGTGCGATATATCCGGGCCTCCCGGAATATCTGATCCAGCAGTTACAAGCTATGCAGAATATGGCTGTCCGCTTACTGTATAAAATTCCGAAATATACATCAGTATCATTGTGTAAGGAGAGCCTCCATTGACTGCCAGTTCGAAATCGTATATTGTACAAAGCACTGACCCTCACGCACCAAGTCCTTCACAACAAGGGACCTTTGTACCTTAGTGAAAGAATCAAAGAATACAGACCTGGAAACCCCTGCGTCCAGCAAAGCTGGATTAAGTGTGGTTCCCTATTTTAAAAGGCCACAGAGGGGAGGCTCTTCCTTCATTGTGAAAGTGGCTGATATGTGGAATTAGCTGCCTGAACATGTGAGGTCCATTTTGGATAAAGTCAAATTTTAAAAAGAGCTGAAAACTCTCCTGATTATTAAGAGATGAAAGGAGACTAGCGGTCCTTGGCTCAGTTCTGCATTCAGCTGCCTAAACAGTGATGGGACACTCTTTCTGAGTAGCCTTGCGATATAGAAGAACCCATTATTCATTCATCATGCCGGCCTACTAACTAAGAAACTTCAAGCGAAAGAATACGCCAATAATTAGTCAGAAGGGCTTCCAAAAAAATGTATAGAAGCCCAAGAGAATCACTTCTGCACACATTTCAAAAACTAGCTATAGATCGTCTCATCCGTGTGACAACTTATGGGATTCACTCCAGTGCAATGCAGAAAATTGTTAATAGACACTGGAGAATCCGAACATCAGGCACATTAAACCTTATAAAACCAAGGTTCTCCTTCAGACAAGGCAAATCCCTGAAAGATGAGTTGGTCCATACATGTTCCAAAAAATTGGATGCTAAAAACACATTAACAACAATGAGGAATTTGCCACCAGTTGTAGGACATTTCCCCTTTGGTCATTGTAATGTGTTTAAATATACTCAGAGAAGTTACCAACTTGACCTGGGTATGCACATGCCATGGATCCATACACATTTCACTTATTGTGATTCAGTTAAAGTGGTATATGTGATCAAATGTCCTTGTCACCAGAGTTATATAGGCATGACAATGCATAAAGTAAGGATTAGAATCAATGAACAAAGAGCACATTTAGTTGTAAGAAGACAATTACTAGGATGATGAGACACTTTTCTAAAAAAGATCACTCTGAAAATGATCTTAGATGGACTGGTATTGAGCAGATAACACCCCTGTTAGAAATGGGGTTTCTGGTTGGCTAGGGTGTATGCCTAAGTCAGGCGGAAACGACCAATCTAGGCAGGCCAAGGGAGTTACATGCTGAAGATAACCCCTCCTCACCCCCTTGGTAGCTTGGCAGAGCAGTTAGGCATATCCCTGAGGCAATGTGTAAAGCGTTTGGGCAACACACTCACACAGCAGCGACACCCTAGGCACACCACAAAAGAAACTCCACACAAGGTTATATAAAAATAGCCTTTGTATTATACATAAAAACACATTAGAACGCAATCACATATATTACACTGTGCCACCAGGCCCTTGTCATGACTTCACAGGGATCACATAAATCACTAGGTCAATCAGGCCATTCTCATAATCATCACAAATCACAGTTAGTTAGGGCGACCAGTAACTACTGGTAAGATTGCACTTAGCACAACATGTTATGCATACATCTAGTCGGCAGGGCCCCTTAGTAAGCACCTGAAGTAGAACACATATCATCTAATTACATCATGCCAATCTTGTAACCGCATCAGGCATTAGGCATAAACCTAATCTGCAGTGCAGTGTAGCAACTACATGAAGAGTGCACACGTACCGGAGTAATGTCACTGGCAATGTGGTACTCCAAGCATAAGCACATCAGGGCATAACACAGCCTGTTGCCCGTGATACAGTAAATCTCCACACACAGGCTGGAACACAGGGGGCCTCCGTCAGAGGTCTCACCCCGACCTGACACTAAGGTGCGGTGCGGCTCCAAATGGTGGCAACTTTCAAATCCGGGGCCCCTACTAGGCTCGCCCCAGAATGCCAAGAAAAGAAAAATCCCCCAACATCAGGAAGCGTGCAGCTGCCTGCAACCATACGGAGCAGCTGCGACAATATCAGGAATGTGGGATTGCTTTGGCAGAGTGTTCCTCAGATCCAGTTCCCAAGTAAGCTCAGTTCACATGGAGTCACAGCACAAGTACTTATTTTAGCAAGTGTCTTTGTTCTCCCCTGGCCCAGGGCTCTGAGCCCAGTCCATACCGGTTCTGGGGGGCACTTTGCAAGTGCACAATAACCTCCATTGTCAGTGTGAGCCCTGGCTCCAGACACACCACAGGGGGGTGGATCCATCATTGTGGAAGGCAGGCACAGCCCTATTCAGGTGCAGGTGCTACTCCTCCCACCACTCCAAATGCAGTCCAGGCCTATTCAGCTTAGCGCTGACTCATCCAGACTCTCTGGAGCCACTGCACATCCCCCGCCTCTGTCACTCCAAAGCCAGACAGTCAATACACATCCTAGCAGAGGACCAAAGACACATAGCACACAGAAATGCCCACTTATAAAAGTGGCATTTCTAAAATAGTTATAAGAAATCCGCTTTCACCAATAAGCAGGATTTATCACTACTATTCCAAACATACCAAACTTGATCACGCTACCCCTCTCAGATCAGGAATTACCACTGAAGCACATATCAGGGAATCCCCAATGCATTCCTAAGAGAGGGCAGCCTCACAGCAGTGAGAAACCAAATAGGCTGTTTGTCACTACCAGGACATGCCACACACTTAAGGCACATGTCCTGACTTTTACCTACACCGCACCCTGCCCATAGTGCTAGCTAGGGCCTACATTAGGGGTGACTGATATGTAGTAAAAAGGGGAGTCACAGACGTGCCAACCACTTTATGTGCCACGTCACAGCGGCAGTAAACTGTGCGTGCAGGCCCTGCAGTAGCAGAGGCCTGAGACAGGTTTGAAAGGCTACTTTGGTGGGTGGCGCAAGCAATGCTGCAAGCTCATCAGTAGCATTTAATTTACTGACCTTGGGTATATGAGATACCACTGTACAAGGGACTGATAGGTAAATTAAATAGGCCAAACAGGTGTAGACCAATCTTAACAAGTTTCCCATAGAGAGCGCATGCAGTATAGCACTGAACAGCAGTGATAAAGTGCCCAGAGTCATAAAACCACCAACAACAGGTCAGAAAATATACAGGAGGAAGGCAAAACGTTCTGGGATGACCCTGCAAAAAGGGCTAAATCCAGCAACCCCCATACAACAAACATCAAAAAAAACTTTTTTACATTGAACAAAGATGAATTTATCATTTGGGGACATCAAACATAGGCCTCAATGACGAAGTACAGTGGACACAAATGTGATGTGTTGTTTTTCCTAGTTGTCCATTTTTTTATGCTTATTGGATGTGTCATACTGAATTTCAGAGTTCCATTGGTTGTCACTGCATGCATCACACTTTTTGTATAGGCGAATGGCAATGTTTTTCCATTGTAATTCCTTCTCACTTGCATTCCTGATGAGTATATGCTCACAGTGAGAATGAACTTTCCTACCCCCTCTTTGGGACCTGCCACTCAATGAGTATGCACGGTCTCCCATCTGCAACAAACGCATTAGATGTTTTGGTTCTCACTATGTTTCTTTCCACTTTCACAAAATATACTACAATTGCCATGCAACATGGAGATGCCTAATAACTGCCAGTATTTCATGGTTACTGCGTCAACAATATGGCGGATTCGGGGAAAGATAGATATTAACCACCACGTCTACCTCTTCAAAGTAAGTGATTTTTGGCATTCATACACCTGAAATATTGTTGGCCTGCGTACTCCTTTTGGAGCACCCACTGTGGATCTCTTGAGGGAGCCATGGCCCCTCATTACCATTGCATACTGATTTTCTGTGTTTGTCTGTTGTGTGCACTCATTTACCAGCGCTAATATGGCACTATTGACATCTCTACTCTAATATATATGTTGAATGATAAATGTCACTGACGAATACTAGGTTACATATAGAATACTTCAGCCCTACGCCATTTTAATGCTTACTCTGTCATTTGATTTCTACTCATGGTGTTATTACTATCATTAGCATTTAGATCCGCTCCAGTCCTGGCTGGTCATTTTTCTTTTTGGTTTCCATGGTATGTGAGGTTTCATGGCCCCTACCATCTGGAATTCAGGGGTCCTTTTATCAACACACCCCCAGGATGTTCAGTGCATTATCTAGTAGTTTTTTTCGATTGGTCATCGGTCTCTTGGTTAGATTGTTTACTTGCCAGTACCTACAATACATTTAGTGTGTGACTACTGGGGAGATACCTTCCATTCTAAACCATGAAGCTAAAATGCACCCCACAATAGGGTAAGTGGTCACCGACTTTATTAGCCAACAGTACTTCCTCTTGCATGTAAATTTAAATTACATTTATCTTACAGTTGCTGGTGATATACAAGCATCGATCACTTTTTATAGAGGTTTGAAGTACCCACGAGGTGAGTATGCTGAGCGTGTTTTTGGGTACAGGGGCATACACCAATGACATTAGATCACTTATTTTAATATTTGTTTCCAAAAACTTTGTTAAGACTTGTTTCAATCCTTAAGGTTTTCAAATGTTTGGTTTATGCTCCTCCCTCCGGAGTGGTAGGCCTAATTGCTCTGTATGCCTCAAATTCACAAGCTAGATAGGGAGTGCTGTAGTCCTGAAGTTGACCGTTGACCATTTTTTGGCACTTACATCTGTCAAAACATGTCTGCCTTTTGTTTCAGTTAAGTTACACATTAATTTCATTCAATAACCATGCATTGCATGTTTTTAACTCATATCAAGGGTACCCTTAATAAAGAAGTATTCTTGGAGTATACCCTTAGATATTTATAATTTAACTGGACCTTTGTATTCTGTCCTGCATCTAATATGTAAGAACATTTTTGAGTGGTTGAGTCCACTATTGTAGTACCATCTCCCTCCAGCGTGGAGAGGTGCCAATAATGAAGCATGAAAACGAAATGTTGTGGGTGAGGCAAACACCTAAATATCTATTTTTGAGACAACAGGTTAGGAGATCTCAAGTACAAAAGGAAATACATTTGTACTCTGATTATCAACAATATCCAAGCAACTTGTGCTTGTATATACAAAGGAAGTATCAAACATAAAATATGAAACAGCACATTCATGTTTCTGTTAATAATATTGATATGAAACATTGCAAATCACATTAGTTCCCATATATTGTCTCACACTGTTCACATAAAACATACTTAAGTATATCTCACCTGGACTACCATGTGGGAATTCAAGCAATTGTAATGTACTCCAACTTATTTACATTTGGGCTGGCATTATCATGTAATGTTATTAGAAATTGTGCTGCTGGTTTTCCTGGTAATATAATTCCTACACTGGTTAAGGCACATGACATTTGTTATGACTATAAAGAATCTACTCTCAAAATGGAAGGACAAGGACAATTGGGTGGCCCATTATACATTGTCCTGCTTCATATGAAAAAAAATAAGATATACTGTTCGGAAATCAATTAACAAGGCAACCGATTCAGAGGCCCGGAATGTTTTTGATCACCCTAAGATGACATGCTTCATCATCAGGCCTGCTCCTTGTTGGAATGGCACTGCAATGCCCAACAAACCATTCAAGGGGGCTGTTTGCCGGAGATCTTCTCAATTTGCTAAAGTAATACTGTAGATATGTTGTATATCGCAGTATAATGGTGGGACGATTGGAGAAAGGTGTGATATAAAATTGACTATAGATATTTCAAAGAAGATTTTTATACAAGTGACAATATCTAGGTCAAGTTTAAGAAAGTGAGGGAAGCCTAAGGATTTCATGGTTGTGGCTCCTCCACATTGGAAACGGTGTAATCCAATAAATAATTATGAGTGAGGTCCACATGTTTCATGCCTATATTGTCAGGATAAATCAAGTGGCATTACATCAGGACCAAAAACTATATAGGCGTACCTAATCTTCACTCGGGGAGATCAAGGATACTCTGTAATGAGAGTTAACCCTTGTGAGTGTTTGGTTTGTAGTGTAACTTACACTGAGATGTGTATGCTCTTGCAATTGGTGACCTGGTAAATTAGAGAAAACAGAATTTAAAAACATAGAACAAATATAAGCACCACAAGGTGCTGCCTTTATGATCATCCATTGGAGGTAGATTAGATTATATTAGAAGTTTATAAAGCACCTGGTTACTCCAACGGAGTGTCCCCGTGGTAAGAATTCTTCCTCCAAGTCAGTAAGCAAAAAGACTCCACCAGCTTCAACACCCTTAAATGGTCAGGGACATCCTGAAAAAACAGATTTTTAACTTCCTACGGAACAGCACTTCTGAGGGCTGCATCCTGAGATCCAGCGGCAGCTGGTTCCACATTTTTTCTGCAAGAAAACCAAATGATCTTCCTCCCAACCTCACTCTTTTCACTTTTGAGATGATCAGCTTTGCAGTACCCGAAGACCTAAGACTCCTAATAGGCCTAGAAGGTGTAATTAAAGGAAACAGGTAGCTAGGGCCTTTCTCATTTAAAATTCTATGGCAGAGGCATAGGGCTTTGAAAATCACTCTGTCCTGTACAGGGAGCCAGTGTAGTTCTATAAGAGCCTCCCCTAAAGGGGAGCATCTCGGGATGTTAAGTAACATACGGGCTACAGTGTTCTGTACTCTCTGCAACATTCTCATTCTGCCTTTTGTAGCTCCACGATATAGAACATTGAAATAATCCAAGCGGGAAAGAATCACCGCCAGGTTGATAGTTTTTTTTGCTGCCTGTGATAGCAAATCTAGGGTTTTACCCAGAGTCTTCAACATGCCAAAGCAAGTGCCGGCCAGGGCCTGAGATTTGTTCATCAAAAGACAGTGTAGTATCAAACCATACTCCTAGGTTTTTTATCTTAGGTTTAGGGACCGGGGTGTGCCCTAATTCTGGAGGCCACCAAGCATGGGACCAGATAGAAGTTTATTTGCCTTCTACCAAAATGTTAGTTTTTCCTGCATTTAATGGAAAACAAATACATTTCATCCAATTGACTAGATCTAGTAGACATGCTCTGAGCTAAGGGGCAGCCTCAGCTTCATTCTGTCCCAGAGTGATAATCAGCTGAGTATCATCCGCATATGATACTAGCTTCACCCCATGATTAGCTACTACATCCGCTAGTGGGCGCTTGTAGACATTAAACAGAGTCGGACTTAGTGTTGAGCCCTTTGGAACCCCTTGCAACAGGGATCGGATCTCTGATTTGAAAGGCCGTTGGAAGACTTGAAAGGACCGGTCATCGGTGATCCAATCCAAGGTACAACCCCTAACTCCAATGTCCCACAGTCGTTGCAGGAGAAGGCCGTGGGAGACTGTATCAAGGGCAGCACTCAGGTCCAGCAGGACCAAGGCTGCCGTCTTACCTTCATCTGCAGCAATTTTCAGCGATTCGGGGCTAAGAGCAAGGAAGATTCAGTGCTATACAAGGGTCTGAAACTAGATTGAGTATTGTGTAGCACAAGTTTTTCTTCAATACATTTAGTCAATTGGAGATTGAAAAAATTGTCCACTATTTTAGCGAAATAAGGAAGCAAAGATACAGGTCTCAAATTTTCTGAGAGCGCAGGGTCCAGTGAAGGTTTCTTCACAAGAGAAACCACCATCGCATGTTTCCAGTCCATTGGGACTAGCCCTGAAAGGAGAGAAAGATTCATAAGTTTCAAAAGCACAGGAGCAATGGTTTCTTCCCCTCGTAACAGCATGTTAGGGGGAATAAAATTTTGGGTGAGCCAGATTTTACAGCTGAAAGTAGGTGAAGCATGTCCCCCACAGTAGGCGCTTGGAAATTAAACAGCCCTTCATGTGGTAATTCATTCTTTGGTGGAATAAATTTAAAGTTTCTACTGGCTTCTGGAAAAGTGGCATAGATCTTATCAATTTTACCGATGAAATAACCGGCCATTTGGTTACAGTATTCGGTAGAAGAAGGCCTCGATACCGTAACACGCTGAAGGGAAGAAAGATTTTTAACAGGTACATGCACACCATAGAGGGTGGTGTTTGTGCACTAAAAACACACCATGTTCATACAGTCATAACCAAGGTTAGATGAGTGTGAAACAAATGGGGGAAACACACACACACACATACATGCTCAATGGGTCATGGCTGAGAGGATCTTACTTTCCTTTAGTAATGTCTAGGCCCTTTGGTGATCATGGTAATTGTAGTTTCAGCTATTCTAAGTGTAAATCAAAGCAGCTTCTTAAAATCAAGTTTGAAAATGCTCCCACTATTGTGTAGTTCCTACTAATCCGTAGGATCTGCCCATTTGTTGGACAACATAAACTAAGGGCGTGGTGTCTAAACTGATTCTGGACACCCCCGCAGGATATGTTGGCCTAGAGACCAGCTAGCTCACAGTGCCACCGTAAGCCCCCTCCCTCCCCCAACTTTACCAGGTAGAGAATGGTTTCTGGCAACCACTGAACATGACGACCCTGACCCCTCAGGGACCGTGGAAACAGTACAGAACCTTTCCCTCAGTCACTTGTGCCCACTTATTCTCAGACAAGTATACAGAGAATGCACAGTGGGACATTTTCAATAGGTTTATTGAACCAACATCATTCTTGATTAAATACGTGTGCTGCAATGAATAATAGACAGAAGCAGATGAAAGTGATTACAAGCACCAAAACTGTAGCAGTAGATATAGTTCTACCATGGTGCTATAACAGCGTATATATGCAGGCATTTAAAACAAGACAATAATCGAGTGTACTCCTACTATGCGAACCCTACTGTAAGAGTACCTATACTGTTTGTAGCCAAGAATCCCCCCAAGGGACGATCCAACCCCATTACCTGGTGGGAGAGAATGAAGGACCCCATCTTGGTCACGAACTGGGCACCCCTCACCAGATGTCAGACTGCTGCATGATGAAGTCTCAGCATGCAAGGACCCTTGGTGTCAGCTGAAGTGCCTCCTTTCCTAATCTATCTAGAGGCTCATCTTTTATAATAGAAAGAAGCCTTGAGATGTGCGTATAGATTAGTGATGTTATGGATATGTAGGTAGCCTTGTCGCCCCATGGATGAAGATAGAGACGACTTTTATACATACTGCGTGAAGAGACCTTGTGCATGATGTTCAGAGCATTGTGATAATGTTGTGTGAAGGTAGATGTGTAAACAAGTTTAGTTCCAGGGAAACTAATCTAACATTGTTGCGCACGCAAATATGTGCAAAAGTTTACTACTGAAAAATAACACAATGTAAGAAATAGTTGCTTCGCTACATGGGCCTAACTCTAGAATATAACACCACCACGATCATGGTCTGTAGAGGATTGCTTTTAAAGAAGTATAACAAGTTTGATCAACCCTCAGCATTTAAGACTTAGGGCCAGATGTACAACCATTGGCATTAGCGACTTGCAAATTGCAAAACATTGCGAGTCGCAATTTGCAAGTCGCTAATGCCAATGTACAACAGTGTCAGAGACACTGTTTGCGATTCCCAATGGGGTCGCAAATTTCATGCCTCATCAATATTCATGAGGCACTCGCAATTTGCGACTCCATTGGGAATGGTTGGCCCTCCATGGGGATCAGCAGACCTCCATGTCTGGGACTGCTTTTAAATAAAGCAGTTTTTTTTTTTCAATGCAGCTCGTTTTCATTAAAGGAAAGCGGATGCATTTAAAAAAATAAAAACAAAACGTTTTCGTTTCATTTTTTTAAGGGCACGTAGTGTCCCTGGGATCACTGCCTGCCCCTAAAAAAATGTTTCCCCTGCATTCACAAAGGGGAAGGGGTCCCCTGGGGACCCCTTCCCTTTTGCGAGTGCTTTACCACCCTCTTGAAGAGGGCGGTAAATTGCGAGTGTTTTACGACCGCATTTTCGGTTGCAAAACATTCTTACATAGGGTAGCGGGTCGCTATTAGGAAGGTATGCCCTCGGAACGCCCCTTCCTAATAGCGAGTCGCGAATCCTATTTAGCGAGTCGCAAATAAATTGTGACTCACTAAATAGGCTTTGTACATGGCCCATTGGTATTTTTGCATGCACAAACGGGTCATAAACCCGTTTGCGCATGCAAAAATGGGTTGTACATCTGGCCCTTAATTACTGAGGTTGAAGCGGTGGCTTCAATGTTTCTGATTGTAAATCAAAATGGCATCTTAAAATCAGGTTATCTAATTGCACCCATCAAGATAGTGGATTATTTTAGAACAACCTACCCTATGCCCACTATCCCAGAATTGAAGGGATATGAGGAAAGCCCTTCTTTTAAAACAGCTTCACAATTGCTGGGTGCTAAACTATAGGGGTCCGAACCGATGCATGTCACGAACTATTGCCAATGGCGAGGGGATAAGAGAGGGCCACGTGTTCTGACAAATCATTGCCTGGCAAAACACCCTGGCGTTGTGAGGGTGCTTCTGTGTGTGGATCAGGAGGATCAATAACGTGAGGCAAAAAACGGCCCATGTGTTAGATGACGCATTGCCTGGCAATGACCCTCGAGTAAGATTAGAACACTTCATTGTGAGGGAGGGAAAAACATCCTGGACTGATGCCATTGTGATTTTTATCCGTGCAAGGCACCCTATCACGGCTGAGAATAAATGCCTGAGGTAATTATAGATTTTAAAAGGGAAATTAAGGCACCCACCAAAGAAAACTTTGTGATCTATCACCTCAATATGGAACACAACAGTACAGCACATCACTTGTCAAATGTAAGGAAATTTCTGACTATGACAAAAATTGTGCTAAACTATGATGTCTAGCGCTTTGCAATTTTATGTAGATTTTAAAAACTTTGCAAGCGTCATGAAGTGTGAAAAGACGGAATAGCAGTGTCAGTTTCAGTGTCATGTAGTGGAAATGTCCCCCCGGTCTCTCATGAGTGGGAGTAGCAGTGGGTGAACTGAAGCTGTTGTCAGCCTTGTAATATGATTCTATACCTCTGAAGTCCTGCCCTAAGAAGGGTGTTTTTTTCTGGTGTTGTGGTAGGGTTAAGAGTGTGCAGATGGCAAGTGGGAGTTGCATACCTATTGCTACCCAGGCCTAAGGTTAGTCCTGATCTGTAATTCTAAAATATCTATGCTTGCAAGCCAATACTACACCCTCAGTACACAAGTATAATCACACACTCAATGATTCACTTTTGCTGATGTTCCATCCATCTAGGACATGACATATCAATGGCACAATATATGATTTATAAATGGTTCATCCTGCTCAGGGTTCCCAAAACCTCCGAAAAATGACTTAGTATCGTACCTTCGGTTCCATGGTGCCGGCTACATTTTCTGCGTCGGATGCAAGGGAAGGATTTTTCCTCTCAAACATTTGGGAATGAGAAGAAATGTTGATGGATTTTCATGTTCCCATCCCAGAGAAATGTAATGGGCCACTCCTGGGACACTGCTTGTTTGCCCTTGGTGAGGACAAACCTCAAGGGCCACAATTCCCACCTGCTGCAAGGAGGCAGGGCTGGTCTATTTCCTTCTTACCCTGTATAATTGAGTTGTTAGGACTGGCCCATAGCACTCTCCAGGAATGGTGGGGGGAGGAGGGGGAAGCCACCAGCAGCAGTTACAGCACAGTTTACAGAGGTGCCAATATACTGTTTCTCCAATTTCCTGAGTGTGAGGATTAAGTTGGGGAATACGATGTGCCCGGTCTTGTTGAATCGCTATGAATAATAAATGTACATAAATGAGATTTCGAATAAACGGAGATTATTGTGGTTGATACAAGATGTTTCCTTCTTTTTAGAGTAATACATAAACAATAATGAAACACCCTGAAGAAGTTCATTATTGAACTAAATGCGTTGGCTGTGGCTGTGTTTGATTTTATATGAAAAAAGAAACAAGATTTGAAAGGAAAAAAGAAGATATGAGACATTTTATTGACATAATTGGACTTCTATGGCTTATTGTTCTTTATTTTAAGTGCTCCTTATGTTTAATTTGTCTGCCTAGAGGAGGTACCCTTGTTAGCGGGTACTATATAGAGTGTGCACCAAACTTTGAAATCTTGGAACAACTAGGGATGTGTGATTAATAGTGCCTAGCTGCTATAGTGTGTGTTGTTGGAAGAAATGTTGATGCTTTTCTTTTGAAAAGTGACTAAATCCCTTTCTGAAGTAGGACTTAGAATTTTTTTCATACATTTTGACTTCCAGACTTTTCACCGGCATAAATTCACTTGCTGTATCTGACCAGGGCTCCATCATGATTGGCCTCAAATCACGCCTAAGTCCTGGCCTAATGTTTTCATACACTATCATTGGCACTTTGTGCTTTTTGGCGCCATTTATATTTAAAATTTGAAAATTCATATCTACGGTTCCATTATAGGGTTTTTTTGTTGTTCGGTGTCATGTTGTTTAATACATTTTATTCTATTTGCCTAATTTTGTTTGAGTTTTTTACTTGCTTGATGTTTTGGCTAAATTACAGTTTTGCTACTTCATGAATAGATTACAGATGGCCTGTCTGCTCAGTGCCATTTCTACCAGGGGGCTGACTTTGAGGGTTCACCCTGGAAAGAAGTATTATTATTCCTTCAGGTGAGCAGTTGCCTACCCCAAATAATAATCCAATTTCTTCCACCTCCCTTAAAAAACATGAGTAGAACAGGAACTATTGCAACGACATGTAACCACAAACACAGGAATTTGCCAGTGATGGTGAACAATTAAATGTCATTGACTATATACCTTACAGATGATTTCATAGTTGACATCATACATACATCATATCACATATAACATCAACAGTGACATCATCAAACATCATTAATTTAATGCATTTGTAAGCTGAGAGAACTAATGACATTTTCATGTCTTTGTAAATAATATTTTGAGAAGAGCGTCTTATTCAGTTCAACAAATAGACATAGAAAAGAGTTAATTTTTTGTGGCTTTAGTAATATCGTCCTAATATCTATGGTGAGGTTATATGTAATGTCAGTAGTCATGTCACTAATGTAATTTCTGATTACGTTTATCTCAATAATTAGGTCCCAGCAATTATATTCCCCAACAATACATATCCTAAAGATATTACTTGCACATGGAAGGCTATTTTAAAAAATGGGTTTTTCCAATTGATATAGCTGGAGGGTTCAGGTGTACAAAACCTTTACAGCGTCACAAACCCAGCGATTTCATAAAATTGTGGCTTTTCAACTGCCAAAAATGTTTCCCTGTGTTTTACTGGCTCTTAAAATGGGTTTAAAAATGGTTTACAAATTATTTGGAAGGACCTTGTTGTGGACGTCACATCGAAATAGCTATTTGGTAAGCTATGTATTAATAGTTTGTGAAAAAGTTTGTTTGGAAACCATTGATGAGTTACAGACTCTAAAGTTGGGATTGTAAATTATTAGCAAAAAGGAAGGGGTGCCCTTTGGTGCTATTCACCTTTGGAAATTGGGGTGCAGGTTTATGGGGTATTACATAGTGGGACAAGGAATCACTGAAACTTAAAAAAAAAAAAACTTTTTCTAAGCATCCTTGAGGCATATTTATAAGGGGATTGCACCACCAGAACGTCACTTTTTTTGATGTTCAAGTGGTGCAATGCCCTGCACCATTTTTACAAAGCAGTGTTAAGGCTGCTTTGTAAATATGGTGCACTTTAACGCAGGTATCTGCGTGAAAGGGGCGTGCAATGTGTGTTGCTGTGGGCGTTTCACCTCAACACCCATTGCTTTGTGAAGCTGCCCCAGATTTACAAGGATGCATAAATCTGAGGCAGAGCCCAAAACATACGCCATGCAAACGCAGGCATTAGATTGGCACAACGAGGAGAAATACTTTTATTTCTCCTTATTTTTGCTCTAGAGCAAACTACTTTAAAGATTGTTTATGTGCAGATAAACAATCATTCCCTGCAACAAAAACACCCTTGCACCGTGGTGGTGCAAGGGTGCCTGCATCGCAGGGTTGATTCCCTGCAACGCAGGTGCCCTTGCACTATGATGCAAGGGTGCCTCTGTTGGCGCTAGGTAGCTATTTTTAGCACCAGGGCAAGGGAAAACACAGGGGTGCACTGCATTCTTGTGAATATGGCACATCCCTGCTTTTTTTAAATGGCACATCGCTGTAAAATTTGCTGCAGCACCACGCTGCACCATTTCATTGTGAATATACCTCACTGTTTCTTTTAAGGAAGCTAGATTCCTTTTTTTTTTTTGGGAAAGGGATGGTGGTCTGCTGACCTTTGCAGGCCACTGCCCCCGTGATTAGGATCACTCTTTGTAAGTGGCAAATTGCTACTTGCTTACTGAATATATATGGAAAGTGGTCTACAACTCAGTGTGATTTTTTATTTTGCAAAGTAAATAATTAGTACATAGGCCGGTTCACAGAATAGGTTTCTGCGTCAGAAAATACAGTCACAAATTGCAACCATTTTTCACGTTCAGAAAGTTAGTACATCTGGCACAAAATCTTTACCGTCAGAAAACGAATGTAGCAAAGACCAATTGATGCAGCTTCAGTGATCTAACTGATCATAACAATTGCGATGTTTTATGTAATGTTTCCAATATTATCCTCTACGATATAATTTGTTATGTGACATCATGAATGATGTTATGATGAGCACTGCTTTGGATGAGAGTTGTGCTTGTAAATCTCACCACAACTGTTAACAGCCAGTGACTGTAACTACATCTATTTAGTGCAAAACAAATGCAAATGGAGAATGGATAAATAGAACGAATCCAGAGCATTGATGATTTACAACTTGTTTGGATGCTGTCATGGCCAATAAACACTTCATGTAATTCCAGTTAGCACCATTAAGTAACTACTCTTCAGTGCAGTAACACTAATATATTGTCCTGTTGCAGACTTTTGTCAGCCAAATGGGGTTTAGAAAACAAGCATTGGCATAGCCAATAGTTCTAGCCTTTGGGACCTTATAAGTGTTTAGCCACGCAGTACATTATCCTGGGTGCTGTGCCCCCCGGGGATTGAATAGCTATACAATGCTGTCACGAACCAGTGTGGAATGGAACAAAGAAAGCAACTGGATGATCATGAATGCCAAATAATAAGCTAATAGTAGCTAGATAGTGATAGAATGCAGGGGAGAAAGAGAGACACTGCAGGCAGTGAAGGTAGACAGGAGAGGTTGAGACAGGGACAATAGATGTTTTATAGAACTCTGGTACAGAGAGACAGGGTGGAGCTGCAGAGAGGAAAGAGGCAGGGCATGCCTTTGGTGGGGAACTCGGACTGACTGCTTATATTATTAAAACCTGGTCATAAAGTATGTGAATTAGACATTGTTTAGAATGCAGGAAAGTAGTGTGTAAGGCTGAATTTGAATTTCTGCATGTATTTCACATGCTGGCGGCAGAATTAATGCACCAGGACTTAATTGAAGTGCCCGTATTCGTGTTTGCACTGTTTATACAGTTGCCAGACATGTTTGTATTTCGCATTAAGCAGCCACAGCTGCTGAGCCAGTATTACAGTTGCAACATACATTACGTTTCTATTCTTTTAAACAAAGGCATCACCACCATGGCGAGTAAAACTAGTAGCACATAAGTCTTCTACAACATCAGGCATGAAGGCCCAGTGATTGGGTGGGCCAAGATAGCGAATTATTTTCAGAGTGTATCTTTTTGAACCATTCTGTGTGATGAAATGTGTAAACTGGTCTGTTGGTGCCCTGGGTTACATTTAGATTTATAACACCAACTAAAACAAATGGGAAATGCTAGATTGAGCTGTGGTAGGCAAATCAACAACCCATGCATGATTTTTTTCACTGAATTATTACGTTTGTAGTTTATTTTTTCCTTGAAAAATGCTAAGTGCAAATCACAGATTTAAACGGACAACTGTATTGAATATGCTGCTCAAACCACACTTGCTGACGATCTCTTAATTAACCCATCTCTGCCCATTGATGATTGCAGTGTAGTGTTGGCATTTACATAGTGCTGCACAAATCTGGTTGGGGAGTAATAGAGCACAGGGTAGAAGAACAGGACATAGTGGCTTGGAGGTGACAGCATGAGGCCACGCTGGAGGTGACAGTCCTCTCACACAGACACACTCACCATGTCTGTGTTTTACACGCCTCTTTAATGTTGGTGGATGGAGAAGGGTGCCATCTTGCATTTGGCGTCAGAAATGATGGGGGAGTGGTGCTAGGCTCGCTCCCAAAACATGAACAGAAAAAGGGCTGGCTTTTGTGAAAGTGGAGGAACTACATAATAGTAACAGGGCACTCACCGTAAGGGACGAGAGAGAGAGATGCCGAAATTAGTGGAGATATGCTTGAGAAGCAAACAAGGTCTTTCAGCAACATTGAAAATGGACAGACCGGCAACTCAGTGTCATGCATGAGGATGAAGGGGGTCCTTAAGTGTAACAATCATTTTGACTTAAAATGATATAAGCTGTTTGTCTTCAGCTTACGGGGAGAGCTTAATGGTGGTTGAGTAGTCCAGAAAACTGTGAAGGTTAGGGACTGGGGGTCTCGTTTACCAAGGGTCAGTTATGCTGGTTAGCATGTGGCTACCTAGGTACTAATTAATCATCCTTTTCTCCCTGCCACCCAACACCAGCCCAGTTCCCTCCCAAGTTCCTGCTTTACCTTTCCAGCGGCGACGAAGATCCTACAGAAATGGATTCGGAAGAGCAAGGGAGCTCTGCCAGGAAGCTCACATCTAGAGGCGCAGGGAGTGGGGAAGCTGCAGTGCTGCTTCCACTGACTGCGGGGGTCATCACCCAGTGGCTCACAGAGGAAAGCGGTGGAAGGCAGGGCCGAGCTCGTAGGGAGGGAGAAACGTAAGCGCGCTTGTCTGACACAAGTAAGCGAGGGAGGACTCCTCATGAAAAACAAAAGTGAATAGTGATGCAAGGTTATTTTATTTAAAATTCTGTTTATTGAGTTTTTAAAATCAACATGGAGATACATCACAATTGCAATAATGTCTTTGTAAGCCAAGAGTTACAGATATCACATGAGGGTTACAGCTTGTTCACGAGATCTTTGGCATTTCGGGCCTATTTGTAGGCGCAGACGTAGTAAATCACAATTGGTAGCATGTTACATTGTTTCAACCCTTTCTCCAAGAAGAGGAACAAAAAAAAGGAAAGAAAAAAGACCAAAAAGGAAACCTAATATATGAGAAAATAGAACCGTGATGTCATGATGCGTACAGTCTTATTAGTGGTCAGGAGAGGAGGACTTCCGACCCAATGGGGAGACACCTCCCGAGGAGTAGGCCCCTGTCTGTTCCACTGTGCCTTCATATATGGAATAAATTGAGGGCTCTCAGCCGTGGGGGGCACGCCGTCAACGGGAGCCCTTCCGACAGATAGCCCACCAACAGGGATCATATATACTCAAACTCTTTCCCGGAGTCTTCCACGATGTCGGACATGCGCTCCAGAGCCAGCACCCTCCACAGTCTTGCATGCCATTGAGTTAAGGATGGTGCCTCTTGTTTTTTCCACGCAGCAGCTACTGCCATTTTTGCTGCCCCCAAGCAGAGCCACATAACTGATCTGTCTCCTTGCGTTTGACGTTTCAGTGTTGGGTCTCTCATCGCCAGCAGTGTGTGCTCAAGTGAGTACGGGATTGAGTAACCCAATATGAATTTGATTTGGGACAGAATCTCTTTCCAAAAGGGCTGTATAGAGGGGCAGTCCCACCAAATATGGCGGAAATCGCCCAACAGACCGCACCCCCTCCAGCACCAATCAGAAGAGGTGGGGAAGATCTTGTGCAGTTTCTGGGGGTATAAGTACCAATCGTACATGATTTTGTAGTGTGCCTCTCTAAGGAACATCGAGTGGTTGAATTTGGTTATATCTCTATATAGACGTTCCCACTGTTTTCCCGCTACAGGAGTGTCTAGGATCGTGTCCCAGAACTGTGTATGTCATGGGGTCGTTCTGGGGCCTAGCTCCTGAATGAGGGCATATAGGGAAGAGATGCACCCCTTGGAGGTGGATCCAGACCCAGAAAATTTCTCTATGGGGAGCAGGTCCCTGGTGGCGGCCAGCCGCACCATAGGTTGCTGCACCCAATGTTTAATCTGCAGGTAGTGGAATTCCTCCTTGGCAGGTAGAGAGAATTGTTTCATGCAATCTCGGAAGGTGAGTAGCTCTCCTTTAGTGTACAAGTCGGAGATCATGAGGCAGCCCCTTGTCCTCCATACCTCAAAGGGCCCTTCGTGAAGCACTGGGGGGAAGGCTGCATTAAAATGTATGGGCGTGTAGGGAGACGGAAAAGTAGTAAGTTGCAACCTCTTAGTGAGGTCATCCCAGACCCGCGGGGTGGTGGCTGTGGGTGTACTAAGGTAGGCGTTGGGCGGTCTGTCATGCTTTGTCTTCCAGAGGAGGTCCCATATGGTCCTGTCTGTGACCTGCCTGTCTATGTGGAGCCAGTGTTTCTCAGAGGCCCGCAGCGACCACTCCCTCATTACGCGCAGCTGTGCCGCCCTGTAGTATCCCAAAAAGTCCGGTAGCGCCAGACCCCCTCCCTGCGGGAACGAGTGAGAAGACGATGGGGCAGGCGCACCCTCCTTCCCTGCCAAATGAATTTAGTGATCATCTGTCTCAGCTCTCTGAAAAGACCTCTGTCAACCTGTATAGGTAACCCCTGAAAGAGGTAGAGCAGGCGGGGGAGAGCATTTATCTTGATGGCATTTATCCTGCCCAACCAAGTAATATATGCGGCGCTCCATTTGCCCAAGTCAGCTTTTAACTGGCGCAGTAAGGGGGGAAAGTTGGCCTTATATAGATCCGAGACATGGGGAGTGAGCCTGATGCCCAAGTACAGGATCTCCTTGGCTGTGCATCGAAAAGGGGACGCTCCCTCCACCCGTCGCCACTCCTCTTTGGATAAAGTCAAATTAAGTAAGAAGGACTTGGTCAGATTGACCCGAAAGCCCGCTACCGTCTCGAATAGTGACAGCTCCGTCTGGATAGCTGGAGGAGAGGTCAGTGGCTCCGTGATCGGGAGAAGCACATCGTCTGCAAACAGCGAGATCTTATGGTCATCCATACCAAACCACACACCTCGAATGTCGGGATGCTCTCTAATTTTATGGGCTAAAGGTTCTATACACAGGGCGAAAAGCAGGGGGGCCAGCGGACAACCCTGTCTTGTCCCCTGTGCCAGGCTGAAGGAGTACGATGCGGCACCATTGACCAGGACGCGGGAGGTGGGGGAATGATAATTGGCGCGAACCATCCCAATGAAGGTCTCAGTAAACCCAAAGCGCTGCAGCGCCTGAAATAAAAAGGACCATTCCACGCGGTCAAAAGCTTTCTCCGCGTCTAGCGAGAGAAGAGCCGCCGGGATGCTTTTTTTCCGGACCTTTTCTATGATATGGATGATGCGCCGCAAATTATCATGAGTCTGCCGCCCCTTGATGAACCCTGATTGGTACGGGTCAATAAGGCCTGGGAGAATGTTTTCTAGACGAGTAGCCAAGATTTTTGAATAAATCTTGGCATCCAAATTTAAAAGGGCTATCGGGCGGTAAGAGGAGCAAGCCGTAGGGTCCTTCCCCGGTTTGTGTATCACCGCAACTATGGCCTCCCCCATGGTGGGAGTGACCTGTTGTGTAAAGGCAATGACATTGAACAAGGTGGCCAAGTAAGGGGCTAGTTCGGGGTGAAGGTGCAGTAGAAGTGGCCAAGAACCCATCCGGTCCAGGAGCCTTTTGTAATTTGAGCGCATCAATCGCCTTCTGGACTTCCTCAGTCGTGATAGGTTTAGCCAAGTCCTCGCTGGTACTTGACGGGACCTGTGGGAGGTCTAAGGGGTCTAGAATCGATAAGCCGCTTGGTCCTGCGACCGTGGTGCCTCCGAGGTGTAGAGGGAACGATAAAACTCCCGAAAGCATTGGCCTTCCCCTCTTCCGTTATGTGCGAGACGCCCACGTCATCCACTATTAATTTAATGTACTCACTTTCCTGCTTGGCCCGTAGTTGACGTGCCAAGAGTGAGCCCACCTTGTTCTCCCCCTCATGCCCCCTGGCCTGCAGCCTCAAAATGGTTTTTTCCACCCTTTTGGTGTATATGGCCTGTAGCTTCCCTTTGAGGGATGTTACCTTTCGCAATAACGGTACCGATGGGCCCTCCTTATGCGCTTTCTCTGCGGCCTGCAGTTCCTTTTCAAGCATGAGTCTTTCCTCCCGCTGCTGGTTTTTCAGGGTAGTGGCCAGTGCTATGCATTTGCCCCGGACAACCGCTTTAAGAGCGTCCCAGGTGGTGGCATGTGAGGTGAGTTCGGGATCATTATTCTCAAAAAAGTCCTTAATGGTCTGTCTGAGTTCATCCCGTAGAAGTCTATCCCTGCAGAGGAAATTAGGGAAATACCAGAGCGCATGTTTGGAGCGTGGGGCGGGCCAGCTTAGGGTCACCTCGAGAGGAGCATGGTCAGATAGGCAGATAGGATGAAAGTGGGACTGTAAGATCATGGGGAGCAGGGATTGGCTCACGAACATGTGATCAATTCGTGAGTATGTCCTATGGGAGTGGGAGAAGAAAGAATAGTCACGTACGGAGGGATAAAGCTCCCTCCACACGTCCACCATGCCCATGTGTTGGAGTTGTGATCTAAGTGCCTTACCAAAAACTCCCCCTGTCGCCCTGTGTGGGTGAGATGTGTCTAGACCCGGGTCCCAGATGAGATTAAAATCCCCCATTAGGAGTATATCCCCCTGTGCAAAGTTCTCCAGGGTCATGAGGAAGGAGAGGAGAAAGTCCTGCTGGCCCATGTTTGGTGCATAGATAACTGCGAACGTGCACGGTCAGCCTCTCAAGTCCCCTCGCACCATTAGGTATCTCCCTGCCTTATCAGTTTTGGTGTCATGAGATTGAAACGGGACCCCTGCATGAAAAAGGAGCACCACCCCATTTTGTTTTAAGGCGTGGGAGGATCTAAATATGAGAGGGTAAGCTTTATGTTTTAGACGGTGCTCCTCAGTTTTTTTGAGGTGCGTTTCTTGGAGTGCCACCACTTGGATATTGTGGTCTACCAAATACTTCCAAAGGCGCTGCTACTTGTTAAGGGAGTTAAGGCCCTAACATTCCATGTTACACTACTGACTGCCATACTTATCTAGTCGGGCCCCAGCCCCCCTCCAACAGGCCCCCGCACTGACGCTCTCCCCTAACCCCCCGGACCCAGCAAATGTAAAGCACAGCATATACATCGAATGAGCACAACATAACAGTAAAAACAGGAACTACGAGTTCGGAGAATCCCCATCTCAGAGGGAAAACTTGTCACAAGAACGAAACACTGGGAGCGAAACCATTTCCGCCCCCCCGCCCCAACAGTCTCAACATCTAAGGCATATGCATAACTATGCTGCATAGTCATTTAGTGCCATTCGTATCCAAGACCACCCTTGCTGTATCAGTGTCCCTCAGGCCATACAGGTGGCTCCACGATAAACAAGATAAATGCATGTTCTCTGCTCCATCCACCCTCCCATTGATACCTCCTTACCGCACCCATGACGGGTAGCGTTTGGGTTCACTGACAACAAGAACAGCCCAATCGTGGGAACCACAAGTCGCGGACTTCTGTCCGGAGTTCGCTCAAAACTGGCCGAGCAAGTGGCTTATCAATAGTCGAGATAAGTGCAAGTCCTCTGCTCCCTCCTCCCTCCCACTGATGTCCCCTGGACAGGGGGTATTTTACTTCACTGAAAACAAAGATAGTCCCACCGAGGGATCCACATTTCGCAGATTTCAGTCCGGAGTTTTCTTGCTCCCTCTTCCTGCTTTCCGCCAAGGACCGCCACCTTGTCACTCCGGCTGTCTCTCCCCCTCGGTGTCCCTTGAAGATGCTGCGCCACTAGGTGAGGAGATCGCTATTCCCAGATGGTCCGCCGCCTCCGCCAATTCCGTACAATGAAGATGTTTGTTGTCCCATTGGAAGGCAATCCCAAAGGGATATGTCCATCTATATTTGACTTTTCTCTCTCTCAAGAAGTCGGTGATCGGGCAGAATTGCTGCCGTCGCATGAGCGTGGCCTGGCCCACATCTTGGTAGAGCGTGCATGTGGCATTCTGGAAGGTGACCTTGTTGGTGATCCTCGCCTTTTGTAAGACCAGTTCCTTGGTCTTGAACGAACTGAATTTCACCAGGATGTCTTGAGGCTTCCGATTCTCCCCAGGGAGCAGCGGCCCCACTCTATGTACTCTCTCTAACCGGACTTCAGGACCGTTTCCCCCCATGACTGAGGAGAAAAGGCCCACCATGAATGCTTCCAAGTCTGGGCCCTCACAATCTTCCTCCAGGCCACGAACTCGTACATTGTCGCGGCGGGAGCGATTTTCTAAGTCCTCGCACTTAAGCAAGGTGGCTCACAACTGGCCACTCGGGTCCGCTGTTCCTTCTTCCAGGGGTTTAATACGATCGGCCAGCTCTTGGTACTTCACCTCGAGGTCCAGCGTACGGGTGCCCACCGAATCTACATCCACCTGCATGGGCACCAACTTCTCCCTCATCTCCACCCGAAAAGAATCAAAGGTGGTGTCCATATCAGCTTTGATGTCTGCACGGAGCTCCTTTTTGAACTCCCGGAGAGAAGACAGGAGGTCCTCCCTAGTCAGCGCCATTGAGCCTTTCGACTGTGCCACCTCCTCTCCGGACGACCCCGCGCCTGAGGTGGCGAAGTAATTCGAGACTTTATTGGTGGGGGCCTTTTTCGGTGGCATAAGGCGACACGCTCCCTGGTCAGCTCTTTGCCGCCCCTTCAGCCGTGCAAAACCAGTCTGGGCTCTCTCCAGCTTTGTGGGGCCCCACCTCCTCTTCTTGGCCTCCTCAGTGGGCTCCCCAGGATCTGTCTGCGGAGCCTATAGGGGCTGCGTAATGCTCCCTCCCAGGTTCCTCCAAGTGCGTGCTGCTTTCGTGCCACTAGTTCCCCTCCTTGACAGGCTGTGCAGTCAGGCTTGATGCTCATGAGATCTCTGGGACTCTGCAATATGTATGGAGAAAGGAGCCAGAACTCCTGCTCCTCCGCTGCTGCTTGGGCTCACCTCTCACCGCCAGCACGCCATGGTGGCCATCTTAGGGTCAGGCACCCGGCGAAGTTTTACTGTATTGACTTCACAAAGTTTTACTGTGTTAGAGGCCATTGCCAACAGGCACACATATATTTTGCCATTATACATCCCCTGATGGGCCACAAGCCGACATTCAGTGGTGCATTTAATGCTTAATCATCATTATTGACCTTTTTGCGTCATGAGCACCCGGCGGCCAACGCCGTGTAACAGACTCTTCATGTGGTAGATGCGCCTGACTTCTTACAATGCAACAGGACCACACTCTCAAAGAACCGCTGGGATACGAGTCCTCAGTCCCGGGAGCCTCGCTTGACATATGCCCCCCCCAAATAGTCCGAGTCCCTCTGCAGGCTCCTGAGCGAGGCCCCCCAGAGTGCAAGGGGGGGCCCCCAGATGCCCTGCTCACCTGTCGGGGGCTCGAAGTCGCACCCGTTCAAAAGGCGCCGCAACGTGGGGGGAACCACTAAACAGAGAGAGCCTGATCCGGGGCAATCACGGGTCTGCTGGCATCACAACACAAGGCGGTGGGGGCACGCAGAGGGTCGGGGCTGGAATCCGCCTGCTCCGGTCGTCTTCCATGTCTGTGAGCCCCTCTGCTAGAGCCGCTCTCCTCTCCCGATTGGGAGCGCCACCATTTTGTGGGATCCAGTATTCCGCCCAGTCCGCTCCACCGGCTGTCCGCCGCACTGCTTCAGCGGCATTTGGTAGTGTATGCCGAGTGCCACCACAGCTCCGCTCACCCATGCAGTCGACAGGGGCTCACATTCGCCCCTGCTCGAAGCCCCTCACCAACAGGGCCGCAATTTTGTGGAAACCGCCCCAGGGTGGGCGCGATCCACAGGCACCTCTCTGCCGCACCACGGGGGCTCCCCGGGACACCGGAACTGCCCCCAGCAATTACCTCTCACCTGGCGTTTCTTTGGGGTGGTCGGGATGAGCTGATGAATACGGAAAGCAAAGTGCGTGCTCGCACAAGAACTCGCATGTGAACGGCACCACATGATTTACATGGGCTTGGCCATCTTGTTTTTTGCTCTGTTCATGGTGCTGGTGCCTACGTTTGTAATCCATCTTAATCTATTTAATCCTACACTTCTGAAACGTATCTACCCCTCATTTTCATTCATTTATTTAGCCTGTGTCTGTGTGTTCATCTAATTTTTTTGTGTTTTTGCATGACTTTTGTACTTTTAAATTTTTTGCTTTACTGCCTTATTTTTTTCCTTCCTTCTTTTTCCTTCCTGTATCTTCTCTTCCCCCCACCCAGCACCATGGCAGAGCAGGAGAGTGGCAGTGACAGGCCCCCCAAACCACCCAAGTTGTCAGGGGCGTCCTGAAAGGGTGCAGCCCTGCGCCATTTATTCCGAGGTAAAGGTGGCTGCGCTCATTTTTTTGTATTTTTTTTTGGGCTGCGCTCATTTTTTTACATGCATTGCCACCTCCCCTCCACCCTGGCAGCAGGCAGCAGGCCTGGAAGTGGGTATGGCCTCTGGGAGGATCAGCAGCACTGGATGAGGCTATGCTGGGCTGTGCACTGTAGTTCTGGTGTCTGGTGTACCCAACAACAGCTGATGCACTGGTGGGCTGACCTCCAAGATAGGGATCAGGACCTGCTTGACCTACTGGGTGTGGAGGTTGCAGAGCTGGATGAGTAATAATTATTTATTTGTTGTTTTCTTGCTAATTATTTGTTTCCAAAATTGCAAGCATGCTGCTCACATGCAGGTAAGTGAAGTTTATGTTACAAATAATATTATGTGATCACTGATTATCATCTAGACAGGTGCTCGGCGCTACCTAATGCTACTCGTTGGTGCTCGCTTGGGCTAATTATTTAAGAAGTCATGCAGAGACTCCTCATTCCTGTCTCTAAGATAGTGGTTATAGTATTAGTGAGTTAGTGCATTCTTTGTGCCTTTCTGTTTTTTTAGCTTGTACAGTCCCAGCCCCAAGCAATTTCCCAGTGATGTGTTGTGGTATGCATGCGTCTATGCATTGAAAAAAATGCCGACTGAGTTGGCCCGTCAAAGGGGGTTGGAAAAACTTGAGACTGAGAGAATGACATGAGTAGCAAAGATCATTTGTTGCAATTTATTAGTAGTTCCAAAATATAGTTTAGGATATTTGGAATAGGGTTAGGAAATCAGGAATAGGTCTACAATACTAATAGGAGAGGAGATCTGATTTAGAAAAGTTCAATGTTACTGCGTTTGCCTCTACCTATCAAAATATTTTTGGGGAGATTATTAACTGTACCACTAATCTTTTTTTATTTTATTTTCTTTATTTCTTACATCAGCAACCAGGGGCAAAAGGGATACCACAGAGGTGGGGGAGGGAGCTGGAGGTACTCCACAAGTGCCACTGGAGATAGCTCTGCTGGCCCCAGTAAGTCCTCCGGTTGTTAATATTAATTTTAACCCTGGGCGGAGTTCGCGGAGTTGCACTACGTGGAATACCGCGAAGTGCAAAAAAAACTCCGTCGCACTACACAGAGCTCCGCGAGCGGCGGAGTATAATAGAAAATGCTGTTCGCGGTAATTGCACAGTGCTGGATGCTTGTCCGCACTGTGCAATCATTGCGAACAGCACCATGCACAGCGCAAGCTTTCCTTTTCTGCCGCTCGAGTAGATTTTTACTTGAGCAGCAGCTTTCTCAACGCAAACGGGCAGTTTCTCAATGCGAGCGGTCGCGAGCATACGCGACCACTCGCAATGAGAAACCTGACCCCCCCGCGTTGAGAAATCTTGCTGGGATGTTAATTTTCCACGCTCGCGCTCGCCAACTTGATGTTGACGATTGCGAACGAGGAAAAATCTCGCCGGGATGTTGATTTTCCACACTCGCGCTTTCCCACTTGATGTTGACGATCGCAAACGAGGAAAAATCTCGCCGGGAGGTTGATTTTCCTCGCTTGTGGTCGCCAACTTGACGTTGATGAACGCGGGCAAGGAAAAAAAATCCGCTCCTCAACGCGAAGCGGAGTTTTTCGGAACTCCGCGATCTCCATGTAACGCGGAGAGCAGAAAACTCTGCAAACTCCGCGAGCGGAGCGGAGTTCACCGCCCAGGGTTAATTAATTTTTACCTAAGTTTTGTCGCTCCATATTTAGAATTATTTTTCCTTTTTACTGTGCCTGTCTCTTTATTTGTTTCCAGCTTGTCTTTGTTCTGTTTCCTAAATACCACTAATCCTTTTGGGTTCCAAAGTAGCGTGCAACTCGCCGAAAAGCGCTTCGACGCCTCATCAGGGGTAGTAAGCGCTATATAAATACAAATACAATATACAATACATTCTCCTTATCCCTACATTATCCTATCCGCTAATTTTATATATTTCACGTTTCTGTACGTGACTTCAAACTGTCTGTACTGGTCTGTCGGTAGCTTCCTTTCTTCTGCTTTGTATACTCAGTAGGCTTTCCCTCTCCCCATATATATTTTGTGGACAGGTGTTACTCTAAGACTCGGAAAACCCATTTTAGGACAGGTTCTTTACTGTGAAAATAGAATGTCCAAGTAATGTCTTCTACTTGAAGGCTTTCTTTCTCTTGCTCAAACAGTAAAACAAGAGAGTGGCCATGGTCATGGTGGACCCCCCCCCCCAATGTTGTGTATGTATTATATCTATAGTATAGTATACCAGCAGTTAGTTGATGACTGTGCAGCATGGTTGGAAGTATGAGGAGGACGGCCCCATTGCATTTGTCAACCAAGACCATATGTCCTTCATTGACCAATTATTATTGCAACCCTTTATTGTGCTTCAGTAACTCAGATTCATCATTGCTCTGGCCCTCCATTACAAAATGTTTTTGGTTGGCTTGACTACCTGGCTTTTCAAACATTTCCAACCAACAAAATGCCCAACGTGATATCCTGAATTTGTGATAGAAGATACTGTAACACAACTGTAGTGATGTTTAGTGGTTGTATTTTGCTTAAAAAATAATAATAGTTGGAGGAGTAACTATCTGACATCAAAAATGTGTAATGTTTTTTCTAGCCACTCAGACCACCAGTGCTGGGGCCTGTTGTGAGAGCACACACAGAGGGGACGCAGCAGAGGTCAATGAGGGGGGGACCCAGCAGCAGCAGGGGTGGGCAGTGGTAAGTCACATTGCTTCCTTATTGACAAATCGTAATATACTCACTGCAAGGGTGTTGCCGTTGACTCGTAAACACCCTACTTTAGCAGCTACAGTGGGAGTTCAGTAGTTATGGCCTCTTCTATCTGCAACTCAGCTGACAAAGGTTCATGAATACATTTTAACAATGATGGGTTGATGTGAAAGGGAACATAGGATGGAAGGAGAACGGATGGGTGAAATGTATGTAAAATGAGTGAAAGGGTGTGTGGGTGAAAGGATACACATAAGTGGGTGATGATGGGATCTGCATGGCTGGGTGGAGGATGGATGGAAGGATATATGGGTGAAAGGATGCCTGCCTGGGTGGATGAAAGGGTATGGGTGAAAGGATGCCTGCCTGGGTGGGTGAAAGGAATGCTTGAGTGGCTTAAAAGCAAAGCTGGATGGCTGAATGGGTGAAAGGATGCATGGGTAGATGAGTGGATGTTGGTATAAGCCAGGTTCGTTGTGAGCTATGTTTGGATGGATGGATAGATTGGATATATATAGATGGATGGTTTTATATAGTGAAAGACTGGATGATGAAAAATTGGTGTGTAACAAAACCAAGGGTGAACATTAAGAATACTAGAAGAGCAATGCAATGATGAACGGATAGCTGCTTGACTTTTGTGGATGGGATAGTCTGTTATGAACGTACCAAAGCTATATCCTGTTCCTTAATCCTTTCCCTGTACTGTAGTACATCACTTTTCCCACTGTCTACTTATGGCAGATAGGATGTCCGCAAGATTGATTTATTTTATACGTGACGTGTATCATTCATATTATTCATCTGCCTTGTAGTCAGGGTAAAATAGAAAGGCATTTTGGAGAAGAGCAGGGCCATTGGAATAAGGTAATTGTCTATTACAGCTGCCCCAGCTGTAGACTGCAGAGGCTATCAAAGTACGACTAGTGCCTGCAACTAGAGCACCAGCTGAAGCATACCTCATTTAGCACAACAAGAGAGAGAATACTTGTAATCCATAGTGCATAATGCCTTCCTCCTTAATGGGAAGTAATTTAATTTTATTTTTCCACACAAAGTGTCTGTTTAATTACTTAGTTTTTTACCAAGAAATCTTTCAAAAGAAAAAAAAGAATAACAGTATTTTTAAACTGGTGTGCGGCTGTGTTTATTCTACCTTAATTCCTTTCAGACAGTGCATTTGCCTTTTGCCTTTAATTTTTATTAAAGGCATGTGTGGGTAATGGTTGTGACTCTAATCACATCATATCGAATGGTCCTAGGGGACCATCAATGTACTGCTACAAGTTTTTTGCACAGAGCATTATTTACAATTTGTCTTTTTTCTTTCTAGCTACTGCTGGTCATCATGGTCTATCTCGCCAGGATGTAGCAGCATGGCTGTGGCAGCAGAAGCTTGAGGCAATTAGGGCCAAGTACCAGCGGCTTGTGTCCCTGGAGGAGGAATAAGAAGAGGCAGCTGCCAGGGTCCCAGCCAGGCCCCAGCACCAGTGCCTCCAGCCTCTCAACATCAGCGCCGCAGTCCTCTGGCAGTCGCCCACTGCCAGTTCTTCACAGTTGCCCCCCTCAGACTGCCATATCCAACGCCACGTCCTTTTGCGGCTATCAAGGATGGAAGCACGGCAGAGACAGATGGAGAGGCACCTAACACAGCTCCTGAGCCTGGCCTGCCATGCCTAGTAGTGCCCTCTTCTGCCCCTTTTTTAACTTTTGTTTTGGTCGATGGGACTTGTTGTTGAGGGTGGAGAGGGTGGGGATATGGGAGTTGGGACTGGGGCAGTTATAGTTAGGATTTTAGTTTTTTTTGGACAATGATGGACATTTTGTGTAGACAATGGTTTGGGACCGGGAGATTTGTTTGGGGAGAGGGGTGGGCCATTGTTGTGTAGGGTGAAGGGGTGGGTTTTTATTGTTTGGGCTAATAAATATTCCTATTACATTATTTATGCCTCAAATATTTTCGGGGGTGTATTACTTCTCACTGCTGCCTTTAGCGCAACCTGTTTTTAAAATTTGCTGATAGTGTATAACAACAATTAGGTATGTGCTATGTTGTACCTTTGTCCTACTACTCTTCCAGTCTCTACAGTCTGCAACTATATTGACCACTAAGGGGGAGGAAGTTGCCATTGTCTATATTGCCTACAACTTAGTAGAACAATGCTAGTTCTCTTACCGACTAGTTGAAGCGAGGGCTGCAGGGTTTCCCAAGGTGCCATGGTGGTAATAGTAGGATCAGGCCAGTGCACTAACAACAGTGAAGGAATCAGAAGTGAGGTCCCACTCCCACCTAGGGGAACTTCAACTATAGAATTTTCATTGCAGGCAACTAAATGAAAAAAAAACTGAGTTAGTGGGTTATATATTATTATATAATAGCTTTACAAACAATTGTAACCAGACTACACAACAAAGAATACCTGATAGTGGAAATATAACAAGCAATACTAAATTATTCAGAGCAATGGTGAGTTAGTATTTACACTTTTTAAAAAGTGACACTTGAATCGTGAAGAGGACCTAAAGTCTGGAGTGGACATGGTTAAGCGTTTGTGTAACACAACACACAAGGCCTGAATGATGATGCTGACAAATGATTTTCTTCTATATCTAAAATATCGATCACTTATTATGCTTGGGTGGGTAAATAGGGCCAGTGTGGGCTATTGTTTCTGTAATAGAAGTAGAACTAAAGATCCTGCACTGAGTTAGTGTTGCTTTCACCACATTCACCCCACCAAGTGTGTGATCAATTCATGGTGCAAATTATAAAGTCACACCTCAATAAATCACAAAGGCCGGGGAAAGAAGGTTAGGGGTTTGATGAATGGATGGGAAAGGGGATTTGGGAAAGGTGTGACAAAGACAAAACAACACAAAGACAATATTTATCTGGGCAATGAGCAGCCAACCATCATCAATCTGTTGTGGGAGGAAAAGGAAATGAGGGAATGACTACTATGGCACAGTTAACTTAAATGCAATGCTAACAGTCTGTCAACCCCAGAGAGACCCAAGTTATATTGTATTATTATATACCCAAATGTTCTGTCACCTAGGTTTGAAAAATAGTAAATACAAATTATGTAGGAGTGAAGCGAACAACTCACACAGTTCTAGAAAATGATTATTAAAAGAAAAATTATACGGTATTGCCAAATTGGGAGGTGCATCTTCTCCATTCTTTTTGGATTGTCCGTCAATCTTGGGTGCCTGGCTGATGCGGTCTGATAAGGTAAGTGTGAGTGTTATGGTGCTTTTGCCTTTTGTGCAGGAGAAGAGAAGGTCTGCGGATTGTAAAACAAAAATGATATTGTAGAATCAAGAAGAAATACAGAAGGTAAACTTCATGAGGAGTGCTCCAAGAAGATTCAGTCTAGAGGCAGAGCAAGAGAGACTAGTCCTTTGCAATCATTCATTTTATGACTAATGTGCGATCAATTTGGTGAGAGCAATTACAATAGCAATCACAGACAAGTGGCCGCATGTATCAGGCTGATCAAACTCACAATTGTCATGATCATCATCATAAATATTATATAGCCTAAAGTGTGCATATAGTGATGATCACCACATGTCTGTCTCCAGTTACCTACAACAACAGGCCTCCCATCCAACTAACACATAGTTTCCAGTCTGAGCCAGCCAGCACACACACTCAGCAACATTATTCAATTTCTCAAATCAAATAAAATCAGCGCACCTCTCACCAGTTCACAGAGTTTAGTAGGCCTCTTAGAGTCATCACCATATTGATTTCTGTGAAGGTGATAACTTCCTTCTTCTGGCAGTTGTTGAAGTATTCACGCCCTGAGTGCTTCCATCATCCTCCTGACTCCAAGTAACAAATATGTCCATCTCCGTAGCGACAAAGCAAAAGACACACAATTGATGGACGGAATGCAGAGCAAATAAAAACATTCACCCCCAGTCAAGAGATCTGGGTTAAATCCATCATTCTTTTGCTCACCATGCCACCCTAGTTTAGACCTGGCCATAGGCAAATCAGTCTTGACCCTGTGCCTCATGGGAACAGTCCAGCCCGAACTGCCAAGCCAGGTCCTCCCTGGACCGGAAACAAGCATCCTACGACCGGTTTCGGGGTTTCACCCCTCTTCAGCCAGGATAGCTTGATTCCAGTGGCATAGTGAGCCCAGGACCCACGTCTGGGCATACCTGGCGCACTTAGGGCAAGAAAGCAAAAGACACACAATTGATGGACGGAATGCAGAACAAATCAAAACATTCACCCCCCAGTCAAGAGATCTAAATCCATCATTCTTTTGCTCACCATGCCACCCCAGTTTAAACCTGGCCATATGCAAATCAGTCTTGACCCTGTGCCTCATGGGAACAGTCCAGCCCGAACTGCCAAGCCAGGTCCTCCCTGGACTGTAAACAAGCATCATAGGACCGGTTTTGGGGTTTCACCCCTCTTCAGCCAGGATAGCTTGATTCCAGTGGCACAGTAAGCCCAGGACCCAGGGCAGGGCATACCAGGCGCACTTAGGGCAAGAAAGCAAAAGACAAACAATTGATGGACGGAATGCATGAAAAAATCAAAACATTCACCCCCAGTCAAGAGATTTGGGTTAAATCCATCATTCTTTTGCTCACCATGCCACCCCAGTTTAGACCTGGCCATATGCAAATCAGTCTTGACCCTCTGCCTCATGGGAACAGTCCAGCCCGAACTGCCAAGCCAGGACCTCCCTGGACCGGAAACAAGCATCCTAGGACCGGTTTCGGGGTTTCACCCCTCTTCAGCCAGGATAGCTTGATTCCAGTGGCACAGTGAGCCCAGGACCCACGTCTGGGCATACCTGACGCACTTAGGGCAAGAAAGCAAAAGACACACAATTGATGGACGGAATGCAGAACAAATCAAAACATTTACCCCCAGTCAAGAGATCTGGGTTAAATCCATCATTCTTTTGCTCACCATGCCACCCCAGTTTAGACCTGACCATATGCAAATCAGTCTTGACCCTGTGCCTCATGGGAACAGTCCAGCCCGAACTGCCAAGCCAGGTCCTCCCTGGACCGGAAACAAGCATCCTAGGACCGGTTTCGGGGTTTCACCCCTCTTCAGCCAGGATAGCTTGATTCCAGTGGCACAGTGAGCCCAGGACCCACGTCTGGGCATACCTGACGCACTTAGGGCAAGAAAGCAAAAGACACACAATTGATGGACAGAATGCAGAACAAATCAAAACATTTACCCCCAGTCAAGAGATCTGGGTTAAATCCATCATTCTTTTGCTCACCATGCCACCCCAGTTTAGACCTGACCATATGCAAATCAGTCTTGACCCTGTGCCTCATGGGAACAGTCCAGCCCGAACTGCCAAGCCAGGTCCTCCCTGGACCGGAAACAAGCATCCTAGGACCGGTTTCGGGGTTTCACCCCTATTCAGCCAGGATAGCTTGATTCCAGTGGCACAGTGAGCCCCGGACCCACGTCTGGGCATACCTGGCGCACTTAGGGCAAGAAAGCAAAAGACACACAATTGATGGACGGAATGCAGAACAAATCAAAACATTCACCCCCAGTCAAGAGATCTGGGTTAAATCCATCATTCTTTTGCTCACCATGCCACCCCAGTTTAGACCTGGCCATATGCAAATCAGTCTTGACCCTGTGCCTCATGGGAACAGTCCAGCCCGAACTGCCAAGCCAGGTCCTCCCTGGACCGGAAACAAGCATCCTAGGACCGGTTTCGGGGTTTCACCCCTCTTCAGCCAGGATAGCTTGATTCCAGTGGCACAGTGAGCCCAGGACCCACGTCTGGGCATACCTGGCGCACTTAGGGCGAGAAAGCAAAAGACACACAATTGATGGACGGAATGCAGAACAAATCAAAACATTCACCCCCAGTCAGGAGATCTGGGTGAAATCCTGGCTGAAGAGGGGTGAAACCCCGAAACCCTCCTCTTCGCCTTCACCTGCCACTGTGATCGGAGAAGATTCAGATTCCCTGCTTTCACCCCCTTCACCAACATCATTTGCAGTTTTTTGGCCGCAAAGGAGCTCCTCCCAGCAGATTGTGTGGTGTTTTCTCAAATGGGTTGTTTGGCCTCCGGTACCATAGTTTGTACCAAGTTTGCCCCTCCTAGCACTTGCGCCTCAAATGGAGCACATGGCAATATTTGGCTACTTCTGGTTAACTGCAAAAAAATCTAGTGGGAGGTGGGAAAGGTGCGAGGTGGGAATCAGCAGCAGAAACTGTGAGAGACATGGAAAAAGAGCAAGGCGCATAGACAAAAAGAGGATATTAGTGAGGGAGGCAAAGAGACAAAGAGAATATTTGCAAGAGAGGAAGAAGAGTTGATGAATGCAGGAGGAATAATAAGAGGAGGCTGAGGGGTGACTGAGTAATGAGGTAGTATAGGGGACAGAGAAGAGATGCAGAATTCAGGAGGAGAAGGTGTTATGTGCCCCAATGCAACCCAATATAGGCCCTTAGGTAGCTACACAACCTTTTACCTATATTTACCCTACCTTGTTCTGCATAACGGTTCTAGCACTGACCTTTTCCCAGTTATGTGCTGAATAAATGTCTATCAGTTTCTTGGGAAATAGCCTCATTTATTATGCATGAGGATTCTTAGAAAAGTCCCTGCACATGATGTACATAACAGCATGAACATATTCTGTGTAAATGTCATGGTCATCTTCATCCTAGGGCGAAAGAACTACTATGCATAATCGCAGGTATTGTTCTAGCCTCATTTGCATAATCATACTTACAGCACATTGATTATGTAAGGAACACCGAGGCTATCTTTATGGCATAAAAGACCCATTGCAACACTAGAAAGGTGGAGGAGAAGCTTCAACGCTGACACTAGATGCTGAGGTCCCGGCCTTCAGAAGCTCCAGCAAGCAGTGGTCTGACATCCCCTGCGGGGTGTCCAACTCGAGACCAAGACGGGGTCCTTTGTTCTCTCCTATCAGGTAATGGGGTTGGCTCTTTCCTAGGGGATTCTTGGTTTTAAACCCACATATATGCTAGGTACACTTAGGTACACTTAGGTAGGGTTTGCATCTTAGGAGTACACTCGATTACTGCCATGTATTGATATGCCTGCATATATTTACTGTTTTAGCACCATGGTAGAATTCTACCTTTTATTTACTCTGTCGGTGCTTGTAATCTTATATATCTGTTTCTGTCTAATGATTGTCGCATCAAACATGTTTTATACTAGAATGATGCTGGTTCAATAAATAAATGCTTATTGAAAACGTCACCATTGTTTATTCTGTTTATCTCTCTGAGACCAAGTAAGCACGAGTGACTGAGCAAAAAGTACTGTACTGTTTCCACGATCCCTGAAGGATCAAGGGTTGTCATGTTCGATAGTTGACAGAAACTATTCACTCATTGGTAAGATTAGGGGGCTTATGGTGGCACTGTGAGCTAGCTGGTCTAAAGGCTAACATATCCTTTGAGGGTGTCTGGAATCAGTCTGGACACCAATCCGTTGGTTTATGTTGTCTAAATGCACAGATCCTATGTATTACTAGGAACTACACAAGAAAGGTAGTGGACAGCGGAGGACGAGGTGCTACCTCACAGCTGTTCGTGGGTCCAAGGGAGAGAGCAGGGCCTGGAGACCTGCTCAATGGGGTCACTCTGAGCCCTCCATTAAGTAGGTGCTGGGAGGTGGGAAGGGCTCTGGATGGCAGTGGGCAGGGCTAGCAGCAGGTGGGAAAGGCATGAGGAAGGAAGCAGCAGCAAAAATGGGGAGAGCAAGAAACGGTGGAAAAAGAACATGGCAAGTAGACAAAAAGAAGATATTAACTAGGGAGGTAAAAGAGGCAACAAGACAAAGAAGGATATTTGCGAGGGAAGAAAAAGAGGAGATGAATGCAGCAGTGGCATAACGAAACTTGAGGGGGCCCCCCTACAAGGTAAGTGGAGGGGCCCCCTCAGGACTGGAGCTTGAGGTCCCCCCCCCGCACCGTGGGGGCTGCGGGAACCTGTGTTACGCCCCTGGAACGCAGGAGGAATAAGGGGCCAAGAGGAGGCTGAGGGGAGACTGAGAAATGAGGCAGCATAGGAGACAGAGTACAGAGGCAGAATAAAGAAGGAGAAGGCAGCGGGAAGCGAAGGGTGAGGTGCTGTACGGGGGTCCGACAGAGAGGTGGAGAGCTGGGTCTGGCGACCTGCTCAATGGAGTCACGCTGCAGCCTCCATTAAGTAGTTCCTAGGAAGTGGGAAGGGCACTGGACAGCAGTGGGTGGGGCTAACAGGAGGCGGGAAAGGCACGAGGAAGGAAGCAGCAGCAAAAATGGGGAGAGCAAGAAACGGTGGAAAAAGAAGGAGGCAAATAGACAAAAAGAAGATATTAACGGAGAGGCAAAAGAGGCAACGAGACAAAGAAGGATATTTGCGAAGGAGGAAGAAGAGGAGTTGAATGCAGGAGGAATAAGAGGCCAAGAGGAGGCCGAAGGGAGACTGAGAAATAAAGCAAAATAGGAGACAAAGGAGAGATGCAGAATTAAGGAGAAAGTAGCAGGCAGTGGAGGGTGAGGTGCTGGCTCACAGCTGTTCGGTGGTCCTACAGCAAAGGGGAGAGGTGAGCCTGCGGACCTGCTCAATGAGGTTGCATTGTGGCCTCCATTGAGTAGGTCCTCGGAGGTAGGAAGGGCGTTGGATGGCGGTGGGTCGGGCCAGTGTGAGGCGGGAAGTGGCAGCAGTAACAGGGAGAGCAAGAAATGGGGGAAAAAATGAGGCAAATAGACAAAAATAGGATATTAGTGAGAGAGGCAAAAGACTCAAAGAGACAAAAGAGTATATTTGTGAGTGAGGAAGAAGTGGAAATGAATGCATGAGGATTAAGAGGCCAAGAGGAGGTTGCGGGGAGAATGAGGAATGACACAGCACAGTAAACAGGGGAGAGAGGCAGAATTTAGGAAGAAAAGGCAGAGCGAAGCGGAAGGTGAGGTGCTGGCTCACAGGTTTTCGGGGGACAGACAGCGAGGAGTAAAGCTAGGCCTGGGAATGGTTGGTCTCACCTGTATTGTCACTGATGTTATTGAACCATGGAAAGGAATCTGCCCAGAAGAGTTCAGAGTACTTACGGAGCACTGGCTCAATAATTTGTATCCATCAATTTTTAATCCTTGTACATGAATGTGAGAATTCCTTACAAATGTGCTAGGAAGCACCAGAATTTCTGTTATAGGATCATCTGGATGGTTTAACTCTGCTTGGGCCTCAGGCATTCCACACCATGCTCAGACTCAATATGCTTTTGTAACAGGGCATTGCCTTGTTCGCCAGTGATTCCTGTGTTAACATGAGACAAACCACATAGCTTACCATGCCATGTCCTGGTCAATGTTAGTAGGCAGTATCATAAATATTGGCTGCTGGTGTATACAATCACATCTGGTTATACATGCATGTATGCTGTGATGTTAAGGAGAATTTTGCCATGTGACTTTTGTGAAGCACTAAATGCTTGTATGTGTCTTTTTGACACCCAAGCAGTTATTGGGAAAAATCGGATTCTCTCTAAATTCGTACATTCATTTCTTTTATTTTTTTTATTGGTGGTGAACATGAAGATCAAATTCTTAAACTTTGTCGATTTTAAAAGAAAAAAGGCAAGTAGAAAATGATGACGCACATGTTCTAATTGAGAAGCCTCTGTGGGCTGTTTTAAACTGCCATTTCAACCTAGCAACATAAGCCTTTTGCCAGGCCAAAATCTCACTTTTTAATACATTTAAGTCACCCCAAGGGTAGGATCTACACAGCCTTTAGGGCAGAGTGCAGTGTATTTAAATGGTTGGACACTTTTAAGTTTTACATGTCCTGTTAGTGAAAAACACCTAAAATTCATTTTTGACTACCGTGAGGCCTACCTCTCTCCTATGATAACATTGGGTTACCTTATTACATTTAATAAGTGATAACTTTCAATTTCGAGCAGGTAGGAATGTCGAGTTTAATCTCTTAAGAATTGTAATTTAAAAACCTTTTTAATGGGAAAGTCTAATTTTAAGTGACAATTCTTAAAATACCTCTTTTAGAAAGTTCATTTAAAACACAGGACCCTCATTTGCCATGCACGGTACACATAAAATTCACATCACACTGGAGTAGAAATTAAATTGATTTCTTGGTTCCTACCACTAAGGGGCCGGTTATGATCTCGCTAGCAAAAGCCTCCAGACGGGTTCCGGAATGAGCAAATCCGAGTCGGAGCCTATGTTTCTGACCAAGTCATCCCCCGCTCTGAACGACCAAGTACGATGCGAAGATCTCGTCCGCGTTGACCAAATCGTTTCCGCTCCTGATCCTGTCCGTCCGATTCGTTCAGAGCTGAATGGTGCCACGCAATGGAGCCGGATTCCGAACAAGCGAGTACGCTGTATTGACTCGGTGTCAGTGAGATGAAACGGCTGTCGGAATTGTACGTTGGGGGGCCGTAGCAGGCCCTCCTTCACCCGGAGCCCTCCAAATCAGTTGCGAGGGGGTGCATATGGGTCCCGCCGATCCAAGCATGCACAGTGTGACGGGCAACATGGGATGCCCACCACAGGGTGTATGCTTTTCCCCATCCACCCCTTTTTTGCTATGGGAGCTGATGTACACATCGGTACACAGGCTCCCATAGAGTTCAATGGGAGTCCGAGCGAACCGAGTCCATCAGCATACGGCTACATCGTACTCGTTCGGTCGGACTTGCACAGCGCGATTCGCTAGGAAAGCCCTCTGGATCAGAGTCGTATGGAGGGCTTTCCTATCGAGATCGTAATCGGCCCCTAAGCAGGTAAAAGGAAACATATTCACTACTCTATGATTAAAAGAACCGACAGAAATACGTTCCTACAGCATTCAAGTCTCATCAGCGAAACCTTTAGAATAATCTACCTTATAGACAGTTCCTGCGAATGCTCAAAAACTGTTCCAAAAATGAGGACTAATTTTATAATATGGGGCTATTAATATCAAAGTTAAAAGATCACCTATATCCTCATAAACTCTTAAAGCGAGCTATGAAATGGGCTTAACCCCCCTCACCCAGTAACCCAATTTAGTTCAGCAAAGATAATGAATCTCTGACTCTTACACTGGCTGCAGCAGCACCAGTCTCTCGAGCACATAGAAGTATGACAAATTAAACAATGGGGGGCCCTTTCACAACAGTGATCACGCCAGTCTTCAATCACTTTTGGTCATCTGCTCCCTCAAGTTGTTTGTCATGCAGGGAACACACTGGGCTTCTCCTCCAGGACAGTATTTCCTGCAGTGTGAGGCACACTCCCTAACTCCGTCAACAGACAGACAGTATTCCCAGCTCTAGTCAGTCTTAGCTCCTCTAGCAGAAAGGGAAAACTTCAGTTGATGAACCCTCAATTCTAGGCAACTGACTGTTATGCACACACCAGCCCTGATCACAGCAGTCTTTGAGTACTCTGCAGAGCCCTACCTTCCTTGGTAATTAAGAGCTTGTAACTATCACAAAGTGGTGTGGTTTGGATATCATTTTAAACCCATTTTGCAGAGAGGGGAAGTGGGATGGTTCACATACAAATGTCTTTCAAATTTAAGTTTCTTTCTGATGCTTAAACACAGCCTTTCTGCAAGATGAGGGTTCTCATAGCAGGTCTCAATGATACTGGTTTCAAGCAGGAGTATCCAAACCAAAGACTCAAAGAAGGCTGCTGGAGACTGTCATGAACCTGCCAGCATTGGCAATCTGTGAAAGACAAAAGGGCAGTCCCTGCCTAGAAACTCCTCACCTTGTATATCAGAAACAGCTATCCCACCCTCACTACTCCACCTGGCAGGGATTAGGAGGAGCTGTTAACAATGACCCCATTACTTTTCTGGAGTAGTCCTGCCTCACCCTCCCTCACTTCAGTGTCTGGTTTCTCACACTTAAGCCACCGGAATACCATCAATACTCTTTCACTGTCTGTTAAAGCTGTACCCACCCTCCATTTTGTGCAATGCAGGGGCTATCCAAAATGAATCCCACTAGTCCACAGACTCTCATCACACACAGACTCCTATTAGCATGCATGCGTTACATACTCATGCATGCAGTTGATATACACATGGAATATCAGCATAAGGTTCTAGGTCTCATGGGATCACTTAAAGGAGCATCTTTCTACATGAGGAATTAGTAGACTCCACTCTCCTTGAAAAAAAAAAAGGGTCTGCTCAAATTAATGATTTGCAAAAAAATGTATATACCGCCACCACCACTTTATGTGACTTAGACCAGGGCAATGATAGTAGTCCAATGTCCGCTATGAGGGCACGCTTCAATGTTACAGAGCAAGTTCTTGACCTTGCATTACCAGGGGCAGACCTGGGCATCTGCACATATGCTAACTTATCATGATGCCAGGTTCAAATAAAGAACTTAGGATACCAGTTGAGATGCAGTCAGGCACTCAGGGCAGGGTAACATGCATGTTTATCAAGCAGTGGACTTTCCTGTCCCAGCAGCTTGGAGGTACAGTGTTGGAAGACACTTACGCAGTGATGGTACATTTTGTCTACAAGAGACTTTCATAATCTTTGAAAGAGAAGGAAATTGCCCCTGAGATTTTATTGATAAGAAATCAACTCTCATAGATTTAGGTTATATCACACAGTAATAAAAGGAACTTTGAAGCTTATCAGGTCTAAGAAATCCTTGGATTTCAGTTTGTATTCTGGGGATTGTAGTTGTTGTTATCCTAATAGACTTTCAGGATTTCATGTACCAGATGTAACATATATATTGGGCTCAAAGGCACATTACAGACAACCTGGGAGTGGTTTAGCGATACTCTCAAGTACATCTGATAAAAATCCTTTGATTTACATGACTGAACCCATTCATTCTTACAACATGCCTTATAAAATAACTAGGAGAGGGGCATGATGGGAACCCGATTGCATGTTTGACTAAGCACTTGTTACCTGTATTATATTGCTAATTGTCCCACAGACCCAGCAAAATCTCTGATCAATGATGGTTTCTGTCACCTCTAATTGGGGCTATGTTCAAGGTCTGCTAATCCTGGTAATTGAAACAGCCTGCATAAAGAAGGAATCTAGCACATAGAAAATAAATGGATGTTGCTAAACCATCTTGTGTTGAAATACCCAGGAGATTTGCTTAAGTAGGTTCAATGTGTTGGGCTGAAATCCGAAACGTGACTGATGTATTGAAGGGCGACATGCTCATTGGAACATTACCTCTGAAAAGATGCATTCATTTACCACAGTAACTGACTTCACTATTTTCCCCACCAGCATTTCGAAACACTTTGGGATGTGTGCAGGCACTAATGAATAAGCTTGAAGTGTTGCTGCACTATAGTGTACACTTTGATTGAAAAATCATATTTAGTGCTAAATTGTTCCATCCTTGTCACTCCAATTCTATTTATGTTTTTGACCTTGGCCATTTTTTGTTTTGTATTTGGACTAGTTAGATAATTAACCCTCAAATAATTATTTTTCACAACTTAATTTCATTATTTTTTAATCAGGTCATATTCTAAATATTCTGTACCATTTTATTTTAATTGAAACTTGTTTTTTTCTGTTTATATCTTTTATTCACTAACTCTGTTGCATTTTATGAGTTGCTACACCACATGCCTGTTACATGCTATAGGCATAGTGTGGGGGTTGGACAGACATGGCGGTGTTGGGCTGAGGATTTGGCCGAAAACAAAGTCCTGCACCCACCCCTGGTGGGCACGGCCCAAGGCAATGCTTTGCAGATGTTGGCCATCCGCAGCAGGGTTGGGGACAGGGCTAGCTGGAGTCCATGGCTTGCGGCCAACCCCCACTGCGCACAGCAGAAGGCCATGTGCAGTAGTGGGTTAGGTGGATAAGGTGGGTTAGGCTCAACCCACAGCTGTGAACATTGTGATCTGCTGATGACCTCAGAGATCTCCTCACCGATAGGTCCCTATATAAAACTTATCACTTCACCTGTAAAAGTCTAGTAACAGGAAGGGAGGCCATTGTGTTGTAATCCCTAGATCTGTAAACCTCCAATACTATTTACCAAATGACTGAGCTATTGCAGATGGTTCCGATATCAGCTCTTCTTTGTCACCTAAAGTTCCACCAACATGCCTTTTCTCATCCTCCCTTCAACTCAGCCAATGTAGGAGGTTAAATGTTTTGTCACTGTGCTTGTACGTCCTTCTCTGAGATGTGAGCAGAATGCCTTCCACCAACACCATGAGGCATTATCCGTTTCTTAAGTTTTTTGCAGCTTTTGGAAGATTTCTTATGATTCATCACTATGGCACCAGTCCTCCATCTCTAGAATAGTCACCGTAAACAGGGCCAGCTTTGCTGTTTCATCACGGGTGTTTCAAGCAATGCAGCATAGGATCCTTCCTCTTCCTGCAACCTTGTGAATCCTCCACAAGGTTATTGGAGAGTCTAGAGACCCAGTAGTTGTTTGAAAATATTATTCAATTTCTTCTTTCAAGTACTCCTCCTTGATGAGCCACCAAGGGTTGATCTGCCAAATGCCCCACGTGTGGCCCAATACCTATTCTTATTTCAAGGATTGCATGGTCCTTGATGGACTTGGCCCTTTCTGTAGTGTCACCCCCAAACGTTTAGCCTTCACCGCTCCTGTTTTCTGAATCAGTTTTTTTGGGCTTTATAGAACTGTGTGCACTTTACCACTGCAAACTACTGCTAAAGTGCTTGTGCTTTTTCCTTTAAACATGGTAAAATTGACTTACACCTAATTGGCACATTTCATTTATTTATGAGTACCTAGTAAAGAGGTACTACATGTACCCAGGGCCTGTAAATTAAATGCTTCTAGTGTGCCTGTTGCAGTCATTGCACCACCCACTAGTAGTCCTTTAAAATATGTTTCAGGCCTGCCATAGCAGCCTGTGTGCAGGTTTAAACTGTCATTTCAACCTGCCAAAATAAGCATTTTGTCAGGACCAAACCTTCCTTTTTAAAACATATAAGTCATCCTTAGGGTAGGCCCTAAACAGCTCATAGGGCACATGTACTTTTGCATATCCTAGTAGTGATAAACTCTTAAATTCATTTTTCACGAGTGTAAGACCTATCTCTCCCTTTGGATAACATTGGATTGCTTTATTACATTGAATAAGTGAGACATGTGGTGTGGGAATTAGTAGAAATGTCATGTTTGCTCTCTATTGTATTGTTATTTTAAAACCTTTTTTGATGATAAAGTCAGATTTTAAGTCACAACTTTTAGAAAGTTGCCATTTTCTTGTCCTAACCATTTGGTGCCTGCAACCTGTTTCTTGGATCACATAACTAGGTGGTGTTAGCTGTTTGCCTTTATGTATTCCTCCCAGGCATTACCACAAAGGAGGATGTTGGCAGGATGGTCCATTCTAACCTGATGGGAGGGCTGGAGCTGTCACCTACCAAACTTGGACTTCAAAGGAGCTGCCTGAGCGCACTCACAAAGAACTTCACACTAGGCTTTTGTGACTCCAGACATCCAGGTGTTAAAGATTGCAGGAATCGCTGTTAGCATGAGCTGAAAGCCATTTTGTACTTGGCAGCCATTTTAGTTAGCCATGTGCTCGCCATGTGCTTTCTCCCTCTTCCAGAGTCTTGCACATGCTCAGAGAGGCCTAGCTGGTAGAATGCACCTGCTCCTAGTATAGAACTGTCAGGCTATTCTTACTCATGTAAGCAGTTTAGTCTCCCCTCCCACTTTGTGGAGCAAGCAAATTTTGTATACCCATATTAGTCAATAAGCATGCTTGTATGTGCTAGGACCTCCCCTTGATTTTATGCTGACTATGTAACAAATACATATATAAGGACCCTGTTCTCTGCACTCATTAGAATGCCTCCTACAGTGGCCTGCGGGTACCGTAAGATGCAATCTCCCTCATCTGAGGTTAATAAAACATGTTTTTTGATATTACAGCTTCTGTGCCAATCTCTTCTTTGTTGGTCTTAAGGACCAGATGTATCAGTGAACCCCTAAGAAGGTTTTTATTTCTACAAATGGCGCCCGAAAGTGGACCTCATCGGTGCAGCGGCTATCCAAGGGAGTGGTCTTGAAGGGAGACAGGAATCTACTGAGGAGTACAGGACAGGAATCTACTGAGGAGGTACCCTGCGCACGGAGATTGTTTGTCTTCCAGCCCAGTATATTTCTGGTCTTCCTGATCTGATCCTCCAAGTGTTTGCCGCTCCCGACTGAGAACTTCTTTGGCGTGAGTATTTTAAAACGACCGTTAGGTCACTCAGAACTTGGCAGTTGGAACCTGGACACCATTTGATTGGTAAGAGCCGTTTTGCGGCACTTGCTGTTGGTTTGATGCCTTTGATTGGTAAGGTAGTTTTAGTAACACTTACTGTGGCTTTGTTTGTATGATTGGCCAATTTTGGAATTTGTTTTGTAAGTTATATATGCATTGCAATTCATATAGGCAGGTAATGAGGAGATTTTTCTCTAACTTTGAAAACTTGAACGGCACACATTGTGTTAAGTGTCACTTGGAGTATAATATTATATATGCTATAATATTCTTGGCATGCCTGTTTCTAGCACACTTCGCAGAAAGTGTTGCTGTTTTGGAGGTACCGATATGGATTTAGTAAGTACTTAGTTGACTCCCCTCAGAGGGGATACCTAAATAGGTTTACGTATAGTAAAAAGATATTTCTTCCTTGGTGACTAAGTACCCCATGGAACTAAATATGTACATAAAACGGATCCGGATCTGCGCACTTAGTAACATTCATAAGTGGTGATATGCAGAGCGCTTTTTGAGTGTTCTACCAGCCAAAACTGGCGAATTTGGTGTATTTTGGCTTCTTGACCATGGAACAGTTTTTTGGGCTACTTTTGAGAGCTCTTCTTGTAAATATGACTTACAATTAGTATTTACAAATAGGTTGGTCTTGCGTACACTTTGTAAGCAGTCCTAAGTGTTGATTTGTGGGTTAAATGTGTGTTTAAATGTCTATGTGGGGTTTGTGGTTTGACATTGGTAATACTTGTGTGAGTACTCTTTGTGAAAGAATGTCTAGCTTTAAGCGCGCTGTGTTGTGTGCTCTGCGTATATGACCCCCCTTCTGTAAATATCTGAATGAGCTCAATGAGTTTGTTTATGTTTTTTGCTGTCATCATTCTGTTATGCAAAATGTCATTTAGTTACTTACATATTAAATAAAAATCCAGAAATGAATTATATGACATATGCTAAACAGCTGCATGTTACTATTTAAATTGACAGAGTAAGATACTATACATGTGTGCAAATTGCCACAATGCTAAAGATAAAATTAGAATTCGTATTCAATAGGATTAAAATAGGCCTCATACAGAGGAAAAAAAACGAAATTATGTGTTTTGTAATCAATAGACTAAAATACACGTTACAGCATTTTCCTTAAATACATTGTATTAGACATTAAAAGGCATGCACATCATATGAGTGAATTTGGTCGTTGCTGAACTAAATACACATTATAGAAAGATAGATTTGACTGCATTGAAATGCCTCAGTTTTTAAATAGACTGTGACATGCTTTTCTTTCAGCACCCGAGAAAAAAGCTTTCCAACAGCTGTGTTTAAACTGACTAACTGAAAAGAAACTGTTTGACACAGCAAATGGGGATTTAACTCTGTCAGGGTATTTCAAATAATAAAGGGGTTTTTCCTGAGAAAGGCGTGAAAATTCGACGCCTGCTGACAAACAACAGCTGCATAAATAGCATATGGCTATTCCTGATCACGGCCACAGACAGGAATGCTGAGTCAGCGAAATTTTAAGTCAGTGTAAAACTGGTATAAGGGCCTGCATTATTTTAAAAGTTTCAAAAAACCAGTTTCATTATTTTGGATAACAGAGAACAAAATTGAAAGTAGGGATTTCCTTTCTTAATGCCTTTTTACATAAGTACATCTGTGGTTCTGATGTTAAATGATAACTGTCCTTTTAAAAAGTGGCGCAGACTTTTCCTGTTTCAAGTAAGGCTTCTGTGCTTAGGGTTATGAATGAATGCGTTTAAATATGATAGGCTACGAATGAAGCTTGCTTTTCCAATGTGGAATCATCAAAATGGTTGGTTTTGATTAAAAAATAAATAAAATTAATTATATGAAAAAAAATATATTGTTAAACATAAATGCTTTAAATTCGTTTTTTCATCTTTATAAAGCCTAATCATCATACTGTGAATTCCTAGTATCAAAGTTGAATTTAAGCAGTGCTGTACCGCAATAAGAAGGGAACTTAAATGTGAAATGTCACTTTACCCAGCCGTACAAAACTCATTTTTATAAGGGTATATCTTATACATTTCTGATTTCCCATTCCTGGGCTATCTAGAGAACACTCTGGGGGTTCCTATTATGCAAAAATATTGTAGGATATTCATTTTTAAGTGCCCCTACCACCAAAGTCGAAATTGAGCTAAATTCACAATTTTACAAGCAGTTCTACCACTCAAGGCAGTTTTAACGTGCTCTCAGGCTTCAATAAAGTATATGCAAGTATAGAATAAACAGCTGACCTACTGCACCCAACACACTGTACATAAATGAAAATAAGTATACAGAAACCAGCAGACGTTATTATCCTACCTTTAAATTACTGGCAAACACACCGGACAGGACTGCCTTTTAGCTGTGATTCTCCAGAGTTGCTTTGCATTACGAAAACCGCATGGCAAGCCTTGCACAAACAAAATGAACAGCTGCTGAACGGGTCAAAGGTCGGAGTTCTGCATTTAGCAACTTAGCAGGGTGAAGGGTAATGTTTGCTGGGACACTTCGACCTTCGAAAAGTTTTTGAAAGACGAGATGATAGCGCAAAGAGAGAAGAGAAGCTTTGCTTCCTATTTTTGGCAAACACACGTTTTGCACAGTCATATGAAACGAAGGAAAACAACCCTCAGTTGAGCATTGATCTGCCAGGTATATCAAAATAATGGTTTTAGTTTAAAGAATACTGTGTAGGGGCTACGATAAGGAGGAAATGGATTTTAGTTTGCATTCATGCGCCCTCATGTTAATCTAGTACAATTGCTCAAGAAATTGATACATTGGTTTGTTTGTGCCCAGTTGCTACAAATAGGGGTTGAAAGTGTTGACAGAAGTAAAACCTGTTTCAGGTTTTCCTACTGTCAAAATGGGGGAAGGAGGCTAGCTCCTCTACAAATTAAGGGTAGGCAAAATTATGTTTTCTCTCTTCTTTTTCTCACTTTTTTTAGTCTGTCTAAAGCTGTCTAGGAAATGGCCATGTGATAGTTATTGGCTATTCTGTAATACTGTTTTAAAATTGTTAGAATTAATAAAAAGATGAAACACATAAGCTATGTTACTGCCCATCCTGTATGAAAGAATGAGTAGAACAGATTGATGTTCCCTTATTTGATCTTTAAGGAGAACTGTATAGTGGCGGTTTCTGTTCAAAAATCTCAGGTGGCAACACTATTATTGTTTATGTTATTCTCATGTTCTATACAGTTTTGCAAGGGCATTGCTAGTTTTTTATTAGCTAGTCTCTGTCAATAAGCTGACAGCCCTTATTAGAGCTGGAGATAGGGTTTTTTTCCTTTTGAAAATGATGTTGCATAGTCCAGATCGTGAAAAGTACAATGCAGGAAAGACGCTCATGTGATCCTTAGCAAACATTTTGAAGGAAAATATTGTTTTATAGGAGTTTGTTTGTCATAACATGTTCTGCTGGAGAAAATGTACTCACTATGTTGAAGTTTAGTTCTTTTTGCAATAAGAATCCCTGTTAAATTAGCAGTTTTAGATTTTCCTGCTGCACCTATAACATGAGAGCATGGTCCTAAGCATAACATGTAAGAGAAATTATTTTACAAGTGTCTGCAGTCCTGTACAAGTAATGTAAAATCTATGAGTAAAAGTGTAGAACATTTCCTTTTTCTTGAGGGTTCTTCAGATTGGTAATATAGGAATACACCAATGTAAGTATTTGGAGTATGTCTGTATTGTTTTTCTCTTTTCCTCAGAATTTAGTAAATGAACACAGACTTCCTTGGCTGTTTGGGATTGGGTGATGTATTACTCTTGTCAGTTCACCAAAACGTTCCTTTTATACTTGCCAATAGGTCCAGGGTTTTCTACTCTCAGATAGATGAAGTGGCTCTTGGGTGCCTTGCTAATGTATGGGGCGCCCCGAGACTAAGGAAGTATTCTGAGACTATCCTCTCTGTTGTTAGATTATTTCTGTGCCTTGTCTAAAGACCTCTTGTTCTGTCCACCAATAGATATTTGCTGCCTTACAACCATTGCCAGAGGGGCCCGGACATCAGATCCAGCCTGGGAGTCAGCACCAGTCCAGCCTACAGTCAAAACGAAAGGAACCAGCATAGGCCTTGCTGGCAACTAGGACCTCAGTGAAGGCGGAAGCACTGGGACGTGAAGTGTGTACCCCTGCCACTGTCTTGGGCGAAAGACGGGGTTACAAATCAGGATGGAGAAATCTTTGTGTGGATCCAGTTTTTGATGCCCAGCTGAGAGAGTCACAGAACGACAAGGACGGCAAGGAGGCTTTTGCTTGAGGTGACCCCCTTTGAAACAAGGGTTGCTTCAGGCCTTTGAGTCCTGGTCCCAAGTGAATGCAAGTCTACGCCTTTGTTTGTTGATCAAGAGATGCCCGAGCACACTGGGTACAATTTGTGGCCCTAACAAAAGAACAGTGTGCCAGAGGTGCAATACAGGAGTTAGGGAAGGACTTGAGTTTAGGGTACAGGTGCTGTGCCCTTGGTGCCTGTTAGATTAAAGTGAAGAAAACTGGTGCACTGCCTGAGACACTGGACAGGATCATTGAGGGTATTTGCCCTGGGGGGTGATTGCCCTATCCTGAAAGAAAGACTTTTCCTTCTCCGTGATTCTTGAGTTGCGAGTTGTGCAGCTCCACCGTGGGAACAACAAGAGCCTGCCTGTGAGGCTCAAACGGACACAGGGAGAAGACTCCCCTCTGGCTGGTTGGTTCTAGAAATTCCCAAGGACTCTTTTTTTGTTAGTAATGTACCCCTTTGGTCGTCCCATTTTTTTTGGAGGAGCAGCCCTTTGCGGCTCCTTGTCCTAATTCCTATGGCCCTGTGTGGTCCTCCTGGTCCCCCGGAGCCAGGATTGTTTTTGTAATAATATGTCTGATTGCTTTAATATTTTTTAAGAGTAATGTTTATTCTGCACGAGAAAAGTTCATCTGAGCATGTTACTTTACTCTTTCCTTAAGTATATTAATTGATAATTTAGCCCTCATAAAAAATACTGAGAAAGTCTATTGAAAATGTTTTTATTAGGTATGTGCTGTTGGCTATTTTGAAATTGACATAAATAGTCACTGAAATACATCAGAGCCCTGAAACTTAAAATTAGACTAGATGGTTTTGGTATTTGCTTTCTGCTTAGGATTGGAAAATATTGAGATTTCTGTTTGAGATAATAGTCATTATTCTCTCTTGCTACCTGTATGACCCAATGCTCTGTTCACTTTGTACTCCTGCTTATACCTTGTATATACCTGCTTAATGAAATGTTTAGAATGTAAATGCCCACCTAGCATAGGATATTGATGAATTTATGAGAAGAAAATGTGCAAAATATTTTCTATGTCTCTACTAGATCATGGGAATGTCTTTAGCTCATGCTAAAAGGATCATCTGTTAAAGATTGCAGGAATCGCTGTTAGCATGAGCTGAAAGCCATTTTGTACTTGGCAGCCATTTTAGTTAGCCATGTGCTCGCCATGTGCTTTCTCCCTCTTCCAGAGTCTTGCACATGCTCAGAGAGGCCTAGCTGGTAGAATGCACCTGCTCCTAGTATAGAACTGTCAGGCTATTCTTACTCATGTAAGCAGTTTAGTCTCCCCTCCCACTTTGTGGAGCAAGCAAATTTTGTATACCCATATTAGTCAATAAGCATGCTTGTATGTGCTAGGACCTCCCCTTGATTTTATGCTGACTATGTAACAAATACATATATAAGGACCCTGTTCTCTGCACTCATTAGAATGCCTCCTACAGTGGCCTGCGGGTACCGTAAGATGCAATCTCCCTCATCTGAGGTTAATAAAACATGTTTTTTGATATTACAGCTTCTGTGCCAATCTCTTCTTTGTTGGTCTTAAGGACCAGATGTATCAGTGAACCCCTAAGAAGGTTTTTATTTCTACACAGGGACCCGGTAGGGAAGGAGGAAATTCAAGAAACTTTTTTGCGGGTAAAACTCCAGAAGTTTCTTCCACTTCAAAGCTCGTGCCAGGTATAAAATAAAGACCATCAGACCAACTTGTTAGATCACTTCTGGACCTGTGGAAGACTCAAAAGAAGGAGTGCTCTGCGACCCTGCTCCTGGAAGGACTGTCTTGCTACCGTGCTGCAAGAAGGATTGCCCTGCTGCAAGAAGGACTGCCCTGCTCCCTGAAAAAGGAAGACTGGACCTGCTCCATGAACCCAGAACCACCACTGTAACCCCAAGGGCTAGATGACACGCCTCTTGTTCTGAGTCAAAGGGGCATGGCAAGCTCCAGAGACCTGTCCTGTATCTGCCCAGTCTCAACTGGATCTGCGTGTTCCCAGTTAATGTCCCCTGCTGGAGTGAGTCCTGATCCTCTGCTGAAGTGAGAACTGATCGCCCCCTGATCCTGGACCGTTGGCTGGTATCAGAGTGTACTCATCTTGGCCCAACTGTGGGTTCCCTCAGAACCGATGTACTGTTTAACTCAATGCAGTGTGATGCATCACAACACCTCACAGCTCCTGAAAGGAAGCCTCATCGTAACTGAAGCAGCATGAAGAATCTCGAAACACAACAACTCATGGCTCCTGATCGGCAGCCTCACAGGAACTGGAACACTGGACTTCGCATCGCTGCACATCGCATCTCTTGATTCTCAGCCTCATCTAAACCTATACAGCATGACGCATCGAACGCAGAATCCTCACATTGCAGCCCCTGATGGGTGGCCTCATCAGAACCAATGCAGTGTGATGTATCTTAATGCAGGACCTTGCATGCAGCATCTCCCAGCTCTTGATCGGTGGCCTCATCAGAACTGATGAAGCAAGATGGAACTTGAAGCAGCACCTTGCAGTTCAGTGGACACTTCGGAACTGATCCAACTCAATGCAGCACAACGCAGGACCATGTATCTCAGTTCAAGTACAACCGGGTACATTGATCAGCGGGCGGAACTCGGTCCTGTACCTGGCCCGCGCTCCATTGTGGTCAGTTTGAACATGTGACTCTGTCCAGGTCTGGCGCGACCAATTTACCCCATTTGGTGCTTTGTTTTTTTTGGCACTCCTATTATCTAAGACTTTCTAATTGCATACCTCCAGTTCTACTGATTTTTGCTGTTCTGGTATCATTTTAGATATTACATTTTACTCTAGTTTTTTTACATTTTTGGGGGATTTTTTTTGTGTTGTGTTTTCACATTATTAATGGCTGAGTGCTTTCATAAATACTTTACACATTGCCTCAAGGTTAAGCCTGACTTCTTTTGTGCCAAGCTAACAGAGGAATAAACACAGGTTAATTTAGTGTCTTTTGGTCATTCACCCTGACAAGGATTGTGACTGTTGCTTGAGAAGTACTCACCCCCCTCAATCAACAACCCACTTTCTCGCAGTCCAATAGTCCACTGATGTAAACACATGTATCATTTATCTGATTCATCTCAGGGGATGGAAGGAAGAAATGATCAGTGCAGGAAAAGGACTTGTTTACCCCAGAGAAAAAGTGTACATGTTCTCTGTTAAGCAGCACAGACACCTCACTTCATACAGGCCATATGAAAACACAAATATGGTCAGTGGTGTCTTAAAATCAGAAGAGGATACAGGGAACCATACAAGTTGATTGGTTTACCCATGAAAGTTCCCATCTAATTTCCTCTGGCCCAGTTGGTATTCTTTTAGGACCAAACCTAGGAGTTGTAGAAAGACTGCTGACACGTTTAGGGGGAATATACATTGTAACTGTTTCCCTGTGAAATGTGCCTTTTATCGTGAAATAGCTGCCATATCTATCAGGCCATGTGCAGTTGAATTGAAATGTGAATTGATACGTAAAAGGATTGCCACCCCTCTGAGTCTCGTACAAAACCCGCATGGTGGACTGAGCCCAACACATATCTGTAAAGAAACTTAGAATTAGTATCAAATGTGGATAGAGAGGTCTTTGGAATTATATTGTTTTCTGTCGTTAATTATTGTCACCTCTTGATTTTGTTGAGCAGGCCATTGACATTCCAGGAGTGGCATTTGAATTGTGTGTGGTCCCACTTCAGTCTCTTGCCAGCCGTATCCTCTGCCACTCATTAAGTGTATGCATTATTGTGGCAGTGCCATGAAACAAGATGATGTTTAAATAACTTCCAAATGATTCTGGATACATACTCCCCCACACCAAACTGTACTTCTACCTGTAAAGCATCTGTTGATCAAACTAAGTTGGACAGCAGCTTAAGAGTGTAATAATTGACATTGCCTCCTCCATGTTAACAGCGTTATCCCCCCCTGTTCATAAAAAATAGAAAGGGGACTAGTATGGCGAACAAAACCAAAGAACAGCACTGAGCGCTGAAACGAATCTGATGTCAACAAAAAGAAGTCCTCACCCATATTGTCATACCATAACTTAGTGCTTCAGCACCTTGTTACGTGTGATTATCCAATAAGTCAAATAATGGTAAATATTGATAACTCGTCGCAGAGAGAGGGTATGCTCTTCAGTGACCAAAGAGGAGATCAAGTCTGCCAAGGTTAATCTGGGGCCCTAGTGTATCTGGTTTTCATTTGGAAGGCTCCCAAATGTGCCTCATGAATGACACCTCCTATATGAATGCCTCCTGTCTTGCCATAGAAATCGTTTAGCCACCTGTCTTTGGCTGAAAGCTTTCTCTCTGAATATCATACTTTGGGCCTCTCCTCAATCCACTCCCAAGCTGCCTCTAGTGTTTCTAAGTAAGTGGATGGAGGTTGGAAGCTGACTTTCATTTTTGACGGATGCAGCAATATGTATCACAGGTTCATACCCCCGACTTTGTAATTTACTACCTCAAATGTTTTATCTGCTGTTGTGCCTTCCTAGTGTAGTCAGAGAATATCATAATGTGATGTGATTCACAGTGGATACCCTCTTGGCCCCTTATAACATTGTGTGCCTCGTCCCATCTTTACAGTTCAGGATTTTGGCTACTGGAGGTTGTTTCTGAAAAGAAGTATGGTTTGCCTGTTCTACGATAAAACATTTAACAGTGTTTCTCCCCTGGGACTATTCCATTGATGCACTCCTCTAGAATACCTCCAGATGGGGTTGCTCTGCATCCTATGGTAAGCCCAAGAGGCATAAAATATTCAGTCTGGCACTGCCCTCAATGTCTGCTGCCCTCTCATCTAGCCCCTTGAGACTCTTGTGAGGTAGATCACAGTTGACTGCAGCCTCTTAAGTGAGTCTTCTAGTTCAGATATTCAGCCTTAGGCTTCAGTGACCCTATTGACTATGTGTTTGAGGTCTTGCTGCAGTAGGATAATGTCTAGCCCTATGTTAACCTATTAACAGGGTATTAAATATTTTGTAATGGAATAGTAAAATAAAATAGGTTAACCATTTAATAGGTTATTAAATATTTGATAATTAAATAATATTATGTAATATTTATATATCTTTTTTGACATGAATTTACATTTATTTACATATTTAATATGTATTTATTTAATGATAAAATATTTAATAACTTATCAGCAGGCTTTTAAATATTTCATAATTAAATACTCAATATGCACTATTTTATAAATGTTAGAACATTCATTCATATTTATTTATATTGTTAACTTTTTAAAATAAGTTATTTTATTTTAACATTATTTTCTATGGGATTTAATTTTAAGTCCCTACCTCTATTAATTTCCATTGGAGGCTGCTGAAGTGCCTGTGGTTGGCCTCGTGTAGTGCTGGACTTACCACCAGTCACGGCCTGTGCAAGTAAGCACGGTGGGGCGGTGCAGGGCCAGGGGAGGAAGTGACAAACAACGGACTAGGGAAAATAAAATACAGAAATAAATAAAACCACTAACCTTGTGCTCGCCGCATCACTGTGTTGGCGATGCAGAGAGCGCAAGGTAAGTGGTTTTATTTATTTTCCCTATTTCATCGTTTGTCACTTCCCCCGCCCAGCTCCACACCCACCCCGCTCTATCCCCCACTGTGCTTACCTGCACTGGCCGCTACTGCTTACCATAAAAGTGTAAGTACTGCAAACGTGTAAGTTACTACAAACGTGCAGATTGTGAATACTGAAAAGTAGAACATTTACAGAAGTCTAAACTTTCTCAAAAGTGCATGTTGTGAATCAGGCCTTCAATCTTGAAAGTGCTTCCTAATATTTATTGTACACCTCTCCGAGGTTTAAAATTGAATGGACTCTTCTTGTTGGTTGCCTTATCATGAACAGTATTGAGTACAGTCCTTAACCTCTCTCCTCAGCAGGTACTTGAATATCGCCCCCTTCTGGAAAAGAACTGCTACCCTTGCCTGGTATTATCTTCTTCTCAACTGACATCAGGGTTCTCTTAAAGAGAGAATATGGAGGATCTTCTCTGAATTACAAATGAAATCATTTTGTAAATATGGCCAGTGTCCATAGGTCTGATCTGCACTACTCTGTACACAGCAGAAGTCAACCTCACACAGGAGTCTGAGAGTTCTCGGCATAGACATGCTTCAGGAGGTAGTTGAGCCTTTGATGGTTGGACCTTTCATTGATTGCAGCCACTCAACCATAGACCCGTCCATGAAAGGGATGCCTTGAAAGTAACCCTGGGCGAAGTTCGCGTAGCAGCGCTACGCGAGACTACTCGAGGCTACGCAAAGCGGTAGAAAAACTCCGCAAGGCTACGCGGAGCTACGCGAGCATGCGGAGTTGCTTGTTTCTGCATGCTCGCATGTGCTCGCATATGCTCGCGAGATGTTTTTGACGTTCGGCAACGCCGATTGCGTGTTCGGGGGAAATATCGCGCAAACTTCACCACGCGGTCGCCAATGGGCACGGCCATCTTGTTTTCCTATTCTTTGCATGGTTCTGGGGCCTGTTTTTCAATCCCTCTATAATCTTTTCAATCCTTTGTTTTTTACACTGTTTTTCTAATCTTTTTTATTTATTTTCTATCCCTCTCTGACCTTAAGCTTAAGTGTATATTTTGCGTTTTATTTCTACTTTTACTGCGTTTTTTAAACTTTTTTCTACTGTTTTATATTACTTCCTTTTTTACTCTCCTACTTCTTCTCCTGACTTTATTTTTTACTCCAACAGTTTCTTTTCCGCCCCCCGCCCACCCCAGAACCATGGATAAGGGCACTGGCTCCAAGTCCAAGGGTGAGGCGGCTGCGCCCAAGAAGAGCCGCCTCCCTTGTGGCAGACTGCGCCCGGAAGGTGTGCAGGCCCGGGCCCTTTTTAGTGAGGCGGAGGTGGCCGCATTTGTTTTTTTTGTGCAGCGCCACCTCCCCTTGACCTTGGCAGCAGGCGGCAAGCCTGGCTCCGGGTACGCTACCCAGGAGCGTCACCGCCGGTGGGCGAGGGTGCGCCGGGCAGTGTTTCGCTGCTCTGGGGTCCGGCGCACCCATAACCAGCTGACCCACCGGTGGTCTGACATCTTGAACCGGGAGCAGGACCTGCTCGACCTGCTAGGTGTCGAGGTCGTGGGGCTTGGTGAGTAGCTAATAGTATAATACTAGTAGTATTGTGTGTTCTGTAGATTGTTACTGTTGTTATTGCGAATATAATTTTTTTTCCAATAGCAAGAATGCTGATGCTTACATTGCAGGTAGGTCAATTACATTTAAAAATCTTCTGTGATGGTGCCCGTGATTTTGTCTGCTCTCTCCCCTGTTTTCCTTTTTGTGCCCCTCGCTGCCCCATTGTCGCTGTGCCCGTGATTTTGTCTGCTCTCTCCCCTTTTCCTTTCTGTGCCCCTCGCTGCCCCATTGTCGTTGTGCCCGTGATTCTGTCTGCTTTCTCCCCTGTTTTCCTTTTTGTGCCCCTCGCTGCCCCATTGTCGCTGTGCCCGTGATTTTGTCTGCTTTCTCCCCTGTTTTCCTTTTTGTGCCCCTCGCTGCCCCATTGTCGCTGTGCCCGTGATTTTGTCTGCTTTCTCCCCTGTTTTCCTTTTTGTGCCCCTCGCTGCCCCATTGTCGCTGTGCCCGTGATTTTGTCTGCTCTCTCCCCTGTTTTCCTTTTTGTGCCCCTCGCTGCCCCATTGTTGCTGTGCCCGTGATTTTGTCTGCTCTCTCCCCTGTTTTCCTTTTTGTGCCCCTCGCTGCCCCATTGTCGCTGTGCCCGTGATTTTGTCTGCTCTCTCCCCTTTTCCTTTCTGTGCCCCTCGCTGCCCCATTGTCGTTGTGCCCGTGATTTTGTCTGCTTTCTCCCCTGTTTTCCTTTTTGTGCCCCTCGCTGCCCCATTGTCGCTGTGCCCGTGATTTTGTCTGCTTTCTCCCCTGTTTTCCTTTTTGTGCCCCTCGCTGCCCCATTGTCACTGTGCCCGTGATTTTGTCTGCTTTCTCCCCTGTTTTCCTTTCTGTGCCCCTCGCTGCCCCATTGTCGCTGTGCCCGTGATTTTGTCTGCTTTCTCCCCTGTTTTCCTTTCTGTGCCCCTCGCTGCCCCATTGTCGCTGTGCCCGTGATTTTGTCTGCTTTCTCCCCTGTTTTCCTTTCTGTGCCCCTCGCTGCCCCATTGTCGCTGTGCCCGTGATTTTGTCTGCTCTCTCCCCTGTTTTCCTTTTTGTGCCCCTCGCTGCCCCATTGTCGCTGTGCCCGTGATTTTGTCTGCTTTCTCCCCTGTTTTCCTTTTTGTGCCCCTCGCTGCCCCATTGTCGCTGTGCCCGTGATTTTGTCTGCTTTCTCCCCTGTTTTCCTTTCTGTGCCCCCGCTGCCTCGAGCCATTCCCGCCGCTGCGTCCCCTGCGGCCCCGCCCCCTGACCGCCCATTCGCTGCCCCTGCCTCCCGCCTCCCAGCTGCTCCTCCCTCCCACCTCCCCATAAATGGCGGCCGCTGCGCGGTGAGGAGAGCGACCCTTGACCTTGCCAGGTAGGTCGCTCCCCCACCACACAGCTCCGCCTGTGTTGTCTGCCCGCTGCTTCTGCAGGTAAGATCGCCCTCCGCTTGTGGCCCCGGTGCCCGTTTTTTTCTGCTTGTCTCCCCTTTTCCTTTCTGTGCCCCTCGCTGCCCCATTGTCGTTGTGCCCGTGATTCTGTCTGCTTTCTCCCCTGTTTTCCTTTTTGTGCCCCTCGCTGCCCCATTGTCGCTGTGCCCGTGATTTTGTCTGCTTTCTCCCCTGTTTTCCTTTTTGTGCCCCTCGCTGCCCCATTGTCGCTGTGCCCGTGATTTTGTCTGCTTTCTCCCCTGTTTTCCTTTTTGTGCCCCTCGCTGCCCCATTGTCGCTGTGCCCGTGATTTTGTCTGCTCTCTCCCCTGTTTTCCTTTTTGTGCCCCTCGCTGCCCCATTGTCGCTGTGCCCGTGATTTTGTCTGCTCTCTCCCCTGTTTTCCTTTTTGTGCCCCTCGCTGCCCCATTGTCGCTGTGCCCGTGATTTTGTCTGCTCTCTCCCCTTTTCCTTTCTGTGCCCCTCGCTGCCCCATTGTCGTTGAGCCCGTGATTCTGTCTGCTTTCTCCCCTGTTTTCCTTTTTGTGCCCCTCGCTGCCCCATTGTCGCTGTGCCCGTGATTTTGTCTGCTTTCTCCCCTGTTTTCCTTTTTGTGCCCCTCGCTGCCCCATTGTCGCTGTGCCCGTGATTTTGTCTGCTTTCTCCCCTGTTTTCCTTTTTGTGCCCCTCGCTGCCCCATTGTCGCTGTGCCCGTGATTTTGTCTGCTTTCTCCCCTGTTTTCCTTTCTGTGCCCCTCGCTGCCCCATTGTCGCTGTGCCCGTGATTTTGTCTGCTTTCTCCCCTGTTTTCCTTTCTGTGCCCCCGCTGCCCCTGCCTCCCGCCTCCCAGCTGCTCCTCCCTCCCACCTCCCCATAAATGGCGGCCGCTGCGCGGTGAGGAGAGCGACCCTTGACCTTGCCAGGTAGGTCGCTCCCCCACCACACAGCTCCGCCTGTGTTGTCTGCCCGCTGCTTCTGCAGGTAAGATCGCCCTCCGCTTGTGGCCCCGGTGCCCGTTTTTTTTCTGCTTGTCTCCCCTTTTCCTTTCTGTGCCCCTCGCTGCCCCATTGTCGTTGTGCCCGTGATTCTGTCTGCTTTCTCCCCTGTTTTCCTTTTTGTGCCCCTCGCTGCCCCATTGTCGCTGTGCCCGTGATTTTGTCTGCTTTCTCCCCTGTTTTCCTTTTTGTGCCCCTCGCTGCCCCATTGTCGCTGTGCCCGTGATTTTGTCTGCTTTCTCCCCTGTTTTCCTTTTTGTGCCCCTCGCTGCCCCATTGTCGCTGTGCCCGTGATTTTGTCTGCTCTCTCCCCTGTTTTCCTTTTTGTGCCCCTCGCTGCCCCATTGTCGCTGTGCCCGTGATTTTGTCTGCTCTCTCCCCTGTTTTCCTTTTTGTGCCCCTCGCTGCCCCATTGTCGCTGTGCCCGTGATTTTGTCTGCTCTCTCCCCTTTTCCTTTCTGTGCCCCTCGCTGCCCCATTGTCATTGAGCCCGTGATTCTGTCTGCTTTCTCCCCTGTTTTCCTTTTTGTGCCCCTCGCTGCCCCATTGTCGCTGTGCCCGTGATTTTGTCTGCTTTCTCCCCTGTTTTCCTTTTTGTGCCCCTCGCTGCCCCATTGTCGCTGTGCCCGTGATTTTGTCTGCTTTCTCCCCTGTTTTCCTTTTTGTGCCCCTCGCTGCCCCATTGTCGCTGTGCCCGTGATTTTGTCTGCTTTCTCCCCTGTTTTCCTTTCTGTGCCCCTCGCTGCCCCATTGTCGCTGTGCCCGTGATTTTGTCTGCTTTCTCCCCTGTTTTCCTTTCTGTGCCCCTCGCTGCCCCATTATCGCTGTGCCCGTGATTTTGTCTGCTTTCTCCCCTGTTTTCCTTTCTGTGCCCCCGCTGCCTCTCGCCATTCCCGCCGCTGCGTCCCCTGCGGCCCCGCCCCCCTGACCGCCCAATCGCTGCCCCTGCCACCCCCCTCCCAGCGGCTCCTCCCTCCCACCCCCCCTTACCGGGCGGCCGCGGCGCGGCCGCGCCGCTGGCGCGCCGAAGGCGCGCCTAAGGCAAGCCCGTCTGCGCCCGTCCGCGACTGGACCGCGCCCAGCGCCAGAACCCCTGGATCCCACCGATGCATCACCACTCGACGGACCTACGACGCCGCCACACTCACCGCACTCAATGCCGGCCGGAACCCTGCCTGCTACCGAGCCTCACCGAGACGCACCCACGGACCCTTCACCTGCCAAACCTGCCGATTCACCTGCCCCCGGACGTGCACCACCTCCGCCAAGTCGAGCACCAGCAGCAACCACCTGAAATGCATCCTGCTGAACACCCGCTCCGTCCACAGGCACGCCGTGGAACTCTGGGACCTGCTCGACGCAACAGCACCGGACATCGCCTTCCTCACCGAAACCTGGATGAACGCCTCCTCAGCGCCCGACATCGCCATAGCCATCCCGGACGGATACAAGATCACCCGGAGGGACCGCGTCAACCAGACGGGAGGAGGCATCGCCATCGTACACAAGAACACCATCCGCATCTCGACTAACTCCGACGAGACCTTCACCGCCGCCGAACACCTACACTTCCAGATACACACTGACCCCAAGACCACCCTCCGAGGCACCCTCATCTACAGACCCCCGGGACCACGCACACTATTCAGCGAAGACATCGCAGACTTCATCAGCCCGCACGCCATGCCCTCCGCCGACTACATCCTCCTAGGGGACCTCAACTTCCACCTGGAGAACAACAACGACAGAAACACCACCGCCCTGCTGGACAACCTCGCCAACCTCGGACTCAAGCAACTGGTGAACACGCCCACCCACTACGCCGGCCACACGCTTGACCCCATCTTCTCGTCCAGCAAGCACATCTCCTTCAGCCACGCCACCGGACTCCACTGGACCGACCACAGCTGCGTCCACTTCAGCTTCAGAAAGACTACGACCCACCACCACCCGCAACAGGCTCCCCGCCGGAGCTGGAGCAAGATCACCGCCGAGGAGCTCACCGCCTCCCTCAGCCAGAACACACCCACCAACACAACGGACCCAAACGAAGCAGCCAGCAACCTCGCCAAGTGGCTGACCGCCTGCGCCGATGACCTCGCACCACTAAAAACCCTCCCAGCAGACCCGGAAGCAAGAAAACCCCTTGGTTCACCAACGAACTCAAGGAATCCAAGAAGAACTGCCGCACTCTCGAGAAAACCTGGCGACTCGACCAGACCACAGACAACAGGACCGCCCTCAAGCACGCCACCCGCAAACACCACCAGCTGATCCGTGCCACCAAGAAGTCGGCACTCAAAGAACGACTGGACAACAACGCCCATGACAGCAAGGAACTTTTCAGCATCGTCAAAGAGTTCTCCAACCCCAGCGCCGGAAACAACGACATCACCCCTCGCAAGACCTCTGCAACTCACTCTCCGCGTTCTTCCACCGCAAGATCACCGACATACATAACAGCTTCGACGCACAAACAACGCACCCTACCGCCGAACCAACGCCCGCCACCACCACCCTCTGCAACTGGACCCCGATCAGCACCGAAGACACCACCCGCACGATGAACTCCATCCACTCCGGATCACCAACCGACCCCTGCCCACACCACGTCTTCAACAAAGCCGACGCCACCATCGCACCCCATCTCCGGGACATCATCAACTCCTCCTTCCACACCGCCACCTTCCCGGAGAGCTGGAAGCACGCCGAGCTTACAGCCCTCCTGAAGAAACCAACGGCGGACCCCACCGACCTTAAGAACTACCGTCCCATCTCGCTCCTTCCGTTTCCGGCCAAAGTCATCGAGAAGACCGTCAACAGACAGCTTGCCGCCTTCCTCGAGACGAATGGATCCCTCGACCCCTCGCAGTCCGGGTTTCGGGCCAACCACAGCACCGAGACCGCCCTTATTGCAGCCACCGACGACATCAGAACCCTAACCGACAACGGGGAAACAGCTGCCCTCATCCTCTTGGACCTCTCCGCGGCGTTCGACACCGTCTGCCACCGCACCCTAGTGAAGCGCCTCAGCAACATCGGAATCCGAGAGAAAGCACTGGAATGGATCATCTCGTTCCTCGCCGGAAGAACCCAGAGAGTCCGCCTCCCCCGTTCAGATCCGAAGCCACCGAAGTCATCTGCGGCGTTCCACAGGGATCCTCACTCAGCCCAACCCTCTTCAACGTCTACATGAGCCCCCTCGCAGCCATCGCACGCCGACACAACCTCAACATCATCTCCTACGCCGACGACACCCAGCTGATCCTCTCCCTCACCAACGACCCCACCACCGCCAGAGCCAACCTACACGACGGGATGAGAGACGTCGCCGACTGGATGAGGAACAGCCGCCTTAAACTGAACTCAGACAAGACGGAAGTCCTCATCCTGGGCTCATCACCCTCCGCCTGGGACGACTCCTGGTGGCCCCCGGCCCTGGGCACCGCGCCCAAGCCAACGGACCACGCACGCAACCTGGGCTTCATCCTGGACTCCTCCCTGTCGATGACCAGACAAGTCAACGCCGTCTCATCTTCATGCTTCAACACCCTGCGCATGCTCCGCAAGATCTTCAGATGGATCCCCACTGAAACCAGGAAGACCGTCACCCAGGCACTCTTCACCAGCCGACTGGACTATGGGAACACCCTCTACGCCGGAACCACAGCCAAACTTCAAAAAAGACTCCAGCGCATCCAGAACGCCTCCGCACGACTCATCCTAGACATCCCCCGACACAGCCACATCACCGGACACCTGAAAGACCTGCACTGGCTCCCCGTCAGCAAGAGAATAACGTTCAGACTCCTCACCCACGCACACAAGGCCCTCCACGACCTGGGCCCAAAGTACCTCAACGACCGCATGACCTTCTACACGCCCACACGCCAGCTACGATCAACCAGCCACGCCCTCGCCACCGTACCACGCATCCGCAGAACCACCGCCGGAGGAAGATCCTTCTCCTACCTGGCAGCCAAGACCTGGAACTCCCTCCCCACTCACCTTCGGCGTACCCAGGACCATCTCTCCTTCAGGAAGCAGCTCAAGACCTGGCTGTTCGAGCAGTAACTTACCCCCTCCCCCAGCGCCTTGAGACCCTCCCGGGTGAGTAGCGCGCTCTATAAATGCCGTGATTGATTGATTGATTGATTGATGGTTATTCTTCTAGACACAGGTGCTCGGCGGCGCTACTAATCTTACTTGTTTGCAACTTTGCGCTCGCTTAGCCTGATTATGTAAGAGAGTTTACTTTAGAGAACTTAAGTTAGGTAATGCTAGAGAGACTCTAGTCCTTCCTTTGTCCTCTTGTCACTAAGATAGTGGTGGATTGACAGATATTTTAGCTACTTAGTATTAGTTGGTAATTTTTTAGCTGTCTGAGTGACGCATCCTATGTCACGTCACGTGCTGCTGAGTGCTGCTTACTCCAGTCCTTAGTAGAACCTTTTGTAATTTGTTAGTGAGTGAGTAATAGGCTTAGCAGAACATCAGCATCAACTAACCAACAATTTGGTGTATGCAAAAATTTATGCATACGTCCTCCATCTATGCATTTTGAGGACTAAAATAAATGGAAATGCAGACTTAGTGAACAATTGGCCCGTCTGGAATAGGTGGGCTAGGTCAGGTGGTACGTAACTTAACTTAGGCTTAGGATTCTGGAATCAGAATGGAACACTGGATTAGTGTTCATAAATATTACCTAGACGGTCCGCAAATCCCGCGGTACTACTACTAGTCGATCAGATTAGATAGGTCAATTTTATTGCAATTGTTGTTTCCAAAAATGTTTTTCTGAGCGTTTTTTAAAATATTTTATTTGTTTCACACCAATCATCAATGTTTGTCTCTTTCTTTATTATATCTTACATGATCAGCACCCAGGGGCAAGAAGACGGGGTCAGAGTCGGCGGGAGCTGGGCAAGAATCGCAGGATGCCTCCCAGGGCCAGGACCGCTCATCTACCGAGGGCTCTGCTGCTGGCCCCAGTAAGTCCTCCAGTTGTTAATATTAATCATTATATTTCCCTAACTTTTACTGCACCTTATTTTCCAAACTATTATTTCCGTTTCCTAATTCTATTTTTTACCAAATCTTCTTCGATCTAGACTATCTGTTTCTAAATTCTTGTTATCCCTGCCTCTAACTGCCTCTGCTCTGACTCCTTGTACTACTCTACCACTATATTAGTCTGTCTGTAGCTAAGCTTGCCCAGTTGGCCACTCTTTATTTTTATTTAAAAGGTTTTAAAACTCAGATTCACCAATAGCTCAAGCCACTGAGTCCAGTCCTTTGGGTAGTCCTCGTCTAGTCCTCTTAATCTTGAGAGGCTTTTTGACAATTCCCACCAACACCCAACCTGAAATTTTACTATTTTTGATAGGATACTACTAGTGTCTACTCTACCCTAGTACCCGATTTGTACTAGTGATGTATGTGGTATATGTATGTGTATTTTAACTTTTTTTCAATCTTGCTAGTGAAAACGAATAAATAGGGGGAGGTGTATATGGCATCTAAAAAATGTGTAATGTTTTTTCTAGGCGTACCAATCACCAGTGCCGGGGCCAGCGGCAGGGCAGGCGACGCCAGCCAGGAGGGAGCAGTGGATGCAGCAGCTGGCACAGGGGTGGATGCGGCAGCAGCAGTGGTGGGCTGTGGTAAGTTATACTTAGTTATATTCATTACTTATTGACAATAGTTACGCACTCGCTGCAAGGGTGTACACTGTATGTTGAGAGAGACTAAGTTGTTGTGAACAACGGTTGAAGAAGACACCCTTTACTTAGCATTAGAGCAATAGCATTAGCGGCAGGAGTAGTAGTTGAGTAACTAATGGCCTCTTCTATCTGACTTCAACACAGCTGGGAAAGTTTTATGGAGAAGACTAAGAGTCAGATCAGATGACCTTGATGGATGGGTTGAACAAAAAGGGAAAGAAGGATGGAAGGAGGAAGAACGGGCGAGATGTAATATATATGACTGGCAGAGAAGGATACATGTGATGCATGCATAGGTGGCTGATAGGAATCAGATGCATGGGTGGTTGAAGCAGGATGGGTAGAAGGTGAAAGAAAAGATGCCTGCCTGGGTGGGTGAAACTGTATGGGTGATAGCAAGAATCCTCCGGGGTGTTTCATGGGTCAAACTCAAAGGCAAGCAAGGAAGGAAGGACGCATGGGTGGTGGTTTAAAAAATAATAAAAGAAAATAAACCGCGCCAGAGTAGCAAAGCCAAGGAGAATAGAAGTTGTATTTTCAGAATACTCCCTTGACTCACAGTAGTTTGCAAGCCCATCATATATATTGTGTATGTATGTTGTTACTTATCAAGCGCCTCCCTCCCACTCCGAGGCCCACTCCCTACCTATGTTAATTTATTTTCAACTGTGTCAGCCTGCCATGGGTGGCCTATGGGCTGCATGGTTACACAATAAATCAAAACAAAGTTACTCATGTCGTCCCATATATAAGCAATGATCATTTGGATCAGATATCATCTGCCTTGTTGTAGTAGTCAGGGCAGGGTGAAAGTGAAATTGAGCAGTTGCCGTTGATGTAATAACAGAGTATGGCCAGTGCCACCCATGATAGAAAAATAAGATGATTGTGTAGTCAGCTTCCCCACCTGCAGGCAGTAGTAAATAAAAATAATGTGAGTCTGCAGACTGCGTCACGAGTATGTTTGTCTTCTTGGGCGCAAGCCGACTGAGCTGGCATGCCGGCTACAACAAGGTTACTTAATTTTGCTAAACAAGAGAGAACTAGAGTCCATAGTGCTAGTATAATGCCTGAAACTCCCACAAATGTTAGAGGCCGAGGAAGTGGGAGGATAGATACCACAAATGTTCTGTACTGTGCTTCCTAGTGCTACTGTGCCACTATGTGTAGAATTAATTTTGTGTTACTGTTTTGCTAACAGTATTGGTTACAATTGTCTTTTTTTTTTTTATATAGCTACTCCTTCCCTACCAAAAAGACCAGACAGGAAGGAGTTGGCAGCCATGGCCCGGCGCCGGAAGCTTGAGGCCATCCTCACGGAATATCGGCGACTGGTGGTTCTGGCGGAGGAGGAGGAGGAGGCGGCAGCAGCCTCCTCCAATGCCCCGGTCCCCAGCCAGGCCCCTCGCGTGGTACGGCGCCGCGGTCAGGCAGCTGCCCGCCGCACTTCTGCATCCAACACTGCTTTCCCCCCCTGTGGATGCAATTGTAGACTTTTCCAGAGCCACATGCTCCTCCGAATGGCGCGCCTAGAGGAGCAGCTAAAGGAGGTCCTGGCTACTGCCCGGCGACTGCGAGCCCGCCGATAGAGATCCTGTTGGATTGCCCCTTATTTATTCCTTTTTTTGGTGGGTGGGCATTGGGCGTTCATTGGGGAAAAGTTGGGGTTTATATATTTATGGACAATTTTATTTTTTAATTTAAGGACATTGTTTGGACTTTTTGGACATTGGTTGGGGTTAGGGGGAGGGGTGGGTCAGGTGGGATTTTTACATTAGTTTATTTTGTTAGGGGATTAAATTATATTTATACTTAAACTTTACATACGATGTAAATGTCTTGTGGGGGGGTTACTCTTTTACGTCACACTGTTTCCTTCCTTTGCTGCTGCAGGGCCGCAGCCAGTTTTTGATTTAAATAATCTGCCTATTTTGTAACACACGAACAGATAGATGTGGTACCCTCACTGAGTGACTTGTCCTACTAATACTGTCAGTCTCTCCTCCTAGTCTATGCAGTCTGCAACTGGACTCAAGGGTGTGGGTGTGTGAATTAATGAATTAATTTCCATTATTAATTATGCCTCCCCCAAACTTCTTCTCTTACCTGTGATTGATGTTTAAACTTCGGCACAGCGATGGCTGCATGGTGATGATGGTTTGGTTTCCCAAGATGCCATGGTTGTGATGGTAGTACAGTATACACTGGCAGTAGCATTTGCAAAAAAATAAAATGAGACAGTCAGTCGCCTGAGAGAGACTATGGAAGGAGTAGTAGAACAAAGTAAAATAAGACATAATGGTGGCAGGGATAGCCTAGTACAACAAGTTACAAACTGTAGTTGACTCGAGTCACTCGACACAAGCATAACCTTTAGTGCTGTAACTTAGGAGGGGGATGATGAATCCAATCGATGCCGGCAATTAATTATGATGGATTATGTTCCTTTGGAAAAAAAATTGACTTGCAAATATACTGAGCATGGGTGGGCATTGGCAAGCAGAAGAAGATCCTCGCCCTGCCTTGAGTGAAATTGAATTAGTGTTGCTTTCACCACATCCGCCACAGCAAGTGTGTGATCAATTATTGGTGTAAATTAAAGTTAGTCACACCTCAATATAAATCACACAGCCCGGGGGAAGAGGGTTAGAGTTTGATGAATGGTTGGGAAAGGGTATTTGAGGGAAAGGTTTGACAAAGACAAACACTACACATGGACAACAAAAACTGAACAACACACACAATCTTGCCAGATGGGCAACATATATCTGTTAAGGGAGAAAAGGGAAATGCATGCATGATGATGACTTGATGGTTAATGATGATAAGTAGTACTTACTAACTGGACTAGTAGACAGTACAGGGCAGCAGTATATTATTAATTATGATTATGCTATTTTTTGCCTTGCCTGTCAGCCCTCAGAGAGACCCAAATTACATACATTTTATGTTCTGTTGTACCGGGCTTCCTTTTAAAGCTAGCAAAGAAAATTAAAAAATATTTGTAGGGATCAATTATAAGCAAAGAGCAAACATAATAACAACAACAACAAACACACAGTTGTAATAATTGGAGAGAAAAAATAAATCAAATTATTTAAAAGATGATGAATGATACTAAAGTTACTGTATGTTATCCTGGTCAAATTGGGGAGTTGCATCTCGGCATTCCTCTTGGTCCTCCCTTTCATGGACACTGCGTCCATCAATCTTGGGTGCCACTGCCTGCCTGGCGGATGTGGATTGGTAGGTGAATGTGAGTTGTTTTTCTCTGTTTAGCACAGGGTAAAGGCCGGACTGTAAGTGTAGATGGAAAAACAAAAGGGATATTGAAAAATCAAGGAGAAAAAAAAAGCATGAATTACGGAGGAGTGCAAATACTTTCAGAGGCGGCATGGCTAAATCATGTCTACTCTGTTGTATGTTTCCAGCATTAACATACAACAGCAACAGGACAGAGCAGGCCCACGGCGCCGACCCAACCTCCACTTAGCTTAGATTTTGACTGAGCCAGACAGTCACAGAGCACACAAATACAGCAACATAGCATTTTCCAAAATAAGTAACTAAATCAATGCACGGCTGTCAGTCATACCACTACTACACTCGTGACTGCTTGACTCCACCACTACTACACAGACATGTAGGTCTGCTGTGGTTGTTGTTGACTTGTTTACCTTTTATGCAACTTCGTGATTTGAAACGCCCTGAGTTATTCCATCAATCATCTCCGATCCAACTGACTGACTGCAAAGATACTATGTGGTTATCATCATGGTGTTGTCCAACTATGTCTGTAGTGTACCGAGTGAGTCCAGATTCCATATTCAAAAATGCAATGGATCGGCCTGCCGTAGAAGTACAATTTTGTTATAAAACAACAAGAAGGGAAACATTGACTTGAGTCACTTTTAGTGTGTAGATTAAATACTAGTACACTTTGACTTCACTTCATGCACAACAAACAACAACAACAACACAAACACCAATCACTCAGAGTCAGCGTCCAATGCATGCCATTATTACCTGTTCCTTCTCATCTTAAGTTAAGAGGCAGTCTCTCTCGGCTCGGAAAGGAGGATAGCTATAGTCATCATGTTTCACTTCTTTTGGAGGGACTCGACGAGGCAATATTTCTTGTACTATTCTCCATCCAATGTCTGGCTTGAGGGAAATGGATTTAGGGCGAGTCAGGAGGATGGAGCAGGACTCGGAGGAGTGGACTTAAATGCACACAGCTGCAACTCCAATATGGTAATAAAAAGAGAAGACGGTGGTGATGGATTTGTTGTGATTCGAACCAGAAAGACAGAGACACACACAAATAATAAAAGTAAATAAGGAAGAAAGAAAGTAACAAGTTGAAAGCCTAGTTGTCAGGGAAGTAGAGCTCATCCTCAAACTCTGGTGGTTCAACCAGAAGTAGGTCATCTAACACACTACTTCCGTCACCTAGGTCGCTGTCCTCATCTTCCTGCTGTGATTCACGTATTTTGTAATCCGGTGGTATAAAGTGCTGATTCATTTTGATCATGGTTAACCTCTCCACGTTTTTGGGCGAGAGACTGGTCCTTTTCACTGTTACAATGGCACCAGCAGCACTGAAAACACGCTCAGAAGAGACACTTGCGATAGTGCAAGCCAGATAGTTTATCGCCAGCGTGCTGAGGACTGGCCATGGGCGCCTTTTCCCATACCAATACACCAATGGGTTTTGATCAATGTAGACCTCTGTTGGGTCATCCAGATAGGCCTGGACCATCCACTCAATGCTCAGGGGTGCTCCGCTTTGCTGGGCCTCTTTTGCCTTTGCATCAGCACTGGACCTAACAAGCCCTTGCTGTAGATACCAATGATGTGCTGATTTTACTGGGGCTGATGATCCTGTTCTTGCTGTTGTTGATAGTGTTGGTGACTGCTGTGAGCCAAACGCACTGCCCTCAGGCTCTGAAGTTGAACTTGATGCCGGATGCCCTGCAGTACTTGTTTTGGGCTGGAGTAGTGTGCCTTTAATTACCAGCCGTTCTTTTTCAAAGTCACTGGCTACCTCAGCTATCCAAGTTTTGTACTGGGCAACATCCACTTCTGAAAAAGGAATTAATGTCTAGGGGCCAGATGTAGGAAGCCAAATAGCGAGCGCAAACGCTGAAATTCACCGAATTTCAGCGTTTGCGATTGCTAATTGGCTGCGAGCAATGTAGGTAAGTTTAAACCTACTCGCAAATTAAGGAATCGCAAACTTGCGATTCCTTATTTTGCGCAAGCATTTAGAGAATCGCAATTTGCAATTCCCTAAATGCTATACTGGTAGGCATCGCAAATTGCGATTTTGCCTTAAGGAATCGCAAAATACCACCAACTTCAAGTAGGTGGTATTTTGCAATTTCATTGCAAAAACGCACTTTTTGGCTTTTTACAAAGTGCCATGTGGCACACATACATGCCCTTAGGGCAAGTATGTGCGCCACACGTGCACACATGCACATTTCAGGGGTGCAACAGGGTGTCCTTTTGGAACCCTTGCACCCTTGAAATTGCGCCCGCAATTTGCGAGTGCCTCTTGGTGACTCGCAAATTGCGGGCGCAAATCCTATTCATCCCTATGGGCCTCTTGGCCCATAGGAATGAATGGGATGGTATTCCTTGATTGCGAATCGCAATTTGCGATTCGCAATTAAGGAATCGCAAATATTTTTGCGATTCCTACCTACATTCAATTTTGCGAGTCCTTAATAGCGATTCGGTAAATATCGCTATTAGGGACTCGCAAAATTGAATTTACCTACATCTGGCCCTTAGTGTTCAGTGCTGATTTGTACCGTGGATCCAGAATTGTGGCAGAAATGTAATGTTTGTCTGACACAATCTTAGTTTGCACCCATGTATTTTCAGCTAAGCGAAGGGCTAAGCTCTCCACCAACTCATATGCTTCATTTTTTTCCTCCACACCTACGTACGTGTCAGACACCGCCTTCAGCTGTTGCTCTAGCATGTGCAACAATGGGATAGCTTGGCCCATAGTACAGCCCTCCTTGCTGAATTCACGTGTGAAGAGCTCGAAAGGAAGTAGCATCTCTGTCAGGCATTTAACTAGGCCCCATTGGTCCATCTCAACGGTCATGCCTTTCACAGTAGCATCCCCTAGTCTTTGCATGACATAGTCATTGATTGGTCTGTACTGCTCAAACAGACGTTCAAGCATGTAATAAGTTGAGTTCCAACGTGTTGGCACCTCCTGGATGAGTGCTTTGACTGGCACTGTATGCTCACGTTGAATGATCCTCCACTGCTTCCGGGCTTTAAAAGAATGGCAGAAATGTGTGCATATTCTTCTGCAGGTGGTCAGTAAGTTGCTGACACAGTATTCTTTTTTCAGAAAGTCTTGAACAATGATGTTAATGCAGTGCGCCAAACACAGAACCCTGAAATAGCCACCATTGCCCATGGCCTTAACTATTTTACTGCCATTGTCCGTGGCAACAAAACCAATGTTAAGCCCTCTTGGGTGCAGCCATTCAAAGACCTTGCTGTTAAACTCTTCCAAAATGTTTGCAGCAGTATGAGATTTCTCCATGGTGAACATGGCTACAGTTGCATGTTTACGAGTGGCATTAAAAATCTCAGCAGTGTCAACAACACCTGCTGCAGATATCTTTTCTCTAACCCCCATAAAAGAGATCCAGTGTGCAGTGATGCACATGTAATCAGTGGCTTGGCAACTGGTCCACATGTCTGTTGTCAGGTGGATAGTGTGAACAGCACTTTGCTGCAAAGCTTGTCCACGCAATTCTAGCATGTCGTGATGTAGTGCTGGAACTGCAACTCTGGCGAAATAGGACCGGCTGGGAACCTTCCATTTTGGGCAGATGGCTGTCACAAATTCCAGAAAACCCACCCCTTCCACAAAAGAAAAAGGGAGAAGGTCCAGCGCTAACATTTGCGCCAGCTTCGCATTGTACAAACGTGCCGTTGGGTGGTTGCGTTCGTACTGCCCCTCCGACCTAAGCATGCTGACAATGATAGGCTGGATTTTTTTCCTTTCGGGTGCCGCTGATGCAGGTGACTTCTTGAACACAGATGTTGTTAGGCTCAACAGCGCACTTTTTTTCACTGTGGTACTCTGTTGCCTTGGTGTCTCAGCCTGACTCTTACTATGGTGCCACTGAGATGTTGCTGAGGATGATGACGATGTGGGCGGTAGTGTTACCACTGCACTGCTGGGGACAGGGCTACTTTGTGTACCAGAGAAAATGTCTCCTCTTGTTCACCTTCCACCGCGATCATATCTTCTTCTACTTCTTCATCCCCACCAACAGCAATAGGTGCAGTTTTACTTTTTTGGCCGCTAAGGTGCGCCTCCCACTGGATCATGTGGTGTTTTTTCAGGTGGGTTGTTTGGCCTCCGGTACCATAGTTTGTACCAAGCTTACCCCGACTAACACTTTGTCGACAAATTGAGCATATAGCAACGTTCTCCTCCTTACGGCTAACCGAAAAGAAGTCCCAAACTAGGGAGGTGAACTTTCTTGTGCTGTTGGAGGTGCCACTTGCAATGCCGGATGAACTGGAGGGTGTGCCTGGAATTTGACTCTGTGCAGTACCACTACCTACTGAGGTGGTGGTTGTGCTGGAGGTAAGTCCCTGCCGGGCCTTTGCAAATGCAAATATGGAAACTGGAGGTGGTGTTGGTGTTACCTGTGTTGGTGGTATCTGTGCCACATCCCGCACTGCAATTTGGGATGGAGGAATGTCGGTCTCCATCTCCACTGGGGCGGGAGTGATGTTCATGATGACTGGCTTGTCATCATCCTCCTCTTCTACATCTACCTCCATAACTCTAAGGGTTTCTGGAACCTTCCTTTTCCCTAGCCTTGTCTCGTGGCGTGCCTCACTCTTAGACTGAGCTGGTGGTTTCCAAGTGGCATCTAGATCATCAGAAGGGGGGCTTGAAGAAGACGTTGATGGACTAACCCTCCTTTTTCTTGCTGGGGATCTAGAAGACAATGGATCTTCTGAAAGAGTGGCTTGCTCTTCTTCTTCGTCTGCAGGAAGCTCAATTTCCTGAACTGCCCCTACTTCGGGAGGAACAACTACTATTGTGGGCGGTGGTTGCGGCTGTTGTTGTGGCTGTTGTTGCGGCTGTTGTTGCAGCTGTTGTTGCACACTTATCTGCTGAGTTTCCTCCTGCGTTGATTGGGTACTACTTTGCGATAACGATAAGTCAATTTCAACATCACTGCTCATTGGCGTTTGCACAATTAGACTGGCTGCCTCTGCGACACTCATGGGCTTGGGCCTAGGTTGGTGGGGTGGGCCCACTGATGCGGAGGTGCTGCTCCCAGCTTGCGCTCCAGACACCGCTGCTGCAGGATTCATTTTTTGTTTCCCAAAAAACATCCTGGGCGGCACACCAGTCTTGGTAAGTGCCACTTCTTCCTTCTGTTCCTTCTTCTCACTGTCAACTTTCTTGGTACTGGAGGACCTGGTACCTTTCTTTGGGGCCATCTTCTTCAGATGTCAGCAGGACGCAGTTGCACAAGTTGCAGAGATGTCTGTGGTCACACGTCACGTGACGTCGTGCGCAGCAAGACTTCTGTCTGGCAGTACAACGGGTGATGATGACACCTCCTCCTGAGTCCTCCGTCTTTTGTGCACCTAAAAGCAAAGAAGCCAGAAGAATATCAGTGAAATGTTGCATTTGTTGTTGTGGTTCAATTAATACTACTAGTACAAACAAACAAATATAATATATAACTTAGTGTGTTTGGGTCACACTTGTTAGTGTTATATTATTAAATTTTATTAACTCAGTTATTAAACAGTGTAGCCATTTGTGAGACTTTGACAACAAGGGCTTTCATGGTATACTGTGTACACTCAGGAATGATAGGAAAGAAAAAGAACAAAAACAAAAATACAAATGTAATGGAAGTGGAACCTGTTTGGCATTAATTTGCGCATCACGTCATTCAGGGAGCTGCAGCTGGCAAAGGGGAACAAAGGAAAGACATGCAGGCCTATATGGCAAAAGCAGCACACTACTAAACTACCACCACAAAATGGCCACCAGCCACATGGTTACTCACAGTCACAACAAGCAGGAGGCCTGGAAAACAATTAACTCAAGCAGGCCTGTATTAAGGGTCCACACAAAGGAGGCATGATTGATAAACAACACAGCTGTAATGCAAAAATGCAAAAACGAAAATCCACAGGGCTAAAAAAGGTTTGCAAGTTACACAACAACCACACCACACACACATCCAACAAAGGCATTTATTTAACACACATTAAAAAAAAGTGAAATACCCCCCAAAAAATACATTTTGCAATTCAATCCAATGCCATCCATGCCCTAAATGATGTTTAAATTCAACAGACACCACAGAAACAGTTGTTTCATGCACCCATGAGTAGCTCTGGGCCTACTGGCTGAAAGGCCTATTGGCAGACTAGGCCACAAGCTTGCAGGCCCATGGCAAAAAGCACACTGGCTGGCATCACAAAATGGCCGCCAGCCACATGGCCAGGCCACAAACAACAACAAGAAAGGGAAGACAGACAATGCAGGCCTATGGCAAAAGCACACTGCCTGGCTTCACAAAATGGCCACCAAGCCACATGGCCAGGCCACCCACAACAAGAAAGGGAAGACAGACAATGCAGGCCTATGGCAAAAACACACTGCCTGGCCTCACAAAATGGCCGCCAGCCACATGGCCAGGCCACCCACAACAACAAGAAAGGGAAGACAAACAATGCAGGCCTATGGCAAAAGCATACTGCATGGCTTCACAAAATGGCCGCCAGCCACATGGCCAGGCCACAACAACAAGAAGCATAAGCCAAGAGGAACAAAAGAAAGACAAGCAGGCCTATAAGGCAAAAGCAGCACACTACTAAAAACTACCACCACAAAATGGCCACCAGCCACATGGTCACTCACAGTCACAACAAGCAGGAGGCCTGTAAAACAATGAACTCAAGCAGGCCTATTTTATGGCAGGACAAAGGAGGCATGCTAAACAACACAGCTTTAATGCAAAATTGAAAAATTCACAGGGCTAAAAAAGGTTTGCAAGTTACACAACAACCACACCACACACACACATCCAACAAAGGCATTTATTTAACACACACCCAAAAAGTGAAATACCCCCAAAAAAAGAGTTTTTTCAATTCAATCCAATGCCATCCATGCCCTAAATGATGTTTAAATTCAACAGACACCACAGAAACAGTTGTTTCATGCACCCATGAGTAGCTCTGGACCTACTGGCTGAAAGGCAGAGGCCTATGGGCCAGACTACTGGGCTAGTGAATTAAATAAATATTGCAAATTGATTGCAAAAGTTGGAGAAAATGTAGTGAACTTTGCAACATGTTTCCTTTATAAAACAAAACTAGTAGAAAAATTACATACAAAGAAAAACAACTAGGCCCCTACTGAAACTACAGACCACCCACAACAATAAATTTTAGAAAAACGATGAAAAGTACACAAAAATGTAGGTGCAATGCCCCAATCAAACAAACAACACAAATTCTCCAACTTACTTGTAAAATCTCAAATCCAAAAGTCCTAAAATCCAATGATATATGATGCAGCAGGCACAAAGAGTGATCCTTCCAGCTCCAAATCCAAATGAAAAGTGAACAGGACATGGACAAAGCACTGGGAGGAGCCTGCTGGACAGGAACAGGAAGTTGGAGACTCTGGGGCACTTCCTTCCCCTTAAAAAAAAAGTAAAAAAAGAAAAAGGACTCCTTGCACAAAATAGTACAGCCAAATGTCAATCTGAGGAGTTTTTTTCATCCAAATCATCATTTTCGCGAAGGTTTTATGCTGCTCGCGAGATATTCTTCTCCAGATTGCAAATTGTGCGTGTTCGGCTTCGCGATCTTCACGGAACTTCTGCCGGATGTCCGATGGCGCGTCCAAATGACATGTTCGCGATTGCACACTCTCGCGGGATCGTGCGGCCGGCTACCAAAATCTCGTGGTGCATGCGAACGGATAGGAAATCTCGTCGGCGAACGCTACCGTGAAAACGCATTTTGAAATCGCAAACTAGAAAAAAACTCCGCTCTGCCGCGGATCGCGGAGTTTTCGGTAACTCCGCGTTCTACGTAAAACGCGGAGTTGCCAAAAATCCGCAAACTCCGCAAGCGGAGCGGATTTTAACCCCCAGGGTTACTTGAAAGGAAATGGAACAGCGGTGCTTCTGGGAAAGAGAGATGATCTTTGCCTGGAATACTGTATGGGAAAAGGCTGGAGTAACTTCATCTTTCAGCTTTATTGTTTTATCAAATTCAGGCCTAAAAAGCTTAAAGTTCAGAAATGGTGGACATGATCAATTCTTTTTGGATGCCTCTTACTTCACGGGATGCATCCAAATCTGCCTTTCCCTTGCTGTAACTGCTCCTGCTTCACATATGCCATCAAAAGTGGTGTTTCGTTATTAGTTTTATAGTCATTCTGAACAATCTTCACTACACTGAACCATCTCATGCCACTCTTAGAAGTCTTTTAGCAGTGTCTCTGTCCTATATGCATAAGTTGAAGATCTTATCAGAAAGTTGGAAGCCACATATGCACATCTTATTTACCCCTGTGCTTTCTTGTACACTGTGTAAACCGTCTTCTGTAACTATTTAAGATGACATACTGGCCAGAACATAATTAACTTTTGCATTCTGTTTGAATTCAGATTCAAAGCCTTAAAATACATATCTCTTGTTTAGAAATTTCTGGAAGCTATTTCTGTAAATTTCTTTCCATTCCTTATGTAGAATTCCTCTTGCCACTTAGTGTAATGGCAGACAGCCTGACACTGAAGAACAGAAGAGCTGAAGAGTTCTTATCGGCCAACCTCCATGTTAGGTGCATAGAATGTGATGCAAAGCTACTGAAAGTTAGAAGCTTTGCACAAGTTTGCCTCAATGGGGTGGTTCAGGATCTTTATCCTCAGGCCTATCATTAACCCCTTCTACGAGAAAACATTTAGCCTGTGTTTAAAGGATCATATATACACAGCCCTATCCACAATCTCTTGAAGCGCTTTTGGAAAAACAGCAATGATCAATTGCCTAAATTCCTCATCTGTATAGTGCTGCATAGCAGTGCACTTGCATAAATCCATTGTTCAAATGAATGAACTAAAGAATACCCAGCAGATCTCATCTCAGGAGACTAATTAAAAAAATATCCATTTGTTTTGGGCTGGCAGATGAGAAATTAAAAGCTTGATAACTTGCTTCACTTACAGAACCTGCCAAGAAAAAGCTCACTTGGTAGCTTGCAGAGCTCTGTGAATGCACACTTCTGCCCGAACCTATCCCTCCAGATGCTACAGTGTTAAAAGCAGGACCAGGAGAGACCCACTCAAAACTTTGCCAACCTACTTTAGTGAAGCAGCTTCAACATCCACTCCAATCGGACAAGCCATCAATGTCACTACAGCCTTCAGCTTGCTTTACCAAATCTAGAGTACTGAGGGCCTAATCTCAAACTGCACTTGTAGTACATTTAGTAGTACTATAAATGTAGTACTCACATACTACAAAATTATTTCCACTAACTTACATGCTGAAGTCTCTACATCTGATGTTCCTATTTTTTATGTGTGGAAATCTCCGCTGTGACTGCGGTGATCTCTTCAAACATACACCTACATTTTAGTAGAAAATGTGGGGGCGGAGGTGTGACTGATAAATAAGGAACACTTATTACAAAATGAGAGGGGTTTAGGGAGTGTTGAGGAGGGATTTACGGAGTACTAAGGAGAGGTTTAGGGAGAAACATGCATCCACCCACAAAAGAGTAAGCCTATTTCTATTCTCAAATTGAACTATAAAAGTGACTACAGCAGGGGCAGAGCTGTCCAATATGTACACATTGCTACCCTGTATTGTAACCTCTTGAGTTTGTTGAGCAGGCCTTTGAAATTCCAGGAGTGGCATTTAAATTGTGTGTGTTCCCACCTCAGTCTCATGCCAGCCATATCCTCTGCCATGTCATTAAGTGTATGCATTATTGTGGAAGTGACATGTAACAAGACGAAGTTTAAATATTGTTCACATGAATCTGGATACATACTTACCCCTCAAACTGTATTTCTACCTGTGAAACATTTTTTGACTAAACTAAGTTGGACAGCAGCTAAAGAGTGTAATAATTGGCATTGCCTCCACAAGGTTACCAGCGTTATTCACATTTTTAAGATGTGCACCGGCTAGTAAGAACTGGGAAACCCAGTGACACTTACCAGTAGGGATCAGAGAGGCAAAATTAAGTGCCCTGGCACTGCCTACATGCAGAACCCCACACTCAAGATGGCACCATGCACACATAACATCTGGGTCTGGGAAACTTTAATGGGATTATTAAATGATGACCCATAGGAACACCTGAGGCCTACAACTTCTAGTGCAAGGGGGTGCAAAGGGAGCCTACCCATAGAGTCCAGGCAGAGCATGCTTAGGCTTACAGATGAACCATCGGGAGAAGGGGGATGGTGACCCAGCCTGACAGAGAGATGGCTACACACACACCTTCCAGCCTGGAGAGGGAGGTCACAGGAGAAGAGGAGTAGAGCAGTACAATACAGACTGACAAGGCTAAATTGGGCCCTACAACATAGACAAGCAATATGGCAGGCTCTTTTTTCTTCAGGTCCCCGCTCAGCAATATTGCAGAATAAACCTGAAAGTACCCATGATCTATAAAACTTAAATAAGAGAAAATATCTATATTGTTAGTGTTCAAGGGGACTCTGCTGATCATTCCCAGGGATGGAACTGACTGACTGCACATATAGACCCCAAAACATTATCAATACTAAACAAAAGTGGTAGTGTAAAAGGTGACAATAGTTAGGAAGATTCACAAATCTTTGGTCACTGCTGTACCTGCATAATCCCTGAGGACCCATGTTAACTCTGGTAATTATTATCATTATTACATTTACGAGGAAGGATCTACTTATTCAGCGATACTTGCCAGAGTCCCCGGGGATCCATATCGTCTTAGGTCCACAAATTTAGCCAATGCCTCCCAGAAAACTAGCTCAAAGGCAAATCACAGGTTTCTTTGAGACACAAAGGACACAACATACAGAGGAGTCTCCCTCGAATCAAGATATATGACTAGTTGGTGCAGGGTCAGGCTTAATCAATTGCATCATTTTCTGGCTTCCCCTGTGTGGGTGGTTTCGGCCAAAGGGAAGGGAATCCTGTGGCTGCGACTAAGTGTCTCCACAGGATTTGCTTCACTTTACAATGTTTTGCTCTTATTACAGTTGGCCGAGGAAGCGTTTTTAATCCCTTTGCGTAAACTGTTGCACTTTAAACAAGTCAGGCCTGCCTTGTTGTATTTACCGATGCTACCCACGGTCCAGGTCATTTTTACTGTTTTATCCTTCTTACGGGCTGTTTGGGCATCGAGGGAATCAAGACCTGATTAATTGTTTTATGTGTTTCTTGTTTTTATAAGCAGCTGTATTGTTTCATATTATTGATTTTTTATTAATTCGATTCCCTTACACGGATTTGTATTTTTTTATAGTGATTTATTTACCGAATAAAGAAATATTGAATTGAATTGACTATTTGGTGAACCCATAACTATGGCACTTATGAAAGTAGATCTTCTGGAGAGTCTCCAGAAATTAAAATCTGAGCTCCAAGATGGAAAATAAGCAGATATCACAAGAGTGCTTGGCACTCTACAGTCAGATCTAGGAGAAACTATATTGATGTTGAAGGCTGATATGGAAACTGCAGGCACTTGGGTGGTGGAAACAGAAGGCCACATAGGACAAATGCCTCTCGCTCCATGCCATAGTGAGAAAAATAGAGGACCTTGAATATTGCTCAAGAAGAGACAACCCATGGATTTAGTGCCCAAATGAAGGAGCAGAAGGAACAGACCTCTTTCCCAAGATCTCAGGATAAACATCAGACCAAATCAAGCTGGATTGTGTGGAGCAGTACCACACTGAAAGCTTAAGCAGACCTCAGGAGGTACTAGAGAAGTTTCAAAGCTACCAATGCACAGAAAGGGTGCTCAAACCTGCAAGGGCACTATATAAAACATAACATCACATGTGTATTTGTAAAGCACACGTTCTTCCAAGCGTATCTTGGCACTGAATAACAGATGTTTATAGTAACCCACCTTAATGGTACTCATTTTATCTACCTCAGAAGGATAAAAGGCTAAGTGAACCCACCAGGATTTGAACCTGTGACCAAGAGGTCGAACACAGGCATCTACAGTGGGCACATTAGTTCACTAAGCAGCCAAACCATACACAATGGCCACTATTGCTCCCTTTTTCAGGATATCGCACCAGCCACATTGCTATACCGCCAACACTTATAACCTGTCATGGACTATTTAAAACAACATATAATTAGATATTGCTCACTGTTCCCCTTTGGCATTGCTTTAGAAATGGGCAGTAGATTGCTTCAACTCTTGGATGCCAATGCAGCAGCTCAGGCCCTAGAAGTCATCATGGAAGCCTCAGCACCGCTCAAGAGTGACCCATCAAAACAATCCAAGGACTCCACCCGACCATCTACAAGATGGCAGGCACAGTAACAAAAACAAGCTTAAGGGCCTAGATGAGATAAAAAACCTGAATGCCCGGCATGCATCTATATGCAGAAGCAACTTAAAGCTGCACAGAAACTATTCAACTGCAAAGACTACTTGTAAAAGGAACAATGAACACACCCAAACCTATCCCAAAGTGCAAAATGGGAGACTGGACATTTCACTGCACAGCGATTGCAACTATCCCAATGTTACACAAACTCCCTTGAAAGAAGGGGGGGAGGTACTATCATATGGGCAGAGACATCAGACAGCTCATGATAAGTTTCTAACTCTTCTTTATCAGTGTTTTGGTTTGACCAATTGGGTGGGAGGGAAGAGGGTGTGGGAGGGAGTAGGAACTTAGCAAGTGTGTACACAACAAATGTTTTTAAATGTAGGAGATGACCTTAGACCGGACTTTCACTATTATGCCAACTCTCTTCTAGTCTACATCTCATGGCCAATATAGGATTGTACACAGTAAACAACAAATAGCTATGGCTAAAATACTTACTTTGGATGTGAAGGGGTTAAACAGCCTTATTAAATGCACCCTTCATGAAGAGCTTGGAGCATGACATAATTGCTTTCCAAGAGACACAATTATAATGATCCAATGAAACAAAGTTCAAATGCATACATTGTCCATTGGCTTTTTACTCTTCCAGCACTTCCAGATATAACAAATTGGCACTCTTTGAACACACAATCTCCCTTTATAAAACCTGACCATAGGAGAGACAAAGAAGGTAGGTACCTGCACTCTAGAAGCTCGACGACTGACTATTGCAGAGCTTTATGCATGCAATACACGATAAGATACATTTGCAGACAAGATGCTAGATGTCTTAGCAAATTTTGTAGAGGGCCAAATAATCCTTCTATGCGATTTTAAGAAAGTCTGGGGCTCCAAAATAGACAGAACTGGCTCTAGCACTCCACACTATGGTGCTTTCTCGAAAGAACTTAAAACTAAATTTGGGAACTGGGCCTACATGATATATGGAGAAAACATCCCAAACGAGATAGAGAATATACATTTTTCTCTCATGTCCATAGGACACACTCAAGAATGTATTACATCTTCACCACCTCCACTCTTCTGTCTCTTATATCCCAGGTCTCTATACTCATAATTCAGTGTCAGATCATGCTCCAGTTTCCATTATATTAGAATGGATGAACATGCTTAGACAGAGGAAGAGATGTCCATTCCACCCATCCTTGTTACAGTATCATGTTTTAAAAGAAGAATAAACAGCACAAAAAACAAACCATTTTTGGGACAATGATACCCAAGAGATCTCAGTACCTTGCCTTAGATGCCTCACAAATTACAGGGATCAACTAGAAGCCAAAATGAGTGCAGGAGATGAAGACCATGCACATCACAACTTAGGAAACTCACGTTAAAACATAGAGAGGTATGAATAAGGCAGAGCTCTCAATACTAAAATTAAAACAAGCATATTATGTGCATGACAGTAAAGTGGGACCTCACCTAGCTCGTCTGTTCCAGATGGGACATGAGAAGGCATTTGTGAAAGAGATAACCATTGAAGACGATACAAAGAAGAAGACAAACTGAATGCTTACCATGCTTACTACACACAATTAAACTCAGCAGAATAGGCCCCTGTTAACATACAAGAAACATATGTAAGCAAAAGTAGATTACCCTGTGTTACACCTGCAAAAAGAGCCACATTAGAAGCTCACACAGTTGAAGAAGAGATTGAGATAGCACACAGGGTCCGAAAAGTTGATAAAGTGCCTGGTCAGGATGGTTAAAAGGGGACATTTTACAACACATTTTCTAAACAATTGGTCCCAATCCTCATGAGAGTTTAGAATTCATATCTCTCCTTCCAGTCAGCACAGCCCTTCTTGATTGAGGAAATTCTCACATTGTTCCATAAGCAAGGTAAGGAGCCAAAAAGATGCACATCCTATAGATGGATAGCACTTTTGAATATCTGTGCCAACATTTTAACAAAATGTCTTGTTCTGCACTTAGAGGGGATTTTAGAGGGTCTTTTCCCTCCTGGCTAAACAAATTTTATAAAAATGAAAAGACACATAATATCAGAAGTCACTCCAGATGCAGATACAGCCTTTAACCGGGTGGACTGGAACTTTGTATCGAAAGCATTGGAAAAGGTTTAAACAGGCCTGCATTAAAAAATCTGGTATTGGCAGGCTATCAAACTCTGCTATCCAGGACACTGTTGAATGCGGGACTATCATCACCATTAATATTCAAGCGTGGAACCAAATAGAGGTATCCCCTTTCTCCCATGCTGTTTGTCCTGAGCATTGAGCCCCTTGATTCATGCCTTACAGATGATAGAGAGGTGGTTGCTCTCCAATTTGAGAAAGAAGAGCACAGAGTAATGTTGTTTGAGGACAATATACTACTAATCCTTACCAAGCAGGAGACCTCACTTCCACAATTACAGTGCTAAATGGATACATTTGAAAAGGTGGCGGGCTTGAAGGGTAACACATCGAAATCTGAAATCCTTAATTTAACTCTCCCACCGATGACAGAAGTAAGAGTGAATGGACATACTAATTTTAGATGGACTATTCAGCACACTGCATAGCTGGGGGTGAAAACTACACAATCTATATCTGGCCTGTACACAAGCAATATATGCCCCCTGCCAGGGGCAATACAAAGGGATCTCAAGAAGTGGAAGACCCTCCCAGTTTCATGGCTCAAATGAATTAGTGCACTTCAAATGAGCATACTACCTAGATTATTATACATATTTCAAGCTAATCATCCCAAACACATTTTTCCTAACACTAAAAAGAACATTTTTTGAGGCAGGAGAACTAGAGTGGCACACAAGGTACTCTGCCAGCCTGTGAACTGGGAGGTCAACTCCCACCAGACATTCCCACCTACTATTTAGCATCCCAACTGTGTATCCTGGCAGGCTGGAGTGCCCAGGAATCTGAGTAACCCTGGCTTCAAATGGACTAGTGGCGGTGGGCCCCCTCTTGTGGGATCTAATCTGGAATCTGGTAATCCAAAACTGAAGAAGCCCTCAACATTTACTTGAGCACCTCAACAAATATTACACTTTATGTTTGGGACAAGGCCAATCATAAGCTTTAACTACATACCCCTTCCCTCACACACCCATACAATTCAACATATCCTTCACACCAGCACTCTTTTCTGCGCCCTTTGAGGCCTAGCAGAGAGATGACTTCCTTATGGTAAGTGACCTGTTTAGCAATAGGGTTATCAAATGGGTAAATTATTGGAAACAAGACTTTAACCTTGAAGGAACAGAAAGGCTGTGCTATGCACATCAAGGACACTGGATTATGCAATTACCTATTAAAGAAGTGGTCTCCAGAGACCCAACCCCGATGGACATATTTATTGGATGAGCCACAGGCATGAAAGGGATAATTTCTTCTCTGTACTAACTATTAGTGGATGAGGCCCTACCCCACATACATCCATATGCAAATAGATGGAGTTTGCGACTATGGAAGGCTCCTACAGATCACCAATGGTCTCACCTTTGGAGAGACATATACAAAGCATCACATAGTTGTTGGAAAGTGGGTACCAACCACTAGTAATAAATCCACTAACACTGTATAGGGTCCAGTAAAGGTCTCAGTAAATTAGCCCCTTGCTCAGCCCTTGGTAACTGGCAACGAGCAGTCAGGCCTCACTTTGGAGACAGGAGTGTAAAGCATTTAAAAACACCAATAAATCGCACAAGTAAGACACAACACACAATAAACTTTCCACACAAATTTATAACAATAGGAAATATTGTTATGAACAAATAGACACCAAAACTACAAAATTCCAAAGTAGGGACCGGAGATATGAAATTTAAAAGATTAGCCACTTTATAGTGCTTAAAAACATATAGTGTCACTCAGGGACATCTGCTCGCTCTTGACTGGGACAAAGTCAAAGATTGAGGCTGACCGTGATAGAGTCCTTGTCAAATACACTAAGCAGGAGGCCCCGGTCAAAGTTATACCTTCACACTTAGAAACGTTTCTGAAACTTTTTCTTCTAACGGCCCTCGACCCTCCACAGTAAGCCGGATTGGGAGAGGGTTCGCCTGCTTGACTTTCTGCGAGGCCCCGGTCAAATCCTGGAAATCCAGAGCTTGGAGCTTTCAGTAGGATGAACCTGAAATCCTGGCTGGGTCATGGTTGAAGGTAGTCGGCTTGAATCTCGCGGTCGGGTCGGTCACCTTCTAGAGCTTTTTCCCAAAAGTTCTCCATAGTTCTCCAAACTTCAGGAGGTGCTTCCTGAAGGTATCCTTGTAGGTACAAAGTGTCCAAAGCACAAGTCCAAAGGTCTGGAATCTCCTGGATGCTCTCTGGAAGGTTTGGACTACAATTCCCACAATGTACCTGGCCAAATCCTTAGAAGTCCACTGTTCATACTCCAGGATGGAGATTCTTGGTGGAGATGATGCAAGTGGGCTATGTTAACCTGTAGCTGCAGGGAGTCCACTCCTTAATCCATCTTGAAGAAAAGCCCAGTCCCCAACGCCGTAGTACTAAATTGTGCAGCAGGCGCCGTCATTCAGGGTGCAGGCCTTTGGGCGCAGATTTAGATTCCAGCAGGGCAGTCCTTCCTTTCCTTGTAGTTTCAGGCAGCAGATCTGAGATGCTATGCAGCACTCAGATGTTTATTCAGTGTTCTGTGGCAACAAGCAGGGGGCACCTCTGTCCAATGAGATGCTGGGTGCCACTCAAAAGTGTGACAACTTCCTCCAATGTGTGGCATCTTGTTGCCCCACAAAGCACTGCACTTCCAAAATCCAGCATGGATGAAATCTCTCCAGAGGAGTAAGAGCTAGCTAAACCAATCCACAGTGTGGTTCATTTCCATTAGCTCCCCTCTGTAAATTCCTGTTCTAAACCTGCTATCTGGCAGGGGCACAGGGTCTGGAGGAAGGTGGACCCGGCATTCCTTACTGATCTGCTCTCTCTTTGAGCTCAGTTTGATTTACGCAGCCCCATCCCCAACTGTAGAGCTCTCTCCATCAGATAGCCTCTGCTTCTGCCAGGCCACTTATCACCTAATCAAAGCAGGTTGGCTAAGCCTGAGACCACTAGAAAGTTGGATTTTGGCTTACAGAAGAGAACGTTCCATAACTTCTCTTCTGTACTAGTTATGATAAATTCGCTAGTGGCAAGTTGATGCATTTATCAAAACCAATCTTTTAAATCCTTTAATGATATTTTACTGCAATGTTAGCCTATGGAGATAAGTATCTACAATGGATTAAAATTAAATGGACAGTGTTTCCCTCACCAGGGCATATAACACATCTTCTATAAGGCCCCTGCTTATAGTTACATTACCCCCACCCCTGGGACACCTAGGGGAGACTCTGGGGGTGCCTAGTATGTAAGAATAAGGTAGATTGTCACTTTTTAAGTGCCCATACCACCAAAGTGGAGTTTGAACACAATTTACATTTAAAGGCTGTCTGCAAAGCCAGAATGCCTTCACAGATCTGTGACTGGGGGTGAGTGTTTGCCAATGTGCAGCATTCCGTCCATCATCTTGTGTGTTTTGCATTTCACAATGACAGCAGGCAGTCAGCATTGCACACATGCAAGTTTAATAAACTAGCTGGGCCTCTAAACTTCCATGCCCTATTACATATTAGGGACCTATAGGACCTGTCAATACCAAATGTGAGAATTTACTTTTAAAGGCAGGCTGCAAGGCACGACATCCTTTAAAAGGACAGAAGGCAAACAGCAGCGCACACATGCAAGTGCAGGAAATCTGCTAGGCCTCTAAACTTCCATGCCCTATTATGTAGGGACTTATAGGTAGTTTGCACCCCCTTGCTCTATTATCTACTAGGGACTTATAGGAGTTGTCATTGCCAATTGTAAGTGTACCCTAATGCATGTGCCATTTAACATATAGCGCTGGCCCTGGGCCTGGTTAGCCTGGTTAGCAAAAATCAGGGTACAGTTAAGAGTCAGTTACCACCTGTATCATTCAGCAAAAAATGGGGGTGAACAGGGCGAAAGGATGACTTTCTAACAATAGTATGCTGGCAAAAGAAGAGTGATTCAAGCTGCTTTTTGAATGATGTATGTACCTGGCAAAACTGCATAAGTGCTATTGCATTGCAAGCCCACTGAGTTGGAGAGAGTGTGATGAGACAGACAACTTAGTCCACATTTGGTGGAAGTGCCGAAAAATAAAGCCCTTTCAGGGGGAGGTGCAGATTGAGATATGTACAATATTAGGATATCCTCTCCCAGAAAAAAAACATCCATTATTCTGTTTGGGATGGGTGTAGAAGACTTACAATTTAAGACTAGAGGTGAGAAACTGCTTGTGTGGAACTGCTTGGGGGCAGCAAAAACTACCATTGTAGTGGCCTGGAAAAAGAAAGATCCTCCGGACATTATTCAATGACATGCCCTGCCTTGGCTGCCTAAGGTGATGGGGAAGTTAACTTGGGCATACCTGATGATACCAATGATTGTGATGAGGCCAGAGAGTGAGTATTGAACTACCTAATGGAGGGGACCGCCTACACGAGCACTTTCTCCCACGCTAAAAGCACCGAACCTGTTCTAAACACATAGATTATGAAGGATAACTACTGTGAGAAGACAATTCTATACCTAGAGATGACCGAGTTAGCAGGACTGTGGTGCCTTTGAGATTACTGTGAATTGAGTTCTGTGCCATCAGTTTTGTCTAAGCTACTGAGGAATGTATACCCTTTATGCACTTGTGGACTTTGGAGGGTGGGGGTTGTATACAAAGGATGTCACTGTTACAACTTCACCTCATTCTAATGTAGTAATACTAGACTAATAGGAGAAACATTTAATAAATGATTACCTAAAATGGTTAAAGTGTAATTCCTTCCCCATAAGCCTTGATTTATTACTCTAATTGAAAACCAAAACAAGTTATTGTTACTACAGCCAAAAAGGACCCAAAACAGTAGTAGATGTACTCCATCGCAGATCTGAAGTAAGCCAAGCACCACACATGGCTACCCTCTCTAATAAAAAAATAATTGAGGCAGATATTAAAGTAGAACCCCTTAGGAAATAATGTTAAAATAAAGTAATTTATCTTTATTTGTTTAAAAAAAATATTGATATAACTTTCATTTAATTTTAGACAATAATATGTAAATCAAAACTAAATATTTTATTATAAAATAGTATATAACATTTTTTATTTAAAAAACATGCAATATGCTTTTTTTTAACAAAACTAGTTTAAAGAGTTTTATACATAGGGCCTGATTTAGATTTTGGCGGACAGATTATTCCATCACAACAGTGACGGATATCCCGTTGTCCGAATGATAAATCCCATTACAGCCTAAGGGATCTATATTTTGGCGGATGAGATATCCATCACCATTGTGACGGAGTAACCTGTCTGACAACATCTAAATCAGTCCCATAGTTCTTAAAAATATATGATGCATAATAAATGAATTTTAAAGAGAATAGTTTTCATGTAATTTAACATACCTAATGAAATATTTTATTCAAAATTAAATTAATAAGGCTGTAGCATTTTTCATTTTCTTCTAAATTCAAAATAAACATGCAAAATTTATTTACATTAACCCGTTTACCGCGGCGGCAATTCCGCTGCAGTGCGGGCGTTCCACGGAGTGGGCGGGACTGCGTCGGCCAACGGTCGTTCGCAGCACTGGGGAGGTAGTGCTCGCGACAGCCGTTGGCCGACGCGAGCACGGAAGGGGTTAATATCTAAAAAAACATATTTTTACTACTTCTTTAGGTCTTGCCTAGCGTCGCAGCGCGCGTGCGCTGCTCGCTTTGCGAGGCATATGGTATATACTATAGCAGGGAAGCTTCGCGTAAGCTCCGCCCACTCTCTGCCCATCTTTTTGTTTGGCTTCCATCCTAAATGCTGCCTTCTCATTGGGTTTTACCTTGTTAGTGCCGCCTCCTAACGTCCATGGCGTAATTTGTACACATCCGAGGCTATTGGCCCCTTTACTCAACATTATTGTGTTCCCTGTGTCCCCCCAGCCTCCTTACGTAATCCGTGATTTTTCGCCAACCCCTCACCCCCCACTCCCGTTTCTGCCTTTTTGCCCGCCCGCACTCCCATTTAAAATGCAATAGAACTAGCGTAAATGCGAGTTCTATTGCATTGCAAATTCTTTTTTAAAAAAAATAGTGCGCATTATCAAGCGCGCGCTGCTTTATATGGTACGCATGCGCCAAAAGTCCTCGCGCTCATGGATTCCCTGGCTGACCCGGAAGTTGATTAGGAGCGGGTTGACTCTTCAGGCATTTGCTGAGCTTCACAGACGCTGCTGCTTGCACATCCTAAAAGCTGCCCACCATTGCGCTTCACAGACGCTGCTGCTTGCACATCCTAAAAGCTGCCCACCATTGCGCTTCACAGACGCTGCCGCATGCACATCCTAAAAGCTGCCCACCAATACTGTTGGCAAAGGTAGGAGTGCTGTACGCAGCACAGCAGGGCCACGGGGGACTTGTTTTAAGGTTTAAGGGACAGTTGACGGGCAATAGGTAATTATGGATCGTCACCTCCCACTATCTAGGAGTGCTGTACGCAGCACAGCAGGGTCACGGGGGACTTGTTTTGAGGGACAGTTGACGGGCAATAGCTAATTATGGATCCTCACCTCGTTATCTCTGCAGTTTCAAGTTCGGAAGCGTATTTAAATCATTAGCAAAGTGATTTGAGGGAAATAAATTCTATGTGGCCGCGTGAATGAAGCAAACCTTGCGTAACTGGTGAGCGCCTGATGTGTCGTGCACCATGTTGGGGATTTGTTATGCGTCACAGAGTTTTATGAAAGGGGTAAGTTTATATGTGTTCGAAAGGCTCATGTTTGGGTTCCATGCTGATGAAAGATGTCAGAAGCCGTTTGTGACGTTTTGTTTTTCTGTTGAAAAAGTTGTAAATGGAAGTGAAGACGTTGGGGCTATGCGGGCAAGGTGCTTATAATGGAATGCATGACATTTATGCAAGTGTCCAGAGTATTTTTGTTAATAGGGTGCCATATGGAAAAGGCACTGTGATTGGCGGGAGACAATTGCAGTTATCTGCATGCTAATACAATTTGCTGCCACGCCACATATACATGTGTAAAGAGGGGGGGGGTATTTTTTTTCAGTGTTTGGGATTCCATAGGCTTCGTAATTGAGCCCTATGCCCAATACTGTTTACATGCTGCCTTGTTTGTTGAGGAGAGGAACACGCAGGAGTTTTGCATGCTGTCTTCACCTGTCCAGCCAGCCCGATAGCTATTGTTTCCGACAAGGGGTCAGCGGGAGTGCCGGGCATTACTGGTTGACGGAAGCCATGTCAGATAGGCGCTGGCTATTGCAACATCCATCTTTTGTACACAGGCGGGCAGAGTTCTGCAAGTTGTAGTCATCCCTTCCCATATGCCTGTTTATGATTTTGTACTAGTAAAACTCTAAAAACTTTCAGGGTCATCCTCCTTTCCTAGGTTTCCTTTCTTTTGAAACCACTCTCACATTCCCCAACGGTCGCTCTTTATCTCCCATGTATCTTTTTACTTACCCTCTTTCCGTCTTCTCAGCCCCATCTCTTCTCCCTTACATATATTTCATAATTTCATTTTACATCTCTTTGCCTTGCCTGATAACTTCTCCCGCCCCGTCATTTTCCATCGTCCCCTCCTTTCATCCACACTGTCTTCACTTCTGTCTTTATCCATCACACTAAGCAGAACAAAATTTGCGTTCCGAGATTCCCATAGAGGCCAAGAAATTGGTGAACTATGCAAAATATATTAAAAACAAATCTCTCCTCCTTCTAATTCGCTATATAAAATCTTTTACAATTCCTTTCTTAATTTTCCTCTTTTATCCCACTGACCCTTTTTCCTTCATGTTCACTTCTCCTGCTCCGTTCCCTCCTTCTCAGTCTCCTTGTTTTACGTTTCACAGTGTCACTGAGAACAAATGCTCTTTTCATCCGGTTATAGCAGTTGTGTAAGGCTAAATAAAAACAGTTGATATAACACCCAGGGTAATATGCTGCATAGCTAAATACTTTTAATGTCCTAAAAGCGAGACCGTTGCATTGCAAATGCTTGTTTTAAAGTGCAATACATGTTTAAAAATGTCCTTATACTTTACTACATGGAGAACAATGCTGGATAGGAGAGATCACCACTTAAGAGTAACAAGCAACTAGTAGTACCTTCACACTCATACATTTGGCTCCACCTCCTGGTTTCACAGAATGTGCACATTCAAGTATACACTCTGTATTAAATTTACAGTCAGAAGTGGTGAATAGCCAAAAGTAGTGCATTTACTACAAATTGTCAGAATACATTTTCACGTGTCACATGTAGATTTAGTCATTTTTAAATTTAACTTTGTGAACAGCTCCCGAATCTCTGACTACTGCCAAGCTGGTAAGTATATCAAAAAATTGCCTTTCTCCCAGCACTTTCTCTCAAAATTGGTCTTTATCTGTCTTTGCGGGAGACAGTAAAAAAACAGGAGGTCCTCCTTCAACAGTGAGGTTTTGTGGGTATGGGAGAAGCAAAGGAAACACATAGGGGGATATTCTCAAGAACATGTGATAATTATCGCAAAATTAGCTTAATGCAACTTTGCACATCGCAGTCTATTGCGGGAAAATAACGCTGTGTTAACGTTGTATTCTCAACACGGCGGTACCATGCGATAGTCTCACGCTAACGCGTCAAATGACCGCGATAAAATTACCGTGACGGCAAAAAAACGCGAAACACGAACGCGAAAAAAGTTGTGATGTGGCCAACCGCGATAAAAAAATCTGCGATAACCAGCGACAGGCCTGCAATTCCCACGCGTCATGTGGGAAAATGCACTATAAAAGCACCGAAAAACACAAACAAAATAATTCAAACTGCGTAGCACCATGGAGGAAGCCGGAGCAAGTACAGAGGACGACCAGAACCCCACAAGCCCCCAGGAGGACCAGCCTGGGACCTCGGGGTCATGGAAGGGCAAGGAGAAGAAGACAAGGAAGACGAGGTTCAGCCCGCAGGAAAACAGGATCATCATCACGGAGGTGACAGAACACCACCAACAACTGTTCGTCACCTCCAATGTGTCATTGGCAAATAAAAATGCAATATGGCAGTCCATCCTGGACAAGGTGAATGCAGTCAGAGTGAGGAGGAGGACAATTGGAGAGGTCAAGAGGCGCTGGAATGATGCGAAGCGCAAAGCCAAGAAGAAACTCGCTGACAACCATCAGGCAGCAATGCAGACTGGAGGTGGCAGTCCAGCTGAACACCAGGAGCTGGATGAGATGGAGGAAATGGTGGCCACAGTCATCAGTGGGGAGACAGTGGCAGGAGTTGGGGGTCCGGACACTGCTCGACATGACCTGACACAACAGCACCAGGGTGAGTACCGAACAGGGACTGGGGGGACGGAGGGAGATGGGCACAATGGCACACATGCACAATTAAGTAGAGCACACTGCACACCCACAATGACTCTGGATCATGTCCCTGATCCCCTTGGCACACTGCAGCACACATACAAACAGCAAGTAGGCCCCCCGTCCACTATGAGCACAAAGGGGTCCCTGCCCACACAGCACCACTCTCACAACCAACCCATGCACACGTGTCAAAACCAGCAAAGCTGCGTGTCTGTGAGCCACACTGACAATGTAAGTGACACTGCATGACGAACAGCATGGCTGCAGTCCAAATATCATGACATGGTGCACGCCACGACACTGAGGTGGCTGAGTGTGGAACACATCCGTAAAGGAGCAGGTCACACTCTGACACATCCACGGGCACAAACAACCCCTGACGTCAACAACACATCTGCGGATAAACCATGCCCAAGAGTCCAAAATCCTAACTAGAGCCAAAATTAGCCAAAATCTGCAACATCTCAGCACTGTAGAAGCACAGAAGTCAAAGGCACACTGCCTCAAAGGGATAAGGGGCAGCAAAATCACAGCTGCAGTTGCGACTCTCCCACAATGCAGCACACACACATAGCAATAACAGCACATCGTCATTGACGACAATGTGGTACAAAGTGCAACACTCTCACTACAGAACAGAGGACACAACTGGTTCCGCTTGTGCATAGAAACTGGCCAATCACATCTGGCATAGCAGGAAACTGTGAGATGAGAATGTACGTGTACAACCTCACATCCGTGATGTAGTTCAAATGTCCACTGTCCCACATTAAATAGTCAGCTCCTCCCAAACAGTCACAATGTACATTGTCATGCAGTCTGTATGTAAACTTGAACAATGCGTCAACATACATGTCAACACAATGTTGAAATGCATCTCCCCTTCACATTGCAGAGGGACAATCAACACCTCCTGCAGAGCAGACCAGACAACTCATCAGTGATGATGAAGAGGACCTCCACACCTTCGACACCGATGCCCTCAACAGCTCATGGACAGCTATGACAACCCACCTCCAGGAGCAGGGCAGCCCAGCTGCATCGAGGAGACCCCACCCCCTGCACAACCCACACAGCAGGAAGCACCCACCACCACGGCTGGCTCCCAGCACCTCACCGAAGAACACATCGCATTCCAAGGCCATGTGTTAGACTGCCAGAAGGAGGTGGCTGAACAGGTGCGGTGGGGTTCGACCTCATGGCAGCCAAACTAGATGACATACGTGGGTGTCGAAGTCCCATTAGGGACCACTTACACTCCCTAACGGACACCCACAGTTCGCTCCATGATGTCCAACAATCCATGCCCTACATCGCTGGAGTCATGACTCTGAGAGGAGAACAACTGTCTAGTCAGAGTGGCCTCAGTGATGTCAGCCGAGAGTTGGCACAGATGCTGAGGATAATGGAGAACATGGAGCGGATGCATGCAGAAAGAATGGCTGCCACGGATGCTCACCAGCGAAAAGTTGTTGGGATCTTCCATGCCCTGCAGATCCTCATCATCGCATTGCTGCCACTAAGGCAGTCGCTGATATATGCTGCTGGTACTTCTACACACACATCTCCGGCCCCTGATGTGTCAGTGGCACACAGTGCTGCAGACCAGACATCAGCACCCACATGTCAGACAGATGACATAGAGGACGAAGATGCGGGTGATTCCACCTTTGTAGTAAGAAGGAGCCAGTAGCATTCTTCTCCGCCATATGCCCTGTTTCAGCTTGGTTCTGCCCTCTGCATCATGCCCTGTAACAACACCGCCCACTGTCCCCCGAAACACTCTGCGACACTCACCTTGGACCTCGACATGGACTGCCATATTTTGTTTGCTTACCAATGACAAGGCAATCAGACTGCGGACTGTACTCTTCCTCTTACGATGTACTTGTCAATCCATAAATGACTCTGGCTGGCCCTCCACTGGGCTACAATGTAATGTGGGGTTTGCATGGCCACCGAATGTGAATAAATCATTCAAATTCACACAGATGTGTCATGTCCATAATCGATCAAGTATGAAAGTATGGATGAATGTAAGGACATTGATTGCCCAAAAAGGTACACCCTGGGAAATGAAAGCAATGTGCATGTTTGACCGTGACACACATAGGAAGTGAGATGACTGGGAATGTGTGCACCAGCTGTGGCCTCATTGCTCTGAAACAACAATCGCGCAATTCCTCAACTTTGCTCCACGCAATGTTAGAAATAGGGCTGGGTATGAAATGTCAAAGTCGTTGGCAGGCCTAAAGTAGTGTCTCCCATCACATTTGACAACAGAACATCTCTTCGCATACCTACTCACACTCATCTGGGTGGACACAGCTTGTAGTCATGGATCACATTGATCCACATGGCAAGAATATGGACACCATGCTCACATTGCTGAAGACACGTAAGAGCACAGGTCTATCAGCAACTAAACCAACCACTATGTCTGGCTCACTGAGGTGGAGCTGGCAATAGGGACTCACCCCTAAGTGAAATGCGTCAGTCAGTCCCTCCCTGTGTACGGACAATGCTCATTGAGGCACACGATTTGTCATTCTAATCAACTCTCATCACAGTTGAACACTAGTGAAGTTGCGTAGACTTTTTTGCCATGTGCGTGTCAGTACGGGCAAGACAAGGGCCACAACATGCAGACCAATGCATCAGACACTAACAGGCAGCATTCGGTCACGGTACAGTTCCACGTGACAGGCATTGTGCATGCACCCGGGATGTTCTGCCATTGCGTTGGTGGCTCTCGTAGAACCGGCACTCTTCTGACCTGCGGCAGTTATGTGGATGATATGCCACAGCTCGGAGCAATGAGTCGTATGTGTGTGCAACGTTTGGACGTATGGGTTGTTGTGTACTAAGTGTCAAGGGCATTCCATGCAAGAGTACCTCGAGCAAGAACTTCTGTGTGTGGGGTGTGGATACGTTGGTCTTTCATTAGCGCTGTGCGTAGTGTGGGAGTCGTCATCATCTGCTATGGTATCTCTCTCAGGGGATGCCTGCCGCATGCAAGACCAAGGTCGGAGGTGCAGATGTCCTTCTGCCTTATGTATTGAGACAAAGGAGCTTTCATCCCTAATGTTAGTCTGACTACTGCTTGCATTCTGGAAATGTGATGTGGCTTTCGCGCTGCAATTGAGGCTAGGCCTTAGGCTTATGGTGCACCAATAGCAATACACACTCAACAGTTGGCATGCATGAGCCAAGAGCCCGAGCAGCCTTGCGCTCCTTGTACAATCCCTTCGTGCGCGGCTGCCCTCCGGGTGCATGCAACATTGTAACATTGTTGATTGCGGGCCGTGTGGCGCAGACACTGCAACAGAGACACACGCATCAGTTGATTTCCTGTCCAGCCCAGAAATGACCCATGCCCAGAGCCCAGGGATAATTATTCACACCCCTACGCTGGCCTGGCGTACGCTGACCCAGCCCACTCGGCTTACGTATAAAGGGGGGGACGATGACGCTACGTGTCCCAACTCTTCCCCACTGCCGGAGGTGACATGGCTGCGTCCGCCTGGCATATCACGAGACTCAATCAGAAAGGGTCCATGACTTGCGTTGCACAGAGTTGGTGGCACCGGAAACACTGCGGCCGGCACGGGCCTACCGCCACGGGACGGTGACTTTCGGTGCACTGAGGTAGGGGCACCTTAGGTGCTGAGCGGGTGTGCAGCCTGCGATGATGCGCCGTCCTTGCGGTCCGGACTGGTAAGGATTTGTGTGAGCACTGCTGGACCGCAGTGTAGGCCTGAGCCAGCGGGCAGCGCAGGCCTACCGCCACGTGGCGTTGCCTCGCGGTTCACAGAGTTAGTGGCACCTATAGAGCTGAGCGGGTGTGCAGCCTGCGATGATGCTGTGTGCACTGATATGATCTCTGCCATTGCGAAATCAAGACTCAGAATCACGTGTGTGACCTGGTGGCCCACGGGGCTGCATGATGTGGAGGCTGCCAAGGTCGCGGGCCCCGGGCTTGGAGCTTGCACCGGCACGTGGTGGGCCCTCTTGGAGACACGCTGGTGGCGGAAGGTGAGCAGTGAGGCCTGGGTGCGCAGGGGCGGGCAAACACCGCTGGGTGGCGGGAGGGGCTGGGGTGCAGCAGCCTGTGTGCTCAGGGGCGGCCAAGCGATGATGGCGTGTGCAATGATATGAACTCTGCCAAACATAAATCTGGACTCTGTTTCAGATAAGGGACCTGGTGGACTGCAGTGTATACCGGCACGTGGTTGGAGACACACCGGTGGCAGCAGGTGAGCAGTGAGGCCTGGGTCCGCAGTGTCGGCACTCTCTCTCCCTCTCCCTCTCTTCCTTTCACTGTCTCTCTCTCTTCCTCTGTTACTCTCTCTCTCTCCCTCTCTTCCTTTCACTGTCTCTCTCTCTCTTCCTCTGTTTCTCTCTCTCTCTCCTTCTCCCTCTCTCCCCCTTTCTCTCTCTTTCTCTCTCTCCCTCTCTTTCACTCTCTCTCCCTTTCTTTCTTTCTTTCTCTCTTTCTCTCTCTCTCTGTCCTTTGATGAGCGCATGACACACCTACTTATCTTGAATTTTGTCTTGCAGGCTGTGTCTTACAGATTGTCCAGAGAAGACCCACCATGACTCTTCCAAATAGTTGTTTTGAGTTAAATTTGAATAAAATAATTTGTTTGGAAATTCAAAGATGAATGAATGATTCTCCTTTTTCTGACCACACATGAATGTTAATTGTTGTACTTGTGCAACATCGGGCGAATTGTTTTATTCATGATTTCGTAAAGTTGATGTAAAATATCTTTGTCCGGGGTAGGGCCCCGGGGGGTATGGGGGGAGTCCTGGGGGGGGTGGCGGTGGGTGTTGTGGCCCTCTTGGGTGTCCGGCTGCATGATCAGTAGCTCCATGGCATTTGTTGTTCTTCTGGTGTGGCTGTGGGCTGGGCTCCCATTTCTGGTGCAGGTTATCGTCCGACTTAATACCAGGAAAGAGCAGGTGGTAATTCATTGCTGCTAACGCGCCTTATCGCATGTTTTGTGATCTTATCGCCGATCTGGCTGGTCGTTGAGAATGTTGCGAAGTGGTGTTGTCGCGGTTTTTTGCACGGGAACGCCTACTCTGCATCTCATTAGCGTTAGTTGCCGGTGTCATCCGTGGTGATGTTTTTTGCGGCTGCTATCGCAGGAAAACTGGCGATGTCGGCTGTTAGCACCAGCTTGTGAATAGGGCGATAAATCTATCACCACTTTGGGTGCGAGAAAGTGCCGCTAACTCGGCGATAAGTCCTTGAGAATATGCCCCATAGAATGTTAACTTACAGAAGGTGGGTACATCAAACTATCTGTCTCTTGGGTGAGACCCATCCTCATGTATTTAGGGCTGGGACAAGGAAGAGTAGAACGTGGAGGTGATGGCTTCATTTATACCAGTCAGGAGGGTTTTGCAACAAGAAAAAAGATTTTCCCTGAGAAAAAAAGAAAAAGATGTCCATTTGATGTTTGGGCTGGTTTTTCAAAATGCAGAGTTATAGCCTGCATATAAGTCAGAGTCAGGAAAATAGTAAATGTCACATGACACTACGATGTCAGAAAAGCTGTCAGTGACACTTTGTTTCCGAATTCCCCCAAATCATACCGTAGCTGTATTTGCACTACTGTCGTGAACTTTGTTGCTGGGGAACAACTATTGATAAGAGAAAGGGGTCGCTTTAAGTAAAATGTATAATGGGAACAGGAACACTTGAACCAAAATAAGTAAGTATATGTAAAATGTCAAATTTCATATGAATTTTAATTCTTATTTTTTAAATCGTTTATTTGTCCATTAATTCTCTATTTGTAACACTGAATACGAAGGTAATTATATTTTTATTTCATTTGAACTTTTTGTTTTTTCTCCCATTCACCATCACATACTGTGAGACCCACCACCCACGGCTGAGCAGAGACTGCTGCTGACGTTTGGTGACGCAATGGCAGTGTAGTGATCATTTTGTTAAACAAACAATCCCACATAGGAGAAATCACGAACCTGTATTCAAAACTTGCCTTTTGGTTCATTCTAAAATAGATTACTGATTGTATAACGGACCAGATGCCTCAAAAGTAAATCCTTGATGAATGTTGTGTCCAGGGTCCTTATGTCTTATTGATTTTTCCGAGCATTAAGTGCTATCGAGGTAGGACAAACAGCTGCAGATCAGTAAGAAGAGACAGTGATAGAGAATCCAACACTGGGAAGTGGAGTGCTATTAATTTGAGAGATTTATTAGATACTGCTTAATATTCTGGATAATGCCTTCCATTACCGTTGGCAGCAGCCTCAGGCATTTAAGAGATAAGTCTAGATGGAAGAAAGAACAGGACAAGCATGCTTGCACGTCAAAGTACATCACAGAGCTTTGGTTTCTGAGCGGCGATGGAAGATAAACAATTGTATTAAAATAACAAATATAGGTATTGTAAGGAGCTATGGAGAACGGCTCCCTGTAAGTTGTAACATTGATTGTATCAATGCGTATTATTTGAAAAGTGATGTATGCTAAATTAGTACTGATAATTTTTCCTCAAAATATCTTTCCTTAAAAAGGCACGGCATTATCCACGTTCCATTCTATAAAGAGGTGGCACCCTCCAGGCACATAACTGACCTGTATACCCAGTAGAGATAGAAAACGTGTAGTCTTGACAGGTATTCGACACCATGCTATGCGAACAAGTGCAAGGAGCCCATCAGTTCACATGCAGCATTCAAGCTAGGTGGATACTAGGACTCGATGCAATATGAAACAAGCATTTGCAATGCAATAGGTCTCGCAATCTTTAGAGTTAGAGCTTTGGCCTTGTAAATGAGAATGTATTTTATCTGTTTGTTTTGGTTTAGATTGTAGTGGATGTATGAATAGAGAGACAGCTGCAGTAGTGTATAGAGGACTTAGAATGAGGAATTACCACTGTGACCAGAGAAGCAGCTGCAGAACTGCCTAGAGGACTAAGAATAAGGAATTACCAACGGGACCAGAGAAGCAGCTAGACCTAATGAATAACAGAAAAGATCACCCGTAGATCAGAAATCCAGCTGTTAAGGCCTCGACCACTGGCAGATAGTGGAAAAACACTGAAACAAACTATTAGAGGCACAGAGAAGCAGGCCCAGTGATTATATTGTATTTTATAATGAGCAGTTATCTGTGCTGAGATTAGGAAACCTGTCTTACTTTATGACAAACACCCTCTGTTTATATGCAGCTGGGCCAGGGCTGGGGCCTCGTCACATACAGCAGGTAGAGAGAGGTCTGGGATGCTGAGACTGGGGAGGGAGAAAAGAAGAGAGCAGACTAAAGAGGTGGGGGAGGGGTAACAGGCAGGAGCAAGAAGAGGGGACAGGGAGATAAGAGGCAGTTGTGCTGAGTGCTTTCGCAGGGGGTAGAAGGGTGTGTATAGGAGAGATGTAACAGCTGGGGGAGAGAGGCTGGGGGAAACATGGGGCTGTGTGGCCTAAGAGGCAGGGGGTACTTGAAGAAAGAAAGAGAGACAAAAACAAGGGGCCACGAGGGGGAGAGAGGCTGCAGGAAACATAAGGCTGTGGAACGGTAGGCAGGGGGGATTTGAGAAGACAGCAAGGGGCCATGTAGCAGCCTTGGGGGTGGTGGGGGAGGAGAGGCTGCAGGGATTTGAAGAGAGAACAGGAGAGAATGGCAAGGGGCCATGAGGTGGTAGAGTAGGCCACAAGACGGAGGGCAAGTTGATGTGGAGGTTGGCTGGATGAGAGAAAGAAAAACACACGAAAGGAGAGCCTGCAATTGAGACACCAAACATTGAAGAAGTGGAAGCTAGGGTGGGGGTTACTATTTTAGAGATTAAAGACGAGAGAAGCCAGGTTAGGAGTTAGATATTGAGACAGGGACTAAACACGTTTTAAACTACAGAGAGTAAGTGAAACACAAGAGGAGTTATGTGCGTACCTCGTACTGATTCGTGTGTTTTAGATAACGATGGCGTGGAGGGACAGGCTGTTGAATCAATTGTGACATAAATGACCAAACCTTATAGTTTATTTAGTAGCTGAAAATTGATATATATTTTTGTGTTACTGTTCTGAATCTGCGGGTTTTGGCGATGAGAGGGCTTTTTGATAAATGTATAATACTTCATCAAGAGCAGTGTTGTGTCTGCTTTAAAGATTCCACTTCCACGGTGCTCAACATAATAGCAGAACAAGCAGTGCGGCCACACACACAAACAAATACAATTAAAAATAATGTCAAAAATGCAATGGAGTATGCATACAAGGAAAAAGCAATTACTTAAAGCGACGCGATATGCATTATGCTTTAGACTAAATCCGGCCGTACCTTAATGTTTGCACTCGCAGCATTTGTGTTGGAGGGCAGAAGCAGCGACGGGCATGACCTCTCTTTAAAGAACACGCACGGCCACGCAGCCACGAAAGTGAAAGCAACCATGATACAGAACAGATGGCACCCTGCGTGCCCCTGCTCGCTCCCGCAAGCTGCAGGCCGCCACACGCACGAGTGAAGGTCTGGAGTGATTGCAAGAGGCCCTCTCCTAGAGCAGCGCATGCGCGCTGCGCTAGGCGAGACCTAAAAAGGAGCGACCAGCTACACAGGTGCCCAGTGACCCACTATGCGTATGCACTGCAGAAGACAGCACCAAGGCATGGATTAGTTGAGTTACCAGCCTCTCCATGGTGGGTTATTTCTGTCATCTGTAACAGAACAGGGAACAGCTCATAATTCCCAAAACAGTGGATGCTGCACACTCGAGAGTCCCTCAGTACTCCTTCAATGAGCTTGAGATGTCCATACATATATCCATCCATCATTGCTTTAGATTCTATGACAGGATTTGTGCATAACATGAGGTGTATTTGTAAAGTGCATGTTCACCCAAGGGTATCTTGGAGTTGAATAACAGATGTTTATTGTTACCCAACTCAATGGTACTCATTTTATCGACCTCAGAAGGTTCAAAGGCTGAGTGGACCCACCGGGATTTAAACCTGTGACCATGAGGTCGAACACGGGCCCCTCCAGTAGACACATTCGTCCACTAAGCCACCAGATCCGGGTCCTTCTGTGCCGCTCCATGCCTAGGTGCATGCATGCACCTCGACAGGGTGCGGGGGGGAAGCGAAGGAGACATCTTCCCCTTCACTAGGGTGTATCACAGTCCCTGACTGCAGCATCCGTTATGGGCCCTGAGGGTCCCTGCGCCTCTTAGTGTCACCCTCGGCTCTATCCTCAATGTTCCCCTCACCAGGTGTGTCTCTAACCATGGTTGTTCTTTACTTATCTGCTTTTCGGACCAAAATGAATTGCCTAATTTATATATGGAATGCCTTCATGGCAAAGAGGGATCACCATTGTCAGATTGTGCTGGGACGAGAACAGAGCCTTCTGTTTTGCTGATGGGAAATTGTTTCTGCATGTGGGATTCGAGTAGTCTCTAAAACGTCTCTACAAATATAGCTAAGCGACAGATACACACAGGTCACCGTCGTTTTATAAGTTTTCTGGTTTCTAATATGCTTTAGCCTGCCACAATCTTACATCTGAGACTACATACACTCTGTTTGCCCCATTATCAAAGTTTATGAACTTGTCTGTGAAAGGTACAAGTGCAAAAACTGATCTTAAGGCAGGAATTCCATGATTGTTCTTCTCATCAGTCAATATTTCCATAAAAAGAATGGAATTTCTCCTACGGACTCTGCCAGTTTTGCGGGTTGCCTGCTGGAATAAATTTCAAACAGGGCAGAGCAGGAGGCAGTCTTGTACAGCTGTCCTGTAAAATGTTTGTGATCAACCCCAGACTCGTAATTTTTTGGATATTCACAAATATGTGGCTGTTCCTTCTCCTCTCTTATAAATTAATTATTCCTATGTAAAGCTGCGTCACCAGGGGCATTTAAACTCTGTTGGCGGCCTCCGGCTCAGCTAGTTAGCTGGGGTCATGGCCTGCACTCCCCTGGTGTAGGAATGCCTGCCACATTTAGAAATCCTCACCAGGAGCCAGGCGGATGAAGATGGCTGTGCCGTCAGCCAAGCTGCTGATGCATCAACTCTGCTGAACTTTGCTAAGCAGCTGCTATGTTTGTTGTACCCACTTGGCAAACATTTTGTTTTTTGTTTTCAAGAAACAACAACTAAAGCTAGAGATTCCTTTTGTGAAAAAAAAGAGCGCGTATGCGCTTTGGGATCATTGTTTATTTTCCTTGTCCTGGATTATCCTGCTAGTAATGGCTACCTCTCCCAAATAGGGTACGCTGAGTGCTACTATAACCTGTCAGCCATGTGGTGGACAAACCATCAGGTGAGAGGATTCTGACAGTAGTGCTCCCATTCTGCCAAAATCTAAATTACTGTAAATGACCTCCCCGCCATGTCACCATTTTCAATTAAGGTAAACATGAAAGGATGCACCTCCATTATTCTTGGTGGAAGCTGAAGTACATTCCCCTCCTTCACAGTGGAACATTTTTTCCCACAAAGAGAATACATTTTAAGGACATTTTTACCAGGTTTTAGTCAAGAGAGTCTTATAGTTCAATATATGTAGCTCAGTGCTAAATCGAAAACTTGAGAGCTAAACATAAATGTCACAGGAATAGATGTACCTGCTGTCATGTCAACAGGAAACCATGTTCAGAAAAATCACCCATCTCTGCAGGACGTGATAGCACTGCTTTGCCCATTATCCATCACTACAAGAAGTGACATCACTGCTTTACATCTGTCATTATCAGTCACTATCTTGATATTTTTCACATCACATTCTGCCCCACCAGTGTGCACCAGCTTCTGCAAATACCTTTCACAAGATCACAGACCCTCACGGTCTCCTGACAGGTATCCCAGGGCTCTGTCTCTTTGTTGCATCATCTTTAACCTTTACAACCTCAGACATCCATTATTACAGCCTGCAGCATCAAGATTCATCAATATGCAGATGATACCAAACCGTACGTAAGAATATATTAATCCAGTTACATAAGGATACTCAAATCCTGCGTCAAACACATTCTATTCTGTCAGCTAGCTTCCTGTAGCTAAACACAATAAAGACTGAATCTGCCTGTTTTCCAATAGTACCAAACTACCCCTGATTCAAGCCTGGCTTTCTAACTTAAGCCTAAAAGCTTCACCTCCCAGTGTTATGAGCCCCAATGTACCCCAATATAGGCCTAGTTAGTTATACAACCTTTTACCTACATCTGTCCTACCATTGCTCTACATCACGGGTCTGGCGCTGACCTTTTTCCTAGTTAGGTGCAACATGACTGTTGTGTGGTTTTCTCCGAAAACTAGCTTTATGTATTATGCATGAGGATTCTCAGTATCACAGCAGGATTACCATCTTCTGTATAATAACTCTGTATAAGGGTCACCTCTGTCGTCATCCTTGCCCGACATGTCCAAGGTACAGTTCGAGGTAGACCCCCTGAGGGTACCTTTCGGCTATATAAGCACAACATCTTCGCTGGCAAACCAGAGGAGAAAGACTTCCATGCTGACATGAGATGCTGAGGTCCTGACACTCCAGCACGCAGTGGTCTGACATCCCTTGCAGGGTGTCCATCTTGAGACCAAGACTGGGTCCTTCGCTCTCCCACATCAGGTAATGGGGTTGGCTCTATCCTAAGGGGATTCTTGGCTATACACCTACATACATGCTAGGTAGCTTTAGGTACATCTAGTTAGGGTTTTCATCATAGGAGAACGCATTATTACTGTTATGTATCTATATGCCTGCATATATTAATTGTTTTAGCACTATGGTAGAATTCTACCTTTTCTTTGCTCTATTGGTGCTCATAACAGTATATATCTGTTTATGTCTAATGGCTGTTGCAGCACACGTATTTTATACTAGAATGATGCTGGTTCAATAAATACTTATTGAAAAAGTCCCCAACGTTTATTCTGTGTATCTCTCTGAGACAAAGTAAGCACGAGTGACTGAGCGAAAAGTACTGTACTGTTTCCACGATCCATGAGGGGTCAGGGTTGTCTTGTTTGATAATTGCCAGAAACTATTCGCTCCTTGGTAAGAGGGGCTCATAGTGGCACTATGAGCTAGCTGGTCTACAGACTAACATATCCTTTGGGGGTGCCTGGAATCAGTCTGGACACCAATCCCTTACTTTATTTTGCCTAAATGTGCAGATCCTATATAGATTTGTAGGAACTACACAACACCAGCTGACAGACCAGGCAAGCCTTAGTCTACTTCCATTTGGACAGAGGCAACACTGCTGAGTGGTCTTCCTGATACCACCCTTGCACTCCTGAAAGGAATATTAGAGGCAGAGTCATGGCTTATCGAGAGCTTGAAGAAATTCAACCACATCACTCCCATGGTAAAAGATTATGCTGGCTCCCCCATCCAGCTAGGATTATCTTCAAGACTAGCTGCATCATTTATAAATCCCTCAACAACACAAAGCCAGCATATGGGCAAACAAACTACCCACATATGGGGGACAGTTCCAAACCAGGAGCATGGATATTGCCAGACTGGCAACAAAACATTGGAAGATGGAACAAAATACAAGGCAAGTCTTTCTGCTCATGCTCCAGGAATCTGGAACCATATCCTTACTGACATAAGATCAGCACCAACTCTCCTATGATTCAGAAAAAAGCTGAAGGCACTTCCTCTGAACCCAACAGTTTACCCATGACTTTCTCCCAATAATTATATCTTCTTGGGGGCTATGTCCCCTATTGAATTCAGTGCTATATTGCTCTAGAGCCAGGTTTGTGCTCTACAAACACCATCACATACATACATAAATACATACATAGAAAATACCTAGTTATTAAACATCAGAGTCTCTGTTCTTTCCATATTTATCTTACAGCCAGAACCATGACAAACAGTGTAATAACATTTTTATAGTTTGATTACAAGTAAGATAACATTGTCTACAAGAAAGGACCTGGTGTTAACCAGTGGGCAGTATATTTCTTGCCACTTCCTTATCAAAAGCTGCAAGAGGTTAAACAAATGACAAATGAAAGTAGAGGAAGGAGGCATGCTTAGCATGTCCCTCTAGTGATGTTAATTAAGCAAAATCAAGCCACCTGGTGAGTTAAAAAGGAAACCCTATCTGAACTAATTCCAACAAAATAAATTCCCAGTGTACCAGATTTACTGCTTTATCAGGCTCCAATATCATTGCTGTCAAGGGGAATCACTTCAACAAGGTAATCAGTGTTTAACATCAGGAGTCTCCCCTCAATAATCTCTCTCTTATTGCCCTATGCTAAGCCTTCCATTAAGGCTGAAAGCTAATTTGACATTATTTTCAATAACATCAAACCTCACCTATTTAGGACTATTATAAGGCTTTTTGAGCCACATAAACAGGGACATTTGTTGAGCTTCAAAACATAATCTAGTACAGATATAAATGTATGTGCTATAAACATAGCTTACCTATTTTGCATCATTTTCACAGTTGCATAATATGGCAGGAAGTGCATTACTTTGCTTGAACATAGATGTGTAAGTTGCTAAGCTTCAACAGAAATTAATGCAGTATAATCACCCTCTCAGTATCCATTATAAGACATTTAAATACATAATAATTTACAAATTTCATGTTAAGTTACCATACTCCTAAGTTGTCTGTATGTCATTTGTGTCTTGCCAAATGAAGTTGGCAGACTACTCATCTGCAGTTAGTGAGACATCCACAAACTTAACAAATGAATTAATCTCCTCTTTTGTTACACTGTTGAACCATCTGACTTGGTAAATGTAGAAGAGAGAAGTGCAAGGTTCTCAAAATCAGCTTCACAGACGTGGAAACTGTACAAGAGGTGGGTACTAGACCAATGTCCTCTGCTGTAAGGGAAGCCAGAAATGCATTAAGGCAATGGTGTTGAGACAGAATTAAGGAAGAACATAATCTGTAAGTGATTTTCATAAGGAATCTTCACATATAAAGATAGGGATGTTGTGACATGACGGACAACTCCACCAGAGTCTGATTCATCTTGGGGTAAATAAGTTGAACCACAAAACTGGCAGTGACTTATCTGTAGTAAATAAACTAAAATAATATATACGTAAAAAGGATAAAGCTACCATAAGGAATTATTAGCATAAAATATGTAGCATAAATATAATAATAGTAATAACATTTTCAGTAAATGTGCATGGTAAAATCTTCAAAATTCAAAGGGGTTTGGGAACTTCCTCAATTGGTGGTTGCTGTACCAGAAAAGGTAGATGAGAATTTGAGAAAAACAGTGTCTGGTTACCGAACAATGGGCCATATTCTCAAGGACTTATCGCTGAGTTATCGGCACTTTAGCGCAGCAAAAGTGGCAAAAGAATTATCGCCCCATTCTCAAGCTGGTGCAAATTGCCCATATTTCCAGTTTTCCAGCGATAGCTGCCGCAAAAAACATCGCCACGGATGAGAGAGACAACTAACGCTAATGATATGCAGAGTAGGCGTTCCCGTGCAAAAACACACGAAAACACCACTTCGCGATATTCTCAACGACCAGCCAGATCTGTGATGCGACCCCAAAACAGGCGATAAGGCGCGTTAGCAGCAGGGATTTAACACATGCCTTTTACTGGTGTTAAGCAGGACGACTACCTGCAGTATGAAAGGGAGCCCAGCCCAGAGCCACACCTGAAGACCAACACATGTCACGGAGACACTGATCGTGCAGCTCGGAGACCCGAGAGGGCCACAACACCCACCGCCACCACCCCCAGCCCCCCCCGGACCACCCTCTCCCCCCCGACTACCACCGAGGCAGCGCAGAACAGGACAGCGGATGTTCCGAAAATGGCATGGCCCCTCAGCCACACAATAGCAGAATGTGGGGAGAGGTGGGAACCAAGTATGTGTGAAGGAGGCAAGTCACCCATAAGTAAATGGGTTCGGGGGGAGGGAGGAGCAGGTGTGAGGCAATGTAACACACAGTGATGCTGCTCATATGCCACATGCAAGTCATGTCAATAATGAATCCCAAAGTTGCACTCATCCCTCGTGAATGATCGAGTGGTCCATGGATGTCTGCCTATCCAACAGGACGGTAGTTGAACTGGATTTTGACATGTGTGCGCGCCCCCTGTTGGCCCATGACCAGGAGTGTCACCATGATACCCGTTTATGGGATGCCTTGATACTTGGCATACATGCTGGCAGCTGGACCTGGGAGATTGCACAAATCCTCGTGTGCAGTGACCACATTGAACCGCTCCCCTATTGGGTAGTAGTGCTAATTGGTGTAAGGGGGTGGACGCAGCACATCTGTCTGGACCTGCTAATGGATCGCCTTGCCGTCCTGTTTGATGAAGTCGACAACGACCTCATGTTGGAAATGTTAGCCTACGAAGCTGCAACCGCTTTCATGGACGAGTAACTACGTACCTGCAGCCACAACTGATTGGAACACATTGCACATGTCCCGACACCTTGTTGCATCTTGGAGATCTGGTCACATATCCCACGACAACAGTGGACATGGCTGCATTCGCCTGGACTCCGAATACATGAGCGGATAACAACGCGGCTTAACACACACCTGTGAAAGGTGAGGCACTCCCCCGGAGTGGTCAGCGGCACTTGGCAACGTTCCTCATTCTGACATACTGCTGCATTGGTCTGCATGTTGTGGCACTTATCTTGCCCGTACTGACACACATATGCTAATAAAGTCTACGCACCTTCACTTGTATTCAACTGTGATGTGTGTTGATTTGAATGACAATGTGTGTCTCAATGCCTATCTAGGTCACGGCCATACATGCGCATTAATAGCATTACCCAGGGAGTGCCTCTTTTGTGGAATCACTGTCCCTACATTCATCCATACTTTCATTCTTGGATGATCATGGCCATGACACATCTGTGTGAATTGGAATGTTTTATTCACATTCAGTGGAGTGTTGAAGCTGGACCAGTAGAGGGCCATGCACACCCCACTTTACATTGTTGGCCCGTGGAGGGCCAGCCAGAGTCCTTTCGGGATTGACAAGTTCATAGGGAGTGGAAGACTACAGTCCGCAGTGTGATTGCTGTGTCATTGGTAACCACACCCAATATGGCAGTCCATGTCGAGGTCCAAGGTGAGTGTCGATCAGTGTATGAGGGGACAGTGGGAGGTGTTATTCCAGGGCATGATGCAGAGGGCTGAACATGGCCATATGGCAGAGATGAATGCTACCACTTCATTTTAGCCACAAAGCCAGATTCATCATCATCTTCGTCCTCTGATGTGTCAGGTGCCTCACATGCAGGTGGTGGTGTTCTGTCTGCATCACTGTGTGGCACTGACACTTCAGGGGGAGGAGATGTGGATGTAGTAGTAGCACCAGCATCCATCCGCGCCAGGCCTTGTGGTGGCAATGCCATGACGAGGATCTGCAGGGCATGGAAGATAACAGCTACTTCTCGCTGGTGTGCAGCCCTGGCAAACATTCTTTCTGCCTGCATCCTCTCCAAGCTCTCCATCATTCTCCTTATGTGTCCCAACTCCCGGCTGACATCGCTGGGGCCACTCTGACTGGACAGTTGTTCTTGGCTCAGAGTCATGACTCCAGCGATGTCAGCCATGGCTTGTTGTAGAGCAAGGAGCGGACAGTGGGTGTCCGTTAGGGACTGTGAGTGGTCCCTGATGGGACTTAGACACCAACGTATGGCATCTAGTTTGGCTGCCATGAGGTCGAACCCCACCTGCAGCTGGTCAGACATCTCCTCCTGGCACCCTAACACACGGCGTTGGAATGCCATTGTTGGTCATGGGGGTCCTGGGAGGCAGCTGTGGTGGTGGGTGCTTCCTGCTGTGTGGCCTGTGCAGGGGGTGGGGTCTCATGGATGCAGCTGGGCTGCCCTGCTCCTGGAGGTGGGGTGCCGGAGCTGTCCCAGAGCTGTTGGAGTGCGTCGGTGTAGATATTGGGGAGGTCCTCTTCATCATCAGTGCTGTGTTGTTGGGTCTGCTCTGCAGGAGGTGTTGATTCTCCCTCTGCAATGTGAAGGGAAATGCAGATTGACATTGTGTTCACATGTATGTTCACGCATTGTACAAGTTTACTGTCAGACTGCATGGCAATGTACATTGTGACTGTGTATGAGGAGACACCTATTTTTAGTGGGACACTTGGCATTTCTACACCATCAGGGATGTGAGGTTGTACTTCTACATTGTCATCTCACAGTTTCCTGCTATGCCAAATGCGAATGGCAATTTTCTAAACACAGGCGGCAGCAGTTGTGTCCTCTGTTCTGTTGTGAAAGTGTTGCAGTTTGTACCACATTGTTGTCAATGTTGGGGTGCTCTGCATCTTATGTGTGTGTGCTGCATTGTGGGTGAGTTGCCCCTTCGGGTCTGATTTGGCTGGCCCTTATCCCTTTCAGGCGGTGTGCCTTTCACTTCTGTGCTTATGCAGTGCTGAGATGTTGCAGACTTGGGTAAATTGGGCCCTTGGTCAGAGTTGTGACTCTTGGGCATGGTTTGTCCGCAGATGTGCTATACTTACTTGTGCATGTGTGCCATTGTGCCCATCTCCCCCCGTCCCCCCAGTCCCTGGTCGTTACTCACCCTGTTGCTGTTGGCTCAGGTCATGTTGTGCAGTGTCCGGTCCCCCGACTCCTGCCACCGTCTCCCCAATGATGGTCCCAGACTGGTCCTCCGTGGGGCTTGTGGGGTTCTGGTTGTCCTCTGTGCTTGCTCCGGCTACCTCCATGGTGCTTCGCAGTTGTTTGGGTTTTGTTTGTGTTTTTGGTTGCCGCTCTTATAGTGATTTTGGCCGCCTGACTTGTGGGTCTTGCAGGCTGGCGCAGCTTATCGCTGGTTTTGTATCGCGGTTGGGCCCATCGCAACTTTTTTCACGTTCGGGTTTCTATTTTTATCGCCGTCCTGGTAATGTTATCGCGGCCATTTGACGCGTTATCGGGAGACTATCGCATGTTACCGCCGTGTTGTGAATACGACGTTAACACAGAGTTATTTTCCCGCGATAGATGGCGATATGAAAACATGCGTTTCCCTTTTTTGGCGATGATTATCGCACGTTCTTGAGAATATCCCCCAATGTTTCTTTTAATGGCAAGAGAAATTGGCTTGACGCATGCCCTATCAAGTCTGTGATTGTAGCATATATCATACCACTGGGCTTGAAACTAGATATTCGTGGAGTGTTTCCAGTTTTTAGTTATTTTCTGTAAAGTGACAGCAATTAATTGATCTATTAATATTCATGTTAAGAGTTCAGCAATCCCAATCTTTTTATTATTACATTTAAAATGTTCTCAAGTAAGAAGGTCACAAGCAGACTTTGACATGTGAAGGCCCCAAATAAAAGGGCACACACTTTGAGCATGCATTTTGCAGTACAAATATAGGAGTACAAAGTAAGTGGAAAAACATAGTAGGGATAGTATACCTGAATCCAAAAATAACTATGAAACATTAGATTACAAATGGAACAGTTCAAAATAACGTAAGATAACATATGCTGGAACACCTCACTGTCACATTATACATGATTATTTAACAGACCCCATAATTTTCTGAGTCGATCCATAACTGACTTTCTGAGTTGATCCATAGCGGCCAAAGGGAATATTATTAATAAAGTCAATATTTATCCAAACTACATGGGCAATCAAGTCAAACAATTTAGCATTACAAGACCAGCAATAGGGTAAAATATTAGTCATCATTGTATTTAAAGTGACTGGCATCATCATGTCTATTATAAAATAAATACGTTTTGGGTTGTGTTAGCAGTTTGGGAGGATTTCGAAATTTGAGGCATATTTTGTTTCATAAAGATATTGGCCAGGATGCTTTTAAGTCAAATTCCAACTATAATTCAATGCTCGTTTTCAGTCTGTATTAGAGGACACATTGGAGGTACTGTAAATGGTGGAGATAGAAGGAGAGGATAAAAGGATGTTTAAAAGATGAGAGTCATAAATGGTAGTTGAATTGTTAGACTGCATTATTGAGTATGGGTGGGAAATGTTTGCTCATATGAGGATGGTAAATTAAAAAATAATTGTGCTTGTGTAAAAGACAGTAAAATATAATTTTGTATAAGCTGATGAACCCAAAGTAAACACTTTTCTCTCCATGACTTCCAGAAAATTGTTCTATTCTTAATCTTAATGCAATTGTTGTGACAAAGTGAAGAACTGAGAAATTGTCCTTTATACTCAGGCATTGGTCATAATAATTTACGTGCATTTTTAAGTAATGTAAGGGACATAGAATTAGGTTTCTGTGTAAAAGATAATAATTCCTTGAAAGAGAAAGGATGGATCAAACATTTTCCTATAGCTACCCAAAGAGTATAATCAAATTCACTATCTATAAGCCAGTATGTAGTTTGCTTTAAAAAGAATGCATCATGGTAAAATTCGAAACCAGGAAAACTTACTCTTCCTTCTGGTTTATTTAATGTTAAATTTCGTACAGACATATAGATTTCTTTTTGTTTCATAAGAAAGAAGACTAAATGAAGTAGATATATATATTTTTTTAATTAGAAGGAATATTTCCAAGAATTGTAGTAAGAATGAATAGAATAAGGGAAACTAACATCATTTTAATGGAGTCGAAGTGTCCCAAGCAAGATGGAATGGAGGAATTCCATTTAGAAAGGAAAGTGGATAATTTAATACTAACTTCTGTAAGATTCAGAGCTACTGATTCCTTAACAGAATTGGTGAACCATAAGCCTAAATAATTATGCTAGGAATTGTTGGATAAACTGAAGCCTTGTTTAAGATATATTTTGTTTAGAGAAAGAATGTCACATTTGTTTGAAATGAGCTTGTATCCAGAAAGTAGAATACATTTATTAGCTTCTTGATGTAATGTTGGTAATGAAGATTCAGGGTAAGAAATAAATAAAACAATGGTGCCTGCATAATCAGAGAATTTAACCTGCTTGTCACCATAATGGAAACCATTTATATTAGTATTTTGTCTTATACTAGTGAGAAAATGTTCTAATGCAAGAATAAAAAGTAAGGGGAAAGGCCTTGTCTGACTCCCCTATGCAATAAAAAGTGTGAGTAAAGTAAGCCATTAACAAAAATAGAAGCTTTAGGAGATGAGTATAAAAGTATACGCAGATTGATACATTTAGGGCCAAAACCAAACCTAGAGAGAGTATGAAAAATAAAATTCCCATTCTAATTCAAAGCGAAGGAAATATTTAGCAAACGGAAATTATTGAATCTCCAGGTGCATAGGCCGAGCCCCCCGGACTTATCTGCGACCAGTTTTCTGACTGGTCATGGCCCTTGCAGACACGGCTCCAGCGCCACAAGGCGCCCGCCTCGCCTCTCTCCCTATTGCTCTCTCACCTCAGTCTCTCTCTTTCTGTGATTTTTGTGCCACTACTCACACTTTTTCTGCCATTTCTCTCAATCTTACTTTGTGTGTGCTTTTTACAAACGCTTTGGGCCTTCTCTCACTCTTTGCACCTATTCTGTCTTTGTGACTTTTCTTCTTACTCTACTGTGACTTTTCAATGCCATTGCTCTTTTTGTCCCTTTGTCCCATTTCTATGATTTTTCTGTGCCGTTTCTCTCGATCTTTTTGCCTCTTTGTGCCATGTCTCTCAATCTTTTCTCACTGTGACTATTCTGTGCCATTTTTCTTGATCTTTTGCCTCTGTGTCATTTCTCTCACTATTTCCTCTCTCTCTCTGTGACCTTTCTGTGCTGTTCCTTTCACTCTTTTTGCCTTTTTATGCCAATTCTCATGTGCCTTTTCTGACCTTTGCCATTTCTTCAGATTCTCTGCATACCCTCCTCCACCTTACCTCTTCCTTACTTTATCCATCATGCCACTCTCCTTCACTGCAGTCATGCTCCTCCGCAGCCCATCCACTGGCCCGTGTGCTCCTACCGGGACCTAAAAAATGGCAGCCGCAGCGCAGATGTGCACAGCAGAAGCGTGCAGCAGGTGTGCCAAAGACAAGCACGTCTGCAACTGTGCACTTGACCACACTGAATGCAAGAAACACTTTTTACCTTCCCAACCCACCACTACCACACAGCTCTCTGTCACGCCTCCAACCCAAGATGTCCCACCACCCTCTGCTGGTGCACCACACCACCCTCTGATGGCACCCTCATTTTCTCCCTCTGCCACTTCACCTGCACCACCGCATTTGTAACACCAACCAAGAACATATTCACTACACCTACCTCCAGACACACTCAAACACCTACCAAGAAACACACCTACAATCTCCACACACTATTAGCATGCATCCTTGTCAACACCCGCTCACTCAGCAAGCATGCCACAGAGATCTGGGACCTGCTGGAAGATGTCAACCTGGACCTCTTCTTCCTCATGGAAACATGGCTGACCACAGCTTTAACGCCAGATCTCCCCACCATCATCCACGCAAGATACAAGATCTCCAGTCTGGACTGCCAGAATAGGGCCAGAAGAAGAATCCTCCATCTGCACCATCTCTGTCGAAGTTGGAACAAAGTACATGGAACACCTCAACTTTAAATGAGAAATTATAGCAAATATCACCCTGGTTGAACCCTAGTAGACCATCCCCTCAGCCCCTGAGCAAACTTTGAAAACAACATCATGGACTTCATCACCCCCCCCCCCCCAGTTCTCAACGCCAGTGCTTTCATCCTCCTAGGAAACCTTAATTTTCCATCTTGAAGACTGGACAGACCCCAACTTAGCTCCCTTTCTTGACAAACTCAGGAACCTTGGAGCCAAGCATTCCATTGGACACATCCTAGACTCCGTCTTCATATCTTTTGACAATATTACAATCAACACCTTGTGAGAAAGTGCCTCTTTTGATCTGGTTAGCGCCCACGTTCAGCTTGATGCCTGATGTGATTTCAAACTGTAAGTGCACAGGTTCCCAGTGCCATATCTCTTCCCCAAAACTGTACCACAATTTGCACATCTTCAGCCACCCCTGTAAGTCCCTTGTAAATGGTACCACTGGTATCTAAAGCATTAGGACTGAAGAGGGTACTCTGGGGCTGCAGCACCAATTGTGCTACCCCAGAGACACCTCACCAAGACTATGCAAACTGCCATTGCAGGCTGCATGTCTTGGTGCGTAGTAAACCGAAGAGTCGACATGGCACACAGTTCTGTGTGCCATGCCCCCATACACTGCATAAGGAATAGGTAAGTTACCGCTACTGTAGGCCTTACAGTCCTATGGAAGGGTGAACTATATTCCATGTGCTGGATACTGTCATTACGGGTTTCCTAGATTCTTGATGGCTTAATTGTACTCTAAGATGTTTGATACATAAAATCCTGTTTACATAAATTCTCACTCAAGCCAGAGTTGGATTTATTAATAAATGCACACAGGAGACCCTCTAGAGAGCCCCCTGATAACCTACCAAGCACTGTTGTTGTCTCTGACTAGTCATAGCCAGCCTGCCACAATCAGACATGTTTCTGACCTCATGGGGTGAGAGCCCACACTCTCAGAGGCCTAAAACTAAGCCTGCTCTGGGTGGAGGTGCTTCACACCTCCTCCAGGCCGAAATGGTCTTCCAGAGCGGGAAGCATCAAAGGTGGTGCTGCCTTTGAAGTGCAACCCAGGCTTCCCCAGATAGTGGGGGATGCCAACTTCCCTGTCCTGCTCTACATTTGGTGCGTGGACAGGTGGGAAAATATGTTAGATAAAGAAGAGTGCCCACATTCAGCCAGCACCACCCCTAAGGTATGACAGGCGATGTAGACACTACTTTTGAAAATCCACCAGCTTGAGATGGTGGGAAAATACCCTATCGGGACTAGGGTAGTGCCCCTTCCCACAGGAAGTAGTCACTTAAAGGGTGGAGAAACCCTAAAGGTAGGTAACCTATTGGCTGCTACCTGTCTCCCCCTTTGACACCCCAAATCTAGTATTTAGATGGCATCCATGGACCTTAAACCTTAGATTTGATGGGCACAAAGAAGAAACAGACCAAGAAGACCTGAGAACTGAAGCCCTGCTGCAGAGAAACTGGTGACAAACCTTGCCAGCTGCATTAAGGACTTGACAATCATGGTGTGCTGCCTCACCTTGCCACTGTGAGTACTCCAAAAACCTGGGATCTCCTCCAGTCTTTGACAAATTGCCAAAGAACCTCCCTTGGAGCAGATGCTCTGCTCTCTGTGACAGCATTTACTGAAAAGCAGACTCCAGACTTACCGACTTGAAAGTAGGTTAACTTGACAGGTCGACATGGCATTTCAAAACTGCACACAGAGGCTCTGCAGTGGCAGTCTTGAGACATGTTTAAAGGGCTACTTAAGTGTGTGGCACAATCAGTGCTGCAGACCTCCTAGTAGCATTTAATTTACAGGCCCAGGGGACATGTAGTGCAGTTCACTAGGGCCTTTTAGGTACATTTATTATGCCAATTGTGGATAAACCAATTAGGGACTCAATGGTCTCTCTGCACAGTGTTCTTCGTTTTGGTACACTATATAGAGAGCCATCTTCCTACACACCCCAAGACCCGTCACCTAGACAGACCATACCATAGTCAGTTTTTCAATTGACATCCATCGACCCAGCAAAGCCCCCAAAGTGGGAACACCACACAGACACTGGAACAACCTAACAGATGTGTACTGGATGACCACACAACACAAGAACAAACCAGAAGCCACAGACATCCTGACACTCAACATTGAGCTCTTCAACAAGTAGATCACCAACTGCACCGGCCACCATGAAGCACAGCAACATAGCAAACACCAGAACACAAGTCAATTTGTAGACAGAAGACCTCAAAATGATCAAGCAACACTACAAACAACTGGAACAGAAATGGAAAACAAGCAAAGAGGAAGTGGAAAAAGATGCCTTCAAAGGCTCTGAGAAGAGGAACCACCAGCTCATCTGAGAAACCAAGAGGAAGGCACTAGTCGAATGAAAAATGCAGCTCCAACATCAATAAAGAACTCTTCAGAATCATTAAAGACCCACAGCTGTCACCTGAAACATCAACTCATCACAAGATCTGTGCAACAACCTCTTGAATTTCTTTTGCAACAAAATTGCAACCATATATAGCAACTTCATGCCTTAACCGACCACCTGGCCCTCTCCAGAAGTCTCTCAGTGATAAAGGAAGTCAACACAATTACCACATGGGACACCATTAGTTCAGAGAAAACCATAGCAATCATGACCCCTGCCTCTTAACACTTTTGGCAAAGGAGAAATCCCTGAGGCTCTCACCCCTATCCTCAACACCTCAATCAGTACACCCACCTTGCCGGAACCATGGAAACATGCAACCGTCAATGCCCTCCTAAAGAAACTTTTAGCTGACTCGACCAAACTCACCCATGACTGACCAATGTTTTTCCTTTCCTACCCAGCCAAAGTCCTGGAAAAAGCCATCAACAAGCTTCTCTCCAGCCACCTTGCCAAACACCAGCTTCTCTACAACACTCAGTCAGGATTCAGACCCATAGAAACCACCCTTATATCAGCAACAGATGGCATCCAAAAGATCCTCAATAGGGGGGTATTAGAAAATGGGTTTATCTTTGGGAGAGGTATGTACCCTGTCCAAGCAGGAACCAAAATCCTAGTAAGGGTAAGTCAGAAACACACTTTAAATTACCCTGTGCTCACCCTCTGGTAGCTTGGCACAGAGCAATCCGACTTAACTTAAGAGGCAATGTGTAAAGTACTTGTGTAACACTTCAAACAGCAACATAATGAAAACACCACAACAGTTTAGAAAAATTGCTTATATTCTTTTACTTATAGAGCACATGCACTTTAGCACTGGTTATCAGTGATACAGTAGCTAGATTTCTAAAGCCAGCAACAACAAAGTCAGCAACAACAGCAAAAATAGGAGATCTGAAGGCAAAAAGTCACCCATGCTAAGGATGCCAGGTCTATCAAGGGAGACCGCAGCCCTCATCTTTTTAGACCTTCAGTAGCCTTCAACACCGTCTCCCACCCTATTCTAATCCAATAACTCCACGAAGGAGGCATTCAGGGACTCGCCCTCGAATAGCTATGTTCCTTCCTCACTGAAAGAACTCACACCATCAACATGCCACTCTACACCTCTGAAGCTTGAGATCTAATTTGCAAAGTTTCACAGGGCTCCTCTCTCAGCCCAATGCTCTTCAACATCTACATGACCCCGCTGGCCGATGTCATACAAGCTCACAACATAAACATCCTCACTACGCCGACAACACACAACTGATACTGTCACTCTTGGACAAAACACCCAACACCAGGAACAAGTTCACCACATGCATGACAGAAGTAGCTACTTGGATGAAATCCAGTTGCCTCAAATTGAGCTCGCACAAGACCAAGGTGATAGTCTTCAGGAAGAACGTCTCACCATAGGACTGCACCTGGTGGACCACAGACCTTGGCACACCCACACGCCCTGATTGCAAGCTGGAAACCTTGGAATCATCATAGACTACAAACTGGACATGACTGCCCAAGTCAATGCAGTGTTTTTGGCCTACACAAACTCCATTGATACACAACTGTAACCTGAAACATTGACCTCAGTATTAACAATAAAACAATGTATTCTATATTATTGTTGACAAAAGAAAACAACGGAAATTAAATTCACTTGACACTTTCCACGTGTCATCTGTGTTATACAGTTTTTTAATGCATTAACAACATTACAAATTCCACATGAGGTTACTCTGTGCCATGTTCCCAATGCATTCGGGAATCCCTTCATCAGGGGAACTCTACAATATCAAATAATGCATAATTTTTATCATACTCGATAAAGAAAAAGAACATAAAAAAAGTAAGAACTTTTCAGGTTTATTCCCTTCACTGTAAAGTTGGTGCCATAAGTTCATGCCGTTGCTCAAGAGCTCATACCTTCACACTGTAATGAAAAGTGACTAAAATAATTCCTTCATTGGCATCTGCCCACTGAGTGCACCATGCTTCCCTTCAAGTGTGACCTGTAAAGGATCAACATGCCCCATGGAGCATTGTCTCTGAAGCATGCACCTCCTCTCAGTGTGTGCATGTAACCAAAACAAGGCTGCCAAACCATATGTTCATACCATTACCCAAAAGCGAATGCCTTCACACTGAAATAAAAAGTGACTGAGATAATTCCTCCATTGCCATCTGCCCACCGAGTGCACCATGCTTCCTTTCAAGTGTAACATGTTGAAGACAAACATGCCCCATGGTGCATTGCCTCTGAATCATGCACCTCCTCTCCGTGTGTGAATATAAACAAAAAAAGAAAGCCAAACCAGCTAGCTCATACCCGGTCATGAATAACCCTGGGCGTAGTTCACGGAGTTTTGCTACGCGGAACGTCGCAAAGTTACAAAAAAACTCCACGAAGTTCCGCGAGTAGCGGAGTGCAGTGCGAACTGCAGTTTGTGCTGGTATTTCTGCCGCTCGGGTAGAAATTCTACCCGAGCGGCAGGTCGCGATCGTGAACTTACCGTTCACGATTGCGAACTTACCGTTCGCGATCGCGAGCGGGGAAAAAACCCTGCTGCACATCGCGAAGCCGAGTTTTCTGCACTCCGTGAGCTCCGCAGAGTGCGGTGTGCAGAAAACTCCGCAAACTCCGCGAACGGAGCGAAGTTCACCGCCCAGGCCTAGTCATGAATTGACCCCAGCTGTCGAAATTTTGATTGTTTCTATGATGTAAACAAATATGTAAATCAGTATCTGGACTAATCGACAATTACACTCCTGAAAGCTTGAATCTGAAAAGCACTTACTTCAACTGACGTGCGCGAAGTCGTGTTTCAATCAAGGAAAGGATCCTGTGTGCTTGCTCAATCTATCTGAAACAGCACATATTGTCAATAACCATCCCAACTACCAAACCCCAAGTAAATCCACAGCTTATGAGTAACTCAAACTCACGTATTCACACGCTGCTCACACGTATCGTCTGCCCGTCCCTGCAGTTTGTGCGCTTTCCTCGATACGATATAAATATCAAACAGACGTATATGCGTCACTCCGCCACAACGTAATTCCAGATAAACAGTGAAAACGGACTCGCTGTTATGTGTGAGGCTTCAGATCCTGCTCTAATCCCGAAACTGACGACTAAATAAACAGTGAAAACAGACTCCCTGTTAGGTGTGAGGCTTCAGATCCTACTCTAATCCCGAAACTGACTCCGAGTACAAACTTGGGCTCAATATATTATCGTATCCTGCAATGCTAAATTAATGAGTGTCCCACCCAAAAATTATTTGAATGTAGCATTGCACCATATGGGCAAGAGTAGTGCACCTTGATGTATGTGACAGACTCTGTGCACATTAATTGGTTGATTAAGATAGGACCTCCAGAACTACTCATCAGAACACTCCTGGACCTATCGAGGATTCATTTTCATTGTTGTTCATTTAGAAAACATACCCACGATTGAAATACGAATATGGAAATAGGAATAGCAGCCACTTACTGCTGCCAAAGTTTCTAATATACCAAGTGGAATAACGCTAAATGATGCCCCAACCCCTGCAGAATGTTAAGAGGGGACCCTGTGTCTCCCATATCTCAAAGATATTTATTGAGCTCAATAGGTTCCCCCACACCATAAAGGCTGAAGGGAGCTGCATTATACCACTGAATTTAACTCTGCTACAGCTCTACCACTTTACATAACATCACTCTAAAACCAAGACGCAGCCCATACCTTACATTTGCACATTTCATGCTTCCTTAGTATAATCAGGCACTGATTTACTCTTTTTCAGTATTGAGCCTGCAGAAACCTGTGGCCCACTCTCACTTTGTTATGGTGTAAGAAAGCCAAGGTCACATTTCTGTGTTGTTGTGTCATTGCTGTACATCAACAGCAATCTGTCTACTTCCACCTACCACAGTATCTCTTCATTTTACGGTGGTAGAAGGTATTAGCACCAAGCAGTACCTAACTTACCACAAAGGATATGTAATAGCAACACCTAAAACAGCTTTGTGAGCTGGCTCACTGTCACATAGTGATAAAACCATTAGTAAATTATGCTGGTATGCAATATGTAAAAAAATAATCAACTTCTGTTTGTATTCAAAAGTAAATTTTAGAGGAATCTGTCATCTAGACTCAAAAGATATCTTGTATTTGATTTAGGTAGGAAATTTTTGTACTAAGGAGCAGTACAATGTAAAAAAAAAACCTACCATTGAGACAAGTCCAATTTCAAAGGTTGAAATGATTTTTACAACATTCCTAAAGTACAAATGATTGTGGATAAATTAATTCCAAGACTTTTGACCTAACGAGCAGCAAGAGACATCAAGCTGATCACAGTGTCTGAGAGGAGCTGTAAAGAGAGCATGGATGGCATAAACAGAAGTTGGTGTTTTAAAATCTTTATGTATAGCATTGTAGACTAAGGGCTTCGTTTACGGGATTTGGCGTAGGGCAGCGCAGCAAATTACCTTACTGCGCTGCCCTACATCAAAGCGAAAGGGCAGGAATGCACCTTATTTATCCAATACGCACCCTATTCCTGTCCTTTCCCCCTGCTCTGCAGCTGTTTCGGCAGCCTAGCTCCAATGCAGGCACCCTTGCACCATGGTGCAAGGGTGCCTGTGTTGTCCTGCAGAAAATCATTCCTGTGAGGCTTTTTCCTCTTTCCATGTGTGCTGCAGAATGCAGCACACATGGAAAGAGGAGAAAACAAGGAGAAATAATGTTATTTCTCCCCGTTGCACCTCCCCTGGGGAGGCATAATGTTTTGGTGAATCCCCAGGTTTACATGGTTTGGTAAATCTGGGACAGCGTCAAACTCCATAGGTGTTGCGTGGGACAACCCACTGCAACACCCATGGAATGCCTATCTAGCGCAAAGTAAGGCAATGCAGCGATTTGTGCTGCCTTGCCTTACTCCATATCTATGAGGCCATTCAAAGCTAGCAAAGAGGCTTTGTGTGACCTCATAAATATGATTTTGTAGTTTGTACCGCAGCATCTAAAGAAGCAACACTCCGGCATCACAAGGGGCTGATAAATATGTCCGTAAGAGTTTAACTCTCTGTTCTAATAGTAGCAACTGAAACTTTCAACGCAGCTGTAACATTGCCTTTCTTACATAGATGAGACATTTTTCAGATAGCAAAACTATGATTTTACTGTAGGTTCACTAGTACATTATTAGGGAAAGGTAATCCCAGATACAGTAACAACAGTTTAGACACTAGAGCACACAGCACCTACCACTTGGGGATATAGATTATTGTTTATTATACTCCCAAGTATAACAACACCATGTTTTCAATATAGCAGACAATATGACCTCTTGTTTCAGCCAGCATACTAAACTTGAACACATAAGTCTCTGTACACTCTGACTCTTTTTTCTGTGCCAAATGTTTCTATTTAATTATTATATATATTTTACCTGATGTAGCCAGGTTGAAAAATACTAGTCTTTGACATTATTTTAGTTGTCCTATTTATAAAAGTATGAAATATGAAGAGGTTAGTAAACACCACACTTTGTCAGCATTGGCCTCTACAACACTTACAGGTTGTTTATTGTTCTAACTTCCAAACAAACATACCACATTTCTCATTCAGATCAAATATTAAGAAAAAGCATGAATAATTTTTTTCAGGATAGTTTATGTAGATAGACTATTGTTGACCGTGTCAGTGGAAAACCTTTCTTCACCCCATCTCCTCCTACACATTGGAGAGAAAGATGATTGAGATTTCTTCTACTACTGCCCGGGAACAAGCATCTAAAGAAGGGGTGGTCTGGATGAAAGTTTTCTGATATCTGTTCAATAAGTGCAGCTAAAAGCCATTATGAAGTCTCTTTTTCTTCAAAATGTATGTGTGTATGTATGTATAAGTATATGTATATATGGTTTTTCTATATTGCAAAGAAAGCAAGAAGGCAGCAAGTGCTGAACATGGTCAAAGGCTTAAAGTCATTGAGTGATTTTAATATTCATTTAACTCATTTTTTACCTCTGTGTAGAAGGACACACTACCACAACTAAATGATGCATTTATTTAGTTCCACTGTTGTATGGTTTCAGCAGAAAGGGGAGACTGCCCATAGATGAAAGCTTTTAAAACAGTGAATTATCCAGCCCCTGAGGAAAGTGGTTGAGCCCCGTCCCTCTATTTATACTGCCTGAAGAAACTGTCTAGGGTTATTTGCATTCCTGTTTGGAGCAGATGTGGCCTGGCAATTCGGGCTGGCCTGTTCCAGTTGGAGGAGGACTAAGATTGATTTACATATTCTTGCTCCCATCTAAAGTGACGAAGTGTGAAAACAAATGTTGGACTGGAATGCGGCCTGAGCAATTGCCAGTGATCGAGCCTCTTGCAAGCTTATTTTTCACTGATCACCATTTTCTATTTTGGTGTATTAGTGAAGAGCCAGAAAAGAATGCAGTACAGCCAATCATGCTTAAGAAGATCAGGCAGAAGCTGAACACACACAAAGTGAAGACATTGTATGGACAGACATACAAGGCCGGATTCACAAAGGTAAATCTATTTGTAGAAAACTCTGCACATTGAGATTCACGTCTAAGCCTGTGTGCAAATCTCCACCTACTTGCAAATCAAAACCTTTCAGTAGAGATTTACACCCTGTAGAAGGAGTATGTGTCTCCAGCACATCACATAAGGATATAGTGACACATGCAACTAAAAATACTCCCATAAAGCTTTAACTAATAACTTTACAGGAGCATTTTACGTGCAGACTCAAAACCTTAGATCAAAGTACTACAGGAGGAGTTCTCCACCCATGCTTCATGCAACATTAAATGGAAAAGAATAGGAAAACATCCACCTCCTGGGAAAATTACACATACCTGACAAACATTACGATTGAGAGCACATAAATAAAGGTCATACACAGGACTCTTTCTTTTTTTCCCCTTGTATTTCATGATGCTGTGGATACCAGAAACAATCGTACAGATGCAGAAACTCCCACTCACGTAACTGAGGAAGTAACAGAAACTAAAGTTAACTTTATAGTTGAATCACTACAGGCAACTACATGGTTGACCTCCACACACCCTCAATGGAGCAGAGAAGTTGGCCTTGTGGCAAGAAGTCAATGTTGTGAATTCTGTGTGTGTAGAGGTATGCTAAATGGGGGGTTTATATAAGAAATGCAAAAGAAATGTAGGATAAAACTAGGCTGAGGAAGGTTATGTTTTCAAGGATACAAGCCATAAATGCATATTGGCAGACTCAGATTACCTGTCTATCCTCGCCTTACAATGCACCCTGACTTGCTGTATGGCCTGCGTGTTCCTGAGATGCCCAATGTCAGGCCAGGAAAGAACAAATATCTAATCTTTCAACCAAATAATAATTCACCATTCATGTTGTACTGTCTTCAAACAGCACAAATCTCCCAAATCACAAATTTGCACACATGCCACTCACACACAGTCTGCTTCCCTTTTTAAGAGTATAAACTGTTCATCCTAATCTTGACTCCTTTCCTTTGCACAGCGCCCATTTCGGGGCATTTTCGGCAACCAATGGAACAGCAATAGCCCCTTCTATGGCAAAGCAGGATCAACACGTCTAGAAATCCCTCGCAACTAGCCATGTACATATCACTTCTATCAATGTCACAACCATACCCTTGTGAAGTGTCTATCTTTTATTTTTGTACCTTAGTGAAAAGTGTTCAGATATGCTCATCCACATGTCAATTTCTCCAGGGGAGATTTCCTGATGCTAATCCCTATGTGGACAAGCCTTTGACACCACACAAGCCTCTGACACCAGATGGATGGCAGAGCCTACTTAACATCGCTGTTAATTGATAATAGTTCCTGCATTTCTCTGTCTGCATAAGTGTGAGTGTAGTGAAATTGTGATTCTATAATGCATAAAGAAGCACATGTTCAGCATGTTGCACCAACAGATGTAATGAATGAAGTTACAGGTTTGATGGTTATGTCTCTATGTCACAAAATACTGCCTTCATTTGTGCTACTTCATTAATAAGTTTATGCATGTGTCTCCCATACCCACTCAATCCATCCAAGTCCCCATTGCAACCAATCATACAGTGATATGTCCTTTGGCACAGTACCTCCCACTTTCTCATGTCACATCAAAGTCTGCCTCTAACTGACACCATTTTCCCAACAGCTTTTACCCAGAACACAATTGTGGATGTTTATTTACTGCATAACACTAACATGTTCCCATACCCTCATATTATTTGTGTTGTTATAGGTCAATACCATGTATGTGTATCTCTCCACAGCTACAGTGAAACCATTTTCCCTGATGTCAGCACTCCATTCCACTCATCACACCACGTCAGGGGACATCCTGCAAGCAGCAATTCATACTTCGGCCACTCATCCATCGGGTAAATCTGTTACTATAACTGTAGTATGGTGATTGTGTAACTTTACAGTATATTAGATAGGATATTGTAGTATGTTTCTTTAATATAGAATGTAGAGTTAGAATGTAGAATGTCACAGAATGCTAGCATTAGGAACCTTATAGTCAGTATTGCTGGGAGGTGGATGCAGGAGGTCGTGGGTCCTTTCTTTCAAATAAACTTCAAGTTGGAAGTTACTTTCTTGCCTCGTCTGGATTTATTCACCCAAGGAGTTCACTACATTATTTGGCGACGATCTTCGAGGACCCACCGACAACACGAAGTAATTGCGCATTACTTCCTACAAAGGTGCTTTTCTCAACTGTCAGAAGAAGCTACCTCTACGCATGACACAACTATCCAGAATTTGTGGAGTCACGTATTTGCCGAAATATTGGTAAAGTACTTTTTTTTTCATTCTCTTTGCGCTGCTCAAGAGGTGATTGTCGTGTCAATGCTGGCATTATATTTCGCTTAAGCGCCAACGTTGCTTTTAGCATCTTTCAAACGAGGATTTATATTTCGCTTACGCTCCAACGTTGCTTTCAGCATCTTTCAAACACGGATCGCGCGCTTACCGGAGTTCCGTGTCTGGAAGGGCTTCTCCATTGTCTTCAAGCGTTATTTGAATCACGCTTGCGCGTCCACGCGCCACTGCATTATGTGAGCAATCTACGTGTTTCAATGTAGACGTCATCATGCTCACCAACGTTCTCCATACAAGCTCAAGTTTCTTTAGAAAGCACGTAGAGCGTCCACAACAACGTCAGGCTGCCATTTTCTTTGATTACGGTCTTCACGCTACCGAGTAAAGATTTCAAGGAACAGTCAATTTCAAGCGTCTTTGGGAATTGTACATGTATAAGAAGAAAAGCGTCTGAAAGGAAATTGTCTTCACAGGAATTCGCCAGCATTTCCATACTTTTTCACATGCTTTACTTGGTCTTTTGCTACAGGCAATTTGATTAACATACACCTAGCAAGGTACTTTTCTTAACAAGGGCAGGTGGAGAGGTGTGGTGCAGCGGCCAGGGCAGCTGACTTCGGAGCACAGGGTTCACGGTTTGATCCCCTGCTCCGGCGGCAGCTCAGCTCAGCACCGTGTGACTCTGGGCAATAGCTCACTTAATTTCCACGACGGCCCCCAGCGCCTTGAGACCCCTAAGGGTGAGTAGTTCGCGCTTTACAAATACGGATTTAGATTAACAATTCAACTGGTATAAGGCCTGCATAATTATTTATATAAGTGTGGTCTCTTTCATTTCTTTTGTCTACACTTGTATTCTAATGCTGCAAATTATTTATTTATTTATTTATTTATTTATTTTTTCACTTTTTTTTTTTTTTAAACAATATGGCCTCAAGTAGCAACAATGTAATGCAACCGCCCCCGTTCCTTGAAATCTCTGGAAAACCAGATAAACCTTGGCACAAATGGTTTAGAGTCTTTGAAAATTATCTAGAGGCCATTGACGCCAGTCAATACTCAGCGTCAAGAAAAAGAGCACTTCTATTTAACCACTTAGGGAATGCTGGACAAGAGATTTTTGACAATTTACCCATTGTTCAAGCACCTTTAGGCGATGAATCCTGGGATGTCTTCAAAGAAGCTTTAGCACGCATTGGAAAACAGTATGTGGACGAACCATCTGTGATGGTAGAAAGACACAAATTCTTTAAACGGAAACAATTAGCAGATGAATCTATTGAAGATTATTTAGCTGTATTACGTGTGCTAGCATCAAAGTGTGTTTTGGGAAACTACTTAGACACAGCGTTGAGGGATCAATTAGTCTTTAACTGTTACAACAAAAAGATACAGGAACGGATTTTGACATGTAAAAATCCGTCTCTTGGTGAGGTCATGGATATAGCAAGAAGTATTAAAAGGTCTGTAGTTTCATCAAAAATTCTAACCGATTCTTCGATCTGCAGGTCTTCAGATAACATAAATATAGCTGTAGTAGAATCTAAACCTAGTACTAGCATGAATGATACAGCCATTAATGTGGTCACTAGTAAGAATGTTTTCAAGCAGATTGTTCAGAAAAAGGTAGGAGGTACTTGTTACAGATGTGGGTCTAAGTTCCACATGGGGAATTATCCTAATTGTCCCGCAAAAGGAAAACGGTGCACTTATTGCAAAAAAATTGGTAATTTCTATACAGTGTGTAATGCCAGCAAAATGAAGGTTAGAGTTAATCAACTTGACGTTGAAGGAGACATACTATCAGAAGAAATAAGTAATGTTTCGTTATCTGTTGAGGTTAATACTTTAGGTGAATCAGAAAAAAGGTGCAAAGGTCCAATATGCGATGTACATATTGGGGTTATTGATTTGGGGATTATGGCTGATTCTGGTTCCCCAATTACTATTTTAGCTGAAAAGACGTTTAACAGACTTTGGTCTGAGAAATTGCTTAAGTCTACGTCTATCAACCCTAAAGCATTCGGCGAATACGATATAATAATGAAAGGTTATTTTGATGATTATATTGTATTTAAAGGGAGGAGTATTGTTACTAAAATTTATGTTGCGGTCAACGGACGTGACATATTAGGGTGGCAAGACCAAGCCAAACTTGGTATAATTCTTAGACCAGGGCATGCTGAACCAGTAGTTTTGGGAGACTTACCAGTGTTAGCTGTTCAAGATACCAATGAGCTTGATAGTATTACTAAGAATTTACAGATCAAATTTCCCGAGGTATTTTCTAACAAAATAGGAATGATCAAGAACTTTCAACATACTATTGTTCTAAAAAAAGATGCCATTCCTGTGATACAAAAAGTTAGACCTGTTCCACTCTCTGCCAGGGAAGATCTCAAAAAGCTACTTGATGAAATGTGTGTTCAGGGTATTATCAAACAGGTAGAATCTTCAGAGTGGGTTTCGGCTGCCGTTGTCGCACGGAAAAGCTCAGGGGCTATACGCCTATGTGCAGACTTAAGAGTTCTCAACAGAAATATTCTAGTAGACTGTCATCCCCTCCCAAGAATTCATGAATTGTTGGAAAAGTTAGGAGGGAGTAGGTATTTTTCAACTATAGATTTACGCTCTGCGTATCATCAGATACCTTTGTCTGAAGATTCACAACACCTAACTACGTTTGTAACACCGTTTGGAGTTTTCCAATATATGCGGATGCCGTTTGGACTGGCATCTGCTGCTAGTGTTTTTCAACGCTTAATGGACCAGATGTTTGGTCAACAAATGGGCATACAGGCTTTTCAGGATGATATTTTAGTACACACTGAGACATTGGATCAACATTTTGCATTATTGGATGATGTACTAAGTAGGTTGAGGTCTCAGGGTATGACTGTTAACATTGACAAATGTAAATTTATTGTCCAAGAAGTGAATTATTTGGGACATAATATCTCAAAGGGTGGTATTAAACCTAAGTTATCTTTATTAAAGGGTATAAGTGATGCATCCGTACCCAATGACAAGGACTCGCTTAGAGCCTTCCTAGGACTTAGCGAGTATTACGCAAGATTCGTACAAGGTTATGCTGTTATTGTGCAACCATTAAGAAATCTGTTAAAAAAGAATACTAAGTTTGTTTGGTCCGAAGAGTGCCAAGAAGTATTTGAAACAGTAAAGAAGTTAATCATTACAGCTCCAGCCATAAGATCTTTAACTCAGGGAGCGAAGTGTACAATTACTGTAGACGCTAGCGCTAAAGGTTTGGGTGCTGTTTTGAGTCAAGTGATAAATGGTCGAGAGTATACTATAGCATTTGCATCACGCACTCTTAGCGATGCGGAAAAGAATTACAGTACTATTGAGCGTGAGGCACTAGCCTGTTCATGGGCCTCTGAGAAGTTCAAAATGTATATTTGGGGTACGAAATATGAATTGCACACAGATCACAAACCATTAATATACATGTTGGGAGATAGTTGTTCTAACAAGGCATCGTCAAGACTCATAAGATTGTTATCAAGATTACAAGAGTTTAATTTTGATATAAAGTACATTCCTGGGGGCAAAAATGTAAGGGCGGACTGTTTATCACGATTACCTGTCATTTTGGATATTGGTGGTGACAGCGAGAAGAGTAGGTAGGATTTGGAGTATGTGTTCACGGTTAACGATGTCAATGAGCAGTTTAAAATAACTGAAGAGGAATGGTTGAAGTGTTGTGACCAAGATGATTGTATTGTACAAGTGAAGAAGATTCTGGTTGATGGTTGGCCAAATGATAGAAGTTTGACTACAGACTTAAGAAATTTTTGTCAGGTAGCATCTGAGTTATCAGTGGTTAATGACTTACTACTCAGACAGGATTTATTTGTTCCTCCTAGTGGTCTTAGGTCCAAAATTGTTTCTTTGGCTCACGAGGGACATCTAGGAATTTCAGCCACTGTTAAGAAAATTAAACAGATGTACTGGTGGCCTGGCTTAGATGGCCAAGTTAGGAGATTTGTAGAAAGTTGTGCTGATTGTTTGTGTTCTGACAAACATTGGAGAACTCGCACCTTACCTTTACACCCTGTTATGTGGCCGAACAATGCATGGGAGAAATTAGGGCTTGATTTCACTGGTCCTTTCAGTGCGTTAGGTGATAACAGAAGATTTTTAATTGTGGCCATTGACTATTATTCAAAATGGATATACTTTTCTTTTGTGAAGTGTGCTAATTCTTGTTCTGTCATTTCATTTCTAGAAAAACTATTTTATATTGAAGGAAAAGTGAAGGAAATTGTTACGGATAATGGATCTCATTTTGTATCAGAGGAGTTTATCAAATTTCTCAGCAAACATGATGTTAGGCATAATAGGGTACCTGTTTATAGTCCAGCTTCTAATGGTTTAGTAGAAAGAGCAAACAGATTATTGAAAGAGGGTATCCAAACAGCGATTGCCAACAAGTTGGATATTGCAGAATATTTGCATTTTAAAGTCTGGAATTATAATATAACCCCACAAAGCACCACGGATTTTGCTCCATTCGTTCTGTTGAGGGGTAGGAAACCAGTTTCTGCAATTAGTCCTACGTGGTTACTGGATAAGGTTGATCGTCACCACAACATAGATTTGCAAAAAGTGCGCAGTCATGTAAAGGAGAAACAGGAGGTGTATAAATGTAATTATGATAAAAGAATGCATGTAAAAGAAGGATTGTTGAGTATTGGTGATTGGGTGTTAGTAAGAAAGCCCAATAAAGTGTGTAAAGGACAGTCAAAGTTTTCTGAACCAGTGAAAGTCTTAAAGATTACTAATACCGCTGTTTTGTTGCATGGAAAAGGATGGTGGAACAGGAATGCATTGGTGAAGGTTACTAAGGAGCAGGCCAAGATCATTTTACAAAGAATTGGTACAGAGAATAAGCAGGAGAGACGTGATTGGTACGATTTAGTCACCCTGACACAAGTAAGGGTCAACGGAGGAGAACAATGGACTCAGAGTAACTTAAGTAGAGGTGATTGTCTGGATGTTGGCACTAGGTCCAGTTCTAGTGTCATTCCAGGGCCTGGTGGTGATAGTGTGACTAGGTCCAGTGCTAGATTGAGATCAGCTGTCACTTCAGAGTCAAGTGTCATTTCAGGAGCTGGGTGTGATAATGTAACAAGGTCCAGTGTTAGACTGAGATCAGCTCCCAGTTATTCCAGAGATTATTTTTATTATTGATATTGTATATAGTACCATTATAAGTTGTATATATACATATATATATTTTTTTATTTTTTATTTTTTATCTTTGTTTGTTTTGTTTTTTGGTATAGGAAGGGGGTGTAGTATGGTGATTGTGTAACTTTACAGTATATTAGATAGGATATTGTAGTATGTTTCTTTAATATAGAATGTAGAGTTAGAATGTAGAATGTCACAGAATGCTAGCATTAGGAACCTTATAGTCAGTATTGCTGGGAGGTGGATGCTGGAGGTCGTGGGTCCTTTCTTTCAAATAAACTTCAAGTTGGAAGTTACTTTCTTGCCTCGTCTGGATTTATTCACCCAAGGAGTTCACTACAATAACACATATACTGCTATCCAGATTCTATTGCATCGCATTCAATCCCTTTCTTATCTGTAACAAATATCTATCCATTTATCAATTTGTGCATGTGAAAGGAATATGCCAAATACCACCTTTTACTATTATGAGGTTTGACAAAAGCTGCCATAGATATCTTTATTGACAGAATTTTACAGCATTTCATTACTGTTTACTGCAACTGCTATATCAAGGGAAACATGGCAAGGAGTGCATCCACACATCAAGCATCTGTGGAACCGCCAGGCAAGATGCTATCATATCTCATGTCCACGGGAACACACCAAAAAGAGATATCCACAAATGACATGATATGGCATATTTAAAATTTAACATATGCACATACAATGATGAGGAGAGACGATTACCAAAATTCTTTCTCTTCTCTCCCCAAACAAACAACATTTCACGAATTTCCATAAAATATGTTCCCCACTACTCATTCATAAAAGACACATTGCTTGTGCATCTTGATATAGAGCCTGCTTTATATTTAGTAGTGCGAGCTGCCATTCCACCATGGGGAAGTAGTAAATTACTTCATCCTCATGGTGGAGAGGCTTCTCACCTAATAAATGTCCGCCCAGCAGGCAGTCATTTATAAAAGCATTGGCAGGAACCGCCATGACAGCGGTTCCTGTCAATGAATTTTACTGTTTGCTGCAGGATTGGATGGTAACGACTGAACCCTGCAGCAAACACTATTCTTTTTTTTCTTTTCAAAAAGAATTTCCCAAAACAGGATTTTGTTTTTAAATAGAAAAAATGTAATGTTCCCCTCGTCATGGAGGCTTCCAATGGAGAGGAGAGCAATAGAATGGTTTTACAACCTGGCAGTAATGAACTGTAGAAAATGACTACATGACCACCCATCTAAATTGGGTGGGCAGACATGTTGCCATTTCTCTGATGGCCCTTACTCCCAAGGGCCGTCAGAGAAGTTTAGCTATGCCGGAGACAGAGTAGTCTCCACAGTGGTCAAACTTAAGGTCCGCCCACAATTAAATTTGGCAAGCACACCACTCTATTGGCAGGGAGGGAACTCTTTTGCCATTGTGAAAGAGTACCCTCTTCGCCAATATATAAATCAGGCCCTTAGTCTCTTTACTGTGTAACACAAGTGGCCCAATCATGGTGATGCAGTGTTTTGGTGGTTGCACTGATTTATAACACCCACTTTAGAATGATTTTACACTTCTTTCCTTCACTTTCTTATGTTTCTGTAGGCAAGGTCAAAAGAGGACTCCATGCTCTAGGTTAAACATAGCAATGCAAAATGAAAAAATGAATAAATGGCACAGTTAAGGAACACTTTATGACACAAAAATATCCGAAATTTAGTAGTAAAGTTCTCAAAATATGTGCATCTTTTTGAGCCCATTGGTAAGTAATCAGAAGTTCTATATTAAATATACAGCTCACATGACTTCGAAAATAGAAGGCTTGGTATTTAAGCCAGAGAAGGAATTTACAGTGACAATTGACATCAAATCATTATACACAAATATCCCTCGAGTGGACACTGTTGAAGGAAAATCCTCTTAGAACATCTCCTGGAAGGATATTTATATACAAATTTCAATGTGAAATTTATAGCAATGAAATTGAAAGACAATTTCTTTCTAAGGATTATTTCTTTTTGCAATAAAAGTGTCAGCATGGAGGTTATATGTGCACAAAGTTTAGTGTGCTTGTAGATGGTGTGCTAGAGAAAAAACAAATATATATAAAATGTGAGTCCTCTGTTCTTTGAGGATGGTAAAGCTGCTCTTTCTACAGTGATAATATCTTTTAATATAGCAAGAAAGTGTAGCATCCCTTATGGATGTTTTAATGGCTATGTGTAGGTTGGCTTCTCATATTAGTAGTAGGCAAGTTGAGCTTTAGACTCGATTCATGATAGAATAAAATGGAGCCCTAAATTATAACTTTTTTCTAAAACAACAGACCATAATACACTGCATAACTAAATGCTTTTTAGACAGTTGCTAATTTTCAGAAGGAATGACATTGATGTAAATTATTAGTTGAAAAAAGCTATGATTTTAGGGAACAATTTATGAACAGAGAAGAATGCAACAAACCTTTTACTGGAGACAAGGTGAAGAGTTCTGAAGAGCCAGACAACCTAAATGATTTTGAAAATTTAAAGTCATTTATGGTCCAGCAATATTTAGAAATGAAGCATACTAAAATCATCTGTGTGAGATTATTTGAAACAAAAAAAGAGAGAGAGGGCTCCTGTTGCAAATTACTATCTTTTGTCTGGTATTTCCCCAGACTCTTGCCTTTTTTTACTGGCTGTAGGACTCAGAACACTTTGCTTCTGTTAACCAGTGGTAGATAGGTTGTGCTCTCCTCTCTAAAAATGTTAGAATTGGCATATCAATCAATCAATTAGGATTTTTTTGAGCGCGCTACTCACCCGTGAGGGTCTCATGGCGCTGGGGGGGGAGGGGGGTGTGAGCAGCTCCGTTGATCATTCGAAGAGCCAGGTCTTGAGGTCCTTTCTGAACTGGTGCAGTGTTGTGCTTCATCGGATGCGAGGGGGGAGTTATTTCCAGGTCTTGGCTGTGAGGTAGGAGAAGGATCTGCCCCCTGCTCTGGCACTGTGGATGCGAGGGACCATGGCTAGGGCGAGGTCGGCAGAGCTGTGGTTTCTCTTGGGGGCGTGTAAGGTTATTTGTTCGTTGAGATATTGGGGTCTTGTGTTATGAAGGGCTTTGTAGGCATGTGTGAGCAGTTTGAAGGTTATTCTTCTTTCGAAGGGCTGTTGGGTGATGTGGTCATGTCGCGGGATGTTGAGGATAAGTCTGGCTGCGGCGTTCTGGACTGTCTGGAGTTTGTGGAGGAGTTTTTTGTTGATTCCGGCGTAGAGGGCATTTCCGTAGTCCAGTCTGCTAATGATGAGTGCGTGGGTGATGGTCTTTCTGGAGTCAGGGGGATCCATTTGAAGGTCTTGCAAAGTATGTGGAGGGTGTTGAAGAATGTGGAGGACACTCCATTGATCTGGCGGTTCATGGAAAGTGATGAGTCGAGTATGATGCAGAGGTTGCGTGGGTGGTCCGTTGGGGTGGGTGGGTTTCCGAGGGCAGGAGGCCACCAGGTATTGTCCCATGCGGAGGGGGTAGAGCCAAGGATGAGGACTTCTGTTTTCTCTGAGTTGAGCTTCAGGCAGCTGTTGCTCATCCAGGTTGTGACGTCTTTCATCCCTTCTTGGAAATTGCACGTGGCGATGTTGGGTTCCTTGGTGAGGGAGAGGATGAGTTGAGTGTCGTCAGTGTATGAGACTATTTTGAGTCTGTGGTTTCTGATGATGGCTGCGAGGGGGGCCACGTAGATGTTGAAGAGTGGTGGGCTGAGGGAGGATCCTTAGGTTACTCCGCATCTGATCTCTGTCGGTTCGAAGAGGAAGGGCAGGAGTCTTATTCTTTGTGTTCTGTCTGAGAGGAAAGATCGAATCCAGTCTAAGGCTGTGCCTTGGATACTGGCGTCGTGGAGCATGGAGGCTGGTGTGCAGTGGGAGAAGGTGTCGAAAGCTGCTGAAATGTCCAGGAGGATCAGGGCTGCTGTGTGGCCTTGGTCGAGGAGGGCGCGGATGTCATCGGTGACAGCTATGAGGGCGGTCTCGGTGCTGTGGTTGCTGCGGAATTCGGATTGAGAGGTATCTAGGATGTGGTTGGATTCTATGAAGTGTGCTAGCTGGGTGTTGATGACTTTTTCGATGACTTTAGCGGCAAAAGGGAGCAGTGATATGGGCCTGAAGTTCTTGAGATCCGTTGGGTCTGTGGAGGGCTGCTTTAAGAGGGGGTTGACTCTGGCACGTTTCCAGTCATCGGGGAATGTGGCGGTCTCGAGGGAGCAGTTGACAGTTTGGTGTAGTTCAGGTGCGATGTGAAAGATGTGCGGTGAGCAGGGGTCAGTAGGTGCTCCGGAGTGGATGCTTTTCTTTGTCATTACGGTGTCTTCTGTGGCAAGAGGGGTCCAGGTGAGGAGGGTCTGTTGGATGTTGTCGCTGGGGGTGGGAGTTGGGGCGGTGCCATGGTCTTGGTCGTCAAAGTTGTCATAGAGCGTCTTGATCTTGAGGTGAAAGAAGGAGCTGAGTTTGTTGCAGAGGTCTTGGGAGGGTGTGACGTCAGCTGTTTCGCTGTGGGGTCTGACAATTTCTTGTATGATAACGAAAAGTTCCTTGGAGTTGTGGGAGTTGGAGCAAATTCTGTCTTGGATGAAGTTTCTCTTTGTTGATTTGATGAGTTGGTGGTGTGCCGTGGTGGCTGCCTTGTAGGTGGAGCAAGCTTCCAGGGTTTTGTTGTTTCTCCACGTTTTCTCCAGTCGTCGCCAAGAGCGCTTGAATTCTTGGACGTCCGCGGTGAACCAGTTGGCTTTCTTGTTGAGTCGCCTTGTGGAGTTCTGGAGGGGGGCGAGAGCGTTGGTGTAGTTGGTGATCCATTTGTCGAGGTTGCATGCCGCTGTGTTGGTGTCTGTCGTAGTTGGGGGGGTGCAGTTGAGGGCAGAGGTAAGGTGTTCTTAAGAGACTTTGTTCCAGCTTCTGCTTGGGGGGCTGGGCGTGCGTTTGTGTGCGGTGGGTTTTGAGAAGGAGAAATGGATGCAGTGGATGGTCTGTCCAGAGTGGTTCCGTGGTGTGGCTGAAGTGAATGTTGTTTCCTCTGGCGAAGATGGGGTCGAGTGTGTGTCCTGTTGTGTGAGTGGAGGTGTAGATGAGTTGCTTCAGTCCTATGTTAGTGAGGTTCTCCAGGAGGGCGGTGGGGTTGGAATCGCTGTGGTTGTCTAGGTGAAAGTTCAGGTCTCTGAGTAATATGTAGTCTGTGGAGGCGAGGGCATGGGGAGCGATGTGGTCTGCGATGACGCTGGTGAAGGGGGTGCAGAGTCCGGAAAGTCTGCAGGCGGGTGTTCCGCGGAGCGCCGTTCTAGGGTTGGGCTGGATCTGGAAGTGGATGTGTTCCATGAGGGGCGAGGAGTCATCCGAGTAGGTAGTTGTTAGTCAGAGGGAGCTTTTGTGGATGATGGAGAGGCCTCCTTCTGGGCAGTCGGGGTGGTCTTTCCTCAGGATCTTATATCCATCGGGGATGGTGGTTGCGATGTAGGGTGTGGAGCTGGCATTGGTCCAGATCTCTGTGAGGAAGGTGATGTCAGGGGAGTGAGTGTTGAGGAGGTCCCAGATTGTATGGCGTGTCTGTGCAGGGAGTGTACATTGAGGAGAATTCAGTTCAGTGGCTTGTGTGCGGAGGTGTCCAGTGGGTTAAGGATGGCTGCCTGGGTCCGGTGGTGGGTGAAGGTGCGGCGGCATTGTCGGCAGGAGATTGGGCCCCCGGTGTTGCTCGGTGTCAAGAGCTAGCAGTTGTTGTTGCGTCCGGGGTTGAGTGCTTGGAGAGTGCTGGGGTTGTAGCGGCGGGTGATCTGGGGGACCAGGGTCCCTGGTGCTGGTCGCAGACAGGCACAGATGGGCTTGCCTTTGGTGCGCCTTTGGCGCGTCAGTGGCGAAGCCACACAGCGGCCCCCATTAGGTAGGGCTTGGGGAGGGGGAGCAGCTGGGAGGCGGGAGCGGGAACACACAGGGGGGAGGGGACGTGGGGGCAGCAGTGGCAGGGAAAACCGAAAAAGGCAAAACCGAAAAAGGCAAGACAGAGAAAGGCAGCACAGAAAAAGGCAACCCAGAAAAGGCAAAAACAGAAAAGGCAAGAACAGAAAAGGCAAAATAGAAAAAGATGACAGACTCAGAACGGACTAGCAGAACAGCAGGCTTCCACTAGACCACCAGGGATGAGGCGCAGGCAGGAGCCTGTGGGTGGAGGAGGGCCGTGAACACCTACCTGAAGCTCAAGTTGCCGCTGGTGGCAGTGCTGGTGGCAGTGCAGCGCTGGGGAGAGCAGTGACTCTGACAAGGAGAATATCCTTAATCAGCACATCTTCAATTTACTTGTAGGCCCCTAGTATATAGTACAACATGTACCCAGGGCCAGTAAATTAAATGCTGTTAGTAGGCTCCAGCAACCAGTGTGCCACCGACTAAAGTAGCGCTGTAAGACATTTTTCCAGGCCTTCCATTGCAGCTTGGCTGTGAATTTTTAAACTAGCATTTCAACCTGGCAAAACAAGCTTTTTCCTTTTTAATACAATAGTAATGTACAAATACTTAAATGTCAACCCTAAGGTAGGTCCTAAATGCCCATTGGGTAGAATGCATGGTAGGGTATGAATATTTAGGGGCCGATTATGTTGTCTGTCTGAGTTCCCTCCGACCGACATCACTTCGGTTTCGGAACCGACTGACCTCGGTCGGCAGTCCAAAACCGCAATTACGATGCAACCGCACATGGTGCGGTCGCAAACTCCCATTTCTCTATGGAGGCTTGTGGTGTGGGCGGAAACCGCCTGCAGCACAAGCTCCCATAGCTAAATGGAAGTTTGTGTAAATTCCTGCCCTGTGTGGCAGACACCTTATAGTGGAAGCGGGCCCCCAAAGTCACTTTCCGACAGGTTTTCCATGTCGGAAAGTCCTAAATTGAAAGCTTGTCGGAAACTGACATCATAATCCCGAAGGGTGAAACGCCATCCGTACAGAATTATGTGGCAGTTCCAAGCCCATCGGAAGCCAGCCGGATTGCCTGGCGGGTTTCAAATCTGACCGCTGTAATTGTAATATGCCGGTCAGATTTACAACCTTGGATGTCGGTTGGAAAGCCTCCGACTTCTGGTCGGCGGCTTTCCAACCGACATCCAAATTAGGCCCTTAATGTTTTACATGCCCTAACAGTGAAAAACCTCCAAAGTAATTTTTTCATTGTGGCAAATCTGGCTCTCCCATAGGTTAACACTGGTTTATACTATTACCTTTGATAAGTGCTAAATGGATTTGGGAGTAGCTGGAAAAATCGTTCAAGGAGTCATTTTAATAGTAATTTAAAATCCAACTTAATGGTCACGTTGGAATTATTATTACTAATTTGGAAAATGCACTTTTAAATTGTTGTAGTTTTCCTCCCTAAAAATAAAGGCTATCCTTCCAGTGTTCAGCTGTCACCTGATCCCAGATCGCTCTCCTGTGGTAAGAGTTGACAAAGGGCACTAGAATTGGTGAGGGTGACTCCACTCTTGACAGGATGATGTGGGGGTCTATGCTCAACCCCTTCCTGAGCTTCAAATGATGTCTAGTCAGCCTGGCACCAAACCCAGTGGGGGTGGAAGAACTGACCAGAACGTGTTTAGGGGTGGACAAAGGCTTGCCCTCCATCCATAGTGTGGCACTGGGCATAAAAGTGAAACCCAGACCACTCCTCAGGACACGCCTGGACCTTTGAAGATCAGAAGAAGGACTGCCCTGCAGTTTTAAAATTGCTTGCTTTCATCCCAGGACCCCAGAAGTGACTCCTAGGGTCAGTTGGCTGACCTCAAGTTTGAGCTACAGAGACACAACAAGCTTCCAGAGGCCTCTATCCTTGCCCAGCTGACCAGTACCAACTGGTCACTGTTGGAGTGAGTTCTAACCACCCCATGTGGTGCTCCATAGGTCCTGGACCCTTGGCGGGTGTTAAAGGGTACTCCTCCTCTCCCCAAACTGTAAGACCTGGGGCTTAGAAACTTTTTTGCTAACTTTCTGCCTGTAGAACTGATAAATCCTTGGATTACCACCGAAGCCACAGCCATTGCCATTGAATTCAGCTTTCTGGTTTACTCCTCTAAAGGATATCTGACTTCCAGAAAGGTTTCTAAGTCCATACATAAAGGGATCAATCAGGACAAATGCCAAATGCCAAACAGCATCCCATCAATGTTGAGACCTTTCCAGGCATGGACTTTGGATTTCACCCACTCTGAGCTTTCCTTGATTCAGGCATTAGTCCTAAGCCGTCTGGACTATTGTACTGCTCTGCTGATCTCAGCCAATGAAAGCTCCATAAACAAACTGCAGGTGGTCCAGAACACCGCGGCCCACCTGGTGACCAATGCCCCCCCCAGAACCGCATCGCTCCCTCTTCTTCAAAAACTGCACTGGCTACCAGTACGGACGAGGATCAAATTTAAGATCTGTTGTATTGCATACAAAGCATTAAACAACCTAGGCCCCAGCTACCTAAACGACAAATTTGTTAGCTATGTTCCTTCCAGACCCCTTCGCTCTGGAGCTAAAGCACTGCTCCAAGTTCCGCGCTTTAAAAAAACCCGCTTAGGTGGCAAAGCCTTTTACCATCTGGCCCCACACTGGAATGAACTCCCCATTCACTTGCGTCAATGCACGGACTATCTGGCATTCAGAAAGTTGCTGAAAACCTCACTGTTCTGATTGTCCCTCCTTGGTTTATTATGGCGGTCCTAGCGCGGAGATACCCTGATGGGGTGATTCGGGTGCTCTATAAGTAAATAAAATAGAAATTTGCCAGTGATCACCCTGGGAGCCCGTTCTTTGGCAACCAGCCATCGTCAAGCCCTGCTGCGAGTCCAGGTTGCCGCTTGCCCACCCGATGACTTGTCGATGACCAGTATTCCTCCTTAAAAGTTTCCAAGTCGAATGGTACACTTCCACTGGAACAAACCCGGTCCCAGGATCTGGCCCATGCTCTGTGTTAGGCTATACATTTTGACTTTGACTAGCATGACCAGATAACCGTGGTTAGCACTTTCTGCTTCTTCTAGTTATTTTTAATTCAAACCTGTCGTTTTGGTGTCATTTTATTTATTAAAATGTATTCTATTGCTCTTGTGTTGTGTTTTCACTTTATTGCTATTTGAATATTTGCATATGCTATTTGCATACATACTTTACACATTGCCTGTAAGTTAAACTTGACTACTTTGTTCCAAGCTACCATAGGGCTAAGAATAGGTATATATAGTGACTTTAGTGGTTCATCCTGACAAGGGTTGTAATTATTATTTGAGGTTTTTGGCATTGCTGTACTTTGTTTTCCAGGCCTCCTGCTTGTTGTTGTGACCATGTGGCTGGTGGCCATTTTGTGAAGGCAGCTAGTGTGCTTTCCCCATAGGCCTGCATGTCTTCTTTGTTTGTGGCCAAGCCTCCTTGCTGGTTGTTGTTGTTGTTCTGACCATGTGGCTGGTGGCCATTTTGTGTAGCCAGCCAGTGTGCTTTCGCCATAGGCCTGCATGTCTTCTCTGTTTGTGGCCATGCCTCCTTGCTCAGTGTTAGTTGTTGTTGATGACCATGGGGAACTGGCTGGCAGCCATTTAGTGTGTACGGCCAGCGTGGCCGTTTGCAATAGGCTTGCATGGATGGTTGACAATGATAGCAGTTTAATAAATTAATATGCTTGCGGATATTTTAACTTATCTTTAATTTTTAATTTTGATTTTTAAAATTTTTGTTTTTTTAATTTTATATTTTTTCATTTTTATCGTAATTTTTTTACTTCATTTTTTTAACATATATTTCTTTAAATAATGTATTTAAATTTTTTATGTACATTTTTACTTTTTTTATTTTAATTTTTAAAATTGTTGTTTTAAAAAAAGTTTTAATTTTTTTAAATTACATTTTTTTTATTTTGATCAAATTTTTTGTTTCCATTTTCCTAACGTCTGGTATCAACCCCACGACTGAAATAGATGCACTGCACAGCAGCATTCATTGTCTACGGATTATTCAATTGTCAACTGCATCTCCCAGAGTCCCAAATCCCAACGTGATGCACAAAAAGCAAAAAGTTACATCTGTATGTTGTTGTTGTTGCTCTTTCTGATCCTTCCTGAGTGTACTGCACACAATGAAAGTTTATGTTGGTGTGGTTTTTTGAATGGATAGTTTAATTGTATTATTGCTAAGTAACCACACTAAATGATATTGTTTGTTTGTACTACTACTTGAACTGCAACAATGCCACATTTCACTGATGTTCTTCTTGCTTTTTTGGTTTTAGGTGCGCAGGAGAATAGACATCATCCACAGTACTGCCAGACAGAAGGCCTATGCACGACGTAACACGTGACTGACTATGCAACATGGTCATCTCTTCAGCTTGTTGTGGAGCTAAATGCCACTGCCAACTGACAGCTTTAAGATGGCCCAAAAGAAAGATGCTGCCAAGAAAGTGGTTAGTGGGAAGGAGAAGAAGCAGATTTCCACCACTTGCGTGCCAACTGCAACCTTTTTCAAGAAAGTTGTGCCAGCCCCATCGGACTCCGGTGAGCAAGCTGAGAGCAGCATTCCTGCATCACCAGCAACACCCCCCCAACCTAAGCCCAGGCCCTTGTCTGACAGTGAGTCAGTCGACACCAATGAGTTGTGATGTTGAATTGGATTTGTCCCTTCCGCAAAGTAGTACACAATCGTTTCAGGAAACACAGCAAAGTGGACAGCAGCAGAAGCCAGAAATAGTACAATTGTCTGATGTTGGAGCAGAAGAGAAGGTTGACCTTCCTTCAGAGCAAGAAGTTGAACCTCCTCGTTTAAAATCATTGGCTCCCAGATCTTCCACAAGGAAAAGGAAGGGTACTACTGCACCATCTTCTCCAAGCACCACTTATGATGATGAGGATAGGGTCATGGAGTGGACCCCGACAGAGACCAGGAGACAACAGGAGAGGCAAGGAGAAAGAAAAGTTCCAGAAAGGCTTAGACTTATGAAAGGGTATGAAGAGGAGGATGGCGATGACAAGGTAGTCATGGTGGAAGGTGACACAGAGGAATCTGACATTGCTATTCAACCAGCTCGGAGGGATGTGGCACAGGTAGCATCCCCACCAGCTCCCATATTTGCAAAACCCCAGCTGAGACCTGAACCAATCCCTGCCTCAGGAGAAGCAGGGAGGCAATTGATGACATGCCCACCTACCTCTAGTTCTTCTTCAAGCATTGGCAGTGGAACAGTAAAAAAGTACTCCACCCCAGTTTGGGACTTTTTTACAGTTAGCAAACAGGGGGAGCACATTGCACTATGCACCATTTGCCACACAAATGTTCGTTGAGGTAAGCCTGGTACACATTATGGTACTGGAGGCCAGATGACCCATATGAAAAAATACCACACAATTAAGTGGGAGGAGCACCTTAAAAAAATTGCAGAACATGGTCGTGGTGGAGGGGAGAGCTGGGGAACAACAGCTACAACTCCAATCATGGTGGAAGATGATGCTGAGGAAGAAGAGGGTAACATCTTCACGTAAAGCAGTCCTGTCCCAAGCAGTGTGCCAGCAGATTCATCCACCTCAGTGACTTCACAATGGCACATGAAGACTCAGAGTGAGAAGGATACCCCACGGCATACAGTGACTGCCCTACCACTACAATGCACATTGAGTCTACCACTAGCATCTACTTCTCAAAAGACTCATGTGTCGATGCTCCAAGAAAATATGAAAATCCAGGCCACTATTACGGGCATGTTTGGGTAGGAGTGGCCCTATGAGCGAAACCACCCAACCACATGTTTGTACAATGGGAAGTTGGCAAAAATGTTAGCACTTGACCTCCTCCCTTTTTCTTTTGTGGCAGGAGTGGGATTCTTATAATGTGTGGCAGCCATCTACCCAAAATGGAAGGTATCAAGTAGGACCTATTTTGCCAGAGTTGCTGTACCAGCGCTGCATCCTGATGTGTTGCAGCTGGTTGGACAAGCTATGCAGCAAAATGTTGTTCACACCATCCACCTGACAACAGACATGTGGACCAGTTGTCAGTTCACTGATTAAATGTGCATCACTGCACACTGGATCTCTTTTGCAGGAGTAAAGCAAAAGATATCTTCAGGTCTTGGCCCTGAAGAAAGTTTTAAGAGCGTTCAGCGGCATGCAACAGTTGCCATTTTCACAATGCAGAAATCACATACAGCTGGACACATTTTGGAGGAATTTACCAGCAAGGTGTATGAATAGCTGTGGCCCAGAGGTCTTGAAATTGGATTTGTTGCCACATAAAAGGGCAGTAACATAGTCAACGTCATGTCAGACGGAGGCTATTTCAGGGTCCTGTGTGTGGCCAATTGCATTAACCTGGTGGTGCAAGACTTCCTCAAAAAGGAAGACACAGTCAGCTACATATTGACCACCCTCAGAAGAATCTGCTCTCATTTCAGCCATTCTTTTAAAGCCCGCAAGCAGCAGCAGATTATTCAGCGTAATAATAGGGCACCAGTTAAAGCCTGGATACAGGAGGCACCAAAACGTTATGACTCCACCTTTTACATGTTGCAACGTCTGTTTGAGCAGTACAAACAGATCAATGACTATGTCATTTCGAAGAGGAGGGGATGCAGTTGGGAAAGCTATGACCATGGGTGCAGAGAAATGGGGGCTAGTCAAATTCCTGACACAGATGGCAATCCATTTTGAGGTTTTCACAACGGAAGTTAGCTAGGAGGACAGTACAATGGGCCAAGCTATCCCGTTGTTGCATCTCCTACAAGATCAGGTAAAGAAGGTGTCTGAAAGGTTTGCCCCCGCAGGTATGAATGAAAACGCAGAAGCACATGCCTTGGTTGAAACCTTAGTCCTTCGCTTGGCATCTAATATAAGGCTGCAACATGACATCATTGAGTCCAGGGAGTACATCTGTGCCACACTACTTGATCCATGGTGCAAAAAAATATTCTGCCCACTTTTGTTCCTTTTTCTGAAGGGGATGTTTTAAAATACAAGAGTAACCCTGGGCGGAAAAATCCGCTCCACTCGTGGAGATTGCGGATTTTTGGCAACTCCGCGTTCCGCGTAGAATGCGGAGTTACCGAAAACTCTGCGCTCAGTAACCGAGTGGAGGTTTTTTTTGTTCACGCGTTCAAAATGCGTTTTCGCGCACGTGGGAGCGACTTACCGGGATGCCTGCGTTCGCCGACGAGATTTCCTATCCGTTCGCGTGCAGCACGAGATTTGGTAGCCGGCCGCATGGTCCCGCGAGAGTCTGCAATCGCGAACACGTCATTCGGACGCGCCATCGGACGTCCGGAGGAAATTTCGTGAAGATCGTGATGCCGAACACGCAGAATTTGCAAGCTGGAGAAGAATATCTCTTGAGCAGCATAAAACCTTCTCGAAATGATGATTTGGATGAAAAAACTCCTCAGATTGACATTTGGCTGTACTTTTTTGTGCAAGGAGTCCTTTTTCTTTTTAGGTCTCGCCTACGCAGCGCGCATGCGCTGCTTAGGATACCTTTAGCCATCGTACAGCTCTTTTTCAAAGCACATACTCGTGCTTGTGGCGGCATACGCCTTGCGGGAGTGCGCAGTGGCGCGCCACAAGCACGAGTATGTGCTTTGAAAAAGAGCAGACTGCTCTCCCAAGCGCGCGCGCGTGCGTCTTTCCTTGCCCACATGTCCTGTCGCGCAGCTCGCCCAACTCTGTTTCCACATCTTCAACACCGCTCCTAATCAGCAACAATTGCGGCTGCACTTTTCTTCTTGTTTCTTTCTTATTCTTCCATCCTTATTTATCTTCGGATTTTCTTTCCTCGTTCTCCCATTTCTGTGTTCCTTACTCTTTCTTATCTTGCTTTCTTGGAGGGTTGTTTCCTTTCTTTCCACCTGGTCCTTCATACCCCTTCTCGCGTACTACTTTGTATATTCTCCCCCAACTCCCTCTTTTCAGTTATTTTTGCATTTTACTTTATTTGGTTCTCCAGTTCTTCGTTTCTTCTAGACTCTTGCTTTCACCTTTGTCTCTTCGTCGCCTTTTCTTTCCCAAAACATTTTCATTAATTTTCCTTTATCGTTCTCTACTTTTTCTAATGACTTCCACATTCACCTTTCATTTTGCTTCCCTTCATTTCCCTATCTACCGCTGTCTATGCGTTTTATTTTTTTCTTTATCTCTTTTGCCTAAAATCCTTTTCACCCTCCTATCTGCCCTTTCTCCTTTTCATCCACCCTCATCTTTCACTCCTCACCTTCGACTCTCCGCCTGGATGTCAACAGATGTCTGACTGTACAATAGCCGGCACCTTCTGCTCCCGCCGACCAGAGCGCCTGTACCTTCGCCCCCCCCTCCCTCTCCCGTTGTGCTGAATATGTATTGCGTGTCTGTTTCTCGTCCCCACTGTACATACCTGCGTGTCGTCTGTGTGCTGTCCTCTGCACTCCTCAGACCCCAAATCGTCTCTTATTTATATCATCCAGCTTTTTTCTCCGCTGTTCCTTCTTGTGTCATCGTTCTATGTCACACATTTTTTTTCTCTTTTTCAGACCACCCCATGCCTTTTCTCCTCTCTCCTCTCTCTTTTCTCTTCTCTCCCTTTTCTCTCCCCCCTCCCCTGTGCTGTGGCTTCTGTCCTCTACCTGTTCTGTCTCCTTTCTGTATTCTTTCCGCCGTGAATGTCCCCTCCCCCTTTCTCTCAACTCTCGCCTACTTTCTTCTTCCCCGTTTAACTTCTCTCTCTATTTTCTCTACTTTCCCTCGCCAGACGCTTCATTGAGTCACCTTCTCTCTCTATATTCTTTGTTACGTCTTTTCTGACTCTCTTTCTGTCTTACACCTTCTCCTTCTTATCTTCCCTTCTGTCTTGACCTTTCACCTTGCCGCGCGTCCTCCTTTCTTAGTTGCACCTGCTTCTCCAGGTCGTTGGCGCCCATCATTTCCAGCCTGACAGGACAAAGGAAAGGACTGGAGTCTTTCCTATGTGGATTAAATACCTACCTAACTTAAATTCTCTAACCTCTCTTACATAACCAGCCCAAGTGAGCGCAAAGTTGCAAACAAGTACGACGATTAGTACGTAGCGCCGAGCACCTGTCTGGGAGTAACAATCACATAATATAAAATTTTTAAACATAGGTAACCTTACCTGCATGTAAGCACTGCAGCAGTAGCATGTTAGCTATTTGCGAAAAAAATTATATTCGCAATCGCAATAAATAACAGTCAGAACAGAAGAACACAAAATAGTAATATAAATAAATACCTACTCACCAAGCCCCAAGACCTCAACACCTAGCAGGTCCAGCAGGTCATGCTCCCGGTCCAGGATATCGGACCACCGGTGCGTCAATTGGTTATGGGTGCGCCGGACCCCAGAGCAGCGAAACACTGCCGGCGCACCCTTGCCCACCGGCGATGACGCTCACGTAGCCCGTACCTGGACCCAGGCCTGCCGCCAGCTGCCAGGGTTAAGGGGAGGTGGCGCTGGATAAAAAAAACCAGTGCGGCCACCTCCGCCTCACTAAATAAGGCCCGTGCCTGCACCCCATGCACTGCGAGCCCTCCTAGTCTTCTGACTCTTCTTCCCCTGGCCCTTTGCCATGGTTCTGGGTAGGCGGGGGGCGTAAAAGAAAAGGTAGGAACTAAAGAAGTAAGTAAAAGAAATGAAAAAAGCAAGTAATAGAAACAGAGTGAAAACGCAGTAAAAAACACTAAAACAGTAGGAAAAAATGCAAAATATACAATCAGGAATAGAGAGGGATAGATAATAAATAAAAAAGATTAAAAAAAAGCTTCTAGAAGCAAAGCATTGAAAAGATATAGGGAGGATAGAAAAACAGGCCCAGAACCATAGCAAAAAGTGAAAAACAAGATGGCCGCGCCCATTGGCGACCGCGTGGTGAAGTTTGCGCGAAATTTCCCCCCGAGCATGCAAAAAGCATCTCCGAACAGGAAAAAAGCATCGCAAACGGGCGGAACAAGCAACTCCGCGTGCTTGCGGAAATTCGCGTAGCTCGCGGAGGTTTTCTGCGGCTCCGCGGAATTCCACGTAGCGTGACTACGCGAACTTCGCCCAAGGTTATACAAGAGGTAGATTGTAGAGCAAGCTGGAGACTTGGAAGAATAACGGCTGGAACTTCAAGTCCTACCCCACAGTTCTGGGGTGCCGCCTTCAACTTCCAGAGAGGGCAGTCTTGTCTCAGCCAACAACACCATGAACCAGAACACCGGCAACAACAGCAACAGAAGGACCAGACCCAACCTCTGCATTGTATTTGTTTCAATTGGCAGGGCCCAATTCCAGAGCAAAGGCGATGGCAAAACAGGTTGAGCAAGTGGCAGCACCAATGACCATCCACAGGATGTTCCAGGAGTATCAGGCTGATCCAATAGAAATCTATGTTGATCAAAATCCATTAATGTATTGGTATGGGAAGATGCGCCAATAGCCAGAGGTCAGCAGGCCGGCAATAAAGTATCTGGCTTGTCAAGTTGCCAGTGTGTCTCCTGAACATGTGTACGGAGCAGCTGGTGCGGTTATCACAGTGAGAAGGACCAGTCTCTTGCCTCAAAATGTGGAGAGATTGACTCTGATCAAAATGAATCAACATTTTATACAACACAATTACACCGTTCCTGAAACAGCAGCACAGGAAGAGGAGGAGGGTGATTGGTCTATATTGAATCAATTGTGTTAGCTGATCAACTTCTGGGTGTAAGGACAAACTCTACTTCCGGACTAAGTATGCCGGTGCCCCAATAGATCTTTTACATTTTTTCTCGTTGAACTTAGTTCTTTCTTTGCAAAAAAAATAATAAAATTAGCTAGAGGAACATTATTATTTTTGTGTCAGATTTATGATGCCCCACCCTTTTTATTAATCACATATATATTGCCCAATTGCAGTTGGACCAGTGTGCATTGAAGAAGCCTCCACAATTCGTTAATGACATTGGGGACAATGCCTGCCCCCTTCGCATGCCTACTGCCTAATGCCAATCCCTTTTTGCATTACTTAGCACAAGAAGGTCTGCCCCATAAAATCATGTATTATCTACAAGACTGCCTCCCAGTACCAAATTCCAATGCGTTGCCTGCATCAAAGATGATTGAATACCTAATACCTAAACTACCTGTGCTTGAATTGGAAGCGGTAACTTCAACTATTGCAAAGATGAGTGACTGATTGCTTGAGTGATGATTTAAGTTGGTTGATGATTTATGTGGTGGCAGACAGTAAGGGAAGGTGTTGAACTGTAATGTGGGAACTTGCCTGAGATGACTGATTTGTAATGTTTGGGGCCGGTGGGGTGGGTGATAATTTTTTCCCTGGAGGTGATTGGCCTTCACAAACTTACTTAGCAAAAATGAATTACCCTGTATGGTCCGCTCCTATGATCCTTCTGGTTTTTTCATAATCTATGATGGCAGACCCAGACAATCGTTTTATTTACAAGACTGCTAAATTCCAATCTGTTGCTTGCATCAAAGGGGAGAACGTGTACCTACCACCGTGCATGGAGTGGAGCAGGTAACCATTGCACCAATAAGGGATCAGATTATCGAGTGACTGTGAGTGATGATTGATGTGGAGGCTAACAGTGAGGGAGGGTGTGTTGATCTGTAATATGGGAAATTTCTTGAGATGAGTATTGATTTGCATTGCTTGATGCTTGAGTGATGGACGCTCATTTGTTTTTCCTGTAGATGATCAGCCCTTTCACACTTAGCCAGATTTAATTGCAGGGTGTTCTCCTTATTTCTGGTTCTTCAGAGACCAGAACAGTCACTTTAGTTTACAAACAAAAACCTATGCAAAATACTGCAATTCTGTTTCTCTACTTGTTTTTCAACAGCAGTGCACTCCATGTCTATCTTGCTCGAGTCATTACGGTTCATGATGATGATGACTGGTCTGGGATGGAGTTACTCAGAGTCAGGAGGAGGATCATGGAAGAACTCAGGGTGCGAGCTGCAGGACTACCTCATCAACAGCTAGAATCAAGAAATCATTGAGTATCAACTTCAGTTGAAAGGTACACCAAGAGTCTGAGTCCTACTACTCAGCTATGTGGAATAGAGAGAGGTGCATTTATGAAATGCTGCTCTGTGTGTATGTGTGTGTGTGTGTGTGTGTGTGTGTTTGACTAGTGGCAAAAGTGAAACTCTGAGTGCCCCTCTTGTTTTTTTGCTCTGCCTCTGAGCCTTCTTAATACACTCCTCATGAAGCATACCTTCCTTCTGTCCTTCTCCTTGACTACAAAATACAGTTTCTCTTTTACAATCCGCAGGCCTTCTTCTAGTCTCCGAATATCGCAAAAAGTACCCCCTATGAATACTTCTAGGTCCAAGAGTCAGGGGGAAAAGAAAACAAAATCACAAATGTGAATACGTTTGTCGGACCTATGTCATTTTACTAGTGGCCTAAAAAAGGCTCAACAATAGGGCTATTCCACAATAATCAGTCTTTCCATACGAAATAATACAAAAGATAATAAATATTATTAATAATTTTTTTCCTTTTTGTGCATATTCATCATTTTATAATTTTTCTTTTTATAGAGTCTCAATTCATAAAGAGATCGACATTTCTTTTTAGAGATCTCAATGTGCAAAGGTACAATAAAGTTATTAGTAAATATTTCATTTTTAACATGTGCAAGATTTCTTATTTACAAATAAAATACATGGTAAGACATATGTGTACATTCTGTTAATTCATACCTGTACCGCCAATGGAGACAAATGCTACCTCAAATCAGCCAATCTCACCAAACACACCACATTCTCACTAACGAAACAATCATACACAAAAGAAGTAGGTGGGAAAAAGAGCCTCTGTCCATTTATATGATATACACCATTGACGATCAAGTGGACTGAATGAATCACAGTGTTTTCCACTTTGGTGTTATCTTTGAGGGTTTCCCATAATCTGGTCAACGTACGTTTCGGTGGATGTACATGACTACCACCTTCATCAGGACCACTCTTTTTATATATTTATTTAGGTGAGTGGGCAGAAGTCCTCTGTAAATAGATCATAAAGATGGTTGATTAAGTGGGGAATTAAGTGAACTGACCTATAAGTGCCATTTTTATGTTTTAATTTATTTGGATAGGATTTAATCCTTAGGTGCAAGTGTTGTGCATGTGCTCAAAACTCTTATCCAGGGAGTGATTTCTCTCATGCTGGTAGATTACATCTATATCCATGGTGTGTTTCCCAAAGAGAGGAAAAGAAAAAGAAAACAAATAAAGAAAAAGAGAAAAAAGAATGAAAAAAGGCAAATCCCTGGAAACCGGTGACTGTAGGTGCTGTCACATGCGCGCTGCCATTTGAATAAAGAGAAGGGATAAAAGGAACAGGTACGAAAGAGAAGGAAAAGAAAATATGTAACTGTCATATATCACCTTATTTATCGTAACCGGGAGTTTCAGGTCCCCATTGTTAAAGGCCTATTGGCATGACAGGTAGTAAACAAATAGATTTGTAGCAGCTGGTCTAGATATTATGCATTCTCTGCCGGATAACTTCTTATTGATATCAATGGAGAGTTTACGTTTTATATTTCTGTATTTAGGCTGTATGGAATAGCATATATGAGATGTCAATACATGAGTTATAGCATGTTTTATTAATAGGTTATCTGTGGTTGCCATTATAGTCTTTTGTTTTCCTTACCAATAATATGTGCAGATGTTAATCTCCTTCAATGGGTTCTTTCCCCTTTTTTTTAATGTCAGCGATGTCCTCCGCTTTGTGTTAGTTATGTGCCTAAGTTTCAAAAAGAGAAAGTGTCCAACATTAAGGTCTAGCATAAACATTGCTGGAATAGCTGATAATAGTAGGACCACCTAGCTACCTGTCTTATTTTCTATCTACCCACCTCTCCTTCTTTACACTGGGCACTATAGGATGTCTATAATGTGGGGTGGTGCCTCTAATATATAGATGTGTGGGTTGCGGGCTCGACATCTTTGCCAACTCTTCCTATACCACAACCCGATGAGGGCGCAACCTCCCTTTAGGGTATGGATCGCCGAGGAGAAACAGACCTACAGCTAGCCGCGCCTGATCATATTGATATTCCTCTTAGCTATGGAGCTGGACCACTGACAGCGATGTTGACACTAGTTGGGAGGGTGAAAAGGGCTGCAGCTCACCAGCGTGGTAAAAATCTCCTAACCTGCGATGGCCAAACTATTCTAACTATATATTCTCACCCGGCCATCTCTCCCTCAAAGTACGCTACAACCCACGAGGTAACACTTACTTGTCGTTTGCGAAGAAACTGCGCTCCTGTCTCCTTGCCTGTACAGACATGTACGTGCGCATTCTTATGCCGCTTCTTTTGTAGTCCATCGGCATCTAGATTGCGTGTGGTCATGTGATGTGTTGTGACCTCATTCGTGACTGCACACAGTGGCGCAGTGAATGCCGGTAACTATTGCACCATCTTGGGCTGTGATCGTCACCCGATATTGCGATATCATGCTAACCATGAGCACATAGTCACTGTATTTGCTCTATGTTCTAATGTATTGTGCCTATTCCAGATTACAGAAGAGATCAAAAATACATAAATTGTATATCTCATCATCCCTGTGATGCACATGGGACATGGTTAATAATGTGGCCATCAAGCGCTGTGATGCGTTGCAACCTCATTTGTAAATGTGTACGTCGGCGTGCTAGATGGCAGTAACTGTTGCGCCATCTTGGACTAGAATCATCGCTCGATATTGCAATGAAAAATAAATGGATTGTATGTCTCAACATCCCTGTGTCATGATAGAAAATAAAGCCACCAAATGCTTTATTGAGATGTACTTTAGCCGCAGCAGGTAACTTGTACCTATAAAAGGACACCAAAATGGGAATATGGAGGAAAAAAAGGACAACTGAAAGATATGACAAATTGCAGGAGCACTAATGTTGTTTACCTTATCATCTGCCCCTGTGGCTTAGTATACATAGGGGAAACAGGGAGGGAATTTCGTATTTGTTTCTCTGAACACAAATCAGCAATCAAAATTTTAATATTCCAAAATCCATTGGTCAGACATTGCCTAGATGTGAAACACACTGGAGACGAACTGAAATGGCTCATCCTAGAGAAAATTAAAAGTAGGCAGGGATGTTCGATTTAAAGAGTCCTCAAGGAGAGGGAGACATTTTGGATCTTCTCTTTAAACACAGTACAGAAAGGTCTAAATGAAGAGATAATGTGGATTATAATCTGCTGAGTGTGAGCAGTCATACACACATACAAGTGGCAAACGCATGAAAACAGAAGAAAGATAAAAAACGTGCTAATGTTGGTAGCACAGATGTGAGTTGTGGAATCCTAATTATGTCAATGTGAGTTTATACACAGCGCAGGCACTTTTAGCAACCAAACCATGGCGGTCACCAGATTTACTCATTTTGTCCCATGCACCCACAGCACGGACACTCACAGTCAAATCAATGGACAATTTTGCAAGCCTCGCTGACAGGAACATCTGCAGGGACTACAGTCTTGGTAGAAAAAGGGCTGTCGACACCAGAAATTAATGCTCACAGAACACATACCATGGGCTTAGGAAAGGTCACAGAGTAACACACTGCCAAGAGGTGATTTCACTACTGTTGAAGTTCCGATGTGTCAAGCTTGGTCTTGGCATGTGTCTGCCTTGTCAGAATGAGACTCGGACATTGACTAAACTATTACAACATTATTCCCATCATCCTGTGTACAGGTGTGTTTCCCAAGTTGGCGACACGTACTCAGAATCCATGTATCCCAAGTGGCACCAAGTACACAGATGACTTGTTCATCATCAATGCGCTAATATGCATGTCCATTGGAGTGGTGCATACCATTAGAAACAGTTTAAAATGAGTATAAATGTCAAGGTCAACGTATGTGCTAAAGTATACGCCAAAGATGGGAGAGGTTGTGAAAAGAATGTCACAATCCTTGTCAAAAACAATGTTGCTCGTGACAACAAGCCATTTCAGCCTACAACAACTCCACAACATACTGTACTAGGACACATATCACATGGACCTCAAGCAGTCCATCACATCACTCTATCATGATTTGGCCTAAAACAATGTTACAACAGCATTTGCAGTACAATAATCAGCAACATTATGTACACCCAAAAAATTAGCCAAAATAACAAAACATTGCTTTATTCAGCATTTAAATGTGAAATCACGATTCTCGCAAATAAACAAGGCCAATGGCCAGTCCATGTCAATGAGCCCTTCAGGGGCTATATAGGATGAGTTTTAATACATTGCTTGCCTGCACTTACATCACTAGGGGACAACTCCCCAAGGAGGGACATCTTCTGGGGCAGGCCAGGCACCACAGGGACAGGATTAGGGTATAGCAGGATGGGTAATGTGAGTATTGGGGGCAACTGGAGTGTCTGTAGCAACTGCAGTGGACAAATCGGATTGAGGGGGTGCTGGAGCTACTGCAGTGGACATGTTGGACTGAGGGGGTGGGGGCTCCACTGCAGTGCCCATGTCAGATTGTGGGGGTGGAGGATCCACTGCAGTGGACAGGTCAGATGGGGGGGAAGTGACTGAGTGTGTGGTGTTGTGGGTAATCCTGGGCGGTGAACTCTGCTCCGCTCGTGGAGTTTGCGAAGTTTCCCGCACTCCGCGTTACGTGGAGTTCCGAAAAACTCCGCTTCGCGCAGCGGAGTAGAGTTTTTTTCCTCGCTCGCATTCACCAACGTCAATTTGGGGAGCGCGAGCGAGGAAAATCCACCTCCCGGCGAGATTTTTCCTCGTTCGCGATCGCCAACATCAAGTTTGCGAGCGCGAGCGTGGAAAATAAACCTCCCGGCGAGATTTCTCAACGCGGGGGGTCAGGTTTCTCATTGCGAGTGGTCGCGTATGCTCGCGGCCGCTCATGTTGAGAAACTGCCCGTTCGCGTTGAGAAAGCTGCCGCTCGAGTAAAAATCTACTCGAGCGGCAGAAAAGGTAAGCTTGCGCTGTGCATGGTGTTTTCGCAATGATTGCACAGTGCGGACAAGCATCCGGCACTGTGCAATCACCGCGAATGGCATTTTTCTACCGTACTCCGCCGCTTGCGGATCTCCGCGTAGTTCGACAGAGTTTTTTTTGCACTTCACGTAGCTCCGTGTAGTGCAACTCTGCGAACTCCGCCCAGGGTTAGCTGTGGGAGTGGCAGTGCCTGTGGAAGGGGGTGAGGGCCTAATCATCTTGGGGATGGTGTAATGGTGTGTGGGTGAACCGGGGATGGCATTTGGTATGTGAACTTTGGGATGGGTGGTCTTGGGTTGGGCGGATGTAGCTTTGGGGGGTGAATTGTGGGATGGTGGTGGGGTTTTGCCTTTCTTCGTCCTGGGGGATGTACGGGTGGGGGCCTCAGTGTTCCTACTCTTAGGGGAGAGTGTGCGTGCAGTGGGGGATCTCCTCTCTGTGCGTGGTGACTTCCTCTTCCCCTTGCGATTTGGAACTGATGTTTCAGTGGGTAAGAGGCCTAGGTCACAGAGGAAGACCCTCTGGGAAGGGGGGGTTGCAGGACAGTCAATGGTAGAGCTTTTGGAGGGAGAGGTAGCTGAGGAATGCGCAGTGGTTGTGGATGGGTGTGTGTGTTTTTTGGCCCTATCCCCTGTGTGTGTGATGTCAGTCCCCTGAGTGTGCGTGCATGTTTGTTTGGACTTTGTCTTAGCTTGCTGTGTTCTGCTTTTGTCTGTTGGTGTGTGTGCATGTGCCTGTGTGAGTGTGCTTTGGGCAGGTAGGTCAGTGTGGACTGTGGATGGGGCAGAGGTAGGAGGGGTGAGGGACTGTTGTAGGAGGGACACTGCTGCCGTCAGTGAGGAGGCCATGGACTGATTTGTCCGCTGTAGGGCAGACATGTCTGATGACATGCCCTCCATGTATGACACCAATTGTGTCAATAGATTGGTGTGTGCATGGAGGACACTCAGCATGGATGTCTGCCCCAAATGCAACTGTTTCAGCAAGTCCACGGACTCCACACTCAGGGCAGCAGGGGTGACAGATGCAGGGGGTGCGGTGCCTGGACCAAAGGAGACATGCTCCCTCACACGGGAGTGTCCACGGACCTTTGGAATGGGAGCAGCTGGGAGGGTGGAGGTGGTGGTGGTGGCGGGGACAGACTCTGTCGGTGCGGCCTCCGCTCTGGTAACACCCACCACCACAGGGAGTCATCACTGGAGCTGGATGGTTCATCAGCTGATGTTGATGTGGTTGAGCGGGCATCAGTGTGGCTCCCCTCACCCTCTGTGCCACTGGGTCCCTTATCTTCCTCCACAGTGGACCCCGTCTGACTAGCTGCTTCCTCCTGGTCTGTGGAACTCTCTCCTCCAGTTGGCGTTGATGATGCTGTGAACAAGGAGGGGAAACAGATTCACATCAGTCATCTGCATATACTTGACACTAGATTTCTGTTCCCAACACATCACAGAGCAAGGCCTTGCATAATGTCAAAGCCACTATTCCTTTACCTCACACATATGTAAATAGGTCACCTGTCAGTCTGCCTGTGAATCATGGTTACCAAACACATGTTGGCAATGGAAACATCTGTTAGATGTATCTCAATTTAAACTATGTACATGCCCAACAGGGCACTGTCTTGCCTGTTGTCTGATCTGTAATGCTCCTGAGTGTCAGGGCTTAACACAAACATGTCCCATCTCATGCAAGGGAGTCTGGAATTGGGCACGCAAATGGGATGGACAAATACCTAAGTTTACATGATGAACATACTCCCATCCACAGTAACCAATATGGGCTCATGTCGTGAACTCCAATGCTAAAAAGGTCTGCATGCAGGACAACTGACAAGTACAAAACTGCATCTTAAACTTTTTCATGTGCCACACTATGCCACAGTCCTGTCTGCCTAAACAGTCTGTACTGACTCTTGTTACCGGGCCAGTGAATCAAGATTTAACAGTCAGCACCAGGTCACACTCAAGTATACACTGTGCAAGTAACATCTGTAGTGCACAAGTATACATGTCCTCTAAGTGCTACATAGAATTCGAACACTTTGACAAGCTCATGTTGTTTAACTGAGACATTTGAGTATATGAAGTCTGATATCTCAATACAGGAGCATTTTGCATACTCCCAAAAACAAAGTAATGCAGCATACACATATCTGTTTAAGCCACCAATATGCACAGTCAAGGGATGACACACACATGATTTGTCCTGTGTATCTGAGCCAATTGACATACATGAGATTTCTGTTCATATTTGATACATTGGCCACATGTGCCATCAAAATCGCTCGTCCTGTACACACTGACACAGAGTCAGACACATGAATCTTCATTTGAAATGGTTACAGTGTTGCCTGACACACAAAAATGGGATATCACAGTGTCCCTGATGGCCTGAGTTGGCATACCTGTCCTAGGTCCATGTGAAATATGGGATTAGTGGGAGTACGAGGCTGCTTACCATGCATTATTTAAGCAAATACAGTTCATTTGTCTGAGACACCGACATTGGTCTTACCTGCTGCACGTGTGTGCAGTATTCATGTCACAAACCTGTGTTTACCCCGATCATCTCATCGTCCATTTAGGTATGTACCACACAGAGTACAGGTCATATGTCTGTCAAGTTGCTGACACATGTCAGACAAGCACATCACTCATGACGGTCAACTCAATGCACCTGTCGTACATGGTGCTGTACACAGTGACCTTGTACTACAGCTAATACACAGGAGTCTAGGGACACATGTCACAGACGGAAAGGGACACACCTGGGCATCAGATGACAATGGGGCATCATTACATTTTGGCACACAAGTGTTGTCTTAGCAGACACACGACTTGTGATAGTGTTACCAGGCTGAGGGAGTGCAACATGCATGTCAGACATAGTACAGCTAACTGGCTCAAACTCACCCCCTCCTTGCTGCTGTCTGGCCTTCAACTGCCCATCCAGGTCAGGGAAGACCACCGTGAGCATCCGGAGCATGTGGGGGGGTGAGGGTCCGTCGTCCACCCCTTTTGCGAGGAGGTGACAGCTTCAGCTGGACTCTAGCAATCCTTCGGGTCCAGCCAAGGAGGTCCTGCCACCTCTTCTGGCAGTGGCGGATGCGGCGTTTGAAGACCCCCACAGATCTCACAGCCCGGACGATTTATTTTATTTTATTTATTTTAGGCAATTTGTAGAGCGCACAACTACCCTTGGGTGTCTCGGCGCTGAGGACTATAAAGAGGTCGAACCAGGGAAGGGGAGCTTATTTATTAAAAAGCCACGTCTTTATAAGTTTCCTAAAAGCAAGTAGATTTGGGCATGTTTTGATGTGCAGAGGAAGAGTGTTCCAAAATTTGGCAGTGGCAACGGTGAATCTTCTGTCACCCCAAGAGACTTTTTTTGTTCGAGGGACCTTCAGAAGGTTGGCCGTTAATGAACGCAAGGGTCTGTTGGGAGTGTAGACACAAAAAGCCTTTTTCAGGAAGTCAGGTCCGGTTTTGTGGATGGCCTTGAAGGCGATGCATAGGGCTTTGAATTTGATGCGACTTATTATAGGTAGCCAGTGGAGTTTTCGGATTACCGTTGAGATTGGTTGATACTTGGGGGTGCCTGTTATCATTCTAGCCGCTGAGTTCTGCACCATCTGCAGTTTATTGGTGACCTTTTTCTGAGCATTGAGAAACAGGCCATTATAGTAGTCGATTTTTGACATTACTAGGGTACTAACCAGAGTTTTTCCGGCACTAGGTGGCAGAAAGGGTAGGAGTTTTTTTATCATTCTGAGAGTATAGAAAGATGAAGAGACAATTGCATTGGCGTGTGAGATGAAAGCCAATTTGTCGTCAAACACGACCCTTACATTTCTCACTTTGGATACCGGGGGAGGAGGTAATCCCAAATTGGTCGGCCACCATGTAGAAGACCAAACAGGATGTAACTTGCCGATGGTCAACTAAATTTCCTGCTTCTGATGGGCGTCGACCTGTAAGGATGACATAGTGACACACCATTACTACACATGCGACATGTTTGTTCATCACACACGTGGACATATAGGTCATTGGTAGTAGGGCAGAAGATGTATTAAGGAAGTTCAAGTATTAGCAGGGGCAGTTGTCCTGTGTGTAAGCCTGCCTTCACAACATGAGTACAGTGCATGAGATGAAATAGCACAGGATACACTTTTACTTCACTGTCCCTGTCGAGTACATGATTCTACACACTGTGAGAATTACAATGATTATGTGTGCATGCATGTCCTTGGTGATCAGAATGCTAGTAGTGCCTGTTAGGAAACATGGTGTACTGAGAAGTTAGTGCAATCAACACTCACCTGCTCCCCTGGTTTCCCATACAGCTTGCTGTACTGTGGAAGGAGGCTGTCCAGCAGGGCCTGGTTTTCCTCCTCTGTGAAAGCTGGGGCCCTCTCCTCAGTACGTGCCATTGCAGACTCCAGAGGATGCAGAGACAGCAGCAGCGGTAGATTGTGATGTAGGCAAGTAGCATGTAGAGCAGGCAAGTGAAGTCTCTTGGGAACAGACAGCCTTATATCTGTGCTGCAGAGGCGGATTCTGTTCCATGGGTCCAAAGAGATAGGTCAGAGACGTTCGCGTTATCCGAATTTGTCCAATCCATCACATTGCACGCCTCGGAGACGCCTACCGCGTCCTTCAATTTTTCTGCATCATGACACTATAGATTTGGATACATTGTTGTTGTTGCCCAACCGAATTTGTGTGCATGCGATTCGTACACGCTGCTAAAACGCGTCTGTCCCCATGACGACCAATATCCAATGTATGCGTCCAGCTTGGTCTTGCAGTGTACGCCGTGTCTTTTGAATAGTCACCCGCTTCTGTCCCCATGACGACCAATATCCAATGTATGCGTCCGGCTTGGTCTTGAGTGTACGCTGCATCTTTTGAATAGTCACCCGCGTCTGTCCCACAGAAGGCCAATATCCAATGTATGCGTCCGGCTTGGTCTTGGAGTGTACGCCGTGGCTTTTGAATAGTCACCCGCGTCTGTCCCACAGAAGGCCAATATCCAATGTATGCGTCCAGCTTGGTCTTGGAGTGTACGCCACGGCTTTTGAATAGTCACCCGCGTCTGTCCCACAGAAGGCCAATATCCAATGTATGCGTCCGGCTTGGTCTTGGAGTGTACGCCGCGGCTTTTGAATAGTCACCCGCGTCTGTCACCATTACAGAAAACAACCAAAGGATGCCATCCACACTATTTTGGCTGAGCCTCAGGTGCCCTACACCAATCAATAGGCCTGTCACACAGTACAGGAAACCACATTTTCTGCTTTATTGCATGTGTGGGTACATAGCTTCACATGTCATATTGGACAGAGCTCTTTGTAGCACACACTCCCATGATGAGCCATGTTTCATGGGGACAAAATCCATTGTGTGTGATGCACATCACGACTGTGAGTGACAACTTTACAGATCACCACCCTAGGCCTGGACACAGTTCCAGGGGCCCACTGTGTGATCACATGTTACATACACCGTGAATTACAGCTGTAATGGACTGTGTGTTACAAAGTGTTCCTGAGCTACTATTGTGGGGTTAATCCAGAGTATTTGCGTATTGTGCTACGCACATAATTCTTTTTGTATGTTGTAGATGTAAATCATTTCATACATCCATCTGTATTTGGCATGTGAGTTGCTGTTGTGTCTGTGTGTCACATACATACATGTTTGCCATGCAAACAAATTTGTGAGCACATCATGTGTGCTTCATGGGTGTGATGGTACGTGTACGTCAGACGTTACATAATGACAGTGTCCATGTGGCATTACAAGATCCCTGTGTGTGGACCTTACAAACACCTGTCATTTGGACAACACATCTATCTTCACTAGTCACTGAGGTGTGTGTTTGGTATGTGACATTTGTTCAGATGTACCATGACAGACCCCATAGATTGTTCACAGCACAGCATTGCACTTGTTGTTTAACCATCAGGAGCTGAAATGTTCGGTGAGGGGCACATAGCTGGCATATGTGTCCATGCTCAACAGCACACACCTGACTTCATTGAGTCTTGCTATGATGTAGCATGTGATATTTTGCATGTTCATTGCCACATATGAAAGGGAAATGATAATCTTTCTTTGCTCACCTATGTACCGCAGGAGACCAGCTGTCCACAGACCCTTCCCAGACCTAGAAACCATGGCTGAACGTGACAGCATCCGAAGTTACCGCTTCACCAGACCACTAATTGAGGAATTGGCAGAGCAGTTGGCCCCACATTTGCAACCTAGACGGCCATATCCATCAGCCCTGACCCCCAAGGTGAAGGTGATGGCAGCCCTACATTTCTTTGCCATGGGAACCTTCCAGTACACTGTGGCTACTGCTGGTGGGATGTCACAGACAATGTTTAGCCGTGTGCTTCATGATGTTTTGGAGGGAATGTTGAATTTGCTGAACCGGTACATCAAATTCCCAACAGCACAACAATTTGCTGACATCAAGAGGGACTTTTATGCTCTGGGAAGGATGCCACATGTCATTGTCTCCATAGATGGTACACATGTGGCTTTGGTACCACCACAAGCAAATGAACAGACATACAGGAATCGTAAGCATTTTCACTCCATCAATGCCCTGGTGGTATGTCTGCCTGACATGACAATCTCACATGTCTGTGCACGTTTCCCTGGATCCGCACACGATGGATACATCATGAGGAATGGTAGGATCCCACAGATGATGTTACAGCTGCAAAATCAGCGTGCCTGGCTTGTCGGTGTGTAATGTCTGTTTACCTTGTGTGCTTTTTTGTATCTCGGATTTTACCCTCTTTTCAGACCCATGATATGTTTGTTTGTTTGTATGTAGGTGACTCCGGATACCCCAACATGCTGTGGTTGCTGACACCACTTAGGAACCCTGTTACCCCTGCTGAGATACGTTTTAATGAGGCACATGGGCGGACCAGGCGAGTGATAGAGCGGACATTTGAACTACTGAAAAGCAGATTTCGCTGCCTGGACCGGACAGGAGGGGCCCTCCAATATGCACCAGAAAAGGTGTGTAGGATCATCATTGTGTGTTGCATGCTACACAACCTGGCAGTGAGGGAAGAGCTACCTCTCATCCAAGATGATGATGACCAGCAGCCTCCAGCAGGGGAGGATCCAGCCCTGGGTCATGTTGCCAGTGATGATGAGGGTGAGGGGGATGTTCGGACATAGCTCATCAACAACTTTTTCTCATGATTGTGAGTATACAGTTATGAGTTGTCTAAGCTTTTTCTTTGCCTGATATGTGTATGTAGTGCAATGTCTCTGCATACGTGTGGCTGCATGCTACTTGACATGATCCTTGCAGTTATGTGTCCGTTGAGTTAGTATGTTCACCTTTACTGTGTTGACATGAGTCCTAGGTTGTTTTCACGAATCATGAGACTTGTGTATGGAATGTCTATTGAAGATGTATGCAGTTATTTTGGTATTTTAAGACTGATGTATGTCTGTCCTTCACAGGGTCCTTTGGCTGTTGTCTGGTGACATGTGACCTCCAAAACACACAATGCTGTTACAGAGTGCAACTTTTCTTGGAAACAGGAAGCGGTGCCACACACCCACGTACTGACATTACTGACCCTCTTGGTTACTTTGTGCTCATTGTCACGGTGAGGTTACCTTGCATCTGTTGTGGAGGCAACATGTTGTGATTGTGTAATAAACCTGTGCTCCACATTGGGGTGTGCCTCGTCTGTATACACACATCCAACATTCATTGTCATACTGTACCTGTGGCCTGATTGCCACTTTCTCAGAATGAGTTTAGTGTATGTGCATTTCAGTGTCTTTTCAGTTCACAATAGTGGAGGCAAAGAGTATGTGTGCCATGGGAATTTTGTGTTGTGTTGACCTTGTAGTGTGTATCTCTCATATGTGTCACATCACCATGACTCACAAGACTGTGTTTTAATTGCTGTAGTTGTTTTCCTGCACAGTCTTTGTTTAGCAGGTCATCATCTCTAAGTCACAAACCAAGCTTAATTCACGAAAGAGGCAAGTATTGTGTGATTATGATTTAATTTAGATGCATGTGTGAAATAGTACACATAATTGATAGTGCTGTACAGTGTGATAGAAATCCAAAGTTCACAGAGGAGTTGTTAGTGTTAGTAGATGACATTTTCAGAGCCAAGTCCACAGTCATTTGATTCATTGCTCCAACTTATAACCTCCATCACATGTGGGAGAGTTCAGTGACAGTCAACAATGTGAACGCTTTGCACACAATGGAGGATATCAGGAGCAGGTGTTCACTTCCTGGGGGGTATGCATGGCCATCTGTCTCTCACTTGTCCTTCTTCGGACGACCCCTTTTCTTCTTTTTCCGGGGGACCCTCAGGTGCAGGCTGTTGCGGTGCTGGGGACTCTCCGCCAGAGTCCTCATTCCTCCCTGTGGCAGTTGCAGATGTTGTGGCAACAGATGTAGTGGGCACACAGGGAGGTGTGGTCATGTTGTCAGCAATCTGGCGGAGGCATGTGAGTATGTCCCTGTGCACCGCAGTGAGGTCATCCATTTTATCCATTTTGACTCCATCCTAGACATGTGGGTCTCCATCCTGGACATGTGGGAGTCCAATTTGGAATGATAGGCAGCCTGCTGTTGTTGCATGTCCTTGAGGATCCCCACTATCTGGCCAAAGTCTCCAGTGCATTTGTATGCATTTATGATGCGTCCTTACTGTGGGTCATCTTGCGCAGCAGCACCATCTTTAGGACATGACCTCACCCTGCGCACCCTCACACCACCCCTACCCACACGAGCAGGACCTGTCGTTGCAGACACAGACAACACTGAGCCTCCTTCACTGTTGACACTGGTGTTGTTGTCCGCCAACTCAAGAGTGCCCTGTGTAGCTGTGCTGTCGGTGTTTTCTTGGCTTAGTCTGTCCGTGTTGGTAGAGGTCATCTGTGTGTTGGCAGATGTAGCAGGAGTGGTAGCAGGGTTGAAGTTACAGCTGCTGGTGCTGCATGCTGATCCACACCGGAGGGGCCAGGTCGTTCATCGTCGTCCAAAGAGGACTGAGAGACATCCACACTGGAGAGCTCAGGGCCAACCAGAGTCTGGGACTGGGATTCTTGTTCTGTTCCTCCAGTGTCCCCAGCAGGCTCTGTGGGTAGGAGAAACACACAATGTATGTTGTGGTTTTGCACACATCAACGGATCACACACATTACAGTTGCTATTGTACTTCATGATGAGTGTATGTACATTACATTGTCCTCAATTGTCACAGACAGAGGCCTATATTGGTTAAGAACATTGTAATTACAACCTGAAGTGTTTTGATGAGCACGTAGAGCTTTGTGCATGAATAGCTCATGTATTGATTTATTGACTGTACATAGCCATTGAAACTCAAGTGCCACCCTGTGCCTGACACAGGTGTGTTGTTCTTTTCAACATTTGTGCTTTAACAATGACATACGTGCACTTCCTCTTACGATGTGTTGCAAGATATGTGCATGTGTGCTTGCATTTGTGCATGTCTTTTTGAGTCACATTGGTGTGTCTGACAACATAGTCACAGTCCGGTATGTATGTGATCAATTAAGATATACTATTTTGTTATATGTGTTCCTAGTTCTCATCTCATTGCACACATGTGATTGTGTTACCGTAGCAAATGATGTTGCTGCTGAGCTTTGTACGTGATAACGTCATTTATCTTGTCAATGTCCTTCATGGAAAGATGAGTTAACCAAAGCTGTTTTTTTGCTTTTCCATGCTCATAACAGTGAGGTCCAGAGGTTTGTGTGTTTGAGTTATGCTGCTGTAAGTTGTACGCCTCCTCCAACCCAGTCCAGATTACTCCTTGTGTTGAAAGTGTCAATGACAGTGAGGGGAGTGTAGTGGCAAGGATGCTGACAACGCTGCATGATGTAGGAGTTGAAAGCAGCTCACAACAGCGCTGACACCATGCAACAGTGTCAGCTATCTTTCCGTGGCCATTTCATTCACTGTCAGGTATCCCTTGTCAATGATGTATATGTAGCTTTGTGTGTGTGTATTGATGTGTGCTATGTCTACATCTCACCACTTGTCCTGTACTCCACATACCTTCACAGCCAGCCCAGGGAGCACCCCTGGGACAATGCATCCCCAGACAGTGAGTGGAAATATACAGTTAAGATGGCTGAGAGTGTGAACGTGTGTGAGAGGGCCAGTGCCTAGGTGTGACTTGTGGACAATTCATACATCAGGCCCATGTGTCAGCCATCTTGCCAGGGCATTTACTTTCACTGTCATGGACTGACTGGTCACAAGAGTGCTATTTGTTCTGGCTGAGAAGGTGTGTGTAGAGCAGGCCTTGATAGCAGTTGGAATCATTGCAGAACCTCCTCCTCCCCCAGAGCCCAGATAATCCCCCATGAACCATGCTTCCATTACAGGGAGTCAAAGTTTATGTTCAGGATGTCAGCCAGTGGTGTCCTGGTGTTTGTTTGAGCACAACTCCCAACAGGGCCTTGTGCTCCCTACACCAGTGCCCAGAGTCAGCCAACTTCGCACTGGTGTAGGGAGCCCACTTTCCACTCCCTGTGAGATGGGCATAGTTCAAGGTGGGGTTGATGGGCAATGTGGGAGGAGGATTGTTAGCTGTGACTATGACTCCCATCATGCTTTTGGCTACACCCACCTTCCCAGCAAACCCAACCTTCCTTCCTGTGACTCAGCTTCCCTGGTAGTGAATGTGTGGCAACAAGATGGCTGCTGGATGTGACTGGTGTTTGGATCACATTGCCTTGCTGTGGGTTGGTGCTAAGTTAGTACATTTTTGTGAATGTGAGCTTCCCACTTACATTGCAGGTATGTTGTTAGTAAACATCACTTTTTGAACACATATCCCAGCATGGACTTGTGCTCCCCACACCAGAGCCCAGTGTGAGGCATCTTTGTAGGAGATTTTACTTAACTCTCAAGGAGTGCATAGTCCTAGGTGTGTTGTTGTTTGGAGTTTGTGGGAGGGGTGTGTGTGTGACAGGGCCTGCTGGTAGATGTAGTCAGAGCTAGCACTCCTCCTCCCCCCCAGACCAGATAGGCCACCATGAACCATGCTTCCATTACATGGAGTCAAAGTTTATGTTCAGGATGTCAGCCAGTGGTGTCCTGGTGTTTGTTTGAGCACAACTCCCAACAGGGCTTTGTGCTCCCTACACCAGTGCCCAGAGTCAGCCATCTTGGCAGTTCTTGTCCACTCCCTGTGAGATGAGCATGGTTCAAGGTGGGCTTGATGGGCCATGTGGGAGGAGGACTGTTGGTTGTGACTACGACTCCCATCATGCTTTTGGCTACACCCACCTTCCCAGCAAACCCAACTTTCCTTCCTGTGAATCAGCTTCCCTGTGAGGTAGTGTAACAGTGCTGGCAAGATGGCTGACAGTGGTATCCTGGTGTTTGTTTGAGCACTACTCCCAACAGGGCCTTGTACTCCCCACAGCAGAGCCCAGTGTCAGCCATCTTGTCAGTACTTTTCCACTCCCTGTGAGCTGAGCATACTTGAAGGTGGGCTTGATGGGCCATGTGGGAGGAGGACTGTTAGCTGTGACTACGACTCCCATCATGCTTTTGGCTACACCCACCTTCCCAGCAAACCCGACATTCCTTCCTGTGACTCAGTTTCCCTGTGAGGTAGTGTAACAGTGCTGGCAAGATGGCTGACAGTGTTTGTTGGTGTTTTGAGGCCAAAGCCTTGCTGTATTTGTTAGTAAGTTTGTACATGTTATGACATAGTTACATATTACTCTGAGATTGCAGGTATTGTGTTTATCTAACTGGCATACACATCACAGGATAATTAGCTTTCGGTTGATATGGCTTTGCTAACAGTGATTGGTTTCACTGTCCCCTTGACAGTGATGTCTGTGTGTGTATTGCCTCACAATATTGGCTAGTTGGTTATGTACTCACCAGGCTCTGGTATTCCTGTTAATACATGGATGCCCTCCGGTGGAAGGATGGCCCGCACCTTCTCCTCCCAGGAAGTGAAGTGTGTAGGTTTTGCAGGAGGGCCACCGCCGGTCCGCTGGCTCAGGGCATGGTCTCTGCCAATCAGCTTCTTGACCCTCCTTCGCACATCATAGTACCTGTTCCTGATGTCGTCCATTGTGCGCAGGCAAGGTGCTTGTGCATTCACCTTGTTGACAATCCTCTCCCACATCTTTGTTTTCTGGGACATGGGGGTCTATTGGACCAATGTGCCAAATAACTGTGGCTCTACTCTGAGAATTTCATCTACCATGACTTCCAACTCACTATCTGTGAACTTTGGATTCTTCTTTGGGGGCATGGTGATGGGTGGTGGTGGAGATGGATGTGTGGGTGAGTGTGAAAGAGCGGGTGAGTGAGTATAAGTTAAGCTGGGTGTTTGTGAGTGTTCTTTTTGAGAGGTGCTAGTGGTGTAAAGGTTGTTTGGTGGGTGAGTTGTGAGTGTATATCTCAGTGCAGTGTAGTGGTGTTTTTTGCTGGCAGGTCTGTTGAATTTGCAAAGGATCATGGTAAGGAATTTGGCCCTTTATGTTGGCCGTTTAGGTTGAGTCGTGGGTGTGTCTTAAATAAAAAAAATTGCCTTTGACAATGCTTGTTTGGTCTTTTTCTGTCTGTTTCTGTTTGGTTTAGTTGAGCATGACGGAGACGTTCAGTTGACCGCGACGGATGCTTTTAGCAGAATTTGCGGGGTAGTCCGAGTCTGTCCCACTCACGTTATGCTACGTTGCAGCGTTCGCGTACGAGTCGGTCGCGTCGGGCTCTTTTATGGCCTAGTCACTGGTTTCCGTACGTGTCGGTCGTACGTATTGGCTCCGTGCGAGTCGGTTGTATTTCACACGCATTGCATCGTACTACGCCAGTCGTACCGCGCGTGTATGTGTCGGTCGGAATACAGTCCCGGTCCGTGTCGGTCGGAACGGTTTCCGACCAGGATCGGAATCGGGCCCTAAGTGTTTGAGAAGAAAGTGCTTCTCCATTATGACCATTTTATAAAAGTAGCATCCATGGACCACCTCAGTAATCACCAGCTCCTCGATGTCATGTAGATTCAGGCCTTACCACAGTATAGAAACAGCACTCATCACAGCCACAGATAACATCTACATGATCCTGGACAGAGGAGATATGGCAGCACTTATTCTCCTGGTCCTCTCTACACCATTTGACACAGATTTACACCCCATTCTGATCAGGCGCCTGCACAAGATTAGCATCCAAGGACCCACTCTGGATCTGCTCCTTCTTAATGGGTAGAACGCCAAGCTGTCAGCTTCACACCTTACTCCTCAAAAGCCTGCAAGCCCATCTGTGGAGTGCTTCAAGGTTCATCTCTCAGCCCCACCCTCTTCAACACATACATGATCCCTCTGGCTGATGTCATCCACACACACATCAACATCTTTTCATGGGCCAATGACATTCAACTCATACTCTCCCTCTCTGATAAGATCCCCTGCACAAGACACATTTTCACAGCCTGCATGACCGAAGTTGCTTACTGGATGAAAGCCAACTGTCTCAAGCTCAACACTGACCAGACAGAAGTAGTGATCTTCGGCAAGAACACCTCATCATGGGACTCCAACTGGTGGATGGGCGAACTCAGACCCACATACAGGCCCCCACTGGGGACCTTGGAATAATCATCAACAGCAAACTAGACATGGTCGCACAAGTCAACACTGTCAGTTCATCCTGTTTCCACACTCTAAAGATGCTGAGGTGGATCATCAAATAAATCCCAAGCAACAGTAGAAAAACTGTCACTCATGACCCAGTCATTAGTAAGTTGGGCTTTGGGAACACCTTCTATGGCGGGATCACCAAGCAACTCACTAGAAGACTACCAACCATCCAGAACTTGGCAGCTAGACTCATCTTCAACCTCCCACACAGAACTCACATCATACCATACCTCAGGGAGCTCACTACCAATACACAGACATGCTAATTTCAAACTCCCCACACACACATACAAGGCACTACACAACTTAGACCACACCCACCTGAACTATCACATCTCCTTCTACCAACCACCCAGACCCCTGCACTTCGTAGGACTCATACTTGCACACATCCCACACATACACAGAACCAGACCAAGAGGACAGGATTTCTCCTACATTGTCCCAAAACCGTGGAACGTCCTCTCACTCCAGATCAGAGCCTCCTCCTCTCTTCCTGAGTTCTGCAAGAAGTTGAAGACCTGGCTTTTTATTTAACTAACCAACAATAGGAAGGGTTAGGCACCCACACATGCTCAGCACCAGGATAACTTGTGGTTGCTAGTGAACTTTACAAATACACATAACATAACATAATATAACAGTTAGAACATAGTTAATCAAAAGGACATCTTAGTGTACCAAAAGCATCCAATCAATAAATACCCCGGAGTACAACTTAGGGAAAATACTGTTCTAATCACTTTCCTAATCTACCAGGAAAAGTTTCAATATCAGAAGTGATCATTTTCTCCTGAATTATTCTCTACAGCTCCAGAACCCTTAGGGTAATTGTCAACCACAAACGTGAGACTCATACATAAAAGAATTAAAGCTGTCTATATGAAGGAAATGCAATAACTAACATTACACTGTGAGACCAGAGGCTCTCTTCATATATTAAATGATGAGTTACCAGTTTAAAATGTATAAGATAGGATCAGACTTATGGGTACCAAAAGTACATAGATACAGCTTTTTATTAAAATGAAATTCATGATGGTATTCTTGTATGTATGTATATCGGGCCTGCCTAGCTGTGAGGTAACAAACTGTTGTACTTTTCCTGAGGGGTCAGGAGACGATCTACAAGATTATATGCATCGAATGAGGATTACACACATATATTTTGCAGACATTTAGGCTCAGAAAAATTAAGTGACTTTCCCAGAATTACATGATGTGTTGAGTGTAGCACCAAGGCCGGGATTATGATGAACCTGTGTCTCCGTGTACCAAAGACAGCAGCTTGAGTCACTAGGCCATCTCTTTATTAGCTGTAAACATTACAGCTAGATGACATTGTTTGAATTATTGAGAAATTGTCTTGTGTAATTTTTCACTGAATGTTTATGTTCACACAATCCCCTTAAGGAAGAGCTACCCACTCAAAATGTATCAAGGCACAATTGAAAAAATATTTTATTTGTTGAGATAATTGCAATTTAAACAAATTGGAAATGTGAAACATTAGTATGGAAAAAGATATACATCAATCTAAAATAACGAAAGGTTAGATGCTAAATTCAGCACCATAGTCATTGCATATATTTCTTTAAAAGACTAATCCCAACTCACAATCAGTGCAGTGCCATGCCCAACAATACTGCAATAGTCGTGGAGAACAGCATCTAGAGGCAATACCTAGTGTTAGGTATGGCCAGAATGTCCTCATAATTGCTCACATAGGGGCATATTATCAAGGAAAGTATCGCCGCTTTTCCGGCACATATCGCCGGAAAAGTGGCGATATTTCTATCGCACTATCACCAAGGACTCGCTACCATGCGTTAGCGCTTGTTTCCTTGAGATAGCTGCCGGTTATCCTGCCGCTTTGCATGTCAGCGATGTTTATCGCCAATGATATGCAAAGTAGGCGTTCCTTACTAAAATAACATGAAAACTAACACAACTTCCCCCTATTATCAATCCGGTCGCGAACCTGCGTAGCGATAATAAAAGTAGCCTGATTTAAAACTGACTTAGCTATATTATCCTATGGGAGGTGGATTGTCAGGATAAGTCCACCCTGCCCTATTATCAAGGATTTCCCTATCGCTGTGGTTTTATCGCTGGATTTCCAGTGATATTAACGCATTTCGCCGCTATTACTGGATTTTTTAGCGCTTGTGAGATAGCCGTTGATAATAACGCGCTATCTCAGCGGTAAATTCCAGCGATAGCCGGCGATAACTAAAATCGCGCTAAGCGCGCTTAGCGATATTTATCGCTGTCAGTTGATAATATGCCCCATTGTGTCATGGACTGATCACTAATATGCCAGGGAGAGTTAGATTGTTACCAAAAATGCCCACAATGAAGGAGCAATAATTTGTGACAAGGATAGCAATAATTTCAAAGAAAATGCTCACATTACAATCTGAAGTGACCTCAATCATGCCAGAGAAAATGAACATGTCACCAAACAAAGCCACTTTATGTCAGAGAGAACCACGATGGATCCACACAATGCAACCCCCCTCTTGGTTGTTTGTACATACACACACAGACAGACAGACAGACACACACACACACAGATGTACACATAGTGGAGGGTGGACAAACAAGTACATATACCCTTTCCCTTTACACTTACTTACTTGAAGACGTTGCCCATGGTTTTCTCAAGGCTTTTCTTCTCAGCACAGTCCAGCTCCATGAGCCTTTAATTTTCCATGTCAGGAGCCCACTGACAGTTCTAACAGAAGGTGGAATTGGGCTGGGGACCGACACTTCTTCTTTCGCAGGTTGCATCTTTCTCTATCTCCATTCATTAGAAGGCAGGGACTGTCTTTGGAAAAGAGAACCAGTGCCCGAAACAAAGGCCAACTTCTGAGATTCCACATTCCTGGAAACATGCACAGCATGTGAATGGTACCCTTGTTCTGGTGAGATGAATATGTTAAAGTAAAATGCTTGTCTGACAGCTAAAATGTTGTTCTCCTTAAAAACAGAGCTCAATCAGTAATGTTCACCATCTATCTGAGATGTTGGTTTGTCTTTGTCAATGTGAATTGTTGCATATAGGGCCACATGTATCCAACTCCAGGACACGCCACATGTTGCAATGTAGTCTGTAAGTAGATTACCATCAAGATATTAATACAGGAGCCATGATATGTGTCAATATTCAAATGTTTGGTCCATCCCAAATGCATGTTGCCAGGTGTTGGAGTTGTGTTGGTGTTGGAGATGTTGAAGTGACTACAACTACCATGAGGCCTTGTGACTGGAACTCTAACCAAGATGCTAGATTCCTTTTGTCCTTTCTCACTTGTCTGCCATGTTACAACTGATGTTCACTTTTCATATAGGTTACCATTTGTAAAATCTTGGTATAGTGAGATTGAAGACTGGAACTCTAACCAAGATGCTAGACTCATTTTACCCATTCTCACTTGTCTTCCATGTCACTACTGATCTTCACTAGTCATGGACTGTGCAATGTACAGACAATGCTCCACTCAGATATATGTCTGAATACTTTGCTTGATGGTGTCCTAGTCTCATGAACGTAACTATTGCTGGCATGAGTGACACCACAACAATGGTGTACCCCTAATATACGTAAGCCATTAAGGAAACTCAGCTGATGAGCAGTGGCAGGTGACCTGTTTACTTTGCACTTCTCACATGATGACCTATGCTACATTTATAAACAAGCTAGGTGTTTGTCTGTATTAGACACAACTAGGCCTTGGAATGGACAAATACACATGCTTATGTCTACACTGTTTGCAGCAGAGTTTTGGAGTTGTCATGTATATCCCTAAAGCCAGAATCCCACATATCTGCACATTTAATGAGCTGATAAAATCTACTACATCTATTGAAGGTCTACAGATGTCTACTAACCAACTTCAACCCCTATTTTATTTCATTCTAGGTCCCCATTTACTTTGACACAAACAACGTGGATGTAGATACCTCTCTTACACCATTAACAATGTTCTCTATTTCTCAATAGGTCGATCCACCACTGCACCCACACAGAGTTTGGAAACCGAACAGAGTTCCTCTCCACCCCAGGATGAAGCCCTCAGTGATGACCGAACAGAGTTCCTCTCCACCCCAGGACAAAGCCCTCAGTGATGACAATACTCCTGAATAGCTGACCGTGGATGACGGTCCTGGCCCATCTGGCCAGCCTGGGCAGACAGTAATGATGGGGCTCACTGTGCCCGCAACAACATCTCCCACCACAGCTGCAACAACACAGCCAACCAATGCCCCCACCCTGTGCCCCTTGCACAGTCAGTCCCATCCTGTGCCCCCCAGTCCTGGGTTCTGAACCAGCTATCACCACCCCAGTCACAGAGGAATCAGGACCCAGTGGGAGAGTGCAGTCTGTGCCGAGGGCACATGGCCGTGGGGGTAGGTGTAGTAGAAGGATAACTAGGGGCCTGCAGAGTGAACCCAATGGGGACACCGACACCCGACCCGCCAGCACCCAAGTCCTGGGAGTCTACATGGACTCTCAACATGTCATAAGCCAGGTATTAATTAAAATCCGGGAAATTAAGGAGCTGTAGATGGACACATACCAGGAGGTTGCTGGAATACACACCAAGGTGCCAGGCATCCACATCGAGGTGGCCGGCATGAACACCAACATGGCCTTCCTGGTTGGGGGGCTGCGGGACATCAACACCACCCTCTGCAGGGATTTTCCACCTGCATCTACCCTTCCTGTGGTCAAAGAAAATCCAGGCCGTCAACATCTGCCGCAACCACAGGAAGGGAGGCCCTGTCAGAGGAGCCCATGTCTGTACATGCCCCTGTCTCAGCAGCTCCGGATCCCTTCTCTGGCAAAAAGAGGGGACGCCCACCCAAAAAACCAGGAGTTCAGGATGGCAGGACACCCATCACAGCCAGGAAGAATCATTTCCCCTAATGTCCTCCTGTGAGTGCTTCAAATTCACTTTGTGGACTACCTGCAGGGCCGGACTGGCTACCGGGCGTTTTTTGCTGGGGTGGCAGGGTGGGGTCCAGGTTCACTGTGGAGGGGCTGCCGGTGCTTCTAAATAAACAATGCAAAACAAATAGCTTTAAAGCGTACTTTTTAAAACATTTGTTTTGCATTGTTTATTAAGGAAAGCCCGGTAGCCAGTCCGGCCCTGACTACCTGCCCACTTTTCCATATCTGATAGGAGTAGTTTGTTGGACTTTGGACTCCTGACCGTTAGGACTCTACTACAATGGTTTCATCCACCATGATTGAAGACTTCACTTTTTGTTTGCACTGTGTAATTTTAAGTTTATTTCTTGCTCTTATCCTTCTTCACATTATTAAAAACACATGTCACTAAATCAATGTGAATGTACTACCATGCTAACTTTGCAATGTCATAACTAGGGACTTCTGGAAGCATGGATATTTTGAATCTAAACAATGTCCAGCTCAGGATCACTACCATGTCACAACAACGGATACATACAAGTGTCTGGTCTGAGAGCAACTTTATTCCATTGTTCAAATCATAGGCTGACATGATGCCAGGAACATAGCGAAGAAGACATGACTCTTATTATTCTGTGTAGAGCGCAGAGTTTCGAAAAACAGTTTTTTCCTAGCTCGTGCTCACCAACGTTAAGTTGGCGAGTGTGAGCGAGGAAAATCTTACTCCAGACCACCTCCCAGCGAAATTTCTCAACATGGGCAGTCGCAGATGGTCACTGCCGCTCGCGTTGAGAAACCATCTGCTCGCATTGAGGAAGCTGCAGCTCAAGTAGAATAACTACTCGAGTGGCAGGAAGAAGCAGCACCCTCTTTTACTGTGCGTGGTGCCATTTGCACTGATTTTACAGCGAGGGACAAACATCTGGTGCTAAAGATCAGCACAAACAGTGCAGCTTAACACACTCTGCCGCTGCAGAGTTTTGTGGTCACTTTGCAAATTGTCATGCAGTGGAACTCCGCCCAAGCATAATAATCAGTTGCAGACTTTCACAACATGGAAGGAGGGGTACATCTGGCAAAATCCTACACAATAGGCAACAATAATCTAGGTCTACATCATCAGCTGGAGTCATATTGCGTACCTCACATAAGGAATCCTACATCAAATAAACAAGTAAGCAGACACATGTCAGTACAACAGTTTCTGACCACAGAGTCATTCCAATCCAGTGTTGCTTGTATCTGGTGGAATGTCACAAACAAATGTCAGTGATGTGCCACACACACTTTGGCCTACAATGAGGAGACACATCAACAATGAGGAATTAGCCAATGTGAATGCAAGATAGCATGAATTGGGCACAACATAACATTATGCTGGAGCACATGATAGCAATATATTACATTAGGACTAACACACCACAAGGAACAGGTCCACTGGAAGCCAGGTAACTTCCATCCTATCGCTGTGCAAACTGTCTTGGTACCATCTTTTTACACCCAAACTCTGTGACGGACATTTCCAGGACCAATCCATGTCCACTTTGTACATCTGAACAGCATCATATACCTGCTAATGTCACAACTCTGAAATCTCCAAATGAAGATGACATGGTGAAGGTATTTAAAACAGATCAACAAAGGGAGATAGCTAAGAAAACATAATATGACACACACCACATTGTTAGCTTCTGGAGAACAGCTTAACAAAGCTACACTTACAAAACAAACACCTTTCCCCACATATTTCCAGAACTACATATTCCTAGTATGTAGCATTAACATCCTCCTGACTACATCACTACAAGAGTTGCATGATTAGTCAAAGTCATCACATCTCACACCATACTTACGCTCAGGAGAAGAAGTTTTGGATGAGATCTTGACACAAGTCAGCTCTTTTCTCTTCACCACTATCATCATCTTTATTTGCCATTTCAGGGTCCCCACTCAGTGGGTCTTAAGGCCTATATCCTCTGTGATGTAAGGTATGTTCCGTTGCAGGGCAATGCTGTGGAGTATGCAGCAGGCCATTGTGATCTTACACACCTTCCCAGATGAGTAGAGTAGGGCTCCCCCAGTCTTGTCCAGATATCTGAATCTGGCTTTCAGGAGCCCAAAAGCAGGCTCCACTGCCCACCATGTTTTTCCATTGGCCTCATTAAAATGGACTTCCGTTGGCATTGTAGGATTCCTCAGCGGTACCAACAACCATGGCAGTTGGTATACGCTGAGTCTTCTAGATGGAAGATAGACAGAAGTGCAACATTTAGTTACACACTTTCAGATCATACTCCCTGACATTTCCCACAGAAAGTTAGGACAGCTCACACTTACCGACAAGCCAGGCCTTCTCCTGAGTAGTTGTGACATCAGCTGGGGTATGCTGCTGTTCCGCAGTACAACAGAATCATGTGCAGAACCTTGGAACTGGGCACAGACGTTTGAGATGTACAAATCCTGTAAGCAGACAATTTGCACATTGATAGAATGGAAGTGCTTCCAATTCTGGTTCACTTGCTCGGTGGCTTGTGGTGATGCTAGGGCAATATGGGTGCCATCAATGGATCCAAATACATGTGGAATGTGACTAAAGCCATAGAAATCTGCCTTCACAGTGGCTAAATCCTCAAGTCTGAGTAACTGTATGTAGCTGGTAACATATGTCAAAAGTGCTGCTAGCACCTCTGTGAGTACCCGACTGAACATAGGTTGTGACATTCTACCTGAAATAGCGACAGCGCATTAAAATTAAGCCTGTGGCCCAAAAATTAAAAACAGACATGAGTTTAACAAGTGGTGGTATTGATATAGGATTATTGATGTGAGGTAGGAGGTCAGGCTCCAGCTCATGATATAAATCCAGGATTGTTTGCTGATTCAAACAGAACTTCTGGTTGACATGTCGCTCTTCCATGGTGTGTAGGTCTGGAAATGAGCGGTACACTAGAGGCTGGTGTCTCCTCTCTCTTCCAGGGTACCTATGTGAGGAGTAAAACAAAAATGCATTTTGGACACAGTGTGCAGAGTAACATATGAAGAGTAAGGCAAAAGTCATGTATCTGAACATCAATGCTTCATGAAGCAGTGCACAATTTACATCATCATTGTAAAAACTTGAACATCCACCTGTTATCCCCAAAGTGGGCTTCACATTTCTGTAACAGAACTGTGCAGATCATCAATTCTGAAGTTGTAAATTGCCACTATAGTGAAGGTAGCATAACATTTCATGTAAAATACAGCCAACCGTGGTGTACAGTGTGCCATGTACATTTTGCCTATGTGCACAGTAATGCACTACACAGATGAAGTTTTGTACTGGACATGACATGGGAACAGGTCATTTCAAATGTAAACATGTTTACCCTCATTTGTAGCGGTGGTGATGCACTTATCTGTCACCAATACAGCTTTCCCAACCGCTAACATGGCGGATGCCTGACCTTGCTAATAGGACATCTCAAATGTACACTGCCAGCGGAAGTCGACTGCATAGTAGGCGGTCGCATGCACTGCGGACACAGCCATAGGCTAACGCTGGGGACAGTGACAGCCGCAGTCCAATGGCTGTGTGCACCAACTCGGATGACCGCGTACCTGGCAGTTGGAAAAATAGCTCACTTGCCTCTTGACACTGCTGCTATCAACACCTCCTCCATTTTAGCTGCTATTTGCTACCTCTGGGAGCAATCATGGCACGCACTGCAGGGGAGAGGGCCCGTGCCTACACTCCAGAGGAGTTGGATGCCCTGCTGGATGAGGTCCTTCCCCTGCATACTCAGCCCTATGGCTCACCAGAGGAACAGGTAAGTTTCTCAAATGCATATTCAACTCCATTTCACTGCTTCCTTTCTATTCCCATACGCTACAACGTGCCTCTGAAGGTCAGAGTGTAAGCATTATGTTGATTGCATACATTGTGTGGCCCCTACATAGGGCACACATGTAATGGACTATGGGGCCCTGGACTTTGTGAAGAGAAGGCCACCATTGTAATGTGTGATAAGGGTGGTTTCTACTTGTGTTATGTGAACATCGCTATGCAAGGCTCAAGTTCATAGTAACTAAAATTAGTTCTCACATCACATCATGTTATATGTGCAATGTGCAGGCTACACACCATGAGCTGTGTCTGTATACTGTTATAAGCATTTGAGGATGATGTTAGTGAAGAGTACCATCCCACGGATCACTCAGGCCACATCAGACTTTGTAAAACAGTTGTCTGGGAGATAGCTATACCTCACAGATCCCTTCAGAGTGCTACACAACATCATGTTCACGTATGAAATGGACTGAAGTTTCACTTCTCTGTATTGAATTGGTGGAAATGTGAGGTTCATGTGGGATAAATAGCCTCCTCCTGCAGAGAGCATAGCCTAACATTGATATGTGGGCAGTCTAGGCCATGGCCCAGCTTGGGCCAGATTTACTGTGGCAGGAGAACTAATGCACAGAGTAATGTCCCTGTAGACCTGCTGATCCATGGATGGTCTTAGAAAGAGTTATCTCACCCACTAGTAGCCCTGATAGGTGTTACATGGATAATATGAGTCATGGTGACTAAGGTGATCCTCTGAACTGATACTTCTATCCATTGACCCACAGTGTCAATGTGTCTGTCACTAATGACTGTCACCTTACTCACACAGGTCTGTTGACACTTTTCAAATAGTATTGCTTCCAGATCTGAGACATGAACAGTGTAGATAGTTGGTTACTTTTGAATAGATTTGGAAATGTGAATCATCTGCTTGGCTATAATATTCCCTATCACACAACACATACAATGGTATGTGGATGCCATCCATGTTTCAGTGCCTCATATGGCAAAAGGGGTGTCCTGTGATGGCAGTACACACAACTCGAACTTATTATGACTTACTAGAATATTCAAATAAGTAGTCCACATGTTCACACAGCCCCCAGAGAAGCAGCTCTCAGTGTCACACATACCAGCCCTTACCTGCTGGGCATACTATGGTACTCGACTCTATGGACCATATGCACCAATGCAATGGGCCTGGCAGGAAAGGTGTCTGGACAGTCATGCACAGGTAGTTTACCCTTCAGAATGTGTTGTGTGTAATGGTACCTCACATCACATTCCATGTAGGATAGGCCTAGCCTACATGATGTTAGTGGGCTGCCTCAGTCAGTGTAGGTCATCACCAGGGTTGAGGTTAGTCATCAGATGACCACAAACGTGTGTATCCATGCTTTAGTTTTGCTTAGCATGTGACATGTAATGTGTTGACTCTTGATGAAGGCTTGTGCTAGATGTCAATAAAATGTGTATAAAGCTGATATTTATCCTCAAACTTCCAGTTACAATCTGTTTCTATGTCTATTGCATCCATACAGGTCAATGCCCATCAGAAGAAGGCCATTTGGAGAGCCATCGTCCGGAGGGGTGGACCCTGGGGGTCTATAACCGGTATAGTGCCAACTGCAGAAAGAGGTGGGAGGACCTGCAGCGCTGGACCTGGAGGATCGTGGAGGTCCAGCTGGGGAAGCCCTCCCAACATGGAAGGGGCCCCTTGATAGCCCGCGTACTGGCGGTGGCCTACCCGGACCTTGATTGGCAGTTGAGGGCCCAACAGCAGCGAAAAGGGGGTGAGTCCTGGCAAGAGTCATACCTTTCATATCGACAACTTTGAGTGTTACAGACATTTCACCAACCATAGTGGTAGTGGCCCATGTGGCCCATGAGTCATTGTTAGTGTAAGTGTAGTAGTAGGTGCATGCTGCTGTGCTGTGGCTATTGTCTTTCTGACCTGGAAGACAGCAGAGTCCTGTCCACATCCAATTCTCTCTGTTTAAGCAGACTCCTGGCTGAGTGAAGTGAGTAATCATCTCATGTTCTCAGTAAATCTGGGTGACAATTGTACCACACAGGCACTGGTCTTGCTTATGTGAGGAGCGATGTACCCTCACTACTGTCTCTCATTTGATGGTGGCCCTATTGCATGTGACATGACAAAGAATTCACAGTACATGCAGTCACTGTACAACTGTTCCCATTGGTAAGTACTGGTTATACAGTGAAATAAGAGTGCAAACATCATTGGTGCCATCGGCATTAGTGCCTACATGTTGGCCAGTGTGCATTTGCTAGTTGATGTTTCATCTGCAATAGTGTTTCTATACACTCATTCACTGACTGGTAACATACATGAGGGAGTGAGATGTAGAACTGTGGGTATGATATGTGGATGTCTAGACTGATCCTTACAAGGCAATCTGAGTATGCAATACCAAAGAGTGGTGTGATATGCCTGCCCATTGGGGCTCTAGTGATCCCACATCTTCATGCCATAGATGTTCAGGGACACCCTAAACCTTCAAAGGTTTATTGGCTTGTGGATATAGACATCTATACTGGTGTCATCACCTGTACCAAGCAGGAGTGGGGGTGTTCATCTGGCTATTTGGAGTGTTGTGCTATGTGAATTCAGAGTATCTATCTCCCAAATGTTAGGACTTCAATGTTTTCAGGGAGCTTTAGGCGCTAAATGTGTCCAGCTTTCATTTGACTTTTCAGGTAGTGGTCATATGATGTAATTTGGAGTCCAAAGTGTCATCAGTGTGCAATGAGAATTTGCATGTGTCATGATGTCTGCCACAACAGTAACTGATGGTACATTGGTGTTCAACTTGACCTTCATGACATCATGATGTGTTACGAGTAATAGTTATATATGTTTGACTCTGGGCCTTGTGTGAGCATTGTGTAAATCTCACACTATCCTACTAAGTTACATCTTTTTACATTGGTATGCAACAAGTGCCAAAGTATGCAAAGTGATCAACTGTCCTAGTATTGATATAAGGATGGAGTGTAGACAATTCCATCAATGCATTTGAGCCTGTCTGGGGTGAGTGGACCCAACTGTTTGAAGGTAATATAGCATGCATGAATGTGCTCATGCTAAATGTGAAGCCTATGGAGTGAACCATGAAGCTGATGTGATATGTGGACTTCTTCAATGTTTTCTGTGGATTTGTGATGGTCAGGTGTGGAAACGCAGTTGCAATAAACCCATGTTATAAGTCATTTCAGATACATCCAGGGCAAGTGGAGGAGAAGGGGCCAATGTCGGTGGGGACACTGCTGGTCACAATGGTTCTAGACGTGAGATGTCAGACACGGAGGGACCCAGTGACCAGGAAGGTGTAAGGAGTGCCCCAGAGGACAGCATCTCATGCTCATCATCATCTGAGTCATCCTCCAGTGAACACTCCAGAGTGGTGGTGGACCCAACTGGATTAGTTACACCTTCATCTTTGTACGCCACCCCCAGCTCCATTGCCACCCTCCCTGTTGTCCCCCCACAAGTTGGCCGTTCCTACTCCCTTGATAGGGGAGCAGTCTCCTTTGCTCCAGACACCTCAGTCCCTGCCCCTGTTAGCCTCACTGCCCTGAGTGAGGAGGCTATTGGCCTCCTGAGGAACATCTCTGTGGGTCAGACTCCAGTCCTGAATGCCATACAGGAGCAAGGCGTAAGCTGACGCGGATGGTTGCCTATCTAGAATGCATTCACACTGCCATGTCTTCCCTACAGACATATTTTCAGGCTCTGGCCTCCTCCATCATGGCAGCTCTCCACCCATCCCAACCTTCCACCCCCTCCTACCCCTACCCCTTCCACATCCAAATTCCCTATTCCCATTCGTATCCCAAGCACATGCACAGCTAAGCATGCACACACTTCATCAGATACAAGCGTCACACCCAAACACAAGACATCCAACAAATTCAAACATACATGCACACAGCAGACACTGACCTCCCTCACTACCCCACCACCTCCAACATTCCCCCAGGCACCACAGCAACACATACAGAGCCCTCCACCATACACACCCATACTCGCAGATACCACACTCAAACACACAGACCCCTCCACAACAGCCAAGTTAAGTATCAATGGGGTAACCCGAAATGCTACCGGACCCGGGTAAAACTGCAGTACAGTAGAAAATTGGTCACAGTAGCGACAATTTCAAAGAAAAGAAAGGTAAAAGCATTCACGGCATCACATTAACGTGTCTGCACTAGATGCAATTTATTATCAAAACATCAATTGATTATTGAAGACATCATAATCGTTTATACACTTGAGAGAATGGTGCTCAGAATAAGGGGAGAGAATACAGTGCTCAGGAGAAAAAGTGCGTTTGTGAGGGTGGAGAGGTAAGGTGCCATATATACATTATATTTACATGATGAAACCTGTCCAGCCTATAACAGGCAAACTACTACACAAGAATACATAGCATTCTACGGACGCTGATAACAAATCTCAGTCGTCAAAGCTTGTTTCAAAAAGGAGCAAAAGTCAACGTTTCGACCCCTTCGAGTAATCAAGGTTGTTAAGTCCTTAGTGTGGGGTCTTCATTAGGACAGAGAAGGGGAGCACCTAGAAGTAATTGAATACTCCGTATTAGTAATGTGATGACTCATGGCCGGATGTTAATGCAAAATGGAACAGAGCGTTATTTACCAGATCAGAAAACAGCGGGGAGAATCAGGCTGGAAAATGCGGTTGATGGGCTCTTTGAAGCTCCTAAGGCGATGAGAACAAACATTAGACAATAAAAGGGGCTAGATCTACCATGCCCCCGCCTATAGAACTGAATAGGACTTACTACAGAAAGTAGATAGAGGCGTGCTCAGTCTCCATAACACGACCGTCCTGTTCGCAGACGGCGGTGGGTCCAAGAATCACCCAGATAGATGGGACAAATATTAAGTGGTATACTGAAACAGTAAAAAGGAATTGTGAAAAATGATGTGTAAAAGGCTGGACACAGTGCAAACATGTCACATCTTTAATGGTTAAAAAGTGGTTTGCCTGGTTAAAACGAATTAGTGAGCCCAGGGTGTCCATTTACCGCAGATGAGTATATATCTAAGTTATTACTGCCATCTATATCCAATCCATGCACTAGGAAAAGATAACATCTATGATTCGACACAAAGCGGGAGCGTGTGTCAATATCCAGTGCAGGTACTAAAACTTCAACATTGGGCGGCACCACACAGGTACATGAAACGGGATAGATTTCCCTGCGCAGATTAATAGCGTTAGGTGTCATCAATAACTAAACCGGGAGTGCCAATATACCCACGTGAAAAGAAAGTAACTTGCAGCTAAGCTCCAACCGCAGTTGGCGCTTACCTTCCTAGAATGAATCCTCTACTTTACAGGGTAAATCTAAAAGCAAAAAGGGAACACAAAAACCATTGTCGGACTTGAAATCATCGTAGCCTGTAGCAATAATGATCAAGTTAAACACCCAGCATTCCCACAGACACCATACCAACAGTCACAGACCTCTCCACAACACCCAGAATTCTCACAGACATTGCACCCCCGGCCACAGACCCCGCCACAACACCTAGCACATCCACAACACTCCCAACAAAAAAAGTAAATGCTCACAGTCACTGACACAACAGACACCAACACAACAAACAGCAGACACACCTCACACTTCCACTCCCTCTCCCTCCCAAACCGAACTCCATCCTGAACATCCTACCAATTTTCCCTGTGAATCTGTCATGTTTGCCCTTGCCCTTAGCCCTCTCAAACCTGACATCCTTCCCAAAGTCCCAAAAGCCTCTTCCACTCCCAAACCCACCCCTTCCACTTCCCACTTCACCCCTGAAAAACAGCCTCCCCACCCCCTGAACGAAGTCCAAAAAAGAAAAAAAAAACTCCTAAAAACAAACCCATCCCTTCCACTTCCCACTGCACCCCTGAAAAAAGCCTCCCTATCCCCCTGAATCCAGCCCAAAAAATAAGAAAAAAAATACAAAAAAACCTCCTAAAAGTAAACCCAGCCCAAACCCCACCAAACCCAAGAAGCCCCCTCCTAAGGACAAACCTACCCCTCCGTAAACCTATGCCCCCGCTTCCCAAGTACCATCTTTGAGGTACCTGCTATGCTCAATTGATGCCCCTTTGTGAGGAGGTTCCCTGGCAGTGTCAGTAAGGGCAAGTTTGGTGGCACAGCCTTGTGCTGTGGCATGAATGACAAAATGGACTGCCCATTGGCCTTTGATTTTCATCCATGCACTGAAACTTTTCCTAGTTTTGAAGGCATTGGTCCTGCCATTAACTATTTGATTTTATTGTATAGTTAGTGATGGGTGAGTACAGTTGTGTTTGTTTCATCCCTGACTTCAGATCCAGTTGAAGTGGTTAGTATGATGTGATCTTGGAGCCAGTGCTGGAGTTACACAGGACAAGGGGAAATGTTGGATGGATGTCTATGTGGGATGACATCCAAATGGGGCAGACATTGCATTGGGTGACATGTTTTAGAGTAAGTATTTCAGCTTTGTCTGGCCACTGTCAACGTCATTTAGGTTGCACCTCTCCCTATGATGTAGGTTGGATATATGTTTTATGTGTTGAAATTAGATATTTGTGTATCCACATATGGAGGGTATCAACTTATCATACCTTTGTGGAGTTCTGCATGGACATGTGTTAGTGCTGCATTTGCTTTCATAAGTTGCACTTACCAATAACCTACACATGCATGGCACTTGGTTATGCTATTGTTTGTCCCTGAAATACTTCAGTTCCCAGGTCTAATGCACATGGTGTCTGTCAGACATGTGAAAAAATGTACAATGCCCCAGGGTCCCAGACTTTCAGGGTTCCCCCCACAGCTATCCTGTAGAGAGGGTCTCCATTGTGCCTTTAGAATGCTTCCCATTGACTGATATTGCCTTTTCATGTGGGTGATGGTTGAGAGACCAATACAGAGTTGTAGTAGAGAACGTGTGTTTTACTTTAATGACACATCCATACAGATGTTTCTTTGATATCAAAACAGAACCTGGGATGTGTACAATGTGTGTTTGCCACATTCATTATAGCATCTTGGTCAGCGTTTCAGTGAGAGGGCCTCATGGTAGTTGTAGTCACTTCAATGTCACCTTACCAACACTTGAGAAATGGTAATCTGCATGATGGGTGAAGATAAGTAGTAAAATGGGAGAGAGAAGTGAGAAGGGGCTAAAGGAGTCTAGCATATTTGTTAGAGTTGGAGTGAGAGGGCCTCATGGTAGTTGTAGTCATTCCAATCTCACTTTAGCAACACTTGAGTAATGGTAAGCTGCATGACTAGTAAAGATCAGTAGTGACATGGTAGACAAATGAGAAGGGGAAAAAGGAGTCTAGCATCTTGGTGAGCGTTGGAGTGAGAGGGCCTCATGGTAGTTGTAGTTACTTCAATGTCACTTTACCAACACTTGAGACATGGTAAGCTACATGATGTGTGAAGACCAGAAGTAACATTGTAGACAAGTAAGAAGGGGCAAAAGGAGCGGTATTCAGACAAAATATTGAGTTTAAAATATTAATGTACAAGAATATCGGGTCTAAAAAATCGTGACATCAAAATATCAATGTCAAGAATATTGATGCCAAGAATATCGATTTGAAGGTAAGTAATATCGATTTTTAAAATATCGAAGTCATTAATATTGTTTGCAAAAATATAGTTGTTTAAAATATCATTTTATAAATTATGTATTTTAGTATGTATTTTAAATGTATATGATGTAATTTTTGTATAATTATTGTTTATGTTTTTTAGATATATTTGTTAAGTTTTTAGTAGTTATTATATTTAATTTAATTACATTTTGGGGCTGATTATGATGTTGGTCGGAAAAGCTCTGAACGGCATTCGGATTTTCCTAACCCGTGTCAGAACCTATGTTTCCGACTGACTCAGAAACATTTCTGGCCGACTGATTAAGATGGAAAGGTAACCGTTCGGCCTTTCTGACTCGGTTCCGACCAGCATTTGGTCAGAGCCGAATCATACAAGTGTATGGACTACGTTTACGATGTGGGATATGGACAGGCTTTCCGAATCTGTCCGTACAACATGAAATGGCTGTTGGAAACTGACTTTGGGGGCCCGTAGCAGGCCCCCTTTCACCCGGAAGCCTCCGGTTGGGGGCCGTGGGGCTACCCATGGGACCCCTCTTTCCAACCATGAACATTGTGGCAGGCACCATGGGGTGCCCGCCACAGGGTGGAAGGTTTTCCACAACCACCCCTTTTTTCAATGGGAGCCTGTGTTGCCGGTCTGAACACAGGCTCCCATTGAAGTCAATGGGAGTCCGACCGAATGGTATTCGGAAACATCGTAATCAGTCGGTCGGACTCCCCGAACCCGAGTCAATCAGAATTCTTTCCAAATGACATCAAAATGAGGCCCTTGGTGTTGTTTAGTTCCATAGCGGGTTGTGGGTTTTATAGTGGTATAGGATAGGAAGTATTTTAAATATAATAATTATGATTTTTTTTGTTGAAATATTTATTTTATTGATATTTAAATATTTTAATTGTGTTATTAAATTTTTAAGTACATTTTATGTGCAGTTTGTGGGGTTATAGGGGTAAAAAGTGGGTAGTAATTTATTTTAAATTAAGTGATAATTTTTTGCAAATTATTATTAATTAGTTAATTACTTATTGGAGTGGGAACAGTAAATTGTATTCCTCCGCAATCCAACACTTTCCCTACTGTTGTACTTGCTGGAGTGAGAATAGTAAATTTTACTCCACCGCAATCCAACACTTTACCTATTGTTGTACTGAGTGGAGTGGAAATAGTACATTTTACCCCTCCGCTGTCCAACACTTTCCCTACAGTTGTATTGACTTGAGTGGGGATAGTACATTTTTCCCCTCCGCAATTCAACACTTTCCCAATTGTTGCACATATTGGAGTGAGAACAATACATTTTACCCCTCCGCTATCCAACACTTTCCCTATTGTTGTACTGACTGGAGTGGGAATAGTAAATTTAACCCCTCCACAATCCAACACGTTCCCTACTGTTTTACTTGCTGGTGTGAGAGTAGTACATTTTAACCCTCTGCTATCCAATACTTTCTCTACTGTTGTATTGACTGGAGTAGGAATAGTAAATTTAACCACTCGGCAATCCAACACTTTCCCTACTGTTGTAGTTGCTGAAGTGGGAATAGTAAATTTGAACCCTCCGCTATCCAACACTTTCCCTACTGTTATACTGAGGGCCTGATTCTGATGCGGGTTGGAAAGCTTCCCGACCGAATCGGTTTGGAAATGGTTTCCGACCCACTCGGATCGGGAGAGTCCGACCGACGGAGTACGATGCATCCGGATGCTTCCAGATACGATTTGGTTGGACTCCCATTGACTTCAATGGGAGCATATGTTCCTAACCGCATCATAATTGGGCCCTGGGTCGGGAAGACACGTTCCCGATCTGATTTGGAAGGAGCAAATGCCATTAGGAGGCCTTCCTAACCGCATCAGAATCAGGCCATAGGTGGGAATGCTTTCCTAACCGCATCAGAATCAGGCCCTTAGTGTTGTGGGAATAGTAAATTTAACTCCTATGCAATCCAACTCTTTCCCAACTGTTGTTTTGATTGGAGTGGGAGTAGTAAATTTTACTCTTTTGTACTGGAACAGGTTTCCTTCTATTGTAGTGGCTCAAATGGTTATAGTAAATAAAAAATATCTGTAATTAAATATTTTTACTAAAATTGCATTTATTGGAGGGAGATTTGTAAATGTTAGCAAGTTTTTACATTTTTGCATTGTGTGAAGTGGGAATTGAATGTTTTTAAAAAATATGTATTATTATAGTTTGCGTAGTTTTAAATAAATTGTAGTGGGAATAGTACATGTATTTTATTTTTTATTTCTTATTGTTATAATTTATATTATTGTGTTTTTGTTTATTTAAAATTATAATATTTGTAATTATTGATGTTTTTCATGTGTGAAATAATGTTTTCAAATGTTTGAGAATGTTCAGCTGTTTAGTTTTTTAATTTAATTAGAATGGTTTGTTTAAAAAAAATATATGTTATTATTATATGTAAATATATTTTCTTTTTATTATATTACATTAACAATTTTGAAATTAAAATATCAATTAAAATGAATAGTTAAAAAAAAAATGTAAACAGCTATATGTAAATAAATATATATATTAATTATTATATATGTGTGTTCAACATTTTTAAAAATTCCTCAAAGGGGCTCTACAGGGCTCCCCTGTGCCTCAGACATAAGTCGATGCACACAGTGGGGTATAACATGTGCCCCCCTGTGTGCATGCACATAGATTCCTGCACAGCATGGTCTTTTGAGTCCATGCCATGCAGGAACCTTGTGAGGCTTTCCCATTGCGGTGCCTTTTTAAAAGGCACTGCCACCTTTTAAAGGGCACCACAATGAGAACCGCCATGCTGCCCACTGACCAGTCTACAAATAAGGGCCTCATTACGATGTTGGGCGGAGTTTCCTCCACCTGACATCGTCTCGATCAAGGGACCGATTGACACCAGTTCGGCGGTCCTGACCGACTAATAAGGATGTGACCGAACACTGTTCTGTTGCATTTCTATACTTTACAATGGGAGCATGTATTCTGGCTGGAATGCATGCTCCCATTGTAAAATAGGAGGTGCAGTTCATCCCTGCACCTTGAGGTGCCTGCCACGGGATGCAGAGATCAACAGGGGGGCACCATAGGTGCTGCCTCAGCCTCTAAGCAGAGGCAGTGCACCCAAGGGGGCCCTGCTGGGGGCCCTCAAAGTTGAGTTTTAACAGCGTTTCTGTGTCGGAAAGACCAGCACGGAAAGGCTGTCGAAACACAACATCGTAATCCCAGGGGTGCAAAGAGACGCCCCTGAGATTACTGGATGCACTCCGACTGGTGGACGGGCTCTCCGAGCCCATTGGAAGCCAGTCGGAATGACCGTTCGGATTCCTTTCTGACCACCTCTATTGTAATGAAGCGGTCAGAAAGGAGTCTGACCGGCATATTACAATGTGGTTGGAAAGGCTCCAACCGATGGTCAGAGCTGTTTATGACCACATCGTAATAGTGCCCTAAATCGTAATCTTACGTGCAGGCAGCGCGAGCTTTGGCAGACAGGTAGCGTGGCAGTTTGCACCGCTGTGCCACTGCTCCACCAAATTCTCATAATTTGACCCTTAAGGCCCGATTTGGATGTCGTTAGGAAGGCCTTCCCAGAGCCTTCCTTAGCCAGACCATCCAACTGACTCATATTTGGAGCCGGTTCCTACAAACGACGAAGTATGATGCCCAAAATCCTTTACTCACCGAACGACTCGGTCACTCCGATTCCGTCTTCATTTTACAAACGAGAACTCTCCAGAAGGCATATTCCCAGTCTGATTCCGAACGCCCAAGTATGATGCGTACTTCCAATGCGCCGAATCCGTCGCCACAACCAACATGTCAGAGCATCCGGAAGGGGAGTATTTCAGCTCCGATTTGCACCACAACACGATTCCTGCGAACGAGACCGTGCAGCCATGTATCCTTTCGTGCATGTCATCTCTATACTCTACATCTACGGGCAATACTACAAACCCCAACTGCCACAGAAGGTAAGTCTGACACCTATCCTCACACAAAAATGCCACCACACCGCGAAAGGCACAATAAGATCAAGCAGGGGCGAAACTACAGTTACACATGGGGTGGGGGGGATACTTGCAGCAATGTAGAGGCAAGGAGGTACTGGGGGGGCAATACTCCCAGCAATCTCCAGTCAAAATTGGGAGGTGGAGGCCTAACACTCCCAGCCATGCAGAGTTAAATCTGGGGTTGGGGGCGAATACCCCCAGCAATGTATAGGAAATATGTGGGTTGTGGGGCAAATAGACACAGCTATGTTGAGCCAATCTGGGGTTTGTGGGCAAATACCCCCAGCAATGTATAGGCAATATGTGGGTTGTGGGGCAAATAGCCACAGCTATGTTGAGCCAAACTGGGGTTTGGGGGAAAATACCTCCTAAAAGTAGATGCAGATATGGGATCTGGGGGGCATATACTCCCACTAATGTTGATGCAAATCTGGGGTTTGGGGCGCAAATACCCCCTTAAAAGTAGATGCAAATCTGGGATTTGGGGGGCAAATACCCACATGAAATTAGATGCAAATCTGGGGTTTGGGGGGCAACCGTAACGCTAAACGGGACCGACCGCCAGAGGTGCGGCGGTCCCGCTGTGCCCATTAGGATGTGACCGCCACCCTGGCGGTTGCATCCCACATATTTAACATTGTGGTGGGCGGTGCTGTAAGCAGCACCCGCCACAATGTTAAATATGCATGTTGTGCAGTGGCATGCACAACAGGACAGGCACCGTGCGGTGCCTGCCACCTTGTGATGGTACCCCCCAAGGGCAGTCCCCCACCCCCCGGGGGCCCGCGGGCCCCCAAAGCAATCTCTGCCGGCCTTTCCATGGCGGCATCGCCGCCATGGAAAGGCCTTTCTGATTGCCCATGATAACATGGATGGCGGTGCCTGCAAGGCACCGCCACCATATTGTCTCCCTTTTCCGCCCGGTCGGCAATCCGACCGGTGGAAAAGCGGCGGATGGACTTTCCGTCTGCCACTGTACCCCCCGCCATGCTAATGTGGCGGGGGGTAAATGGCAGGCGGGGAGTTATCGCGGGCGGATCATAATGACCCCCAAAGTTTTTGGGGTTTTTTATGACCCGTTAGCGGTTTGATGTGAAACTGTCTATGACTATGACTACTGACTACACTAGCTTAGTTTGTTTAGGCATTGCAAGGATCCATATCACAGTTTAACCGCACTCAGCTCTCAGTTCTCAGTTTTTAGTCGTTGACGTTTATACGTTTATTCATTAAGCCATAGATTGGACTCATGCATTCAATACACTATATTCTGGTTTCCATGGAAGGGGAGCTCTCTTCTCCTGTCACCACGCCAGTTCAATACCTTCTGGGTTGGGAGGGAGGGTTGGGGATGTGGGTGGGCAGGGCTGGGGTTTTGGATCTTGTTTTCTTTTTTCATGCACTGTTTTTATTTTTCTTTGCTTGTTGTTACTTTTTTGCAGAGTATAATTATTGTTTTCTTTACTCAAATGCCAGGTTTTGCAGTGATAACTTTGTGTATACAGGTGGCACCTCATTCAATGATATGCGCTTTATACGCAAAATGTACACATTACCAATCAATTTAATGCCAGTGCTTCCACTAACCTTTTCGCAGTTACAAAAAGGTGATACTACCTTTTCATATATAGAGAGGGTACCGCACAAAACTATTTCCATAATCAGAGAACCGCTTATTGTGAAAATAACGCTATGATGATGTCTCAGGCTTCCCCCAGTGCTATTGCACATAACAGCTTCAAGATTGTCTCACTAAATGTTAAGGGTATAAACCACCCTATCAAAAGAAGGAAGATCCTTGACTATCTTCAGAAGCAGAGGGGTGACGTCTTCCTCTTACAGGGAAGAAGATTGATTCAAAACAATTTAACTCACTTAGAAATAGGTTTTACAGTGATGTTGCTGGTTCTGATGCATTAGGTAAAAAGAATGGTGTCCTGACTTTAATAGCCAAAAAAGCAAACATAGACCTGGTAGCAAGTGCATCCGATACACAGGGGAGGTGGATCACAACGAAATTAGTAAAAGATAGTACGGAATTCAACATCACTAATATTTATGCCCCCAATAGGGATGACTCGAACTTCTGGGAAAGCCTTAGTAAGCAAATTGAAACAATCCCAGATACTGCTATGCACATATCCCCTTTTGTATCGCTTTGTTCGCCCTAAGTTGGCGGGGGTATGCCCAGACGTGGGTCCCTTGCTCACTTTGCCACTGGATTCAAGCAAGCCTGGCTGATGACGGCTGGAATGCCAGAAACCGGTCCTAGGATGCTTGTTTCCGGTCCAGGGAAGACATGGCTTGGCAGTTCGGGCTGGACTGTTCCCATGAGGCACAGGGTCATACTGATTTGCATATGGCCATGTCTGAACTGGGGTGGTGGAGTGAGCTAAAGAATGATGATGGATTAAACCCAGATCAGTTGACTGGGGGTGAGTGTTTGATTGGCTCAAACGTTCCGTCCATCATCCCCTTTTGTATCGCTATGCACATATTAGCAGGCGACTTTAACCTGCCCATGGACCCAGGTTTGGATAGGGACTCACGCTGTCCTTTTCGTACCAACAACTCTCACAAAGCCCTTATCAATCTTTGCACACGTTTCAACTTGACAGACACTTGGAGGCTACAAAATCCCACAGGGAGGGAGTACGCCCTTCTACTCATCTCCACATAATTCTTATTCACGCATTGATTACCTACTTCTTTCCGGTAACGCCATAGCCAGAATCGAACAAACCTCCATTGAACCAAGGGTGATCTCAGACCACTCTTGTATTAGCTTGTCTATAACTGACCCGAAGTCTTTTAAAAAACAATCTCTTTGGAGACTCAATAATGAAGTCTTAGAAACAGAATTAAATAGACAAAACATTGAAAGGGCAATCCAAAATTACCTTGCGGTAAATAAAATTGGAGACACATCGGACCTCACAAGATGGGAGGCATTAAAAAGCACCATCAGAGGTGAGATCATTAAAATTAGAACTGCCATGAATGAGGACACCAACAGCAGTCTTCAGAAACTAGAATGAGAAATTGCTATGCTGGAAGAAAAACATATTATATCCAGAAATAACTCTGTTTTGAGTGAAATAGTGAAAAAGAAATACGAGTATAATAAAATAGTAAGCGACAAAGCAGGGATATGGATAAAAAAACAAAAAGCATTACGCTATGTGAATCCAACAAGGCAGGGAAGAGCTTAGCATCCTATTTAAAGTTCAAACTACAGAAGAATACGATTAAGAATTTAGTGGACCAAAAGGGAATAGCTCACTCTGACCCTGATAAGATAGCAGAAATTTTTAAGATCTTCTACAGCACCTTGTATAGCAAGAACCAGGATCTGGATGCCACAAAAACCCAAGACTATCTAAACAAATGCACCCTACCTGCCCTCTCAGAACAGGAAAAAATGAAATTAACAACCCAATAACCGCAGCCGAAATTGAAAACTCGATAAAGGCCCTTAAAGTTGGGAAGGCGCCGGGCCCTGATGGGTTTAATGCTAAATTTTACAAGTGATTTTCTTCTGCGCTGATTCCCCCACTCCTAAACATGTTCAGTGAGTTCAGCGACTCTGGTCAGATTAATGGAACACCGGCAGAGGCTATTATAGCAGTGATTCCCAACGAAGGGAAAGACCCAACACTCCCTCAAAACTATAGGCCATTATCACTAATTAATATAGACTGTAAAATGTATGCAATGATCCTTGCTAAACGCCTCCCAAACCCATTCACCCCTCACAAGTTGGTTTTTAAAAAAAATAGACTCTCTAGTGATAATACTCGTATTCTATCTCACGTTCTTGAGAAAGCCAAACTTACCGATTCCCCAACAGTGGCAATCACTTTAGATGCCGAAAAGGCTTTCGACAAAGTTGATTGGGCCTACCTGAAAGCAACACTCGATAAATTTAATCTGGGTGAGAATTTTACACGTATGGTAATGGCACTATATTTTAACCCTTCCTCCAGGGTTAGAGCAGGAGGATGCCTCTCATCTTCCTTTAAACTAGAACAAGGAACAAGGCAAGGTTGTCCTCTCTTCCCATCTCTATTCCTTCTAGCAATTGAACCTTTCTTTATCAACTTAGGAACAACAACCAGATCACAGGTATACGCTTTAACAACTGCACGGTCAAAATAACAGCTTACGCAGACGACGTGTTAGTTGTTTCCGAGAATGCGGAAGCTGCTATTCCTGCACTTATGTCCTCAATAGAAGAATTTTCTGGGGTATCTGGTTATAAGTTGAATAAGGACAAGACTGAGGTAAAACTACTGAACAACCTTGGAGGAAAGGAAATCATTGGTAACTTGGGTCTTTTGTGGCAACCTAATATCTTCAAATACCTAGGCTTAGACTTCACGAGAGATCTGATCACCACCCTACAGACCAATTAAAATGCTCTCATCAAGAAAATCTCTTCATTGTTAGATGGTTGGTCACCTAAATTTTTATCCTGGTGGGGAAGGGCTGACACATTAAAAATGATGATTACTTCACTTGTTAACTATCTAGCCAGTATGCTACCAATGACTCTCTCAAATGACTTCCTGAGTAGGATCTATAAGCTTTTTAATTTGTTCCTCTGGCAAGGTAAGAGACCCAGAATATCCATGAAAACCAAACCGCTTATCTTTGTAAACAAGGATCTAACTGGCTACTTCCCCAAGCTGACTACATCCCAGTCTGGTTGGACATAGAAAGATCAATCATTAAAGATATGCCTTTGCCTGCTCTCCTCACTATGGATATATCCTCCATCCCCCATTCTAAATATATCCTGCTAAATACTAAAAGGGCCCTGTTACGTCTGGATCATATGTCTGCAGTAAAAATTAACAAATCCAACTTGACCTCTCCCTGGCGCAACCCGAGCCTGAGGATTGATGGAGAGATGCTCCTTTGGGAACAGTGGTCTAAAAATGGCATAAATCTAGTCAAAGACCTCTTTACAGAGACTCTCCCTCTGCCTTTCTCCGAGCTTCAGAATCGACACGAGCTAAACTCGATAGATTTTTATAAATTCTTAAAACTAAAGTCAGTCCTCATGCTACGCTCTATCAAACCTTCCGATCCTTCGATCCTCTCAAGGATGCTTCAGCTACTAAAGTCAGGACACGCTGTGAGAAGTTGGCCTGGTATATGCTGTTCACTAATTAAAGTGGACACCTTGCACCAGGGCAAATCGACTCTTATGGTAGATAGGTTTAAGACAACCTTTTAAAGAAAGCTATCCTAGTGGTAGCTGTGGAGAGCAGCCTTCAGGCTAAGTCTCGGAGGAATGTAAAGCAGCTTGTTTTACCATATAATCTCTTGAATCACCAAATGAAAAGACACCACACAGGTATATATATCAAATATATATGTATTTATTTCTAAATAACTCTCTACTAATCTCTTTATGAGATTAGAAGACAAACATATGCACAAATCAACGTTTCACAATAAGTTAAGCACAAAATATGGCTGGGGCCCTAGGGGCGTACCAGACCATATACTAAGTAAGAGACTTAGAAACAACGACTTGCAAGGAGACAAGGCCTAAGGCCTTCAGAAGTGCTGGGGCCTCACGAAACCACCCAAGGCAGGTAAGTAAAGGACCCACGGGGGACGCGTGCAGTGTGGATACACAGGCGCGAATCGCCGTTAACTTCAATGGGGCAAGTCGCGGTTGGAAATAAAGAGTTTTAGGATACTTCGGGAGAACCTACAAGCAAGTCACTTACAGGGTAAGTAGTTCTAGGGCCCACACCCACAGGAGCACCGTAGTGCTGGAGTTACCTCACCCAGGGAAGCCGGGTGCACAGGTGTCCTTTGGTGTCGGGTCGCGGCGTCGTTTTCAATGGCGAACAAAGAAGACTTGCTGCTTGCGGGAGCTGAAGAAGTGTCCGGTGGAATCCAAGCCTGGATTCTGAAGAAGGATGACCTGAAAGCAGAGGGGACAGTGTTCAAAGTCACTTGGCAGTGACCCGGGGCAAGGAAGATGGATGCCCACCGTCGTCGGTCGCTTCAGGTCGGTTGCAGGTGCCTTGACTCTTCAGCCACGTGGTCCAGGAGGCGTCGACGACGACCAGGAGCTGGATTCGGTGTGTCCCTCGACGTCTGCAGCTGACTGCGGTGTCGGCAACTCGATCGGAGCCAACAAGCCTTGGCAGCCGCAAGTCTCGGGGAGATGAAGAAAAGTCGATGGCGCAGACCAGCAAGGTCTGTGGGACTCACCCAGCGAGGGTAAGTCAGGGCAGGCCTGGAGCAACCAGGGGAGCCCTTTGGTTTCTTTAGGAAGTCTTCTGGGGACCCACAAGCCAGCGGGCAAGGGATCGCGAAGACACCTCGGGCGGAATCACTCAACAGGGGCCCACGGTCACTCGGGACGGTGTAGGCCTCTGATCTTCGGAGGGATTCTTGCTGGAGGTCGGGACCACACGTGGTCCAAAGCACAAGTTCGTAGAACGTTGTGAAGGGGTTGCACTCGACAATAGTGCACGGTACCCAGGGGTCGCGGTTCCTCGTTACTCGGGGGTCCACTTGCCTCAGCTTCGCTGGGGACTCACGATGGCCTGGGAGAGGTCAGGAAATCCACTTCTTGGGCTGCAGGGACTTCGGACTCCGGCGGGAGCGGCGTAGTTTGCGACCGTCGTTGTCGTTTTTGGTGCCTGCCAAGCAGGGGAGTCACTCCTTGACTCCAAGGGAGATTCTTCTGTCTTCCAAAGGTAGTGGAACGTCGAAGGGCCAGGATTCTTCTGTAGAGCGTCGTCCAGGGGTTATCTGCTTTGCAATGGCAAGCTTCCCCCTCTTATACTAAAAAGAGGGGATGGACTAGCTCTATGACCCCACCTATGGGAGGGTCAAGGGAGGGGGTGGCTACACCCACTTCCCTTTGTCCAGTTTCGCGCCAGAGCAGGGGCAGGTAGTCCCTGAGCTGGTTTGAACTGGCATATGCACAGAGGAGCCTTCTGCTCCCCCAGTGCAGGACTTCAAAGCACTCTAAGAGTGCACCCACCCAGCCCCAATACACTAAACCCTGTCTGGAAGGTGGTTACACCTCCCTGTGACAGGATGCCTATTGTTGGGCTTCCTCCACTGTGAGTTTCGGTCATCAGCAGGAGGGCAGCCCAGTGTCTGTGACTGGTGGCATCCATTTTGTGATGCCAGGGCTCTTTAGGATTCTACCGCGTTTCCACAGCAGGTACATGTCTTATCCCTCTAGAAGGGTGGAATGCTACCCCCGCCGCCAAGATTGGCGGGGGGTAGTATTCCAAGATGTTTGACACCAAACACGACATGTTTTGATGCAGCCATTCCAAAGTTAGCATTTACCGCGAGGATATAATGCACTTAAATAGTATATGGTTTAACCGCATCCACAAACAGCACCAGAGAATAGACTCTGAGAGCTGCAGAGGGGCCCTGCTCAGGCAGAGGCACCCCCTCACATAGAAGCCAAGCACCCTGCCCTCAGGATTGATAGGGCCTGCCTTAGGGGTGACTGATAGGTTTATATGTGTGTGCAGGAGAGATATAGGAAACCTATATCTTAGTGAGGGGTGCTAGCACCACCTCACCCAGGCTGCAGTAGCAGGCCTGTGGTGTCAGATTTAGACTGCTTCCCAGGGGTGGCATAACACATGCTGCAGCCCCTGGTAGGCCTGTGAAGTACCTATGCCCTTGGCACCTAAGGTACCATATACTAGGGACTCATAAGGCACCACAGTATCCAATCACTAGTGCACCTAGAGTGCACTCCATGTCGTTTAGAGAGAGCAGATAGACTGGAGCCCTGAATAGCAGGGTCCCAGTCCAACTAAGTCATAAACCAGCAAAACACCATAAAAAAAGTGGGGGCAACCATATAGTCAGATTCCACCTTCCTACATAACCCCCCCAAACGAAAGGAGATAAGGCTAACCTTGACCAGTTGAGCCTATATTGACTAAGTGGCCATATAAGGAAGCACCTGCACTAGCATGGTTGCCCCCTATGTTATGGTCCACTAAGCAATCCCTCGCCCTAAGGGTAAGAGAGGGTCTCCACCATGGGGAATCACTACCTCTGGTGTGCTTAGGTAAAGTACAAGGCCGGTGAGGTGTCTGAGTAGGGAAGTGAGGCCCTAGGAATGTTGGCCTCAGCTTCCTCAGATCACTGGTCACCATGTATGCCTGTCTTTCCATGACTGAGTTGCACTTTGCTCTAAGGGTCAACCTTTGGCTGCCTACAGCTGGGGGTTGGGTCCCTTTGGATGGAACACTGGAGGGACATGGCAGGTTTGGAACCTTCTGGTCCCAGGTTTGCCCTTGCCTACCAGAGTCCTTCTGGGGGAGGTCCCTACATAAAGGTATGGGGGATCCCTCAGTGTGTAGAGGAATTTTCACCTGGCTAGGGCTACTAGAATGGGTGCCCCTAATCTGCTGATGGGGGCTTCCTCTGGACAGGGGGCCCGGGGGGTCCACTGACCTCCCTGACCTCTGCAGCCCTGGGCTGACTGAGGCAGGGTAGAGAGGGGCAGGTTACCTGCTCCAGACTGGGTACCACCTTGGAAGGGTCCTCTGCCATCAGGGGTGTGGCCAGGCCAGGCCTGACTACCTCTGTGGCAGTTCCTTCACTAGGGGTAGGGTCAGTTCCCTGAGGAGGCTGACCCTTACCTACTGTCTGGGGGAAGAAGACTTTTCTTCAACCCTTGTGCTCTCTTTTGGGGGAGAGTGGGCCATTCTTTCAGGCTCCATCTCTCCAAATTCTTGGGCTGGGGCTGTGGCCATCACAGCCCCACTAACCTTTGCAGGGACGCCCAACATCCTAAGATGGGTTTGGTGTTCAACTTCAGCCCAGGCTGAAATTTCCAAATCATTGCCCATCAGGCAATCTACAGGTAGGGTTGGGGACACTGCCACTCTTTTGGGCCTGTGACCCCCTCCCAGCTGAGATTGACTATGGCCATGGGGTGATCTGTTCTGACACCATCAATGTTGGTCACCTGGTATTTAAACTCAGGTAAAAGCTGGTGAGGGGGACTAGTTTCCCTGCCACCATGGTGACACTAGCCCCTGTGTCCCTAAATGCCACAGCTTTCTGACCATTAATTATTGGCTCCAGTCTGTACCTGCCCAATGCTATGGGACCCATGGTAAAGGTGGCATATCCTACACCACCATCAGAATCTGAGGAGTCTGTTGAGGGGGTCCTGTCTAAACTAGGGCCCACCTCTGTTCCTCTTGCAAAAGCACCTAACTTTTTGGGTGCACTACTCCCAACTGGAGGATTACTACTGGTAGTACCAGGAGGGGTGGTAGTAGTTGTTGGAGGAACATTTCCTTTATTGCCATTCCTGGGACAACTGGGATCAGATTTCCAGTGCCCAGGCTTTTTACAGACATGGCAATAGGGTTTCTTTTCAGGAGAGGAAGGAGTTTGGGACCCACCCCCAGAAGAGGAATTTTGGGGCCCTGTAGTGGACTTATCCTTGGATTTATCCCCACCTTTCTCTTGGGACTTGGTAGAATCTTTCTTGTGGTCACCACCCTGATTCTTAGGCCTTACCCTGGTTCTGACCCATTTGTCTGCCTTCTTTCCCAATTCTTGGGGAGAGGTCAGATCAGAGTCCACCAGGTACTGGTGTAAAAGCTGGTTTTGACAATTATTAAGGATCTGTTCTCTCATCATTAGATTATAAAATCCTTTGAAATCAGTAACCCTACTGCCAACCAGCCAACCCTCCAGAGCCTTGGATGCACAATCTACAAAGTCAGTCCAGTCCTGAGTCTGTGCCTTCTGGGTATCTCTGAACTTCAACCTGTACTCTTCAGTGGTTAAGCCAAACCCATCTATCAGTGCACTCTTCAGGACTTCATAATCATCAGCATCCTCCTCTCTAACAGTGAGGAGCTTGTCTCTTCCTTTATCTGAAAAGGAGAGCCACAAGATTGCTGCCCACTGCTTTTGGGGGACCTGCTGTACTCTACAGGCCCTCTCCATAGCAGTTATCCATTTGTGGATATCATCCCCACTCTGGTAGGGAGGAACAACCTTGCTCAGGTTCCTATGGTCAGGGACATATTCTCTGCCTCTAGGGACACTGTTGCTGCCACCAGGGGGTTCTAAACCCTCCCTTCTGGAAGCTCTCTGGATCTCCAGGGCTTCTCTATCCAGTGCCAACTGCTTGGTTCTGAGGGCCACTTTGGCTTCCTCATACTGGAGCAGTTTGCACCTTCTCTCAGAGGAGGTCTCTCTTAAGTTAAAGTATGAGCTCCTCTCTTGGACAAATTCTCTGCCAGAGTGATAAGAGTGCTCAGATTCCCTGGAAGGGGATCTGTGCCTCTCATCCACTCTGCCAGTTCTCTTAGGGAGAACTCCTCTGTCCTGTTCAGGCTCCTTGAAGCCTGGCCCTTCAACCACAGAGTCTTGGTCATTCGGATTGTCCTCATCTGACCCAGATACTATGATTGACCCACCCACTGATTCAGACCCCTTAGCTCCTAGAGCCAATCTAAGGTCATCTGCTGTCAGCAGATCTATCAGGTGCAGGGTTGAGGGACTCTGTCCTATCCTCAGGTGTCTGTCAACACAAGTCTGTCTCAAGTCAGAGAAAGCCATGTCCTTATACTGAGGCTGAGTGGATCCACTGGGTCCACCCCTTAAGGACATTCTAGTGTTGTGCAGTGTTGTACTACCTACACTAGTTTGTGGCCTACTGATCCTAGCTTGAGCTGTGGAAAGGGTGTGCTATCCCTTGGCACACAGCTCTAAGTTCAGTAGAACTTATTGATACTAAGCTTGACTTTATATGTACCTTGAGTACCTATAATGGTTTTCAGTTAGTAATTCAAATAGAGATTTTCTGGTAAAACAATGGCAAGCTGGAATCCCACACGCTGCCCACCAATGTGAGAAGTTGGCCTGGTATATGCTGTTCACTAATTAAAGTGGACACCTTGCACCAGGGCAAATCGACTCTTATGGTAGATAGGTTTAAGACAACCTTTTAAAGAAAGCTATCCTAGTGGTAGCTGTGGAGAGCAGCCTTCAGGCTAAGTCTCGGAGGAATGTAAAGCAGCTTGTTTTACCATATAATCTCTTGAATCACCAAATGAAAAGACACCACACAGGTATATATATCAAATATATATGTATTTATTTCTAAATAACTCTCTACTAATCTCTTTATGAGATTAGAAGACAAACATATGCACAAATCAACGTTTCACAATAAGTTAAGCACAAAATATGGCTGGGGCCCTAGGGGCGTACCAGACCATATACTAAGTAAGAGACTTAGAAACAACGACTTGCAAGGAGACAAGGCCTAAGGCCTTCAGAAGTGCTGGGGCCTCACGAAACCACCCAAGGCAGGTAAGTAAAGGACCCACGGGGGACGCGTGCAGTGTGGATACACAGGCGCGAATCGCCGTTAACTTCAATGGGGCAAGTCGCGGTTGGAAATAAAGAGTTTTAGGATACTTCGGGAGAACCTACAAGCAAGTCACTTACAGGGTAAGTAGTTCTAGGGCCCACACCCACAGGAGCACCGTAGTGCTGGAGTTACCTCACCCAGGGAAGCCGGGTGCACAGGTGTCCTTTGGTGTCGGGTCGCGGCGTCGTTTTCAATGGCGAACAAAGAAGACTTGCTGCTTGCGGGAGCTGAAGAAGTGTCCGGTGGAATCCAAGCCTGGATTCTGAAGAAGGATGACCTGAAAGCAGAGGGGACAGTGTTCAAAGTCACTTGGCAGTGACCCGGGGCAAGGAAGATGGATGCCCACCGTCGTCGGTCGCTTCAGGTCGGTTGCAGGTGCCTTGACTCTTCAGCCACGTGGTCCAGGAGGCGTCGACGACGACCAGGAGCTGGATTCGGTGTGTCCCTCGACGTCTGCAGCTGACTGCGGTGTCGGCAACTCGATCGGAGCCAACAAGCCTTGGCAGCCGCAAGTCTCGGGGAGATGAAGAAAAGTCGATGGCGCAGACCAGCAAGGTCTGTGGGACTCACCCAGCGAGGGTAAGTCAGGGCAGGCCTGGAGCAACTAGGGGAGCCCTTTGGTTTCTTTAGGAAGTCTTCTGGGGACCCACAAGCCAGCGGGCAAGGGATCGCGAAGACACCTCGGGCGGAATCACTCAACAGGGGCCCACGGTCACTCGGGACGGTGTAGGCCTCTGATCTTCGGAGGGATTCCTGCTGGAGGTCGGGACCACACGTGGTCCAAAGCACAAGTTCGTAGAACGTTGTGAAGGGGTTGCACTCGACAATAGTGCACGGTACCCAGGGGTCGCGGTTCCTCGTTACTCGGGGGTCCACTTGCCTCAGCTTCGCTGGGGACTCACGATGGCCTGGGAGAGGTCAGGAAATCCACTTCTTGGGCTGCAGGGACTTCGGACTCCGGCGGGAGCGGCGTAGTTTGCGACCGTCGTTGTCGTTTTTGGTGCCTGCCAAGCAGGGGAGTCACTCCTTGACTCCAAGGGAGATTCTTCTGTCTTCCAAAGGTAGTGGAACGTCGAAGGGCCAGGATTCTTCTGTAGAGCGTCGTCCAGGGGTTATCTGCTTTGCAATGGCAAGCTTCCCCCTCTTATACTAAAAAGAGGGGATGGACTAGCTCTATGACCCCACCTATGGGAGGGTCAAGGGAGGGGTGGCTACACCCACTTCCCTTTGTCCAGTTTCACGCCAGAGCAGGGGCAGGTAGTCCCTGAGCTGGTTTGAACTGGCATATGCACAGAGGAGCCTTCTGCTCCCCCAGTGCAGGACTTCAAAGCACTCTAAGAGTGCACCCACCCAGCCCCAATACACTAAACCCTGTCTGGAAGGTGGTTACACCTCCCTGTGACAGGATGCCTATTGTTGGGCTTCCTCCACTGTGAGTTTCGGTCATCAGCAGGAGGGCAGCCCAGTGTCTGTGACTGGTGGCATCCATTTTGTGATGCCAGGGCTCTTTAGGATTCTACCGCGTTTCCACAGCAGGTACATGTCTTATCCCTCTAGAAGGGTGGAATGCTACCCCCGCCGCCAAGATTGGCGGGGGGTAGTATTCCAAGATGTTTGACACCAAACACGACATGTTTTGATGCAGCCATTCCAAAGTTAGCATTTACCGCGAGGATATAATGCACTTAAATAGTATATGGTTTAACCGCATCCACAAACAGCACCAGAGAATAGACTCTGAGAGCTGCAGAGGGGCCCTGCTCAGGCAGAGGCACCCCCTCACATAGAAGCCAAGCACCCTGCCCTCAGGATTGATAGGGCCTGCCTTAGGGGTGACTGATAGGTTTATATGTGTGTGCAGGAGAGATATAGGAAACCTATATCTTAGTGAGGGGTGCTAGCACCACCTCACCCAGGCTGCAGTAGCAGGCCTGTGGTGTCAGATTTAGACTGCTTCCCAGGGGTGGCATAACACATGCTGCAGCCCCTGGTAGGCCTGTGAAGTACCTATGCCCTTGGCACCTAAGGTACCATATACTAGGGACTCATAAGGCACCACAGTATCCAATCACTAGTGCACCTAGAGTGCACTCCATGTCGTTTAGAGAGAGCAGATAGACTGGAGCCCTGAATAGCAGGGTCCCAGTCCAACTAAGTCATAAACCAGCAAAACACCATAAAAAAAGTGGGGGCAACCATATAGTCAGATTCCACCTTCCTACACACGCCATTTCTAAAATATGCAAACTCTTATCCCCTAATCCTCGCAAATCTCACATGAAGTGTGTAGGAAAATGGGAATCCGAACCTAACTCCAGTGAAATCACATTCGACTGGAAGAAGATACATATCACTCCATTCTCGAATAAAATCTCTCCAATACTATCCCAAACCAAGCTTATGCTAATAAACAGGACATATTGGACCCCCAAGAAGATCTTTAAACTTAACCTCAGCCAGAGCCCTACATGCTGGAATTGTAATTCCCATGTTGGTAACCTTACCCACATGCTCTTCCAATGCCCTATACTACAAACATACTGGGATAAGATTTACGAATGCATAAGCAAAACATTCAACATAGTCCCCCCAAGGGAATTTTCCTATATCTTACTAGGCTTTCTGTACCCAAAGATCACAGATGAGAATGATCGTTATTTGTTAGATCTTATGCTCACTTTGGCCTGTAAAGTTGTTCTCAATAAGTGGAAAAACTCCAAAGAAGTCTCCTTTAGGATGTGACAAGAGTGGTTGTCCTTTCTCAGAGGGGCTGACAACATCTCACTTCACGCCTCTCCTGGTGTAAATCACACAGGAAATTATGGAGGTCCCTTGATGACTTTTCCTTCACATACGACCCACTGTGAAAATTATTTCAATCTCCTATAATGCAGTGTTTATAGAATGCTATGTCCTCTGTGGTACACCTGTATTGTTTTGTATTTTCCCGTATGACACATGTGAGAACTGTGTTTGATAAACCACTTGTTTTTTTTCCCAGTTTCACTGCGACATCCACGGTAATGCTCTTGAGTAACTTGCTGCTTTCTACTTCCTTTGTATTTCTCATGGTTTTTATTATTTGTCAGTATTCTTGTGCTTATCATCATTTTACCATTGTGTTTATCATTTTACCATTTTATTTGTTCTTTTCTTTATTGTTCTTTTCTTGAAAATTCAATAAAAAACGACTTGAAATAAAAAGAAATAAAAAACCAGCCCATTTAAAAAAAAAAAAAAAAAAAGTCTCATCATCCAATAAATGGTCCCTTAAAAACCTGTGAAATACTGGGGGGCTGATGCGCAAACAAGACAGACCAGCCACCTACAGCAGCTCAAGGACTGTATATTTGTGTGCGTCAAAGCTGTCTCAGTCTGGGCTGGCACACATGACGGGCGGCCAAAGGCCATATAGCCCTCTGGGTGTTGAGCCCAATCAGAAAGTGTTCAGCATATCCTTGGATTGACCATGCTGGCAATTTGGCATTGTTTCATGGGCTGGTGCACCAGGGTCACCTGTGGGCCACGGTTTTGGGGACTTTGTACACCACACCAATATCCTGACTCACTTCCCCAGTCCCCACCAGGCCACAGCAATGTGGTGCCAGTAGCCTGTCCGCTGACCTGCTGTGCTGCAAATTGAGGATGAGGGCCAGACTTTGGAGCATACTCACATTGGCGCCCTGCGTCACATGCCTTGCAAGAAGCAGTGTCATCTCCCCCACCCACCCATGAGTATCAGTGCACGGCAGGTGCAGGGAGGTTGCATTGGATGTAGGGGCCTTGCAGGGGGGCAAGTCACATTTTCACATTTCAGAATACCCCCCCACCCCTTGATCAGCAACAGCGTGCCTCATTGAAACCTCCCTTGAGAGGTGAATTCGTAGAGGCTACTATGAAAGCAAGGATTACGGAATGTGCGCCAATTACTTTCAGAGTGCCCATGCATCATTGTGATCCCAATCCGAACATGGGTCCATAGCATGTTGTGTATGACCAATGAGGGAATGTCATCATCAGGTGGGTACATTCAGCCCCCTTCCAAAATATTGACAGTGCCAACACCTATGGAACTGGGTGTACTGTTCCAGTGTCACATGTGAGTTTGCTCACAGTGCAAAGTGTTGTCCGCAGCACAACCAGAGATGTCATCACAATGAGTCCACTCCCCTGGTGCCCCCACACCTTGTCCATTCAAAGTCAGAATGTCATGAATACCCGTGCATGTGTTGTCTACTGGGAAGTGTGGGGATGCATTTCTGGAGTTCTTTGCCCCAGGTGGCACAACAACACACATCCCTGACTATTTACTTGAGGGGCAATAGCCCCCTCAGCAATGGACTGCTATCCAATGTTCCCGCATCATGACATAACATCAGAAGCAATCAACACCTGCATCCCAGGGCTTCATCCAAGGGCAGGAATGACCAATCAGTGACCACAACTACCTACAAAGGGCAACTCGCCACTTATGCACACACACAACTCAGACAAGGCAAGCCTAGGTGGAGGCTACTTGTCCTGTGATGCCAATAGGTTTTGTACATGCCAGTGTACTCAAAGTGGCCATCACAACAATCAGTCATGAACATACATTGGCAGACAGCAAGCTGCAGCAAACACATCACACATCTACATATTCACTCTGGCTAATGTTTCTGCATACTCACATACACATAATCCACACATATGTACATTTCAACATAACCACAAGGCCTGCATGAACTCAACTTGTGCAGGTATGACCCCTCCTACATACACTTCAAAGTACATGCTCATCTCTCAAAACTACTATACACACAAGCACGTTCTGGTGCAGCAAGATGGAAAAGCATGTCTGTTCCACAGGCTCCAGCGATGTTCTCAAACTCTATCAACCTGAGTCATACTAAATCACTTTTGTGCTGCCTTTCTCACATCCACACCTACACTTGCAGCTCCACTCTTCATCACTATGTACACAACAGCTCTCACATACATGACATGCACACAATGTGCTGTACTCATCATCACCGCCCACTCTGATATGCACACCTAAACACATCACCACATCTCACAACAAGACACTTACATAGCTCAATGAATATGTACTCAGTTATTCGCACATCACCATACACACACCCAACTCTGCTCAAGTTATACAGCTTGTCACTCCTAAATAGGATGCGTCTACAGATCCAAACAAAACATACATCAACTATACAACACCTCACATTTCACCCTAAATTACACAACTGGTGTACATCACTTCACATACACTTATGCACTCTGTCACATATGACTAGTTTAACCTTGTCTCACTGTGGCCCTGTCACATCCACACATGACTTCCATGCCCAATGACCCCATGGACTCATGCACAGTAACAACTAACCTCACTCATCCAAAATGCACTGTTACAGTCATATCTCACAATAGTGCCACAGACTATAGCTCTCATCACCTGCCAGAATCTAACCTTGTCTATCTGGATATACCCCTATCACATCTACCAAATTCTACAATACCTTGCACAGGATGAAAGCAGTTTAACAAACTCACATACTCTGACTCACACCCCACATTTAAAGCACTCACATTGGGACAATGTGGACATTCCACGTCTCATACACAAGAACTACCTATGAACCAAACTCATACCTCACACTCTCAGACATTCTCCATATTTGTCCAGCCCCCATCACGTAGGAGTCTCCACTACATAGCAAAGTTTGAAACACCAGTCTCTCCCACCTCTACCCTTGTGTGTGCCATCTCTTCACATGCAACATTAACCTTGCTAAACACACCTGCAGCTAGGCCTCACAAACAAAATTCCACATATTGCCCTGTGTGGCAACTAAGAACATGGATGTGACACTGGCTCCAGTGGCATCTGCATGGCAGACAGACACACTACACTTCTGTGCACCCACTGTCCACTCAGCTTACCACATGTAGCACAGGCCAATCCAACAGACATCACAGCACCCCTAGGTCAGCTCTGCGTGACCTGGCACAGCATCACACATAGCTCAAAAGACACCATTTACAATCATACACAAATGACTACCTACACACAAATCTTATGCTCAACTACGAATGATGTGTGGCTGTAAACATGAAATTCCATCTTGGACAGACCAAACACAGCATCACCACGATGTAGCCAGACAGAAGCAGGCTGGCACGACTCACATGAAAATTAGAAATCCATGGACTTGTAAGATCACAGACACCTTGCCAAATAGGACTATCTGCAGATACTTAACTCTTTGGAGGCAACAGGGTGGGACGACTGTGATAATCCAGCTCAGCTGACACTCACCATGAGCTCATAAAATGTATCAGATGAACCCACGCCCATGATTGGAAATTGCCGACAATGGAATGCCACCTGTGTCAAGCTTGTCATTGCCACTGGTCTACCAGCCTACAGGAGACACAGACATGGCTCAACCACTATAAAGTCACATATAAGTATTGTACCCTCACCTCATGTACATGGGTGTGTCCAAAGTCACCACCACATAGTCAAACACCATGTGTACCCAGATGTATTGATGAGACAGGTGACTCTCTGCACATCACAAACATATTCAGCTTGCTCCTCCTAAACTATAACACTTTGTAACTCTTGCACTGTGTAGACATATGGTAGCATGACCTATGTGCAATTGTGACAGAAACAGATGAATGGAGGGTGAATGCATGTCACCCTCATAGCCAAAACTGATGTGGGTGATAACATCCAGCAAATGTAGACAAGTAAACTTGGAATACATTCTGTAAAAGCTCACATACTCCATGGACCACATGCAATCCATGACATACCAACATCATTGTGTACTCACACCAATATTTGTACATGAATGACAGTTGACTTATGATTAATTTGTGGGACACAGAAATCAGCATTTAAAAACCTAAAACATGCTTTATTTGACATGTTATAACCAAGTTTCTTAGAACAAATGCAAGGCCAATGGCCAGTCCATAAAAGTCCAACTTTAATGGGATTAAAAAACATACCCATCAACTCTTGCCTGCACTGTGACTGCAAAAAGTCACCTCCCCTGGGAGGGGCATCTAGGGGGCATGCAAGGCACCAAAGGGACAGAACTAGGGAGTATTGGTTTGGGATTTGGGAGGGATGGGATCAGGAGGGGTGGGTGGGTCCACTGCAGTGGATGGGGCAGATGGAGGGGGTTTTTCTTCCACTGCAGTGGATGGGCCAGATGGGGGTGGTGATTGGTCCACTGCAGTGGATGGGCCAAATGGAGGGGTGGTTGGTCCACTGCAGTGGATGGGCCAGATAGAGGGGGTGGTTGGTCCACTGCAGTGAATGGGCCAGATGGAGGGGGTGGTTGGTCCACTGCAGTAGATGCGCCAGATGGAGTGTGTGGTTGGTCTACTGCAGTGGCAGGAACAGACTGAGGGGGCAGTTGTAGTGGGAGTGCTCGATGGAGGGGGGCTGGGCTTGAGCTTCTTGGGGATGGTGTAGTGGTGGATGGAATAAACAGGGATGGGGATGGATTCTGACTCTTTGGGAGGGTGTTTCTTGGTGAGGAGGTACTGGTCTGGGGAAATATGGGTTGGTGGAAGGGGTTTTGTCTTGGGAGAACAGGGGGATTTGTGTGTGTGCTGATGGTGCTCTTCCTCTTTGTGGGCTGGGGGGGTGCAGGTTGAAATGTCAGGTCCTGGGGTTTGCCGCTCCCTTCTGGGAGGAGGTTTGGATGGGTCAGAAGGGAAGAGGCCAAGGTCGCTGAGGAAGAGTCTCTGGGCAGATGGGGGAACAGGAAATTCAAGGGTAGGGGTTGTGGAGGCAGAGGGTTTTGATGTCTGCGGAGTGTCTTTGGATGCATGTCTGTGTTTTGCTGGCATGTCCCTGGCGGTGTGTGTGCTGTCTCCTGAGTGTGCGTGTGTGTAGGTTTGTGCTTGTGACTGTGTGTTTGTGTGCTGCGTGAGTTTGTTGAGGTGTGTGCATGTGCGTGTTTGGTGTGCTTGGGTCAGGTAGGGGAGTTGAGACTGGATGGGAAGAGGCAGGAGGGGGGAGGGAACTGTTGGAGCAGCCGTCAGTGTGGAGGCCAGAGCCTGATTGGATCTATGGAGGGTAGACATGTCAGAGTGAAATCCCTCCATGTATGCCACCATTTGTGTCAAAAGAGTGGTATGCAGATGGAGGACATTCAGCGCGGATGTCTGGCCCACAGAGATCTGCCTCAGGATGTCAACCACCTCCGCACTGAGGGCAGCAGGTGAGATGGGGGCAGGGAGTGAGGTGCCTGGTGCAAAGGAAAACTGTCCCCTGCCACGGGACCGGCCACGAACACTGGGAGCAGTTGGGAGGATGGAGATGGGAGTGGTGGTAGTGGTGGACTCTGATGTTGAGGAATCCTTTCCTTTGTCCTCCACCACCAGGGAGTCATCACTGGAGCTTGACTGGTCCTCGGATCCTGTAGTTGTAATTGCAGACCTGCCCTCAGTGTGGCTCCCCTCATCCTCCCCGCCAGTCAATGCCTCCACGTCCGATTTGGGACTGTATCCAGACTGGCGAACTGCTCCCTCTACACCCATGGTTTTGTCTCCTCCACTGGCCGGTGCTGATGCCGTGAACCAAAATGCAAAAGATTCACATAAGTCATCTGTATGTACTTGACACATAGGTAACATTGCAAAACCTCACAGTTCAACCAACTACATCATTTTCATTTTGACTCATGCTATCGACTTGACATACATTTACATACATGACACTTGTCAATCTGCAAGTTAACCATTGCTCCCTAACACATGTGGTTATCTGCAACATTGGGTTCATCAACATCAATTGACACACCACCTTGGTGAATACTTCACGATGTAGCAGGTGATGTTTTCATTTTTTGGGCACCTGATGGTCTTGTGTCCTGACATACCTGTCTCATCTCCTGGAAGGGAGTATAGAGCTCACAATGGGAAATTTTATTGAGACATGGTATCCATTCTGCAATCCCTAGTCAACAAATTGGAAAACATTGGCTCCATTGTCACAGGTCAAATTACATCCTTGTCCAACTTTAAGCTTGTGTACTCATTGCATGAGTCATGTCACACGGATAACAGTGATTGGGCTCATTTGGCCTGAACTGTCAGGTCATGTATCTGACTCTGATTGAGGATTCACCAAGGTAGTAGACATAGCTAGGTTGAGAGGCATGTGGCCCACTGTCTTGTGTCATCTATGTACAGTGTCATGAGGATGAATCTGAATGATGTGCAAATTGTAAACAGCTTACCAAAAACAGAACAATAGTCTACGCACTTCCAGGTCCGTTGACTGCATTTTCACGATGCTTATGGTGGAACACCATGCCAATGGCCTGTCTGGGTGCACTGTCTGTACAGACTATCAGTACTGAACCTCCACCCTTCATGAGTCCAGTCAACACTGTGTCCCAATCCTGTCTAGACTGCTGAGGTCCCCATTTGTATGGCCCAAGTCTGATTGTCCCAATCTTTCATTAGACATTTTGCACACTTCCTACAGCTTACATTGCTCTTCTTTCCCATCTCATTTTGTTTAAACTCTTCAGAATGATGCATATTTCACACCTCTCAGGCTGACAGTGATGCATCATACATATGCTTAACAAAGCTCCAAGTATATATAGTCAAGAGCAGATACTCACATGGCTACTGTTGTGAATGTGTATCTAACATCAGACCTCACAATTTCAGTCATGTTTCAAGCAGTGACCACCTATGTTTGTCTATGAATGTCATGTGTTGTCACTGTTACAGAGTCAGACACATGGACTCACTCCTTTGAATGGAGTGAATGGAACTTTCCAGACAATCATGTGGCAGGCCAGTGTGACAGATGACCAGAGTTAGCATACCTGTAATTGGCCCATGGGATACATTTAGTAACACAGAGCAGCATGGCTGCGACCTAACAGTGGCACAACGAGCAAGCAGAACTCACCAAGTCCTCAATCTTGAAGTCACCTGCTGCAGGGATGCATAGCATGGCCTATTCACACTTGCTCCAATAATAACATGTCTCACACATTTGTGGAAACCACACTGAGAACAGGTCATACATTAGTCAATGTGCTGGCACATGTTGGGCATTTGCATTACTCCAGAAGCTTACCCCCATGCACATGTTTCTGTAATTTGTGGTGATCGCATGGCACTACAGTCACTTCCCTGAACATTGCTGTCTCACATCTCCCTGATGAAAGGGGCATGACCGAACATCAATTGATCCCTGTGCCTATGCATCTTATAAAACGGATCTGTGGGTTTGGCTGACTTACAACCAGACAAAGGGGCAGCAGGCTAAGGTACTGTAACATGCATGTCTAGCAAAGGTGTGCAAAAAGGCACATGCTCACCCCCCCTTGCTGCTGTTTTGCCTTCAACTGCCCATCCAGATCAGGGAAGGCCCCTGCTATGATGCGGAGCATGTGGAGGGGTCAGTGTTCGGCACCCGCCCCTCTTGCCAGGATGTGCCAAGACCAGCTGGACCTCTGCGATCTTCTTGGCCCAGCCACGAAGGTCCTGCCACCTCTTGCGGCAATGACGGATGCGCCGAAGCTCCAACCCCACGGTGCTCACCTTCTTGGCGATGGCCCTTCAAATCCTGGCCTTCTCATGGGGGTCGTACTGTAAGGATGACATGGTGACAGAACCTTAGTGCACATGCAACATGTTTCTGAGTCAGACACCTGTACACACTGTTAATGCTCAGTTTTGCAACAATGTCTAATGGCTAAGCATATGGCAGTCTGTGCAGTTGACCTGGGTTCAGTGATGACTCTGTCCCATGAGAACAGTGATAAGATGTTCAGCCCACTACACACACTTCTACAGCAGATTACCTGCCAACAACAGTTAACTACACACTTTTAAAGTCACAGATGACATTTTACGTGCTTGCAAATGAGATTCCTAATGGTAGTATAGCATGGTGATTGCACATGTCCAATGAAAATGCAGTGTGATCATCACTCACCTGCTCCTCTGGTTTGCCATACAGCTGGCTATACAGTTGCAGGAGGGTGCCCAACAGGGCCTGGTTCTCGTCCTGTCTGAAAGCTGAGGACCTGTCCATTGTACGTGCCATGGTAGGTACCTCCTAGAGGATGATGTAACAGCAGCAGAGAGATGGGGAGGTGAGGGAATGATGCAGGTAGTGCAGGCAAGTGAAGTCTCTAGGGAACAGACAGACTTATATCTAAACAGCAGAGGCAGAAGTGATAGGCTCGCGTCGGTCGCATTATCCGAATCGGTCCAATGCATTACATTGCTTGCAAACGACACCCCTACCGCGATGTTCAAAAACTCCTCATCTTGGGACCGCGAGTAACTTTCATACATTGTTGAATGGAGGCTACCGATTCGGTTTCCACGCGATGACGATTGGAATTGAAATGTGCGTCTGTCACCATAAAACCCAACATCCAATGGCTGGGACCAAATCAGTTTGGATGCGGCTACAGCGTCCTTTGAATTCTCACCCGCGTCTCTCACCATCATAACTTTCAGCCAATGACTGTGACCGAATCGGTTCGGATGCGGCTACGGCATCCTTTGAATACTCACCCGCGTCTCTCACCATCATAACTTTCAGCCAATGGCTGTGACCGAATCGGTTCGGATGCGACACCGCGCCCTTTGAATGTTCATTCTGCAGGCCAGAAACGTCTGTCATTGTTGTATGTTTTGAGCATTCCATTTGTATAGTGAGATTATTACAAACTAAAATGGACCTTTATATGCATAGCTCTCACACCCATGAGGAGCTAAATTCGAGGGGCACATGACACACTGGAATTGTGGCTTATACCAACAATTTTTTATAGGTTTTCCATATACCCTTCTTGGCTTGGTCACAGTGCCAATTACTCCATGGGCATGTACAAGTCCATATTTTAACATATTCATGGCATTAGGTGAGTCTGTGATCCAGTGTGCAATCAGCGTGATTTCTGAATATAACTAACATGTGTGTGATTCATTGTTCAAGCATTTACATTAGAATGATTAGACCGTGACAGTGTGCACCCAAACAAATGATGTGTGTGTTAGGTGTTTTACCAGTGTATCTTTGTTGTCCCTGAGTCAAGTGTATGAAGGCACCATATATGCAACTCCAAAATAGTTCATGGTTTGTGTATGTGATTGTATGTGTGATGCTGACCTGACAACATGACAGTGTCCATGCTGGACAGTAGTGTGCATAATTTTCAGAGTGGGGCGCTGTATGTATGTGGTGTCCCACATATCTGTCAATTCTTGATCCTTATGTGCGTACATTTTAAGCATGTAATTGTTGTCACATACCTATATCTAAGCTTATATTGTGTTGATTAGTTTAGTATGTGATGCTTGATTGACATGTCCGGTGACGGACAGTAGTGAATTTGTCAGTATGGCACACAAATTACTCTGTGACCATACCGTGGTAACATCTCTGGAAAGGGTCAGAATGCTGTGATATATATCCAAGATCAACCGTATACATTCAAACATGTATCACACATGTTCTATACTCTATTTTGGGCTCAAATTTCATGTTCTGTTTGTAATGATGCATCTTATCTTGTATATTTGTATTTGACAACAATTGTGTTTACACTCTACATATAGGTATCGCAGACGACCACCAGTCTACAGGTCATTCCCAGACCTGCAGTCCATGGAGGAACGTGACCAAATTCGCAAATATCGTTTCACCAGGGCAATAATTGAACAGTTGGCTAACCAGTTGACACCAGATTTGATGCCTGTTCGCACATATCCAACTGCACTGACCCCCCAAGGTGAAGGTCATGGCCACCTTACATTTCTTTGCTACTGGTTCTTTCCAGTATACTGTGGCAACATCTGGTGGCATGTCACAGACTGTTCAGCCATGCCCTGCGTGATGTGTTGGAGGCATTGCTCCATCGCCTGGACCAGTATATCAAGTTCCCCACACCAGGAGAGTTATCTGACATCAAGGGCAAATTCTATGCCTTGGGACATATACCTCACGTCATTGGAGCAATTGATGGAACCCATGTTGCTTTGGTGCCACCCTCGGCCAATGAACAGGTCTACTGCAACAGGAAGCACTTTCACTCCATCAATGTCCAGGTAGTGTGTTTGGTGGACATGTCGATATCCGATGTCTGTGCATGTTTCCCTGGCTCGGCACATGATGCTTACATCCTGAGGAACAGCGTTGCCGCCCCATATGATGTCCCAGCTGCAACGTGACCGTGGCTGGATTGTTGGTAGGAGATGTTTCATGTGTATGTTGTAGTGTGTTGAATGCATGCCAGATAGTGCCAGATAGCTCTGTTGCCAGACAACTGACCTTTTTCATGTGTTCTATGTAGCTGATTATGGATACCCAAGCCTTCCCTGGTTTCTGAGCCCTCTGCGCAACCCAGTCACCGCTGCAGAAGTGCGTTTCAATGAGGCACAGGATCGTACCAGGCGAGTGGTTGAACGTACATTTGGTCTCCTGAAAACAAGGTTCTGGTGTCTGGATCGCACAGGAGGAGCACTACAATATGGCCCCCTGAAGGAGTGCAAGATTATCACAGCTGCATGCATGCTCCACAATCTTGCAATCTGGAAGGAAATTCCACTTATACTGGATGACGGAGACCAGCAGCCACCAGCAAGTGAGGATCCAGGCTTGGGACATGATGCCAGTGATGATGAGGATGATGAGGATGATGGGGATTTTCGACAACGTATCCGCAACTTCTTCATCTAAATGTAAATATTCAATGAGAGGTGTCAACCCCAAAATGTTTGTTTGTGTGTTGCTGTTGTCCTATGTGTATGTATGCTGCTGAGTATATGTTATTCCTCAATAGGTTTGTACTGAGTTGCCTGATCAAATTTTGCATGTGACATGTACAATGCTACACTCAATACTAGCTTGTGTTCACACTGACATTTGTATGCTTTAGCTGAGACAGTTAGCAACATTAAGCCACATCATTCCTGAGTTCCTGACTCCAGCTTATGTTTCTCCTTACCAGGATCATTCACCATGTCAACTGCAGAGTTGTGACTACACCAGACCCATGATACTGTGCCATACTCCAACAGTGAACAGTTGTGGAAATCCCTGGACCGCACTTTCTTCTGAACTGATGTTCACCTCTTTTTACTTTTGACCCTTTTGTTACTGTGTGATGTCATTACAGTTTGTGTTAAGGTGCAAGGTTGTATCAGTAGAATAACCCTGTGCTCCACATTGAGGTGTGCCTTCTCTGTTTACACACATCCAAAGGTTATCCTGAAACAAAACATATTCGATGATGATCTGTTTTGGTGACAAAGATTGTTGTTTGTGCTTGCACATGGTGATATGTTTGCAGACAGTAGACTAAAATTGCATCAGTACCATGTACTATGGGTTGTGTGTTAACCTGGTTGTGTCTATCTATTATGCTGTAACAGGTTACATTTACTCTCAAGCCAGTAGTTAACATAGCTGAATTGATTAATTATCCAATTTTGTTGACACTTTCTTCTTTGTTATGTAGTGCGTCATATAAAACTGTACATTTGTGTTTCAAAGTCACGACATGAGTAAGTATTTTGTGCAAAGTGATTTATTTGAGTGCATGAATTGATGATAAAATTCAGATAATGGAGGAGTGCTCAAACAAAACATGGAAAACAGAGTGCAGAGAGGAGTTGGTAGCGTTTGTAGATGAAGTCTTCAGAATTAAATCCACAGTTATTTAAGTCCAAAGTCCAACTTAGACCCTCCAGCCAATGTGGGAGAGCTCAATCAGAGTCAACAAAGTGAACGCTTAGCTCACAATGGAGGATATCAGGAGCAGGTTGTCACTTTCTGGGGGTGATGCGTAGCCATCGGTCTCTCACTTCTTCTTCTTCAGACAACCCTTTTTCTTTTTTTCAGGGGGACCCTCAGATGCAGGCAGCGGCGGTGCAGGGGGCTCTCCGCAAGAGTCCACATCCCTCCCTGTGGCAGGTGCAGATGTTGATACACTAGGTGTTGTGGGCACATAGGGAGGTGTGGACATGTTGGTGGCAATCTGGAGGAGGAACGTGAGAATGTCCCTGTGCACCGTAGTCAGCTCATCAATTTTGGCCATGTATGTGTCCATTTTGTCATCGTGGGCTGCCTGCTGTTGTTGCATGGTCCTGAGGATCCCAACTACCTGACCAAAATCTCCTGTGCAACCCTCACACGCATGGATGATTCGGGATAGGTGTGGGTCATCTTCATCAGCAGCACCAGCTGCTTGATGGCACATGTCCCCACGGCCCCTCCTATCACCCTTACCCACCCGAGCAGGACCAGTCGACAATGACCCTCCTTCCTTGTTGACAGTGGTAGTGTTGTTTGCCAACTACAGAGTGCCCCGTGTTGCTGTTCTTTCGGCTTGTGGCTTGGGATGGTGTGTCTGTGAGGGTAGTGGCCAGCTGGGTGTTGTCAGCTGAGGCGGGAGAGGTCGCAGAGGGTACTGATGTTACTGCTGCTGGTACTGCATGCTGACCCACACCTGATGTGCCAGGTAGTTCATCATCATCCGGAGATGGTTGAGAGACCTCAACGCCGGAGAGTTCAGGGTCGACCAGAGTCTGGGACTGGCTGTTCTGGTTTGGAGCAGAGGTGTTCCCAGCTTGCCCTGTGGGTACATAAAAGACACAATGATTGATGTGAATGTCCCCAGCCCCTCAAATCATACACATTACATAGGCTACTGAACCTAAGGATGAATTTATGTACATAGATTGGCCTTTTTCGGCAGGGAGGAGGAGTGTTATCAATGGCCAGATCTCCCATCAGGCGCTGCATTAAACACACACACATTCCAACAAGCAAAAACTCCCCTGGAACTATGGTATACATGAGAGTGAGTGGATATGTACTGACAAAGAGGGCTTACACTGGTACCTGGTGTTTGTAGCCCAAGGCCCCGTTGGTATTTGTGGCAAAGTCAGACACCAGGGACCAGTGAAATGCATTGTGCTAGTAAATATGTACACACTGTGGGTAAGCTTAGTTCCTGTTGTGCTGTTTGTGCTGGGTGGGAAGGTATATGTTGGACAGGGACTGATGTGAGTTGTAGCCTTTTCAAATACTCCTCCTCCCACCCAGCCCAGCTTACTCCTCTGAGACGATGGCTAACTGTCAGTGTGGGGAAGTGTAGTAGCAAGGAGGCTGAAACTGCTGCATGTTGTTAAACTTGAAGGCAACTCCCAACAAGGCCTTGTGCACATAACACCATGCTACAGTGCCAGCCATCTTGCTGGTGTACTTCCATTCACTGTCAGGTAGCCATAGGGCCAGCACATACAGACCTTCCCAGCCAGCACATACAGACCAACAGGAACTGTGTTTCCTGAAAGTGAGTGGGAACTGTACTGTAAAGATGTCTGTCACTGGCGCCTGTTGTCAGAGTTGACCACAACTCCAATCATGGCCTTGTGCTCTAAACACCATTCCCCAGTATCATCCATATTGTCAGTGCATTTCCACTGAGTGTCAGGTAAGTAGAGTTTCAGGTGTGCTGTTTGTGGGGGGTGGGAATAGTGTGTGTAGAACAGGGTCTGCTGGGAAATGTAGTCAGGGCTAGCACTCCTCCTTCCGCCCAGCCCAAATAGTCCATCATGAACCATGCTTACCTGCCAGTGAGTAGAACTTTCCATTCAAGATGTCTGACACTGGTGCCTGTTGTTTGACTTGTCTGCAACACACCTCAAGGGCTTCTGCTCCGGACACCATGCAGCAGTGTCAGCCATCTTGGCAGCACATTGCCAATCACTGTTAGGGTGTTTCAGGTAAGCTATTTGGGATGTGTAGGAATGTGTGTGTAGGACAGAGCCTGATAGTAGATGTAGTCAGTGCAAACACTCCTACCCCCACCCAGTCAAAACGGGTCATCTATGCATATGGCTACCTGACAGTGTATGGAAGTGTACTGGCAAGATGGCTGACACTGTTGCATGGTATTTTGTTTACAGAGCGTTGATGGGAGTTGGCTTCAAGTTGAACACCAGGCCCCAGTGTCAGTCGCCTTGCCAGTACACTTCTCCTCACTGTCAGGTAAGCATAGGCCCAAAGGAGTTCTCTGGCCTGGGTGTGAGGATGAATATTTGCAATGGCTAAAACTCTCATCAGGCCATGCCCCCTACACACCTTCCCCCAGCAGCAAAAGCATACCTGTAACTCAGCTTCCCTGACAGTGAGTGGGAATGTATTTGCAAGAGGTGTGACACTGATGACTGGTGCCTATTTTTCCACAACTCCCAGCAGGGCCTAGTGGTCTAGAACACAAGTCCCCAGTGCCAGCCATATTAACAGCACTTTTCCTCTCACTGTGAGGAAAGCATAGTACCAGGTGGGCTTGTTGGGCTATGTGGGAGGAGGAGGCTTTGCACTGACTTCAACTCCCATCATGCCCTGTCCTCCACACACCTTCCCATCCGTGTTCAAACAGCACACCTGGGACCATGCTGTCTCTGAGAGTGAATGGAAATATACTGACAAGATGGCTTACACCGGTGCCTGCTGCTTGATTTGACCACAACTCCCAGCAGGGCCTAGTGCTCCTCACACCAGTCCTCAGTGTCAGCCATTTTTCCAGTACATTTCCACTCACTGTTAGGAAAGCATAGTACCAGGTGGGCTTGTTGGGCTATGTGGGAGGTGGAGGATTAGCACTGACTTCAACTCCCATCATGCCCTGTCCTCCACACACCTTCCAACCCAGTTCAAACAGCACAACTGGGACCATGCTGGCCCTGAGAGTGAATGGAAATGTACTGGCAAGGTGGCTTACACTGGTCCCTGCTGTTTGTTTGACCACAACTCCCAGCAGGGCCTTGTGCTCATCACACTAGTCCCCAGTGTCATCCATCTTGCCTGTACATTTCCACTCACTCTCAGGGACAGCATGGTCCCAGGTGTGATGTTTGAACTGGGTGGGAAGCTGTGTGTAGGAAAGAGCCTGATGGGAGATGTAGTCAGTGCAGACACTCCTCCTCCCAGGAAGCCCAACCAACCGATCAGGAAGAGTGATGTCCTGATAATGAGTAAAATGTGCATTCAAGATGTCTGACACTGGTGCCTGCAGTTTGTTTTGCCCACAACTCCCATGAAGGCCTTGTGCTCCTCACACCAGTCACCAGTGTCAGCCATCTTGCCAGTACTTTTCCACTCACTGTGAGGAAAGCATAGTACCAGGTGGGCTTGTTGGGCTATGTGGGAGGAGGAATGTTAGGTGTGACTACAACTCTCATCAGGCCTGTGCCCACACCCACCTTCCCAGCCATCCCAACCATCCTTCCTGTGACTCAGCTTTCCTGTGAATGAGTGGAAAAGTACTGGCAACATGGCTGACGCTGGGGACTGGTGTGAGGAGCACAAAGCCTTGCTGTGAGTTTGTAAGCAGTATGTACATGTTAGGAGAATGTTAAACTTTCAATTTCATTGCAGGTATGTTGTTTGTCAATCTGGCATACACATCACATGCTCATTTACTCTAGATTTTTATCCCTTGGCAGTGATGTCTGTGGATGTGTAATCGGTATATTTAGTGGCCAGTTGAGTAGGTACTCACCAGACTCTTGTGCTCCTGGTATTCCGTAGATGCCCTCCGGCGAAAGGATGGCAAGCACCTTCTCCTCCCAGGAAGTGAAGTGCACGGGTGGTGCAGGAGGGCCACCACGAGTCTGCTGACTGATGGCATGTTCTCTTGTATTGAGGTTCTTGACCCTCCTTCGCACATCATAGTACCAGCTCCTGATATCATCCATTGTGCGCAGGCAAGGTGCTTGAGCGTTCACCTTGTTGACTATCCTCTCCCACATCCTATTTCTCTGGGACAGGGGGGTCTGTTGGACTAGGTTCCCAAATAACTGTGGCTCTACTCTGACAATTTCATCTACAAGCACTTCCAACTCCTTCTCTGTGAACCTTGGGTGCTTCTTTGGGGGCATGGTGAGGGTGAGGGTGAAGATGGAGGTGGGGTTGAGTGTGAAGGTGAGGATGAGTGTGAATAAGTAAAAGTGTGTGTTTGAGGGTGTCCTTTAGCAAAACAAATATGTCTGCACGTTGTGTGGTGGGTGAAGTGTGTTCATAAGGCAGAGAGCAGTGACTCAGTGGCTATGTATGTGTCCTCTAAGCAGTTCTGTTGTTGCAAAGGATCATGGTCATCTGTGGGTGTGGCTTATGATTTAGAATTTTTTTTGACGTTGCCAATGCTGGTTTTGACATTATGTGACATTTTCCAGTTGCCTTTTGTGACACAAACCGACATGGTATTTAAACAAAACAAGGGGACCCAATATGGTATACAAGGACCTTGGGTAGCGATAATGTTTGAGAACAATGGCCCTTGATAAAGGTTAGGTAAGAGCAGACAATGAATATAGACTGAAATCAATACTATATTGCTGCTGTCCAGCCGGACAGTAACATTTAATAAATGGCAATTTTAAAGATCAAGAGAAACAAAAATAAAGTGGGACACAGTCCTGCATCCAAAACATTGAAGTGAACAAAATTAACAAAGAAAACAAACAAACAATCAGGCAAGGCACAGGGCTTGCTTGGAATTATGAAAGATTAAACAAGCGAGATGAAGAACACAGCCATTACACGTTACATAAAAATAAGTTTGTGTACACGGTGTCAAGCAAGTCGACGACGTTTCGATCCCTTTTAAAGGATAATGGGATCATCATCAGGAAAGAGTTAAATGCATGCCTAAAGGACATACGGCCTGTACGACAATACACAAAATAAAGGAAAAATTGGGGAAAAAAGAAAAGAAAGGCGGAAAAGAATTGAGAATACAATAATACATAGGTAACCTCCCTTATACGCAAAGTACAGATGGCGCAATGAAAGTGCTCATACAAATGACGGTATAGAGAGAAGGTAGCGATCGTGATGGGTGGCTATGGACTGACTAGTGCGTGAGGAGCGCCAAGGTAGGTAACAGATAATCTGTGCGCTATGTTCGGGTAGGCAGTCTATGCGCGGTTCCTCGAAAAAGGGAATGGAGGGGGACGCGGTAAGAGCAAAACGAAACTTACCACAGGGCGTGTGGCAGGGAGCCTCAAGCTGTGCGAGGTAAGGAGAGGGTTCGGGCGGGGGGCGGTGGCCTGAAGGGCAAAGGAGGAGGAGGATTAGCTGATCGGTCGGGCTTGGGAGTAGCCCAGATAATAGGCAGAGTCTCGGGGTAGTTGTGCAATTTGCCTCCGAGTTGGTCGGTAAAGTGGTCCGATTCACACCGGTGGTGTGCGTCAAGGAATAAACCTCCGGGGTTGGTTTCCAGGAACGGCTCAATAACCGTTGCGGGACTTGGCATTTCCGGGGGCCGGGAGGCGAAGGGGAACCTGTGGGGAAGGGAATGAATGTAAGTACGGGGTGGGGGTGGGGGTGGGGTCGGAAAAGGCACGCGTGGTGCTCGCTTTTACCTGTGCGAGGGCAGGTAAATGGAATAGCGCGTTGGCGTTACTGGAGACGGCTTGGTGATCTGAAAGGTGGATAGGTTACTGGGTTAAAACCGAGCGTTGGGGCGAAGTGGAGGGAACTGACAGGAGGCTGTGGAGGGCTTACCTGTGATCAGATATTGCGGGATGGTGCTCGAGGGCATGTGGTCCCGAAGCAATGTGCTTGGATCTGCGGTGCTCAATGGCTGGATGAGCAGACAAGGAAGGGGGCGCACCTAGTGGTTTAAATAGCAAGAAGAACTAGGCGAGCAAGGTATTTGAGAGCGACAAACGTGGCGGCCATGTCGGATGTGGGGACACGCGACCAAGGTTGCAGTGATATGGATGTGCTCGTGTGCTGGGAAATGCCCACAGAACCTAAGGTTGGCAACAACCAAGACACCACTTAGAATGTGACTAAAGATACACGTGACTGGCAACGTTTACAGGTACTAGGCAGCTAAAGGATAATATTAGTAAAGGAAATACCTTCAAGAAATGAGGGAAGGCATGGAAATAATTAACCCTATTAAAAAACAATTGAAAGTTAAATAGAAAGTAGTAGGGGCAAAAGTATGGAGTAGAGCAATTCTTATACAGGCAGAAAGTGCTGGTTTAACTGTGAAAACAAGGTATAAGGTGACATAGTACGACATTGGTAAGGTGACAGCAAGGAATGGATCAAGCAATAGAAGAGTAGTGCAGGAAACCGTGGTCACAAACATTATAATAAGGTTGTCCAATCCTCATTTCTATTCAGTCCATTTTTATGCTTTCAGTACGCAAAATCCATTTAAATTCTTACTTATTGAGAAGATCGCCGATATCTGCGCCCCTTGGTGGGGGCTTGACCGAACTGATTATTGTCCATTTTATGTCATCTTCACTGTGGCCAACATTAGAGAAGTGTTCAATGAGAGGGGCATTTGGAGTTTTACACTGGATGCGGCTGTGATGTTGGCAGATCTGGATTCTCGCTTTTTGGGTGGTTTGTCCAATGTAGATTTTGGGACACAGGCATTGAATTAGATAAGTAACATTGCAAGTATTACAGTGGGTGAAACATTTAGACTTTATTTTAACATTGTTAAAAGTGAATTCTTTGCCTTCAATAGTGAGATCACATACACTACAATTGCCACATTTTGCATGACCTATAAGGGGGTCAAAGCCCCACAATTCGTTCAGTGTGCATGCTGGTCTAGGGTTGGGAAGAGCAGCTCTAACAAGGTGGTCTTTTATATTCCGACTATTTCGAAATGCAAAAAGTGGGTGTTCAATTCTCATGATGCCAGCGTTGAGTATGGTCCAGTGTTTCAAAACGCATTTCCGGATGGAATGTGAGACTGGCGATGGTGGTTACCCATACCATGCGATTTTGGTTAGGCTTGGATTTGGGGGATAAGAGGATATCCCTGGGACAATACCATGCTCTTTTGAGTGCAGTACGTACGAGTCGTCGAGGATATCCGCGAGCAAGAAGTTAGGTGGAAAGGAAAAAAGCATCATGAAAATAGTCTTCTTTGAGGAAGCAGTTACGTCTGATGCGCAAGAATTGTGAGTAAGGTAGAGAGTCACGTAGGGCACGTGGGTGATTGCTCTCATACCTAAGAAGGGTATTACGTTCAGTGGGCTTTCTGTAGAGACTAGTGATCAATTCACCATTGGAGTGGTGAATGGTGAGGTCAAGGAAGGGTATGGAGGTTCTGTTGTGCGAAAGGGTGAAATTAAGACCTTGGCAATTATTGTTGAGCCAGTGTAGGAAATGATTCAGGCTATCTTCATTCTCATGCCAGATAAGGAAAATGTCGTCAATGTATCATCTCCATAGGTTTATTCCAGAGTGGAAAGGGTTGTTGGGGGAGAGAATTTTGGACATTTCGAGATGGTCCATAAAAAATATGGCCAAGTTGGGGGCAAATACAGCGCCCATAGAGGTACCCTTGACTTGTTGGTAATACTCATCGTCAAAGGTCGAACATCACCCCTTCAATACTGAATCAGACATTCTCTGTACAATGGATGTCGAATCCCTATACACGAACATCCCACAGGTCAATGCCTTACTTGTCATTGAACATACACTCAACTTGAGACCACGCCCCCATGCTGTCCCCACCACTTTTATTTTACAACTTCCTGAATTGTGTCTCACCAAAAACTTCTTGCGCCTTTGACGATGAGTATTACCAACAAGTCAAGGGTACCTCTATGGGCGCTGCATTTGCCCCCAACTTGGCCATATTGTTCATGGACCATCTCAAAATGTCCAAAATTCTCCCCCCCAACAACCCTTTCCACTCTGGAATAACCTTATGGAGACGATATATTGACGACATTTTCCTTATCTGACATGAGAATGAAGATAGCCTGAATCATTTCCTAAACTGGCTAAACAATAATTGCCAAGGTCTTAATTTCACCCTTTCGCACAACAGAACCTACATACCGTTCCTTGACCTCACCATTCGTCACTCCAATCGTGAATTGATCACTAGTCTCTACAGAAAGTCCACTGAACGTAATACCCTTCTTAGGTATGAGAGCAATCACCCACGTGCCCTACGTGACTCTCTACCTTACTCACAATTCTTGCGCATCAGACGTAACTGCTTCCTCAAAGAAGACTATTTTCATGAAGCTTCTTTTCTTTCCACCAAACTTCTTGCTCGCGGATATCCCAGACGACTCATATGTACTGCACTCAAAAGAGCATGGTATTGTCCCAGGGATATCCTCTTATCCCCCAAATCCAAGCCTAACCAAAATCGCATGGTATGCGTAACCACCTTCTCGCCAGTCTCACATTCCATCCGCAAATGCGTTTTGAAACACTGGACCATACTCAACGCTGGCATCATGAGAATTGAACTGCCACTTTTTGCATTTCGCAAAAGTCGGAATATAAAAGACCACCTTGTTAGAGCTGCTCTTCCCAACCCTAGACCAGCATGCACACTGAACGAATTGTGGGGCTTTGACCCCCTTATAGGTCATGCAAAATGTGGCAATTGTAGTGTATGTGATCTCACTATTGAAGGCAAAGAATTCACTTTTAACAATGTTAAGATAAAGTCTAAATGTTTCACCAACTGTAATACTTGCAATGTTATTTATCTAGTTCACCTAGTTCTTCTTGCTATTTAAACCACTAGGTGCTCCCCCTTCCTTGTCTGCTCATCCAGCCATTGAGCACCGCGCAGATCCAAGCACATTGCTTCCAGACCCCATGCCCTCGAGCACCCTCCCGCGATATCTAATCACAGGTAAGCCCTCCACAGTCTCCTGTCAGTTCCCTCCACTTCGCCCCAACGCTCTGTTTTAATCCAGTAACCTATCCACTTTTCAGATCACCGAGCCATCTCCAGTAACGCCAACGCGATATTCCATTTACCTGCCCTCGCATAGGTAAGAGCGAGCACCACGCGTGCCTTTTCCGACCCCACCCCCACCCCGTACTTACCTTCATTCGCTTCCCCGCAGGTTCCCCTTCGCCTCCCGACCCCCGGAAATCCCAAGTCCCGCAACGGTTACTGAGCCGTTCCTGGAAACCAACCCCGGAGGTTTATTCCTTGACGCACACCACCGGTGTGAATCGGACCACTTTACCGACCAGCTCGGAGGTAAATTTCACAACTACCCCCAGACTCTGCTTATTATCTGGGCTACTCCCAAGCCCGACCGATCGCCTAATCCTCCTCCTTTGCCCTTCAGGCCACCGCGCCCCGCCTGAACCCTCTCCTGACCTCGCGCAGCTTGAGGCTCCCTGCCACACACCCCGTGGTAGTTTTGCTCTCACTGCGTCCCCCTCCATTCCCTTTTTCGAGGAACCGCGCATAGTCTGCCTACCCGAACATGGCGCACAGATTATCTGTTACCTACCTTGCCGCTCCTCACGCACTAGTCAGTCCATAGCCACCCATCACGATCGCTACCTTCACTCTGTACCGTCATTTGTATGAGCACTTCCACTGCGCCGTCTGTACTTTGCGTATAAGGGAGGCTTCCCTATGTATTATTGTATTCTCAATTCTTTTCCGCCTTTCTTTTCTTTTTTCCCCAATTTTTCCTTTATTTTGTGTATTGTCGTACAGGCCGTATGTCCTTTAGGCATGCATTTAACTCTGTCCTGATGATGATCCCATTATCCTTTAAAAGGGATTGAAACGTCGTCGACTTGCTTGACACCGTGTACACAAAATTATTTTTATGTAACGTGTAACGGCTGTGTTCTTCATCTCTCTTGTTTAATCTTTCATAATTCCAAACAAGCCCTGTGCCTTGCCTGATTGTTTGTTTGTTTTCTTTGTTAATTTTGTTCACTTCAATGTTTTGGATGCAGGACTGTGTCCCACTTTATTTTTGTTTCTCTTGATCTTTAAAATTGCCATTTGTTAAAATTTACTGTCCGGCTGGACAGCAGCAATATAGTATTGATTTCAGTCTATATTCATTGTCTGCTCTTACCTAACCTTTATCAAGGGCCATTGTTCTCAAAAACAAACCGACATGGTTCAAAAACCGCGTCGTGCGCATCGTCATCTGTTTGTGGTGTAAACTGAGTCTGATTAATTCCCACAATGCTATATTCGTGCGTTTACGTATGAGTCAGTCGCTTCAGGCTGGCTTCTGGACGAATCAGTCAGACGGATTGAACTCCGGACGAGTCGGTGGGAGTTAACATGCAAAGCATCGTACTCCTTCATTCAGGCAGCTCGCAGTCGACTAGTTTGGAAAGCATTCAGGAACCGAGTCGTAGGAATGCTTTACGAACGAGATCGGAATCGGCCCCTTAGAGTAGAACTGAAAACTTCCATATTCTGTGAGGATATTCAGGTAAGATTTATTTCTTTTGGTTCAACATGTTCCCTTTATCCACATAGGCTTTTAAAATTACAATCCTGTTACATAAGATTTTTGATGCACCTTTATAAATTTTGAATAGGAAAAGAGGTAAATATTAATTTATGGTTGGTAAATAGAAGGAATTGTGGGTGATGTATATGCTAGAGAAGATTGAATAGAATACACCAATGGAGTCTCAGAAATTTACATATGACTGCCGATGAATAAGCGGAAAATATTTGACCATTCTGTTTTTCGATTCTTAAATGGTCTTTCCTTTGCCACAGGATAATTTTTTTTTTTTTAAAGATATTGTTTTGTTTCGTACTAGTATATGATATAAACTTATCCAATGCCAGGGCTGAGTCATTTGACAAACAGTCTCCTGCAAGCCCAGTGGCTCAGTATTCCAGATGATATTTCTAGCCAGATTGTTTTCACATAGACATAGAGCAAGTCACGGGCCATTTGGACATAGAAGCTGCAGCATCGTAAAGTTCATGATTCCCAAGTAACTGCATCAAAGTAAGGTATTCACAATTTATATTTAAGTGCTTGAAAATGAAATACTCTGGTAATATTTAATAAATATATATATTTTTGATTTCACACTTTGTGAGCCTTGCCTCGGTTCAACATATGATTAAATTATTAAAAAAACACGTGCGAATGTTGGAAGTCAGTCAGCCAGGATCAGGAATGGGCTTACAGTCAATTGCTGGGTGTGGTCTATTAGTGTAATAATCAAAAGACCCCAAATAATTCAACAATGAAGGAAGATCAGTGCCACTGAGTCTCTAAATTAGAGTTAAAAGCACTATTTTATTTTCATATTTTTATCTTCTGAAAATTGTGTTAAACTTGGTATGCACGGCATTCTTGGTCCCATATGTATACCAATATATCTATTGCTAATACATACATGTGGAAGTATCATGTTTGCACAGAACCTTTGTGAAAATTCTAGTATTCAAAAAATATTTATAAAGAATATCCATTCAAATTCTATAGGCATTTTTCATTATATAACTATACATGTCTCAAAATTAAAAAGAACATTTGAAAAGTCTGTTTCAGATAAATCAAAACGATTACTAAGCATGCATCAAGCATGCATCTAATCAAAGTATACCACGTTTAACAAAAACCTATACCCTCTTGGGCCACGTAAATGATGCAAAGTTAATTTTTTGTAGATAGGGTGTACTACATATATTCCATGCTGGCCTGTCAGAATGAATGACCATGAACACAAGCATGGTACATTAGTGAGTGCATGTGTTTGCAGACGGAATTACGAATATCAAAGATGCAAGCCTACTGCAATAAAATTACACTGAACATTACAATTTACCATAACAAATAACAACATAATATGATATATAATGAAAATATGGATGATCAAACATCAGAAAGTTAATAGAATACACTATCTAAGAGTATATTGAAACCTACTCCGTTTGATGTTATAAATTACACATATATGTGGGCTTGCAATTGTGTTATTTCCAACTAGTGAAAATTAGACATTCACAAAAAACTATAATAATTCAGAATACATTTTGTATTATGTACATCACACAAAGGAAACCCATTTATACATGTATGTGCTTGTTTTGACCCTACTTCAAATATCTGTTAAATACCATTTTAGCATATATATAATTTCTAATTCAAAAGCGAGACAAATATTTTGAAACATGTATAAGCTTTAGAAAGGCAGCTAGCAAATGTTATCTTGGTGTGTACTGAAAGATTTGGCATCACATCATCCTTTATCTTTCCTGGACCCAGTAATTTAAAAATGCCTTGATGTTCGGCAGTGCTTGAAATGGAGACAAAATGTACTCTGGAAAGCCATGAATTGGGGGACAAGTTGTAGCTTCTGAAAGCGGTGGAGTCATGAAAAGGGGCGTCATGAAAAGCAGAGTGACAGTGAACTTATGCAAAAAAAACTGCTGCAAAGAAATTGGCAACAAGAAATGAAATGAAATGAGGGTTTTTATAGAGCGCGTGTTTGCCGTGGCGTCTTATAACTAGCTGTCGTTAATCTATGCAAGGACCTTGAGATCGGCTATGGTTTGGGAGCGAATAGCCATGTTTTCAAAGTTTTCCTGAACACCAGCAGATTGGTTTGATTTCTAAGACTAATGGGCATCGTGTTCCATAGTTTCGGGGCCAGATGGAGAAAACTTCTGCCACCCCATTTTAGAGTCTTTATCCTTGGAACCACAAGCAGAGAGGCTGATGCTGATCTAAGCTTTTGCTGTGGAATGTAACGACTGACATGTTGATTGAGGTAGGCTGACCCAGCCCCATGCAGAGTCTTATGCAAAATGCACATGGATTTAAATTGGATCCTTGCCTGGACTGGTAGCCAGTGCAGGTCCCGAATAGCTTGGCTTATGGGGCTGAATTCTGGAATTTTAAGGAGTAGACGGCCGCCGCATTCTGTACAGTCTGCAGTTTGCGTATTATACTCTTCTTTGCTCCCAGATAGAGAGCATTGCAATAATTAATTTTGGAAAGTACCAAGGCAATAATCAGTAGCGGCTCCTGGAGGGAGTGCTGCGGGGCGGTGGGGCGGGGGAGGGGCAGGGTGGGGGGTAGTAAACTCCGGCTTACGGCCGAACTGAGTTAAATACATAAATAAATAAATAAAACAAATTACATTGCGTGCGCTGCATCGCCGATTGCGATGCAGCGCACACAATGTAATACGTTTTATGTCAGCATGCCCTCTTGTAGAGACTTGGGTTACGTGACGCTCTAGCTGACGCTTGAACAGCTAGAACGTTACCCAGGAATGGCGGCCCGCCCTGACTAGCGGGACCGTCCCCAGGAGCAATAAGTATATTAGAAGCGAAGCAAGTTTAGGTTAGCAGCGGAAATAATGTGCAAAGAGCGCAAAGCAACAGTCAATACAAATTCAAATTCATACAGTTTTTAAAAATGAGAATGATTAAAAGATTTGGACATCTAAAAACAATTTTTAGCCCTTGAGTTATTTATCGCTCCCCCGAAGCCGGTAATGAGTTCCCTGCAACGATTTAGGACAAACGTGACAGAAAATCTGTTCTGGCATACTTAATTCGTCACAACAAAGCAGTTTTTTAAATATCTTGCTGGGTAATGCCCCTGCTGCAGAGAGCTTTGTATGACCAGCACTTTTCAGGGGATAATAATTATGGTAAGGTAACTCTGTTGGTTAATGCACTTCCTTTGTCTAGTCACAGTTTTGACTCATAAAGTACTATACAATGTTAATGTTCCATTGTGTAACATACAGATTAAAGATGTGTATTTTACATCGATAGGTAAGTGGCTACTGCTTTGACACAGATATCCTTTTGTTACTTGCAGTTCATATGTTGCAATTATTCGAATACAGCACAGTGAGCTATTATTAGTACAGACAAAACCATGCACTATGTCATGCTTTAAATCTGGCTTTTTGTTTCTTCAAACCATACACTTTTAATGTATAATGCCTACCTGTACCCTCGTTGTCATATGTAACATTTCTTGTACATTGATTTACACACTTGTATGATTTATTGTCTCTGTATAATGTGTTTGTGTGATCTAAAGCACTCTGACACCCTACATTGGGATGTGTGATGGTATCAAATAAAATGATAATAAAACATTAGCAATATTTAAATTATTTGTATAATTACTCGTACAGACCGAAACATCCACCATTCCTACTATGCATGCATAGCTATTGCATACAAGGGTTGCAGAATGTCAAAAACCTGCCCGCAAACCATAGTTTTTCTTATGTACCTGTCAAGTAATACCAAGCTGCGTGCCTCTGTTTCCCTCCATTGCACTGACATCTAGGTGTTAGGCTCCAGACAGCTCCCAGCCAGGATGATTCTCAAACAAAAGAGGAGCTGGTGGCCCTTTAACTTGGTACCTTTGTTTTCTGCCCAGCTGAATGTGTAAAAAAAGGGCGTTTGGACAAAATATCCACTTAAAGATATCGGGAGACAGACAAATCGGAAAAAATATTGTGACACACAAATATCATGATGCACAAATATCATTATTGACAAGAATATCGTTTTTTGGGGTAATATTGTTTTAGATGATATCAATGTTTTTAATATAATATATATAGTAATTAAAAATATAATGTCTCATTTATGTCAATGTGCTTTAGTTGATACATTAATTGTATGTGTTACTAATGTTTATATAAATGTTATTTTTTAGATATAACATGTAATTTTAAGTGATTTCGATTTTAAAGTCAAAGGCAAGCTTTATTCGATTGTTATATCACACAATCATAAAAGCACATAAAAACACGTTAATTCATTACAATTTCGATTTTATATTTTTTTATATTTTATATTTAACGCATACTAGTCATTTATAGTGTTGTAGGATAGAGTGGTAAGTCAATTAGGTTATAATTAACTATGAATTATTCAATGCATTTTATTTAATTATCTGATTGATGCGTATTATTCAAATGAGGTAATACTGATTTTTTTATATGTTATTTGCAGGCTTTTAGGTCTGTAGGGGTATAGGGTTGGAAGTTAATTATATACTAATTAGTTAGCAATTAATTATTAATTGTTAATGAATTACTTAACTTATTTTTAGTTATATAATTTATGTCATACTTATTTATTTTACCTACATTATAGTTCTTGGCTGCTATATTTATTGGGGTGTAGGGTGACAAGCTAATTAAGTAATAATTAATTGACTAGTTATTATTAACTGTTAATTAATTATTTAATGGCTTTTCAATAATTTAAAAGATGGAATACCGATTTATTTTACTTATATTTTAGTTGTAGGATGCTAGGTTTGTAGGGGCATAGGGTGGGAAGCCTTTTGAGTAATAATTAATTAACTAGTAATTAGTATTTGTAAATTAATTATTTAATTGAATTTTAAATTATGGAACAATTATTTATTTTAATTATATTTTAGTTGCAGGCTAATAGGTTTGTACGGTTGTAGGCTGGGAAGTTGAGTGAATAATAATTAATTATCAATTAATTATTTATTTGATTTTAAATATGTAAATTATGGAATACTTATTTTTCTGTTATATTTTTGGCGTTGGCTGCTAGGTTTGTAGGGGTACATGGTGGAGAGTTAATTATTAATAATTGAATAATAAATATTTATTAATTGACAATTCATTATTTTATTGAATACAAGTTATGTAAATTGAATCATTATTTTTGTATTTTTTTTTACATGTTTATATATGATTCATGTTAATTAATAATTTTTATATTAAGAGTTTAATATGTTTTCTAAATTCATGATGCTACTTATATCCGTAATGTGTCTGAAGGGACATGCTTTCCCTACTCTAGTTTAGAATGCAGTTTGAATAGTAAAATGAACCTCTTTGCAGTTCAACGCTTTCCCTACATTTGCACTGATTGGAGTGAGAACAGTACATTTTAATCCTCCACACATACAGTAATACAGTGAAAACACTACAAATGGGCACCACACCAGTTTAGAAAAATAAGTAATCTTTATCTGAACCAAACAAGACCAAAACGACAAAAATCCACAATACAGTAATCAAAATATGACTTTTAAACAGTAGAAACAGTTCTGTCCATAGCAAACTATAGATGTGACACTTTCAACACAAAATATCGTGGATGCATCAAAATCAAAAGCAAGAACAGCCGGAGGGAAGGTGATGCGTCGGTTCCTTATGCGCAGGGAAGGTGATGCGTCAGTTCCTTACTCCAGGGGAGGTGATGCGTTGGTTCCTTTCAGCCAGGCAGGGGAGGTCATGAGTCGGTTCCTTACTGAAGGGGAGGTGATGGGTCAGTTTCTTACTGCGCGGGGAGGTGATGCGTTGGTATCTTACTACGGCGCCGGTGTCCTTGTAGACTTGGCACCCCGGTGCGATGCATGAACATCGGGGATGTGACGGTTCTTGATGTGGGGGCAGCAACGGCGATGCATTGGTTTCTTTAGCCGCGGTCCCAAGATGCATTGATCCTTGCAGCCGCACAGCAGGGCCTGCGTCGGAATGGGTGTGGTGATCGCGGACTCCGTAGATCGGTGCACTCAATGGGGCGTGCAGCAATTTCTCTCGCCACGGGCAGGCACTGCGTCGGTTTCTTCGGCGATGCATCGAAAACATTTGCAAATGCGTCGCACTTCTCGTTGTTGCATTACTTTTCCAGCTCTCAACAGCAGGAACAACCTCCAGAGGACCAGAACAGCAACAGGCACCTCTTGGCAGGTCAGAACTCCCAGCAAGGGAGTTCAGGGGAGCTGGAGGTGAAGTCTTTGTATCCCTGAGACTTCAGAACAGAAGGCAAGCTCTACTTCAGGCCCTTGGAGATCTTCCTCAAGCAGGGGACACAGCACACAGCAAAGTCCTTGTCCTTTCTTAGCAGAAACAGCCACTGCAGGCCAACCCCAGACAGCACTCAGCAAAGGGGCAGTACTTCTCCTCAGTTTCTCCAGCTCTTCTCCTTGGCAAAGGTACCTCTTGAATCTCAGACGTAATCTAAAGGTCTGGGGTCTGGGACACACTTTTTATAGCACAATTTCCTTTGTTCTCTGGTGGCAGAGAAGCTCTTTGCCCAGCCCAAAACAGTTCTGTCCTTTCTGGTGCAGCTTCCTGGCAGGAGATGGAGACAGCATGGTCCAAGGCAGACCAGCCCCATTCAGGTGTGAAAGAAATCTCCACCCCCTACTCTGAATGCAGCCCAGGTCTATTCAGCCCAGCCCTGACTCACCCTGGAAAGCGGGGCACACCTCACCCCCCAAGTGGCTGTCTGAACAGAATGCACATCCCCAGCCGTGTCACTCCAAAGCCAGACAGTCAATACACAAACATATCAGAGGCACACAGGATGGCTAAGCAAGAAAATACCTACTTTCTAAAAGTGGTATTTTCAAACCCAGAATATAAAAATCATCCTTACTAAAAGATGCATCCTTATATTCTGAGTTCAAGCATACTAAACATTACCTTCCCATCTTGTCCCAATGGGAAGTTATATTTATAAGATGTTATAAATGAACTCCCATTCTATCCTATGGGACAGATAGCCTCTCACTAGTGAAAAACGAAATTGGCAGTATTTTACTATCAGGACATGCCACACACATCAGTGCATGTCCTACCTTTCACATACACTGCACCCTGCCCACAGGCGTACCTTGCGCCTAACTTAGGGGTGACTCACATGTAAGAAATGGGAAGGTTAGGGCCTGGCAAGTGGGTGCACTTGCCAGGTCGACATGGCAGTACCAGACTGCACACAGACACTGCAATGGCAGGTCTGAGTTACATTTACAGGCTGCCCATGTGGGTGGCACAATCAGTGCTGCATGCCCACTAGCAGCATTTGGTTTACAAGCCCTGGGCACACACAGTGCGTTGTACTAGGGACTTAATAGTAAACCAAATAAGCCAATTATGGAAACACTAATCCATGACAACAATTTACAGAGGGAGCACTTTGACATTGAACAGCAGTGTCAAAGTGCCCAAATCATCTAGACACAGTAAAAACACAGGAAGCAAAGGGAAAATTACAGGGTAAACCCACGCCAAGGATGCCAGGTCTAACAGTATATATATATATATATATATATATATATATATATATATATATATATATATATATATATATATATATATATCTACTGGCGGTCGCCAGTAGATAGTTATAGTTACAACCTATTATCCATAGGAAATCTGCGACATTCTATTTGAAATAACTCTCTTGCCGGTTGACGTATCTTCGCAAAATTTTCAAACTTTGTGGGGCGCTCGGGTCCGCTCCTACCCTGAAAGTCTCGGGGGGATTAGTCAAGCGGGGGCCGAGAAAAAAGGGGGGTCCCAAAACGCGTTTTCCCCATGCAATTTTCCATGCTGAACAGAATTACACCAAATTTGGCAAAGAGGTAGTTCTTGGTTCAGAAAGAACCCTTTTTGTTAAATGGTGTAAATCCGTTCAGTAGTTGCTGAGAAAATCAAAAGTAAAAGTACATATATATCTATGGCCGAGTAGGGTCCGCGTACCCTCAGCGCACCCTGCGCGCACCGTCCCGATCACGAGCTGCATGTTAATTGGCTGTCAGCTGGCTGTCAACATTCCGATTCAGGAAATGTTGGCAGCCATTTTATCCCTCGGTAGAACCGAGGGACAGAAACAAGTGCGCAAAGCGCACAAAGGGGGCAGGGTAGAAACACCCTGACCCCCTAGGTTTGCTCAGGGGGTCCCACAAGGACCCCCTGGGCAAAAGAAAAAAAAAATTTTGCAAAAAAATCGGCAGGATGCGCTAAGGGTGCGCGAATCCTGCCGAGCAAAACCGGCCCAAGTCCCGGGGGCATGGTGGGGGTGGGTATATTGTTTGTATGGGGGGCCTCAAAGGGCCCCCAAGCCCCGGGGACCGCCACCCCCGGGGCTTTATAGAAAAATGGTGCGGGAGGGCTCTTCTGCCCTCCTGCAGCCCCGAGGACCGCCACCCCCGGGGCTTCTTTTTTATTTAAATAAGGTGTGGGGGGCTCCAGCCCCCCCACACGCCCCGGGGACCACCACCTCCCCGGGGCACTTATAAAATAAATGTGGGGGTCCATTACGGACCCCCAGAGCCCCGGGGACCCTCAGGATTCAAGGGGAGTTAATCCCCCGACTTAAAACACCCCACGGGGCGCGTTTACACAGTGGTGAAGGGAGGGGGCGGGGCTTCAGGTGACATCTGTGCAAACGCGCCCCGTGGCGCGTTTTAAGTTGGGATTAAATCCCCTTCAATCCTGAGGGTCCCTGAGGCCAACTAGCCCAACAGGTACATCCAGAAAGCGCCACAGAGCTGCGTTGCAGAGAGGTGTAAAAGGGGTGTGGCCTCTCTACACGTCTCTGCAACGCAGCCCCTGGCGCATATTGGAGGTTCCTGGTGGGCTAGTTGGCCCCTAGGGACCCTCAGGATTCAAGGGGACTTAATCCCCCAACTTAAAACGCGCCACGGGGCGCGTTTGCACAGATGTCACCTCAGGCCCCGCCCCTCCCTTCACCATTGTGCAAATATTCTTCTAAAATCATCCGAAATACGAATTCCGATTTACTCACCTGTTATAAGGAGAGACCTCAGTGCTGTATCTTTCAGTCCAGTACTGGTCCTGAAAAGTAATTTTAACCGTACTTACCAGTAACTTGAATTTCCTTCCATATGATATCATTGCCTGCTTTTTGCTGAAAAAGTTTCTAAGTGTTGATTTTTGAAACCTACAAATATTCCTCTAAAATCAGCCGAAATACGAATTCCGATTTACTCACCTGTTATAAGGAGAGACCTCAGTGCTGTATCTTTCAGCCCAGTACTGGTCCTGAAAAGTAATTTTAACTGTACTTACCAGTAACTTGAATTTCCTTCCATAGGCTAACATTGACTGGTTTCACTTGGAAATTCTTCTAAGTGTGGAGATTTGGAACTTTAAAATATTCCTCTAAAATCAGCCGAAATACGAATTCCGATTTACTCACCTGTTATCAGGAGAGACCTTAGTGCTGCATCTTTCAGCCCAGTACTAATCCTGAAAAGTAATTTTAACCGTACTTACCAGTAACTTGAATTTCCTTCCATAGGATATCATTGCCTGCTTTTTGCTGAAAAAGTTTCTAAGTGTTGATTTTTGAAACATACAAATATTCCTCTAAAATCAGCCGAAATCCGAATTCTGATTTACTCACCTGTTATCAGGAGAGACCTCAGTGCTGCATCTTTCAGCCCAGTACTGGTCCTGAAAAGTAATTTTAACCGTACTTACCAGTAACTTGAATTTCCTTCCATAGGCTAACATTGACTGGTTTCACTTGGAAATTCTTCTAAGTGTGGAGTTTTGGAACCTTAAATTATTCTTCTAAAATCAGCCGAAATACGAATTCCGATTTACTCACCTGTTATCAGGAGAGAACCCAGTGCTGCATCTTTTAGCCCAGCACTGACCCTGAAAAGTAATTTTAACCGTACTTACCAGTAACTTATCTTTTCTTCCATAGGAATCCATTGTCTGGTTTTCAGCAGAAAAGTTTCAAAGTGTCGATCTTCACAAACTACAAATATTCCTTAAAAATCGCCTGTATGACTTAAACGCATTTTTTCAACTGTTTACAGGAGATGCACCAGTGCTGGATCCAGGATCCAACACTGAGTAAGAAAAAGTAACGATAACAGTTTTTACCTGCTAAGTGAATTTCCTTCCATAGGATAACATTGGTGATTCTATGAGGAAAAGTTTCAAAGTGTCAACTTTTAAAATACAATAATATTCCTTAAAAATCACGACTGTAACCAAAACGCTTTTACTCAACTGTTTACAGGATATGTCCAAGGACTGAATCTAGGATCCAGTCCTGTGGTTAGAAAAGTAATCCATAAAGTAACTAATTGCATTTAACTAGAAATTCACATTGAGCTGAATGTTGCATTGTGTTTGAAAATGTGTTGCCCATTGCAACAACTGTAACTACTGTACTTAAAAGTCTATTGCCTATGTGCAAAGTATTTAAACTAAAGTAATTCATTCTGAGAAAGTATTTTTTGTAATGTAATGTATAATGTAATTACAATGTAATTTAAAAAATAAAATATGTAAAAGAAATTGTTTCTAAAAATGTAGTAAATCAGTATGAAAAAAATTAATATAAAAATTAATACATTTAAAAAATGTCATTTAAAAAACCTTTGAAATTCACTGAAAAAACCGTAGGTTTCAGGCAAGTTATAGTTACAAATTAGCATTTAAAAAACCTTTGAAATTCACTGAAAAAACCATAGGTTTCAGACACGTTATAGTTAGAAATTAGCATTTAAAAAACCTTTGAAATTCACTGAAAAAACCATAGGTTTTAGGGACAGTTATAGTTAGTTGGACATTGCACTCGTACAAAACCTGTGAAATTCCCCGTTATAGTTAGTTCAGCTAACTATAACTCGTGCCCCCGCAATGCACTGCTGATGACGTCACATATTACATCACTCATGACATGGTCAGTGACATCACTGATGACATCACTGATGACATCTCAAATGACATCACTGATGACATCATCCACGTGATAATCTGATGCAGCTCTTCACACCCTAATATAACCTTTGATACACCCAATCTAAATTACAGACTGCCATTCGCAAAACCATAGACACTCCAATAACTACATACCCACTCACTGATTCTTAGGACTACACACACACATCCACTCACTCACCCGTACAGTCACTCATACTTATGGTCACTCAGTACAGGACTATCATATGCACTCTTACTCCTATATAGACACTCAAACACCACCACTCATCCATAGAGGTACTCACACACCTAGTCAGTCATGCAAATAATTAAACACACTGCCATTTACTCACCTATACAGTTATACACACACCAGCTCACTTAATCATACAAATACTAGCACATTGTTACGCTCTTATACAATCACTGATACAAGCACACACTCATCCATACAGCCACTATCACAATCACTCACTCTCGCTTATAGCTATTTATATACTCTAACACACATATATACTGCCTTTCACATATGTAGTTACTCACGCATGTACCACTGGGACATACATTCACTCACTAACACACTCTTACACACACTTACCCACCCATACAGTCTATAACAGATGCACTCTTTAAACCATCCACCCAGTGAATCACCCACTCGCACACACAGTCGCACACACCCCATCCACACAAACACTCAGGCACCCATACAGATACTCAGACAACAAATCAATAACTCTTATAGACACTCATGTAGCTATTCACAAACCCATGCAGCCACTTACACAGCAACAGACAGATACATACATTCACCCAGTTTAGTCACTAACCCATGCATTCAGTAAGATACGTTTAATCACTCACTTATAGAATTAGTCACGCACCTACTAAATCATCCAGACAGACACTTATACACCCACTCATTCTTCAATACGCCTTTCCCTATATATATTAAAAATATTTAAACTTTACAGAAACACACAGTCACTGGATGATGTCATCAGTGATGTCATTTCAGATGTCATCAGTGATGTCATCAGTGATGTCACTGACCATGTCATGAGTGATGTAATATGTGACGTCATCAGCAGTGCATTGCGGGGCGCGAGTTATAGTTAGCTGAACTAACTATAACGGGGGAATTTCACGGGTTTTGTACGAGTGCAATGTCCAACTAACTATAACTGTCCCTAAAACCTATGGTTTATTCAGTGAATTTCAAAGGTTTTTTAAATGCTAATTTCTAACTATAACGTGTCTGAAACCTATGGTTTTTTCAGTGAATATATATATATATATACATAAAATCAGCACAAATGAGATCAACTTGAAGTTTACCGCAAACATTAGCACCGAAGTGGTGCGCTTTTTAGATGTACAGATCTATGTTAAAAACAAGAAGTTGGAAACCAAGGCCTATAGAAAAGAAACAACTGGGAACGCAGTACTACACGCGTCAAGCTCACACCCTTGCCATCTCATACAAAGTATACCATACGGTGAGATGTTGCGACTAAAGAGAATATGCAGCAATGAGGATGACCTCAAAAAAGCGCAACAGGCAAGCAAAACTAGGTTCTTACAGAGGGGTTATTCCAACAAATGTATCGCAGGGCAATCGAGTAAAGCAACTTAGCCAATAGATCTGACATACTAACAAAGTCCAAAACACAGAGTCATGTAATAGATACAAGTGAAGAAAATAAGAGTGACAACACAAGTGAGTTTAGACTGATCCTACAATACAGCACTAAAGAGAAGGCCATTAAGCAAATTATCAAAATGAACTGGCCCATTGTCCTTAATGACCCTACGATAGGCCATCTACTACCAAGAAATCCATCTATCACATACAGTAGGGCACGTGCCATGCGGGACAATCTGGTTAAAAACAATTTGGAGACCCAAACAGGCACATCATGGCTGGCGCAACGTAAAGGATTCTTTTGTTGCAAGCTATGCAAAGCATGCCAATATGGCCTAAACAAAACAACATATAGAATCCCGTTCGGGGACCAGGAAAAAATGATTACGAAGTCACTCACATGCAAGACAGATCATGTCATATATGTGCTGGAGTGTCCATGTGGCCTACGCTATGTAGGGTGTACCATACTCCAAGGCCATAAACGGATACTCCAGCACATAAGGGCCATCAAAAACAAAGATATCACATAACCTGTGGCACACCACTTCACTGAACACCATGACTCTGATCCTACGGATTTAAAATACTATCTGATTGACTCCATATTACCCAGTAGGAGAGGGGGAAACACAGTGGCGGTTCGTCCATTGGGGGCGTTGGGGCGTTGCCACACTAATGCCACAGCAGAAATCGTTCTACTTCTGACGCTAATTGCAGCAATCAGGACTCCTGATTGGAATTAGCGTCAGAAGTAGAACACAGACGCTGAAGGGGGTGGGGCTGCGGCAGCACTCTCAGGGTTGAGTGACAGCGCAATAGTGCGCATGTTCGTTTTTGGGCTGATCATTTTTACGATCAGCCCGAACATGCGCACTAGCCTTCCCCTTAAGAGACCGAGGGTTGCTTCATGCGCAGCCCCCGGTCTCTTAATGGGCAGGGAGTATCCCTGCCCTCAGCCAATCCTGGCGCTGCTGGAGCAGTGTCTGGATTGGCTGAGAGGCGTTGCCAGCCCCTCACGCAGAAGATGTTGAAGGCGCCAACGCGCCGGACCCCGGTCCAGGAGCAGACAGCAGAGGCGGCGCGGACCCGCCCGGTCAGGTAAGTTTAAGTTTTTTTAAAAACTTTATTTTTAAACCCCCCTGGCCCCCACCCCCGCGCGACCATTGCAAGCCACGACTGAGTAGCAGAGGCGGGACAGAAGATTATTCTCACCATTCATGTGTACTGCGTGCGTCCAACACTCGCACGGTTGTGTTGTTCTCTCCCTTGCCTTCTTCGCGGGACATGTAGGCCCAAACTGTCACACGCACATGTGAGAACAAACAAGTGCAATGTGGGAAGTGCTCAATGTGCGCGAGGCGCAACTGAATGAATGAATGCTCGGTTTGTGTGCACAGGAGCTGTGCCTTACCGTTACGGCAGTATTAAGCGTACACTCTGACAGCAACCACGCGTTTCCACGCGAGCCTCCTGTATGGGCGGTTTCTCTACTTGCTAGAGTCCATGTAGTAGGGGCTTAGTTAAAAGTGGCCATATGATATTGCATCTTCCGGTAGTTTACAGGTTTCCAAAAAAGGCCTCGCTGTCTCCCACCTACTACAGTCTAGTTCAGTGGCTCAGCAAGGATGGCACGGGCTCTAGTGAAAGCAAGGAAAGTGAACCCACGCACGACTCTCTGGGTAATAAAATACTGCCAAAATTAAGGTTCAGTGGGTCCCTAAGGCCTGTGAACCCTGGTGCCAGTGCACCTTCTGCACCATTGACAGCTGCGCATCTGGTCATGTGAGATGAGACTCCGCGCAGATTAGATTTAGTCACCTCAGAACAGTCACGAGAACCAAGTTGTGTGCTTATACGGATTCAGTTCTTCATAATGGAAGAGACTAGAATAAGAGGACCGGATGAAGGGTCTGGCACGTTTTTATTATTAAACACTGTTATTGTGCTCATCTCAAAATATGACAGACTGCGTCAGTATGTGGTGGACTGTCCTTGGGATGTCATTAGAGGCCTCTAGAAGCCCTAGCTGAATCCACTGCATCTGAGGCTGACATGATGGATTGGAAACTAAAGTCACTGAATCCATTACTACGCACAACGCCAAAATGTAAAACCAGCAGCTCTGCAGTCAATGCGCGATGGAGAGGGGAAGGGGGTGTGTGTTGACAACAGGACCTGATACACTTAACAAACAGAAGCGACGCCCGGCAGCAGATTACATTCTTCTCTTCAATTTAGCGCTCATTTGGCTCATGGACTGTGCTTTAACAAGGATTTACATAGTACAGCTCTAAGAGCAGTACCTCCCAGGGCTCTTCTCAGAAAGCAGTGTAACTTCTGGAGCCGAGCCCAGGATACACGCAACAATTCTTTCAATTATAGAATCATTGCACGTTTTCTACAAACAACCGGTATTAATTAGTGGAGCCGACCCACATAATTAATTACCGGTTGTTTGTTTCCGTCCCTACATCATTTGACATGTTGGTAGGCGCATTCACTTTTGTCAAAATAGGAATAGTTGTATTGAAGTACTCACTCATAAATGTTGGAATTTTTTTGTTCTTTCTGTTACTAACTGCAGATTAAAAATACACGCATATCATTTGAGATAACCTTGTAAAAAAAACGTGCAATAATTATCTATGATTTATTATGTTTCTAAGGAAGCACGACCTTTCTCTATAAATGATTGAAGGTAGTCAACAGATGTTAGCTATTAGTTGGTGTGCAATTCTTATACTGATAACACAAAATGTAAATTGTGACATCACAATGTGTTATTTCCCATGATTTTATTCACATTTCTATCCCATTATTTCTTCTTTATCAGTCTTGATAAAGCTGGATTTCGGCGAAACACATGCTGGCAGTGAAGACTTTATCAGTAGGATGTAAAGATTATACACCTGCACTACTACACAAATTTTACCCCACACCACTTTCAAATGTCACCAGCCGCCACTGGGGAAACAGGGAACGGATGTTACGCAAACTAGAAACAAGGTACATCCTTGACCTGGATTCCAAACATCCTGGGGGTCTAAACGCCACAGAAGACTTATATACCTGCTTATAAACACCATGCAGAAGGGCGGGAATTGGAAGTAGAGGTGCCACGTGGTACTACAAACAATAGGTATTCATACCAATTTACAAAAATCATCGTAGTAAAATTGCTAGCTGAAAAACCCCCCTCCCAGTTTTTAGAATTTCACAGCTTTTTTTAGCTATCACAAGTCACTTTTTAACACAATTTTAAACATTAGGCACATGCACTTAGTAAGGGTTTACAATAAGCACTTAGCACTTTCTTAGGCAGTCAGAAGGTTTACATATACTTTGTTTACAGACCTAATTTGCGAATTTGCACAGTATTAACTGTATAGAATTTTAGCATCAGTTCAAAGAGGGTGGATTAATCCAAAAACTTGAATCCCTCAACCCTTTATGATCTTAACGCACAACAATGATTTTATCTGATTTTATGTATTTAAACATGAATGTTGACAAATCATGATATTTTTAAATGTGAAGCGAAAAGATTGCAAAATTACTTCATGTGTTTGAGATTTAAAACTATGAGGTGCAAAGGGAAGAACATGAACAGAGTCTGTTTTCCATGTTTATGGCTGCGAGTGAATGGCACTTAGCACTTTAAGAAAAAACTACATAAAAAATGGTAGCACAGCTGTGGGCGCGTCATGTGATCAAGGCCCTTCGGGGCTGAAACGCGTTATGGCCGACAGCTGCTGATGGAAATTAAGAAATAAAGAAATTTTGCACTACAAACGGTGTCCGTGCTCCTGTCTCAGCGTGGGGGAATTGCAAGGAGAGATCGGAGAAACGCTGCATATATATATATATATGTGAACAAGGCAGGTGTGCCGAAACGCGTCAGAGCGAAAGGAAAAATAAACCTGAAAGCTGAATGGCAAAGCTTACTCCTGTGTCGGTGTCCGATTCTTATAGAAAGTCGGAAGTGGTTGGAATATATATATGTATATATATATATATATATCCTGTGACAGCAATCCTCGGAGAAAACACCGCCCTTGTCGTGAGTTGCGTCGCCTGAACGGACCTCCCAGGAATAGATCCGTGAAATTCGCACACAATATCCTTTAGTAGAACCAGGAATGGCGACGCCGTGTGTAGTGCAAAATAGTCTTTATTGGCCTCGAGTCGGCCAATAAAGACTATTTTACACTACACACGGCGTCGCCATTCCTGGTTCTACTAAAGGATATTGTGTGCGAATATATATATATATATATATATGTATATATATGTATATATATATATTTGTACATAGAAACATAGACATATATATATATATACCTATACAAATCTACGAATTGTTGGAGCAACAATTTATTTAGGCACACAGATAAGCAGTGATGTGTGTGTATATATTTATATATCTATATATACATGTGCGTGTGTGTGTATATTTTTATATATATATATATATATATATATATATATATATATATATATATATATACCACCAAGTGGCAGTCACCACTGGGTAGTTATAGTTATGTTGAAGCATGCCACCTATGGCTGGGTTAAGGGAATCATCCTAAGAAAGGAATACCCCAACACCTTCACATTAACTTAGACCCAGGGGCCAACTTTTGTGTTTTCTAGTTATATAGTGGGGAATCGGCCCCCGCCGGTCTCTAAAATTCCTCTGGTCCTATTATTGTGGATTGTTAGTTATAGTTAGCACCACGTTTCCATAGGAAAAGCATTTTTTGATTTACTGATACCTTTAGTACCATTTGGCCACCCAAAAAATGTTCATCCACTTCAGCTCCTTCCTGGAAAGTTTCTGGGTAATCCACCAGGCACATATGTCGAGAAAAAGGGGGGTCCTAAAACAACTTTTCCACGTACAATTTTCATTAGAAAACTGGTCAATGATACTGCAGAAACTGCGGAATGGAATGTTATGATACCTCCTTTTGGACCCCTTCATGTTGGCCTCAAGATATGGGGGTTCTCCACTCCCCCAAGAATAAAGTCAAGAACTTAAGAGTTCTGCTGGACAATAGACTAAGTTATAAATTCCAGGTTAATGCAGTAACCTATTCCTCCTTTTTCATCTTAAAAACCTTGAAGAAAATCAGACATCTGATTTCTCATGACCTTCTGAAAACAGTAGTCACTGCACTTGTACTCTCAAGTATTGACTATTGCAACGGCCTTTATCTTAACCTACAAGTCAATCACATGCAGAAGTTGCAAACTGTACAGAATTCTGCAGCTCGAATGCTTCATAATCTGCCTAAATTTCAATCTGCTGCCTTAGCATTGAACAAACTTCAATGGCTCCAGGCGAAAAAGTGAGCTGTTTTCAAATGACTCTGCATTACTTATAAAGCCTTAGCTGGAACTTGTCCTGAATATTTAAAAAATATGTTTAGTTGGTACACTCCCTACAGATCCCTTTGATCTAGCTTTGAGAAAAAAGTTGTTGTACCTCGACATCGACTGAGCAGCTGGGGTGGTAAAAGCTTTGTGAAAAACACCACACTTCTTTGGAATGAACTTTCTCTAGATTTAAAAATAGCACCTACTCTTCTCATTTTTAGAAAAGAATTTAAAACTTTGCTTTACGGCAATTAATACTTCCAAGGTCAGATATTGATCGACACTATTCTGCATATCTTCTTCCTTCATATCAGCGCCAAGATGCCTCCGGACAAAAGAGCGCTTTATAAAACTCAAAATCAAATCAAACCTACTTTGGCAGATTGCTAAATCTTGGGCCAGCGAGCATGGTTTTTGTGATTTGGTGTAAATCCATTTAGAAGTTTTTGAGAAATTAAAGTTCAAAATTCAGATATCAGACACTGAGGATCCATGGAGGCAACAGATCTAAAGGTAAGATCAGATTGGCTGCCACCACATCACAAAGATGTGGTGGCAGCCATTTTAGGACTCAAGACTCAGGTCCAGATGTACGACGGAAAATTGAATGTGTAAACGGGTTTGCGACCCGTTTGCACATGCAAAAATCCTGTGGGCCATGTACTAACACTATTTTGTGAGTCGCAAATAATTTGCGACTCGCAAAATAGTGTTTTGCGACTCGCTATTAGGAAGGGGCGTTCCCTTCCTAATAGCGATCCCACAAGCCATGTAAGAATGTTTTGCGACCGAAATTGCGGTCGCAAAACACTTGCAATTTACTGTCCTCTTCAAGAGGGTGGTAATGCACTCGCAAATGGGAAGGGGTCCCCAGGGGACCCTTCCCCCTTTGCAAATGCAGGGGAAAATATGTTTTAGGGGCAGGCAGTGGTCCCAGGGACCACTACCTGCCCTTAAAAATGAAACAAAAACATTTCTTTTTTTTTTTTTTTAATGCATCCCGTTTTCCTTTAGGGAAAACAGGCTGCATTGAGAAAAAAAACCTGCTTTATTTAAAAGCAGTCCCAGACATGGAGGTCTGCTGAGCCCAGCAGGCCACCATTCCTGGGAGGGCCAGCCATTCCCAATGGGGTCACAAATTGCGAGTGCCTCATGAATATTGATGGGGCATGCAATTTGCTACCCCATTGGGAATCGCCAACAGTGTCTCAGACACTGTTGTACATGGCAATTTGCGACTCGCAAACTGCGACTCGCAATCGAGTGCAATTTGCGAGTCGCAAATTGTCATGGTCGTACATCTGGCCCTCAGTCCCCTGTCCTGAAAAAAAAATGTAAAAAACATATGGGGGCAGGGTAGGGTTACCCTGCTGCCCTAGGCCTCATGGGCGAGGGCCCAAAGGCAGGCCTCCCTTGAGGCCAAAAACGTAAGTTTTAGTTTTACTCCCCCCGGGTGGGCCAGGGCTGGTGTGGTTATTTGAACTATTATTTAAGGGAGGGTGAATGCGCCACCCTCCCCAAGACATTACAAGGCCAAAGGGACCCCAGTCCTGGAGCTGCAACAATTTTAGAAATTGTGTGGGTGCCCACTTGGCACACCCACAGCAATTACAGCCCCTGTCAGCTCCCCTGCCTGCACCCTTCTCTAGTGTGACAAAAACCAGCTTTATCAATTTTCTCCCAGGGGGCTGGAGCAGCTTTTCTCTGCTGCTGTCGGGCAGGAGCCAACCTGTGTTCCCTGCCTGCAAGAGTATGGGCAGGGCGTTGAAGTTCTCCCCTTCTGCGTGCTTGCAGACATGGATCTGCAATGTCCCCAGGGATGGGGTACCTGGGACACTGCTGTCATCAGACCCCAGGGAAATGTGTCCCCAGGATCAATAGATGGCTCAAAAAAGGGGCACCACACCCGTCTCCCCTAAAAACTATTTGTCTCCGGGAGATAGGGTATCCGGGGCACTTTCAAGGCTTAGAGAGGGAGGCCACATGCCCCTTCCCAAAAAACAAAAATCAGCAAAGGGGGTGTGTTCCCCAGAGCACTGAAGTGGCTTCGGGAGGGGAGCCCTATGGCCCCTCCACCCAAAAAAATGAGCGGCCCCAGGGGATGGGGTCCCCAGGGGCCCAAGTGGTCACTCCTTAGAGGAATTTTCCTCTTTCTGCTGCACAATGCTTGCATGCATTTATTTTTGTTGAACGGTGCAAAACCCCTATCTGCCTATTGATTTCTGCTCAACTTCTGTGCTTTTAGAAGATCTGGATGTTGGGGGGGGCGTGGCTTGACGCCCAAGGTAGATGGCGGCATACATATAGCTCTCGCCGGGATACACGGACTTCTGATGGCAGTCTCCTACTGCGGAACTTCTAACGAGCTGGCATTGCTTCTTAGAGATGCGGAGAGCGGCGCACACCCTTCGGAGGAGAGAGATACCTCCACAACAGCGGTATTGAAGCCTTTCATCGACCGTGCTGTATTTCTCCTCAGAAACGGCCGCCATTTTAGGTGTTTTCTCTTACTTGGTGCATACCATAACATCCAAGATATGCTTTCCACAGCGTTTTGGGACTAATTCTGCTTATGAATTTCTTGACACGCTTCTGGTCCCATTGTGCTTTTTTGATACAATATATTGAGTAGCATCTAGAAACATAGAGCGCCATATTTTCTATTCTACTTTTGATGGCACATTGGAAAACCTTTTAGCTTCACTGTTATATGGGGAGACTGAAGAGAGCCTATTCTTTTGCCCTACCTTTAAAGTAAAAACTTGTTCAAAATTCTAAAACTTTCACAAAACTTGCAGCCATGGAAGCTTCTTTAGTCTCTTCATCTAAGAATGGTGTCTCTACAGGTACAACTTCCGGCTCGACGACCTCTGGGAAAGCATCCACGAAACGTTTTAAAAAAGACCCACCTTCTCCTAAAAAATCACATCCTACGGTTTCTTTGGACTTACTGCTAGAAGAAATTCGCGCTTTGCGCCCTTTCATGGAGGAAATGAATAATAAGCTGCAACATCTTACGGAAAGATGGTCTCAAATGGATGAACGTTTGCTGGCAGTAGAACGCAACATCTCTTCTTATGGCGCAACTGAAAATAAAGTTAACTCTCTTCAAGGTCAAGTTCTGTTTCTACAAAAGCAAGTTGAAGAGTTGGAAAACAGAGATAGAAGGAATAACTTGCGACTTTTTGGTATGCCGGAAAATGTGGAGGGGTCTGATCCTCTTACTTTCTTTAAGAATTTTCTCCCCGAGCTGTTAAAGCTTCCTGAAGGCACCTCTTTAAATATTCAACGTGCACATCGACTGGGGCGTATGCCTGGTGCTGGTTCTTCTTCAAGTAGTCCGAGAGGTGTAATCCTGTATTTTCTGGAGTATATAGACCTCCTTAAAGTCCTTTCAGTGTCACAGTTAATAAATCCTATCTCCTGGTCAGGTCACGCTTTGTTTTTCTCCCAGGACTACGCCAAGAGTACGACTGATAGGCACAAAGAATTCCTGAACATGAGACCAGATCTTCACTCTTTGGGTGCTCGCTATGGTCTTTTCCACCCTTGCCGCTTCAAGGTTACCTACTGAAACAACACGACCACTTATAAAGATACTATTAAATTGAGTGGTTTTATAAACTCTTGCAAGATGGAAAATATGGACACTTCGGGATCTTTAGCATCCCACTCGAGTTAATAGTTCAGATTTTTGTTGACCTTCAGAAATGCCTTTCTTTGAATCTTATGGATTGTGTTGCTAGGCATTTGTGTAATTTCTTTGTGCTTTACTCTTGATATTGTTGTTAATGTTTAATATTGGATATGTTTTCTCTGTTTCTCCCTTTTAGATACATTACTATATGTGCTTGTCACTGTTTCAAATCACGTTGACTGCGGTCGTCCGTGTGTTCCGTCTGCAGAGTCTGGATGTGCCATCTTTCCATGTGGTTTCTCCCCCCCACCATTTTTTAGGTATGTGTATTCCCTTGTATGTCTTTATTCTTGTTCTTATTCCTTTTCCTCTTCTTTTTTTTGAACTTTCTTTCTCTTTTCTGTCCCTACTATACTCCTTTTACCAGCATTTTCTCAGTTTTTTCTATCTTTACTATGATGATATTATTTTTCAAACACCTTTTGTGATATTTATGCTTTTACTTGTGGTTATATGGTTTGCATTGTACTATTCCTATTACATGATTAACATGATTTATTTCCCCTTTACATTTAATTTTCTATGTCATTGAAAATTATTTCATTGAATGTATGAGGCTTAAATTCTCCCATTAAAAGACAGCGTGTTCTAATGCATTTATCTAAGCTAGAAGCTGACATAGCTCTAATACAAGAGACACACCTCACAGAAAGTGAATCTTTAAAATTAAAAAAAGAATGGGTGGGTTTGGTTTTCTTTTCTCCAGGAGACGGTAAGAGAAATGGAGTTGCTACTTTATGTCGTAAATCTCTTTGTGTTAAACTAATTTCCAAAGGATTTGATGATGTGGGGTGATGGCTGTTTACTGAATTGATGATTGGAAAGGTTCCACTCTCCCTATTTAACATTTATGCCCCAACTACTGGTGATTCTTTATTTTGGACCAACCTTACAAAAAATCTTCTACAATGTTCTCATGATAACCTTATTTTGGCGGGGATTGCAATCAGATTATAGATCCCTTTATTGATCGTAACTCCTCAGCCTTCTTCACACCGAATAAAGCCCATAAGCTTTTTATACAAACCATCAAGCAGCGGAAACTGTTGGATGCTTGGAGACTTTGTAATCCCAAAGCAAACACAAGGAGATGATGGACGGAGCACTGAAACTTTTCAGACTCACCCCCAGTCACAGTTCTGGGTTGAATCCATCATCATTCTTCAGCTCACTTCGCCACCTTAGTTCAGACCAACCTATATGCAAATCAGTCTTGACCCTGTGCCTCATGGAAACAGTCCAGCCCGAACTGCCAAGCCAGGTCTTCCCTGAACCAGAAACAAGCATCCTGGGACAGGTTTCTGGGTAACACCCTTCATCAGCCAGGCTAGCTTGAATCCAGTGGCAAAGTGAGCAAGGGACCCACATCTGGGCATGCCCTGCCAACTTAGGGTGAACAAAGCAATTGCAAGGAGATGATGGACGGAGCGCTGAAACTTTTCAGACACTGAGCCCGAGTCACAGATCTGGGTTGAATCCATCATCATTCTTTAGCTCACTTCGCCACCTCAGTTCAGACCAAGCTATATGCAAATCAGTCTTGACCCTGTGCCTCATGGGAACAGTCCAGCCTGAACTGCCAAGCCAGGTCTTCCCAGGTCTGCCACGTGGTGCAGGGAAATGCTGTGCATGCTCTTTTAGCATTGCGGACGGTGCTGCAGCCAGCGATACCAAAGGGGATGATGGACGGAGCGCTTGAGCTAATCAAACACTCACCCCCAGTCAACTGATCTGGGTTTAATCCATCATCATTCTTTAGCTCACTCCACCACCCCAGTTCAGACATGGCCATATGCAAATCAGTCTGACCCTGTGCCTTATGGGAACAGTCCAGCCCGAACTGCCAAGCCACGTCTTCCCTGGACCGGAAACAAGCATCCTGGGACCGGTTTCTGGCTATTCAGCCGTCATCAGCCAGGCTAGCTTGAATCCAGTGGCAAAGTGAGCAAGGGACCCACGTCTGGGCATACCCTGCCAACTTAGGGCGAACAAAGAGATACCAAAGGGGATGATGGACGGAGCGCTTGAGCTAATCAAACACTCACCCCCAGTCAACTGATCTGGGTTTAATCCATCATCATTCTTTAGCTCACTCCACCACCCCAGTTCAGACATGGCCATATGCAGCACCGTCCGCAATGTTAAAAGGCCAGGATGCGCCCGCCAGTATGGCGGGCGCATCCTAATTGCACTGGTGGGACTTCCGCACGTCTGGCGGGCGGTCCCATCACCGTTATGATGGCAGGCACACTGATGTCCGCCCGCCATCATAATGAGCCCCTATGTATGGCCTACTTCAAGATCTCAATGATATTAATTCATGCCACTTAATGACAAAGGTACATGGGGAGAAATCATCATTCCGATCTAGCATCATTGTCACATCAAATCAAAATCAAACTCAAACTCACAATAATGACAATTGTCAACATGTAGTGAAATACCCATTAAGCATTTCTGAGACCAATGGTCTTGTTCATGAGGTAACATGGAATATAGCTGTTATACTTACAAAATTGTAGAATTAAGATTGGCTTGCCTGATATAAATTTGTCAAGAGACCTGACTTTCAGAGGATTTTCATATTAATGTTTTTATTCTATTTGTACCAAGACTACTCAATCTAATATGCCTAGTGGGGAACTGTCAGTTTTAGCATCCGTAAATTGTGCTAATCTTTCCATGAAAGATATGGATACTACTCCCCATTATCAGTTAATTGTGTTAATGTTTGCGAATAGGCTTCAAGTCAATTAATATCATAATGCTTTCCATCAGGCAGATATATCAATTAAAAAAGGCTTTGAAAATGATTTAGATACCCATTTGAGGAAACTACATACTCCAATTCCAATTTTATGGGTGGGAGATTTTACTATCACGCTTTGTAGATACTCCACCAAAGAAGTATGTGGTTTTATGATTTAGCACGAGAATATCACCCACATTTTAAACACAAACCATATGGGGAGTATTTGAATAGGCTCATTATGAAATATAATGTATTTTGTCCCTCTGTAGATCGTCTCACTGACAGAATATCAACAACTAAAATATCTAAATACCACAATATCGAGTTATAAATATCGATGTCAAAAATATCGACATCCTATATTTATAATGGTAAGCACAAAAATATGGAAAAAAAATATTGATGTCATAAATATAGTTGTACAAATATTGGTTTTTATATATATAAAATAAATTAATAAATATTAAATATATTAAAGAATATAATTAATAATTTTTTTTATTTAATATACATTTTAACAAATATAACAAATAAACTTTATTTAAAAATTTAAACATATATAATACTATATATATATAAATACATATCTTTACTTTACTTTAAAACGATAATTAAACTAATAATTGTAATGTATTTTATATATTTAAATGATATAAAAATGTAACAAATAAATACATTTGTATATATATATATATATATTACCTACTGGCGGTCGCCAGTAGGTAGTTATAGTAAGGACCACGTTTCAATAGGAAAAGCATTTTTGATGTGCTTATAAGTTTGGCGTCGTTTGACGAATCTTTACAAAATTTTCCAAAAGTTCCTCTTTTCAGGCCAGCTCCTATCCTAAAAGTTTGGGGGGATTCGTCAAGGGGGCTAAGAAAAAGGGGGTCCCAAAACGTGTTTTCTCCATTCAATTTCCATAGGAAACTTTAGACAAGGCTACAGGTCAAACTGCTGAACGGAATTACGCCAAATTTGGCAGAGAGAAAGGTCTTGGTGCAGAAAGCACACTTTTGTTTATATCGGGTAAATCCGTTCAGTAGTTTTAGAGAAATATAAAATTTTCCAAATATCGATATTTAAGAATTCTGACATCTGATTGGCTGAGGCGTTACGAGCACGAGCTTGCGGCTCATTGGCTGCGAACTGTTGAAACTAGGAAGTGTTGGCAGCCATTTTGTGATTCAGTCCGTCAGCTCGCATCTCTCCCTCTAAAAGGCATCGGATCCATAATTCTACCTCTGCGAGGCAATACTGAAAATATCCCGCAGGTCTGTCTGTGCGAGATACTCCTTTTATGCTCCCTCTCCCCACATCATCAGCTCACGGCTATGCCTTTAGAAGCCAGTCCATCAGCTCGCAGCTCTGTGTCTGCGAGCCGTCGGGCCCGCAGCTCTACCTCTGTGAGCCACCTCGTTAGCTCGTAGCTGTGTCTGTGCTAGGAGGCCCGTCGGCCTGTTACTCTCCCTCTGCGAGCTAGCCCATCGGGTTGCAGCTCGGAGGTCTCGCAGCTGTATCTCTGCGAGCCAGCCCGTTAACTGATAGCTGTGTGTCTGCTAGCAGGCCTGTTGACCCGTTGGTCTCCCTCTGCGAGTCAGACCACAGCTCTCCCTCTGCGAGCCGGTACGGTGCTGTGCTTTTGCGAGCCAACGGCTCGTAGGTCTCCCTCTGCGAGCTGAGCCCACGGGCCGCAGCTCTTCCTCTGCGAGCCTGCCCGACGGCCCGCAGGTGTCCCTCTGCTAGCGGAACCGCAGGTGACACTCTGCGAGCCAAAATTGGGAATATAAGGCGGCTCTAAAAAGAGCCCTTGTGTTTATTAGTTGGAGCTACATGTAAGTGCGAATGCACAGCTTCAGGTTAATCAGGAAAACTCGGTTTCCCTCATCTGTGAAGTGTACTCCATCACTTCTGTAGATATCAGCCATATCAAAACGTATGTTGTTGTTGTAGATCGACCCCATTCTATAGTCTCTGAGGTATGCAGACACAGCTTTGTTGGCATTCTTCCTAGATTTTTCAATCTTATGACAAAATTGGTTTGACCATTTCCACTTCTGTCTTTGGCATATATTGGAATATACAAAGACAGTTTGAGGCAAAAGTAACATCAGTTGTCCAAAGGTGTCCTTCATAAGCATTTCCAAACCTACCCGATTCAATGTGCCTATGTCGTTACCACCACAGTGCACAATCATGAGATCAGGGTGTTGGATATGCAAACAGGTTTTAACCAAAGGGAGTAATTGGTGCCACTTCAATCCTCTCTGTGCAAACCATTTAATGTGCACATTTTGTAAACCTAGGTATAAGTCAATACGTCTCTGTTCTGCATACCTCTTGCACCAGAAAATATAGCTATGTCCTACAATCCACACTAGCATTTTGAAGGTATGGCTAGAAGATATGGATAAATGTCTGTAGCTCATGCAGTCTGTTCGTAGAATGAGAGATATGTTTAAACATGGGGAACTACTTTTTTTTTACATACAAAACGTTAACCGATTGGGAGATGAAATGTATTGTGTCCTAAAAAGTAGGGTGTATATTAGTTTTGATGAAAAGCATCTTTGTGATTGGTTAATAAAAAAGCAGTTTATACGTGGAGTACATATTATAGAATGAAATTTGCTCAGCTCAACCACACCCGCTAATTGTATTTGGAAGGTGCAGTTCAAACTTGAAAGAATGGTGAACTTTTGACCTCCACGTGCCGTTAAATGTTGGAGAAAACGTTGCAAAAAAATATCGGTAGGTTTAAAAAAATGATGAACTTTTAACCTGCACGTGTCGTAGAATGTTCTAGAAAGTGTTGATATAATACGCTGAACTTTTCACCTGTATGTGTCCTTAAAAAAACTGTTTATATGGAAAGTTCAAAAATAACCAATAAAGAGAGGTTTTGCAATCTAAAAAAATAAGGAACTATTCTGATTTGTTCTTTACATGTATTTATGTGTGGAGCAACAGGGAAATTGTGCCATTACTGGTTCCATTCTTGATGAAAGCGGTGCATTACATGTACTGTGTGACAAGAAAAGAATTGCATGCGTTTGTGACATTTGAAATCTGCATACCAACTACAAAGGTAAATTAGAAATTAAGAAGGTGTGTTATGTGTTTTGTAGTAGTGATTAAGTATTTGAGACGATATTTTTAACTTTGAAAGTATTTTTTATTTCTAAATAACATAGTGTTAGTAAAGTCTGGTGTTTTATTGGTTCTAAAATATGCATAATGTGTAACTAGTTGTTAAACAAGTACTTTATATATGTTTAGGAGTTTTTCACAAAGAAAAGGTGTAAGTTGTCATATGTAAAAGACTGTGGCCCATATTCTCAAGACCAGCGATAACATTATCCCTGTATGGCCCTGTAGGGTTTTGAAAATTCGATGTAGCGTTAATTTCGATTTGTATATCTATTCCGGCGAGATAAACAGAATGTCGCACGTTTGGAAATTATGCTCAGTCTGGAAATAGTGGAGAAGGGGTGACAGTGGAAAAAAAAGAAGAAAGGTTATGTGCACAGTTTGTGGTCTCAATTTTTACACTGAGAGGTAGATTTCAATGTCAGTGAAGGCTGGTGTGGTACTGCGAGGCTTTGCATTTGGGTGTTCTTAGGAAATCTAAGTTGTTGGGGAGCGTTTCTTCAGAAGTCATTTTTTTACATATGTGAGAGATAAAAAATAAATGAAAATGTTCTTTGTATATTTTCTGTACGATTTTGTTCACAGTGGTAAAGTAAATGTGATTATTAGTGATAGTAATTGTCATGGTGTGTTCCTCTGCTGAATATACGCAGGCGTTTAAGTGGTCCGGGTGTTATCAGTAGTAGGCTCCACCACCCCTTTACGAGAGCCGCCAATTTTTTCATCCCAGTTAAAGCTGTTAATATACGTATAGTAAAGGGACGATACATAAAAAGTTTGGAATTACACCTTCATTTACTCTGTCTACCCTGCACCACCATTTTGTGCCCGCAGCAGTACTGTTTAGAAAAATAATCTAATACAGCTTTTTGTATTATAAAAATAGCACTTATAGGTTTATTGGCATATTGGTAGAATTTCTACTATATAAAGAATGTTGCAATCAGTTTCAATGGTATAGAAATGCACTGTATTATGTAGGAAATATTACATATGCATAGGTTGTGATGTCATTTTTTTACTGTAAGGTACATTTGAGTATAAGTGAAAACTGGTGATATACTGCGAACCCGTTCAGAATTGCACAGATTACATAGAGAGTAAATGGACAAAGTAAACGTGCACGTTGCTTTGTGTATGTATGCATGGTTTGAATCATTTGATGATACTTTAAGGCATAATCTAAACACTATTTCTGCTTTACAATTGGGTTCAGTGCACAGTGTTAGTAGTTAGTGACTAGATGCTGGTAAAGGGATTATTTATTGCTCGTTCGTACGAAATAAAGGTGGAGAGGTGCGTTTCTTTACAAGAGATATTTTATAAATGTGTGAGAGATAAAAAACAATTAAAAATGTTCTTAATACATTTTCTGTACAATTTTTTCACACTAGTAAACTAACTGTGATTATAAGTGATGAAAATTGTTAGGGTGTGTCTCTGTGCTGAATATATGCAGGACTTTAAGTGGGCTGGGTCTTACCGGTGCTGAACACTGCTACCCCTTGTAGACACCCGCATTTTCTTCATCCCACTTAAAACCCTCAATATACGTATATTAAAGGAACGGTACAATAAAAGTTTAGGGATTACACCTCCGTTTCCTCTCCTCATGTGTCACCCCCATTTTGTGCACCAAACAGTAGTGTTTATAAAAATTAAGTAAGAGAGCTTTATCAAGTATGTAAATAGCACTTATACCTTTATTAGCATGTTCATGGGATCTGTAGTGTAAAGAGAAGGTCGTAATCAGTCTCAATGGTACAAAAGTGACGTGACATATGTTTGAAAGATTACATGGTTTTAGGAGTAAGGTATAGAGGTAACAAATAAGCAGTATAGTTTGTTATGTTTAAACAAGTATGTAGTTTTGTAAATCAGATACGGCGTTGATTTGTGCAGCACACAGTACACCCACAATGACCCTGGAACATGTCCCTGAATGCCTTGGCACACTGCAACACACATCCAAACGCCAAGTAGGCCCCCATCCACAATGTGCACAGAGTGCCCCCCCTATCACCAATATCACAACCTACTCTTGCACATATGCTGAATCCAGCAAACCAGCAGATCCGTGACCCACACTGACTATGCAAGTAACACTGCATGTCGGATAGCATAGCAGCTGCGCAAACAAAATGACATGGCCTTCGAAGCGACATGGACGGAGCCAAGTGCGGATCATATCCTCAAAGGAGCAGGTCACACTCCGACGTGTCCGCGTGCAACCACAACCCATGCCTTACAATACACGCAGCAGACCAACAATGCACCAGGCCACAAAATCAGTCCGCGAGCACACATCACCCAAGTCAAAAGCAAAACAGGCCCCGAAAAGCACACAATACAAAGGCACCCCGTCTCAAGGGGAGAAGGCTACACGAAATCAGAGCTGCAGGGGCAACTCCCCCACAATGCAGCCCACACACTTAGAAATCACAGAACATCAGCAATGAAGGCAATGTGGTACAAAACTCCCCTCATACGGGTTCTGTGTTCAGTGTGTGTGGCGGGTGATGGCTGCATGGCTGTGTGCCCCTGACACATCAGACTGCGTAGGTGATGGGGCTGCATCAGATGTCGTCCAGCACCTATGCAAAAACAATGTCTGGCTCACAGAGGCGGAGCTTGCCAAAGGGATACACCCCCATTGCACATGCGACCGTCAGTTCTTCCCTGTGTTGGGACAAGGCTCATTGTGGCACACGAGTGGACAATCTTTACAACACACCTCACAGTTAGACACCAGTGGAGTGGCATAGGCTTTATTGGCATGTGCGTGTCAGTACGGATGAGGCAACGGCCACAACAGGCACGGCCATGCTTAAGACACTTAGACGCAGCATGGGTACATGTCGAGGGGCAGATGATGCTGGTGCTGAAATGGACAAAATTCATCACATATGGCAACGCTCACAGCCCACCTTGCCTTGCTGGACGAGTCATGTGTTGTTTGGCATCTGCACAGTGCCCCGTGTGAGGGGGCATGACTCACTGTACGTGGGGTCTGCATGGTGCTCTGCCTCCGGGGTGCGGCAATTGTCTGCTCTGCCGACAGTGATCATGTGTGAGGGTCCGACAGGTTCACGTCGTGCTACATCGCCATGTGTGTGCTCTCACCCAGCAGTGTGTCCGAATTGGCACCGTTGCCAAATGACGCTGTGTTGCTCGGACCATGGACCTGCGTCGCCTTGGACAGGTGTGTGTGCACACGCATTATTCCATGCACATGCATCCAGAGCCCGACCGAAGGCAGACGTGTCCTCTGTTTTAGTGGGATATGTGAGCAATCCCCACTGTGCAACAAGTTGCTGGGCCATGTGCTGTGGGTGGCAATAGGATGTGGCTGCAGGTACATAGTTACTCGTCCATGAATGTCCATGCAGCTTCATGTGCAATGTGTTCCAATAGTACGTCGTTGTCGTGTTCAAGGAACACCAGGGTGAGCCAATCCATTAGGTGGTCCGGGCAGGTGTGCTCAGCCCACGCCGTCTCACCGATCCGCAACACAGCCCAATAGGGGAGCGCCTCGATGTGGTCACTGCAGATGAGAAATTGTGCAATCTCCCATGCACAACTACCAATACATACGCAGTATGTCAAGGCATCCCATGCACGGCTGTCTCTGTTACACTCCTGTTCGTGATCCAACAGGGGGCGCAGACACAAATCATAGTCCAATTCATCAACAGTTGTGTTGGATAGGCAGACATCCATGGGACACTCGAATGTGCATGTTCGGCAGTGGAACCAGGGCTGGACGCAGGTGACGTGGGCAATGCGGAAGCTGAGCCTGTAACTGATCAGCAGCACTGCCAGTGGCAGTGCGCCCAGTAAATGCAGCATACGTGCACGGTACTGTTCCACATGACGGGTGTTGTGCATGTGCCCGGTATGGCCTGCCATTGCGTTGGTGCATCTCGTGAACAGGCATTCTTCTGGACTGCGGCTGTTGTGTGGAGGATATGCCACAGCTCTGAGCAATGATTTGAATGTGTGTGCAACGTTGTGGGACATGGGTTGCTGTTTCCGTGGGCGTCAAGGGCATCCAATGCGGGGGTACCACAGGCAGGGGCTTCTATGTGTGGGCTGTGGATAAGTCGGATGGTTAATTTGCGGAATGCGTGGTGTGGGAGTCGTCCTCATCTGCCATTGTATCTCTATCAGGGTGTTCCAGGCGCATTCGGGGCCAAGGTCAGAGGTGCAGGTGTCCTCCCGGCTTCTGCATTGGGACAATGGTGCTTTCATCCCTGATGTTTGTCTCACTACTACTTTTGTTTTGGGAATGTGATGTGGCTTTGGCACTGAGATTGGGACACGGCCTTGGGCTCATGGTGTACGGATGGCGATGTACACACACATGTTGGCATGTGGAGCCAGGTGCCCGTGCGGCCTTGCCCCGCTTGTGCTATCTCACTCCGTCTCTCTCCCTTGCTCTCTCCCTCTCTTTCCTTTGTTGCGCGCATGGCACACCTTCTTCTCTTGGATTTGGTCTACCGGGCTGTGTGCTACGGATTGTCCAGTGGGAGCAGCTAGGACTCATCCTAGGGGTTGTTTCTGCTTTTGTTTGTCTGGGGTTTTGTGTTGGTGGTTGCATTGCTGTATGACTGATTCTCCATTTTCTGGTCACGCATGTATGTTTATTTTGCTGCTTGTGCGACATAAGGCAAGATGTTTGTTTTAGGATTCGTGGTGTTGGTGTGCAATTTCTTAGTCCGGGGTTGGGGGTGGTGCCGGGGGGGGGGTGTTTCGGGTGTGGGATGGGGTCCTGGGGTGTTGGCGGTGGGTGTTGTGGCCCTGTTGGGTGTCCGGGCTGCATGATGAGTTGCTCCATGGCATCTGTTGCCCTTCGGATGTGGCCCTGGGCTGTGCTCCCTTTTGTGGTGCTGGCTGCCGTCCAACTTTACACCAGGTTAGAGCAGGTGTAAATTTCCTGGTGCTAACGCGCCTTATCACCGGTTTTGTGCTTTTATCGCAGATGTGGCTGGTTGTTGTGAATGTTGAGGTATGCTGTTGTCTCGGCTTTTGTCACGGGAACGCCTACTCTGCATCTCATTAGCGATATTTGCGAGGGTCCTCTGTGGCGATGTTTTTTGAGGCTGCTATCGCGGGTATACTGGTGCTGTGGGCTGTTAACACCGGCTTGTGAATGGGGGGTAAATTTATCACAAGTTTGGCTGCGATAAAGTGCGGTTAATTCGGCGATGGCTCCTTGTGAATATGTCCCTTAATCTTTCCCCCCTCTCCATCTCCATGTTGGTGGTTTTTGTTGCTGTCTAACAGTTGATCTGTACTTGTTTATGTACATCCACAATGAAATGTAAGCCTGTACCATATTTTTGCTAATATGGTGCAGTGTTATGCTTGCTAAGTTGCCGATAGAAGTGTTAAACTAATAAGGGTAACGTTTACATGTGCCATTTAGTTGAGAATATCGCTCTAAGTATACAGATAACAATTTTACAAAATAGTATCTACAAAGTTATGTGTAGTGGGTTGCAGAGGAAGTGGCGTGGGACGGTGGGGTGCATGGGACGGAGGGGTGGGGCTGGGGGGGCGAGGGAAAAAGTAGGAGGTAGTGGAGTCACATATAAAATGGGAAGGTGAATCTAAATAATTCAATAAATACGTGCTGTATGTCGGATGACACTACCTGCCACCCTACTGTTCCCTTATTCCGCTCCAGTACCATGCAGCATTTCCTCTGCAAGCTGCCACTGGAACTTATATAATTGTATGTGATTATTTTGACATATTGAACAGATATAACAAATAATTGAAACTTTTTTTTCATTCGCAGAAAATTATTTTGTTTAGATTAAAAATTGAAAATGCCTAGAAGAACTGAAGAAAAAAGGAAAAACAAAAAGGCAATCTACTTAAAGAAAAGTCAAAAATATAGATTAGAGGAAAATCAGAGTACTACAAAAATTGTTTCTTCTGGTAAAAACACTAGACAATTTCTAAAAAAAAGAACAATGAACATTTAATGAAAATAACATCACACAAAGGAAAAATAAAAACATTTCAAGTAAGGAGAAGCAGACTTCAACTTCAAATTGCAAGAAAAAAAAACATGATTAGGAAAGAGTATTTGTTACCCATAGACAAAAACAATTTCAAGAAATTCGTCAAAGAGTTTTTCGAAATAGAGTAATTCAGAATTTAATAAAAGGATGCCACAAATATAAAAATAAAGTGCTGCAATTGAAACAGAAACAGCGTGTTGAAAGCATAGTGGATACTGCTTTTAAGTTAAAACAAAAAATATTTATTTTCATTTTGAAGAGGATGAAAGTGTTGGATAAAACAATGAAGATTCTGAAAGACAAAAGTAAAAAAAAGACGTGTGAACAGAAGCAACTTTTGTAAAATCTTCAGTGGAAAATGGAAACATACATCTAGTAGTGAACCTTTTTTTAATGAAGAGAGTTACTTCCAAGAAAATAGTTTACCATTTGCAGTTGATACTGGAGGTCGTTGCTACGAAGTTCAGAATGGTTGTCCTGTTGCAAAAGAGGAAATGGTTACTATTAGTGCAGAACAGTTAATAGCTGAAGAAGTGCAAGGGAAACGCACACAAGCTCTGTGTATAAGTGGGGTTGTAGCAGTATTTGTAGTATTCGACAGGAATCTATTGATATAATGTGAAATTTGTTACGAGAATAAACACAGAAAAGTGTAAAACAGAAGATTAGGTTGTTACAAACACTAGATCCTTGTAATGTAAGAAAATATACTGAGAAACATGGGCATTCTCTGGCTTGTCTTTCAAGAAAAGTGTGTAAAAGTGTTTTTCATCACTTAAGGATGTTTGCAGTACACCATTCAGAAATGCGGAAGTTTGTAAGGAAACTGTACTATGTAAAAGTCCTGCATTATGTTTAGGTGAACTGAATACAGCTCTTTTACACGGTTCTTTATCAGATGTACAAAAAAAGTGTGATGATATTCAGTTCCGATATTTTGGTTCAGAAGAGCAGTGTATAGAAAGTGAAAGTTTGACAATTACAGATGTTGAAGAAGATGGGAAAGTGATTATGATTGATCAGTTTGAAGAAGAAATTGGAAAGTTTAACATAGTGTGCTCTGAAATTCCAAACTATGTTTGTGTTTGTTGTCGACGTACTAATTATAAAACTCAAACTAGGAATGTTGATTTGTATTTGAAATCTGAAAAGAAGAATAATGATAAATGGAAAGAATTTGCAACTTACTTGTTAGTGGAAGGTCAATTTGAGTTAGGCAGTGATCAACGTATTTGTAAATATTGTTATAACAAATTAGAAGAGAACAAAATGTCTGCTAGAGCAGTACATAATAAGTTAGAATTAGTAGCTATTCCGGAGGAACTGGCAGATTTGAATACATATGAGCGACCCTTGACCTTGCCAGGTAGGTCGCTCCCCCACCACACAGCTCCGCCTGTGTTGTCTGCCCGCTGCTCCTGTAGGTAAGATCGCCCTCCGCTTGTGGCCCCGGTGCCCGTTTTGTCTGCTCTCCCCTGTTTTTCCTTTCTGTGCCCCTCGCTGCCCCACTGTTGTTGTGCCCGTGATTTTGTCTGCTCTCCCCTGTTTTTCCTTTCTGTGCCCCTCGCTGCCCCACTGTTGTTGTGCCCGTGATTTTGTCTGCTCTCCCCCTGTTTTTCCTTTCTGTGCCCCTCGCTGCCCCACTGTTGCTGTGCCCGTGATTTTGTCTGCTCTCCCCGGTTTTTCCTTTCTGTGCCCCTCGCTGCCCCACTGTTGTTGTGCCCGTGATTTTGTCTGCTCTCCCCCTGTTTTTCCTTTCTGTGCCCTTCGCTGCCCCACTGTTGTTGTGCCCGTGATTTTGTCTGCTCTCCCCCTGTTTTTCCTTTCTGTGCCCTTCGCTGCCCCACTGTTGTTGTGCCCGTGATTTTGTCTGCTCTCCCCGGTTTTTCCTTTCTGTGCCCCTCGCTGCCCCACTGTTGTTGTGCCCGTGATTTTGTCTGCTCTCCCCTGTTTTCCTTTCTGTGCCCCCGCTGCCCCACTGTTGTTGTGCCCGTGATTTTGTCTGCTCTCCCCCTGTTTTTCCTTTCTGTGCCCTTCGCTGCCCCACTGTTGTTGTGCCCGTGATTTTGTCTGCTCTCCCCTGTTTTCCTTTCTGTGCGCCCGCTGCCCCACTGTTGTTGTGCCCGTGATTTTGTCTGCTCTCCCCTGTTTTTCCTTTCTGTGCCCTTCGCTGCCCCACTGTTGTTGTGCCCGTGATTTTGTCTGCTCTCCCCTGTTTTCCTTTCTGTGCCCCCGCTGCCTCTCGCCACTCCCGCCGCTGCGTTCCTGCGGCCCCGCCCCCTCACTGCCCATTCGCTGCCCCTGCCTCCCGCCTCCCAGCTGCTCCTCCCTCCCACCTCCCCATAAATGGCGGCCGCTGCACGGTGAGGAGAGCGACCCTTGACCTTGCCAGGTAGGTCGCTCCCCCACCACACAGCTCCGCCTGTGTTGTCTGCCCGCTGCTCCTGTAGGTAAGATCGCCCTCCGCTTGTGGCCCCGGTGCCCGTTTTGTCTGCTCTCCCCCTGTTTTTCCTTTCTGTGCCCCTCGCTGCCCCACTGTTGTTGTGCCCGTGATTTTGTCTGCTCTCCCCCTGTTTTTCCTTTCTGTGCCCCTCGCTGCCCCACTGTTGTTGTGCCCGTGATTTTGTCTGCTCTCCCCTGTTTTTCCTTTCTGTGCCCCTCGCTGCCCCACTGTTGCTGTGCCCGTGATTTTGTCTGCTCTCCCCGGTTTTTCCTTTCTGTGCCCCTCGCTGCCCCACTGTTGTTGTGCCCGTGATTTTGTCTGCTCTCCCCCTGTTTTTCCTTTCTGTGCCCTTCGCTGCCCCACTGTTGTTGTGCCCGTGATTTTGTCTGCTCTCCCCCTGTTTTTCCTTTCTGTGCCCTTCGCTGCCCCACTGTTGTTGTGCCCGTGATTTTGTCTGCTCTCCCCTGTTTTCCTTTCTGTGCCCCCGCTGCCCCACTGTTGTTGTGCCCGTGATTTTGTCTGCTCTCCCCTGTTTTTCCTTTCTGTGCCCTTCGCTGCCCCACTGTTGTTGTGCCCGTGATTTTGTCTGCTCTCCCCCTGTTTTCCTTTCTGTGCCCCCGCTGCCTCTCGCCACTCCCGCCGCTGCGTTCCCTGCGGCCCCGCCCCCCTCACTGCCCATTCGCTGCCCCTGCCTCCCGCCTCCCAGCTGCTCCTCCCACCCACCACCCCATAAATGGCGGCCGCAGCACGGTGAGGAGAGCGACCCTTGACCTTGCCAGGTAGGTAGCGTCCCCACCACACAGCTCCGCCTGTGTTGTCTGCCCGCTGCTCCTGTAGGTAAGATCGCCCTCCGCTTGTGGCCCCGGTGCCCGTTTTGTCTGCTCTCCCCCTGTTTTTCCTTTCTGTGCCCCTCGCTGCCCCACTGTTGTTGTGCCCGTGATTTTGTCTGCTCTCCCCCTGTTTTTCCTTTCTGTGCCCCTCGCTGCCCCACTGTTGTTGTGCCCGTGATTTTGTCTGCTCTCCCCCTGTTTTTCCTTTCTGTGCCCCTCGCTGCCCCACTGTTGCTGTGCCCGTGATTTTGTCTGCTCTCCCCCGGTTTTTCCTTTCTGTGCCCCTCGCTGCCCCACTGTTGTTGTGCCCGTGATTTTGTCTGCTCTCCCCCTGTTTTTCCTTTCTGTGCCCTTCGCTGCCCCACTGTTGTTGTGCCCGTGATTTTGTCTGCTCTCCCCCTGTTTTTCCTTTCTGTGCCCTTCGCTGCCCCACTGTTGTTGTGCCCGTGATTTTGTCTGCTCTTCCCCGGTTTTTCCTTTCTGTGCCCCTCGCTGCCCCACTGTTGTTGTGCCCGTGATTTTGTCTGCTCTCCCCCTGTTTTCCTTTCTGTGCCCCCGCTGCCCCACTGTTGTTGTGCCCGTGATTTTGTCTGCTCTCCCCCTGTTTTTCCTTTCTGTGCCCTTCGCTGCCCCACTGTTGTTGTGCCCGTGATTTTGTCTGCTCTCCCCCTGTTTTCCTTTCTGTGCCCCCGCTGCCTCTCGCCACTCCCGCCGCTGCGTTCCCTGCGGCCCCGCCCCCCTCACTGCCCATTCGCTGCCCCTGCCTCCCGCCTCCCAGCTGCTCCTCCCTCCCACCTCCCCATAAATGGCGGCCGCTGCACGGCCGCGCCGCTGGCGCGCCAAAGGCGCGCCTAAGGCAAGCCCGTCTGCGCCCGTCCGCGACTGGACCGCGCCCAGCGCCAGAACCCCTGGAACCCACCAACGCAACACTACTCGACGGACCTACGACGCCGCCACACTCACCGCACTCAATGCCGGCCGGAACCCTGCCTGCTACCGAGCCTCACCGAGACGCACCCACGGACCCTTCACCTGCCAAACCTGCCGATTCACCTGCCCCCGGACGTGCACCACCTCCGCCAAGTCGAGCAACAGCAGCAACCACCTGAAATGCATCCTGCTGAACACCCGCTCCGTCCACAGGCACGCCGTGGAACTCTGGGACCTGCTCGACGCAACAGCACCGGACATCGCCTTCCTCACCGAAACCTGGATGAACGCCTCCTCAGCGCCCAACATCGCCATAGCCATCCCGGATGGATACAAGATCACCCGGAAGGACCGCGTCAACCAGACGGGAGGAGGCATCGCCATCGTACACAAGAACACCATCCGCATCTCGACTAACTCCGACGAGACCTTCTCCGCCGCCGAACACCTACACTTCCAGATACACACTGACCCCAAGACCACCCTCCGAGGCACCCTCATCTACAGACCCCCGGGACCACGCACACTATTCAGCGAAGACATCGCAGACTTCATCAGCCCGCACGCCATGCCCTCAGCCGACTACATCCTCCTAGGGGACCTCAACTTCCACCTGGAGAACAACAACGACAGAAACACCACCGCCCTGCTGGACAACCTCGCCAACCTCGGACTCAAGCAACTGGTGAACACGCCCACCCACTACGCCGGCCACACGCTTGACCCCGTCTTCTCGTCCAGCAAGCACATCTCCTTCAGCCACGCCACCGGACTCCACTGGACCGACCACAGCTGCGTCCACTTCAGCTTCAGAAAGACTGCGACCCACCACCACCCGCAACAGGCTCCCCGCCGGAGCTGGAGCAAGATCACCGCCGAGCAGCTCACCGCCTCCCTCAGCCAGAACACACCCACCAACACAACGGACCCAAGCGAAGCAGCCAGCAACCTCGCCAAGTGGCTGACCGCCTGCGCCGACGACCTCGCACCACTAAAAACCCGCCCAGCAGACCCGGAAGCAAGAAAACCCCTTGGTTCACCAACGAACTCAAGGAATCCAAGAAGAACAGCCGCACTCTCGAGAAAACCTGGCGACTCGACCAGACCACAGACAACAGGACCGCCCTCAAGCACGCCACCCGCAAACACCACCAGCTGATCCGTGCCACCAAGAAGTCGGCACTCAAAGAACGACTGGACAACAACGCCCATGACAGCAAGGAACTTTTCAGCATCGTCAAAGAGTTCTCCAACCCCAGCGCCGGAAACAACGACATCACCCCCTCGCAAGACCTCTGCAACTCACTCTCCGCGTTCTTCCACCGCAAGATCACCGACATACACAACAGCTTCGACGCACAAACAACGCACCCTACCGCCGAACCAACGCCCGCCACCACCACCCTCTGCAACTGGACCCCGATCAGCACCGAAGACACCACCCGCACGATGAACTCCATCCACTCCGGATCACCAACCGACCCCTGCCCACACCACGTCTTCAACAAAGCCGACGCCACCATCGCACCCCATCTCCGGGACATCATCAACTCCTCCTTCCACACCGCCACCTTCCCGGAGAGCTGGAAGCACGCCGAGCTCACCGCCCTCCTGAAGAAACCAACGGCGGACCCCACCGACCTCAAGAACTACCGTCCCATCTCGCTCCTTCCGTTTCCAGCCAAAGTCATCGAGAAGACCGTCAACAGACAGCTTGCCGCCTTCCTCGAGACGAATGGATCCCTCGACCCCTCGCAGTCCGGGTTTCGGGCCAACCACAGCACCGAGACCGCCCTTATCGCAGCCACCGACGACATCAGAACCCTAACCGACAATGGGACCTCTCTGCGGCGTTCGACACCGTCTGCCACCGCACCCTAGTGAAGCGCCTCAGCAACATCGGAATCCGAGAGAAAGCACTGGAATGGATCATCTCGTTCCTCGCCGGAAGAACCCAGAGAGTCCGCCTCCCCCCGTTCAGATCCGAAGCCACCGAAGTCATCTGCGGCGTTCCACAAGGATCCTCACTCAGCCCAACCCTCTTCAACGTCTACATGAGCCCCCTCGCAGCCATCGCACGCCGACACAACCTCAACATCATCTCCTACGCCGACGACACCCAGCTGATCCTCTCCCTCACCAACGACCCCACCACCGCCAGAGCCAACCTACACGACGGGATGAGAGACGTCGCCGACTGGATGAGGAACAGCCGCCTTAAACTGAACTCAGACAAGACGGAAGTCCTCATCCTGGGCTCATCACCCTCCGCCTGGGACGACTCCTGGTGGCCCCCGGCCCTGGGCACCGCGCCCAAGCCAACGGACCACGCACGCAACCTGGGCTTCATCCTGGACTCCTCCCTGTCGATGACCAGACAAGTCAACGCCGTCTCATCTTCATGCTTCAACACCCTGCGCATGCTCCGCAAGATCTTCAGATGGATCCCCACTGAAACCAGGAAGACCGTCACCCAGGCACTCGTCACCAGCCGACTGGACTATGGGAACACCCTCTACGCCGGAACCACAGCCAAACTTCAAAAGAGACTCCAGCGCATCCAGAACGCCTCCGCACGACTCATCCTGGACATCCCCCGACACAGCCACATCACCGTGCACCTGAAAGACCTGCACTGGCTCCCCGTCAGCAAGAGAATCACGTTCAGACTCCTCACCCACGCACACAAGGCCCTCCACGACCTGGGCCCAAAGTACCTCAACGACCGCATGACCTTCTACACGCCCACACGCCAGCTACGATCAACCAGCCACGCCCTCGCCACCGTACCACGCATCCGCAGAACCACCGCCGGAGGAAGATCCTTCTCCTACCTGGCAGCCAAGACCTGGAACTCCCTCCCCACTCACCTTCGGCGAACCCAGGACCATCTCTCCTTCAGGAAGCAGCTCAAGACCTGGCTGTTCGAGCAGTAACTTACCCCCTCCCCCAGCGCCTTGAGACCCTCCCGGGTGAGTAGCGCGCTCTATAAATGCCGTGATTGATTGATTGATTGAGTCAGTTCTAATTCAATCTGTTCATCCATTTCAAACTATAATTCGCATGGAGCCTAAAACAGGTAAACTGCCACCAACAGACTTACAAAGAGGGCTGAAAGGAAGAGTAGTGTACTTACCTTTGGATTTTAAGAAAAATATTGAAATTGTTGGTGGAGACAAAGATGAAAATGAAGCAGTAGTCATTCTAGTAAATGGAGTACCAACAAAGAGTTGGAAAATATGGCAAGAATTTGTGGATGTTAAAAAACTTCAAAAGGCTACGTTATATCTTGTGGAGAATAATATTTATTATAAAAGTGTAAATGTGGAAGAACAGGGAATAAGTTTGGAAGATGAATCTGTAATTTCAAGTGGTCAAATAGAGAAAGTGGACAAGTCAAGGAGTGAAGAGATTTATGAACATTATACAATATGTCCTCTACATTCAAAAGAAGTAATAGGAAACAGTATTGAGTTATTTCAAATGAAAAAAGCAAAGGGAACTCCAATGAGTGTATGGGAGAAAAGCTTAGAAGCTTGTTCTTTTCCATAGCTGTTTCCTACTGGAGAAGGTGGACGATATGATGACCGACCTGTACATATTCCAGCTTCAGAATATAGCTCAATAAGATTATACTCTGAAGATCCTAGATTCCGGCAGTGTATACCATATATATTTCACCTTTTGTTTGAAAGTGATCTGTCTTCTCTGTCCTATGCAGTGAACCACATACTGAAAACTGGAGTTCATCAATTACTTCTTTCAGCGAAAGAATTTGTGGAGAAAGTTCAACAAACAGATGAAAATTTAGGAGCACAGTTAATTAATTTGATGGCATGTCAACGAGGAACAAATGAGTATTGGTATCGTCGTCATGGAGAACTGAAGTGTATGTTACGGAACTTAGGTACACCAACAAGGTTTGTGACACTTAGCTGTGCAGAGTATGCATGGGAAGATTTGCTTGAATTTCTACGAGAAGCAAATTCCAATATAAAGAATGTTGAAATGAAGACATCTGGAGAACTGTGTTCTTTGGATCCTGTAAATGTGTGCAGATATTTTAATCATAGGTTTCAAGCTATGATGTCTTTCATCTGCAATAAAATGAATCCACCTCTTGGAGAAGTTACCGATTTCTTTTGGAGAAAGGAGTACCAAGCGAGAGGTGCTCCTCATTTACATATGCAATTGTGGCTCAAGGATGCACCTAAATTTGGAACTGATTCAGATGAAATAGTATTGTCTTTCATTGAACAGTATGTGACATGTGAGACTCCAAGAGAAGGAGGAGATAGAAGCTTGAGACAGCAAGTTTTACGTTTCCAAAGTCACCGTTGTGGAAAGTACTGCCGACGAAAATACAAGTCTAAAGGAAAATTTTATACCAAGTGTCGGTTTGGATTTCCACGTCCAGTAATTTCTAAAGGAAGAGTAAATTCTTTTTTTTCTTCTGTAAGGCACACAATAACTCGCAAATCTCCAAAGAATACCTACAACTTGAAAAGAACAGAACTGCCAAAGTATATTAATGACTACAATCCGGTTATTTTAAAAATGTGGAATGCAAATATGGACATCCAGTATGTTGCAGACAACTCAATTGCTGTTGCACGCTACGTTACTTCATACATAATGAAATCAGAAAAAACCGAGATGAAACAAATGTGGGAAGAAATTGCACAAGAGAAAAGCCTTAGCAAAAAATTGTACAGCTTTACTTTGAAAATGCTTTCCCACAGAGAAATTGGATCGTATGAATGTTCAGACCGGTTGTGCTCTTCAAGTTTATATTCAAAATCACGAGGGATCATTTGGGTAAGTTTAGGTCTTGCCTGCTCACGAAAAAGAGTGTTGAAATCATTAGAAGAAATTGAATACTTAGCAGCAAATGAACCAGACAGTACAGAAATTCTTAAAACTAATATGTTGGATACATACTATCCGAAAAGGAGTCGACATCTGGAACAGCTATGTCTGTATGAAGTACTTCAAGATTACAGCTTCAAAAGAAATGTTAAACAGAATTTAAAACAAGGAAAATATGCAGTACTTGGATGTCATGGATGTTTAGTAAAAAACACAAAAGGTAACCTTATCAACCACAGGAAACTCAGTTGTGAAACTGCAGACAAGCGAGAATGTTACTATTTAGCACTTCTCCAACTGTTCAAACCATGGCGTAGCGAAAGTGAATTACTTGGAGATTTCGACTGCTACGAAGATTCTTTTAATGCATGTAAACATAGCATTGCATGTTCAATTTTCCCAACATATTTAAAAATGTTGAATGATGAAGTTGAACAGGAAAAGACTATTACAGCTGAAGTTGCAAATGAAAGTTCTCAAGATAGTCAAAGTTCTGGTCCATGTAGTCAAGATCCACTTGGACAACCAATAGTGGAAAATGAAGCAGTGATTGCTATGCATGAAGTGGAAATTGCAATGCAACAAGCACAAGAGAAGAATATTACATTGGAAAAGTTAGAAGAACAAGTAAATATTGAACAGAAAGAAATATATGTACAAGTGAGAGAACAGATAGAACATGGTTTGTTGCATGAAAAAAAGAATGTGTATGTTCATCATTTAAACCTATTCTGATGTACATCAGTGGTCAAGCTGGAACGGGTAAAAGTTTTTTAATTAAAGTTTTGACCAGTTATCTTAAAAAACTACTGGTTCACATTTATCTTGTGTAGTAACAGCTCCAACTGGATTAGCTGCGCACAATGTTAAAGGAATTACTTTGCATAGATTCTAATGTTACCAGTTGAGCATGATAATAAATTAGAATATCAGAAGTTGTCTGGAGAAGCTTCTTATAAAGTGTCAAGAGTGCTGAAGAAGATGAAAATTTTAATTATTGATGAGGTGAGCATGGTCTTAAACTTAATGCTTGCTTTCGTGCATTTAAGAATGCAACAGGTATTAAAAACAGATTACGACGTTCTCTTTGGAGGAAAACATTTAATTGTATTTGGAGATCTGCTACAACTAACTCCTGTAAAAGGAGAACCAGTCTTTAAAACGCTTCTACATGAAGACACTAGGAAATCTTTGGGAAGTATTGGAAATGTGAATCTCTGGTTAAATTTTGAATATAAAGAACTCACTCAGAATATGCGACAAGCAAGTGATGAAGATTATGGAAATATTCTGAAAGATGTAAGAATTGGTGTTCTAAGCAAACATGGTAAACAAGCTTTACAAAGTCGTCTACTAAAGATCTTGTTTACAACTGAAAACACACCAGCAGCAGTACTGTACAAGAACATTGCAGAAAAAAGTCTATTCTTTGCTTAATGCCTACACTGGAAGAGTGTTATACATTTAATCAAGAGCTTCTGAAATTGGAAAATCAAGAAATAGTTCACATTGAAGCTATTGATAAAATAGAGCATCAAGGAACAACAATTCTTCTTTCAAATAAACTACAGACTAAATTGGATTCTTTGGAAAAGTCTGTATCAAAAACTGCTGGCTTAGAAAAAAATTTAGATGTATGTATAAACTGTCGGGCAGAAATCTGCCGCTAAAGCGGCGATAATGGGCTTGATAATATGCCCTTGAGAATTCCAATAGAAGTCCATGTTCTGGTGTGAACATGGGCTTCTATTGGAATTCTCCAGGGCATATTATCAAGCCCATTATCGCCGCTTTAGCAGCAGTTTTCTGCCGCTAAAGCGGCGATAATTTTATCTCCGTTCTTGATAATATGCCCCTTGTATGTTCGTAGAAAACATTTTTCTTTCTGTTTAGCATATGCAATAACCATTCATAAATCTCAAGGTTTAAGTGTAGATAATGCTTTAGTAAATGTTGGAAGAACTGTGTTTAAAGAGGGAATGGCATACGTTGCATTATCTCGAGTTAGAACATTGTCTGGTTTGTATTTAATTGATTTCGATGAAAACAAGGTTAGTGCTGATGTAAATTGTGTAAGAGGTAAGAGAATATAATCGTTTAAGAAGACTTTATGCACCAACTTTAGGTGAATATCCTATTTATGAAACACGTGCTGTGTGTTCAAAACGCAAACATTTTGATGAATCAAGTGTGGTTGAAAAGCAGAAAAAAATTCAAGAGAAAAGAAAAGATGCAAAGAAACAGAAAATACAAACAAGTGATGATGTTGTGGGATACCAATTAGAAAATGCTTCTGGTGTCAACTGCTATGGTAATGTTATTCTAAACGTTATATTTTATCTAGAAGATCTTTATGGTGAAATTATGGAAAGTGAGGAAAAAGATTATGGGGCATATTAGCAAGACCCACGTTAAAATTATCACCGTTTTAGCAGCAGGAAACTGCCGCTAAAACGGCGATAATGGGCTTGCTAATATGCGTTATGGAATTCCAATAGAAGCCCAGGTTAGATGTGCAGGACATCTAACCTGGGCTTCTATTGGAATTCCATAACGCATATTAGCTAGCCCATTATCGCCGTTTTAGCGGCAGTTTCCTGCCGCTAAAACGGTGATAATTTTAACGTGGGTCTTGCTAATATGCCCCTATGTTCTGCACTTTATACTTTATTTGAACAATTGAGAACTGACAGAAGTAAGATCCATACTGCTTCTGGTATTCGACAACTCTTGGATACATGTTCTGGATCTTTAACGTTCAGTCCTAATATACAACAAGATGCACAAGAGTTTCTGATGGTTATGCTTGGAGTATTAGAAGATGAAGGAATCCAGATTGAGAGTTTATTTGGACTCAGTTACAAATGGGATCACAAATGTGAACAGTGTCCATTAACTATAGGTGACAGAGAACGATTTCTATATTTAACAATACCTGACTGCAAATCTGTACCTTTTCCGAAATTAGTAAAAGAAGCAAATCATGATATGAAATGTTCTCGTTGTCAATCAGAAATGTTATCTACATTATGCCTAGAAAGATATGGAAAATATCTAATTTTAATGCTACAATGCTGTAGACCAAATGGAAGAAAAGTGGAAACGAAAATATTTTTTTTTGTTGCTAGTCAAGTATCTATTTCTGGAACAACTTTCACAACACTGGCTATTGTTTTCCATGATGGAGCTACTACCACATGTGGACATTATACTGTATATTTAAAATTCAAAAATGGTTGGAGTCACTGCAACGATACTCACTTGGAAATTAAACCGAGATTGCCTTATGAATTACCCAACTCATACTTGATATTTTTGAATCAAAAATTTTAGATACATTATTCGGCCTAGAGGGAAAAAGGGAAGATGCTTTAAGGAATTGATACTGGCTGATTTCCCCAAAAAATGTCCATACATTATTTGGCCTTGAGGAAAAATGTGAACAGAAACTACACAGTAAAGGCAAGATTTAAAAATTGGAAATAGTATTGGATGTGTTATTTGTGTTTATTTGGTATTGTGTTTGCTAGAATTAGTCATTTGGTTTTTTTTAACAATCTTGTAGATTGTTTTTTTTTTCCAGGTGTTTATGATGATACTACACTGACATCACTGTGAATAGTGAAGTTAAGTAGAATCTGATAACAGCAGAAAAAGGGAGAAAAAATGTTAAATTATGTTGTATTATTTAATAGGTAACACTGTAATTTGTGAAATATATTACATTACACAACAGTTTTACAGTTTTATTTCTGTAGTGGAAAAGTCAGAAAAAACAGTACTAATGACAAATAGCAGAATAGTAGTTTAATATTTAAAAAAACCTTTCAAATTCACTGAAAAAACCATAGGTTTTACAGACGTAATAGTTAGAAATTAGCATTTAAAAAACCTTTGAAATTCACTGAAAAAACCATAGGTTTTACAGACGTTATAGTTAGAAATTAGCATTTAAAAAACCTTTGAAATTCACTGAAAAAAACATAGGTTTTACAGACGTTATAGTTAGAAATTAGCATTTAAAAAACCTTTGAAATTCCCTGAAAAAACCATGGGTTTCAGGGACGTTATAGTTAGCTGGACATTTCACTCGTACAAAACTATAGAAATCCCACCGTTATAGTTAGTTCAGTTAACTATAACTCGCGCCCCCGCAATGCACTGCTCATGACGTCACATATTACATCATTGATGGCATGGTCAGTGACATCACTGATGACATCACTGATGACATCTCAAATTACATCACTGATGACATCACTGATGATATCATCCACGTGATAATCTGATGCACCTCATCACACCCTAATATAACCTTTAATACACCCACTGTAAAATACACACTACCATTTTCGAAACTATCCACACACCAATACCAGTTACTACATACTCACTCACTGATTCCTAGGTCTGCACACACATCCACTCATTCACCCATACAATCACTTATACATGCAGTCACTTATCAATACAACACTATCGTATGCACTCATACACCTATTCAGACACTCACACACCGCCACTCATCCATGGAGTTACTCACACACCTAGTCAGTCATGCAAAGTATAAATCACACTCCCATTTACTCACCTAAACAGTTATACACACACCACCTCACTAATTCATACAGACAGTAACGCATAGTTACTCTCTTATGTAATCACTGAAACAAGTACAGACTCATCCATACATGCCACTCTCACAATCACTCAGTCTCACATATAGTTATTTATATACACCATCACTCACATATACTGCCTTTTACATATGTAGTTACTCACATATGTACCACTGAGACATCCATTCACTCACCAACACACCCATACACACACTCAACCACCCATACAGCTGTTTCCACATGCACTCTTGAACCCATACACCCAGTGAATCAACCACTCACACATCTATGCACAGTCACACACCTCCAACCCACCCACACACACACTCAGTCCCCCATACAAATACTCAAGCAAACAATCAATAACCCATATAGACACTCATGTGGCTACTGACCAACCCATGTAGCAGCTTACACAACAACAGACAGACTGATACAGACATTCACACAGTTTAGTCACTAACCCATGCATTCAGTAAGACACGTTTAATCAGTCACTTATACAATCAGTTACATACCTCCTAAATCCTCCATCCAGACACTTATACACCCATTCATTTTCAATACACCTTGCCATATATATAAAACATATTTAAACTTTACAGAAACACACAGTCACTGGATGATGTCATCAGTGATGTCATCAGTGATGTCATTTGAGATGTCATCAGTGATGTAATCAGTGATGTCAATGACCATGCCATCAATGATGTAATATGCGACGTCATGAGCAGTGCATTGCGGGGCGCGAGTTATAGTTAACTGAACTAACTATAACGGTGGAATTTCTATGGTTTTGTACGAGTGAAATGTCCAGCTAACTATAACGTCCCTGAAACCTATGTTTTTTTCAGTGAATTTCAAAGGTTTTTTAAATGCTAATTTCTAACTATAACGTCTGTAAAACCTTGGTTTTTTCAGTGAATTTCAAAGGTTTTTTAAATGCTAATTTCTAACTATAACGTCTGTAAAACCTATGGTTTTTTTCAGTGAATATATATATATTTATATATATATAACTTCGCTCCGCATGCCACCGGAATCAGCTCCAAACACGGACACGGACCCAGAATGTCAGTTTCTTTCTTTTATTATTGCTGTGCCGCCATAACGTTTCGGCTCCTACGAGCCTTGATCACATGACACAGAGAGAACCAATGTGAACGAATTTAAAGTGACAGGTGCGTGAACAAACTACAATCACGTGATGGTTAAAATTCATAGACATAAAAACAATACATCTTTTCTCCTCATTTGTGTATATTGTTCTGCCAAAGGTATACATACTATGGTTTCTCGTTTAAATTGTTATTTTGGTATAATACCACACTTTTATACCATTTACGAAAAGATCACAATTGCGCGAGTTGGAATTCACTCCATCAATAAAATATTGCAAATTTATCTCTGTGTGTAGATCTGTTGCGTTCCACCTGAATGCAAAAAATTATAGACCTTAATGGCTTTAGGAGGTATATAAATTAATTGTAAAAAAGTCTATTTTACCTTGAAGTGCCAGTGTGACTAAAAAAAGTGTGACTAAGGGCGATATGTAGGTAAGCTGGAAATACCGATTCCTAATTACCGAATTTTACCGAATCGGTATTTCGCAATCGGTATTCCCGATGTACGTAATAATTCGGTAAATAATACCGAATCGGTAAAAATCGGTAAATATTTATCGAATCCACAATACCGATCGGTTTTTCCGAATCGGTAAATACCGAATCGGTAAATACCGAATCGGTAATTCAAAAACACAGCAATTGAGGAATCAGCCAATCCTGTGCAACCACCACCCCTCCCAACCAGGAAGTGGCCACACCCAGGCAGGTGCACACAAGCAGAACCTTCTGGAGAGGCTGGGAGTGCAGAGGAGAGCAACAGAGCCACTGCCTGAACCTCGTCTGCAAATCTTGCACAATGGCCAGCCAGGACACAGAAAGAGAAGGAGGGAAAAGGAAGAGGAAACTGAAATTCAGTCAGAGGGAACTGCAGGTCCTTGTGGAGGAGGTAGTGAAACAGCACACAAAGCTGTTTGGTAAACAGTCCATGCAAGTTGCAGAGTCAGTAAAAAGGAACATCTGGCTTGAAATCCAGTCTCAGGTGAATGCCATTGGAGTGACCCCCCGGGACACTGATGTGCTCAAGAAGCGGTGGTATGACATCAGGATCATCACCAAGAGGAAGATGGCTGATCTTAATAAACAAGCCAGGCTGACAGGAGGAGGAAGGAACAGGGCACCTGCCCTGACTGAACTTGAGCGGCTCGTGGAGTCCACGACAGAGCCAGAAAGTGTCTGTGGGATCGGGGATGCAGACAGCTCTGCCAGGGCTGCTTCCAAACAAGGTAAGAAGCATGCACAGCATTGTGCCCCCCCTTCCCCTATCCCAAATCCCCAATTGGGCTATGTGAATCCCACTTCAGTACAGATTTTTGTTCAAACCAGCAATGCATTATGGGAGATGTAGTCAGTGAAACCCCTATCATGACAGGAATCGCACTGAACAACAAGGCATGTGACACACATCAGTGATAAGCAGGCAGAAGACAATGAGATAGTGTGGCAGAAATGTATATTTATTCTTGCAATGCAGGGCTGCAGGTACACTGAGCTAATGTACAATTTCTGTCCACAGGCGAGACATCGCGCAGGACTGCTCAGGACAAGGGAGAGAGGGCACCCCGGAAGGACATCACAGAGAAGGCCAGTACGAGTGCAGGGCACACAACACCACCACAGCCAGCCTCACCACCACAGCCAGCCTCACCACCACAACCATCCTCACCACCACAGCCAGCCTGTCCACTACTGCTAGCCTCGCCACTACTGCTAGCTTCACCAGCATCAACACCACCTGCAGTGCTTAGACCTAGGAGGCGTGCTGTTGCCAGACTGCTGGAGTTTGAGTCCTCCTCAGAAGCCTCGAGGGGGGGGAAACATCTACTGTGCCACTGGATGGTAGCAATGCTGGTTTGCTGTCCACTTCTGAGGGAGCACACACAGGCGCCAGATGCCGCCGCAGGGCTCGTGTGAGCAGTCCACCTCCACAGGGTGAGAGCCATGGTGTCTTCGGAGGGCTGGAGGCAACCATGGTGAAGGTGCAGCGCCTACAAGGCAAGGCAATTCAGTCAGTCCAGCGACAAATGAGGCGCCTCAATGACAACATGACCAACATTGACAAGGGCATAAGCTCAATGGCTGAGGGCATGAAGGAGATGGCTGCGGGCATGCAGGACATGTCCCAGTCTGTGATGCTGCTGTGCAGCAAAATGGATGAGGACAGAGTAACACGGCGCAGGGAGAGGCAGAAAATGGAGCACCATACGAGGGCAGTGAACCGCCTAGCAACTGCCACTTCTCTGCTCTGCAGGCGCTCCGTGGCCATGCAGGAGGGGCTGGCGCACTGCAGCACTGATGTCTCTAGGGGGCTGGTAAAGGTGACCACTGCTCTTGAAGTGCTGCTTACAAGTCAGTCTGCCACTACTGGTGCTGTGGAAGTTGGGGACAGCGAGGACACGACCAGTCGGAGCAGCATTACCCCCCCTGTAACAGACACCCGGAGGAGCAGCAGACGGCATGGGGCTGCCATTGGTTCCACAGCCAGTGAGGACAGTCAGTTAATGGCATCCAGTACTGTTGTGCGTGGCCGCAGACGCTGATGCAGCCCACACTTTCAGGACAGAATTGGGTGAAGTATCCCATGACTTCCTACTATGGATGTCACAAATTGGAATGCCAAGTTTGGCCGTTTGTGTTGTGGCGTAGTGCCCAGAAATTAAAACTACGTCATTACATTCAACAACTGGCTGTGTCTCCTTACTTACTTAAAAATAGTTGCATGTGATCTCTGCCCGTCTCTGTCTCCCATCTGTTGCTGGTGGCACTCCTGCTGCGTTGGGCTCTGGCTGTGCTAATTCATCATCATTGTCCTCAAAATCAGTTAATTCCACTTCTGTACCTTTCTTTGTGGCAAGGTTGTGCAGCATTGCACAAGTTGCAATGATTTTGCAGCAGATGATGGGTGTGTACTGACGTGCGCCTCCGCTTTTGTGGAGGCAGCGGAACCTGCTTTTCAATAGTCCAAACGTGCGCTCCACTACGTTGCGTGTTGATTTGTGTGCCACATTGTATCGTCTCTCACTCAGGGTTGATGGGTTTAGGTAGGGAGTGAGGATAAATGACCGCACAGCATATGCACTATCGCCTAGGTGAGGAAGAGAGTGCCATTAGTCACATACACCAATACACATTCATCTGCAGTAAGTATGAGTGAGTGTCACAGTGATTTACCTAGCAGGTATCCTTCCCCAAATTCTCCCGCAGCCAGGCGTGTGTAGATCCCACTGTTCTGGAAGATGTATGAGTCGTGGGTGCTCCCAGGAAATTTGGCCACGATGTCAGTGATTATGTTGCCAGCATCGCAGATTACCTGCACATTTATGGAGTGGGTGGCCTTTCTGTTCCTGTAGATATATTCAGTGGCTGCTGGTGGGCAGATTGGAATGTGTGTGCCATCAATACAGCCTATGACATGCGGGAACTGTGCCATCTGGTAAAAGTCTGTCTTGGTTTTCAGCAGTTCCGCCTGTGTGTTTGGGAAGCTAATGTAGTGATGCATTCTCTGCATCATGGCATCCAGGAACTTTCTGAAGAAACGGGACAGGCAACTCTGAGACACCCCGCCTACCGCAGCTATCACCCCCTGGTAACTGCCAGATGCGAGTAGATGTAGGCTACAGAGCACCTGCACATGTGGTGGTATGGCGTGCGCCCTTGGTGTTGGGTGCTCCAGGAGTGGGTGCAAGTCCCTTATCAAGTCCAGGATGGTGTGGGGGTGTAGCCTGTACCTTTCATGGATCTCAGCCTCAGTCTGTTGGAAGAGTGTGATGCGCTGTCTGTAAATGCGCTCCTCCCGTCTCCAGATCCTCACTCCTTCTGCCTGTAGACGTAGCCGCCTTGCAATCACATAGAAAGCCGCCATAGTGATCACACTGTTGCATTTTGGGATTGCTTATATACGCTGTAGAGGATTACCACCTGCTTTCAGTCAGTGTTAATTACCGACTCTTAAAAACCAAATTTCATGTAATTCGGTATTACCGAATTTACCTACATCTCTTTTTTCGTTTTTACCGTTTCTTATTTACCGATTCGGTAAATAAGGAATCGGTAATTCCGAATCGGTAATTTAGAATTCGGTAATGATGAATCGGTATTTACCGATTCATAATTACCGAATCCTTCTTTTTGGCCTCCTACATCTCAATTGCCTAAATACCGGTCGGTAACGGGAGATTTACCGAATTTCGGCCGTTACCGACCGGTATTTAGCTACCTACATATGGCCCTAAGTGTGTTAAAATCAATGAACTCCTCATAAAAATCATGTGTGTACCTAATTCGATATCAATACGTTAAATCAACTTTGGAACAAAGTATGTGGTGGCCCTATGTGTAAGTTTAATAGGTCTAGTAATCATTAATGCCTGAAGATCTGTACCTTTGTATTGGACTTTGTTGGTTGAGGGAATATGTTAAACTTTGCATCATTAAGGGCAGTTTTGGTATCACGTTTAATAGAGACATATCAGATGTGCAAAACATGGCAATATAATTATGTGTATTCTTGGTAAAAACAGATAAAACCAATAAATATGCTTTTTCATAAATATATAAATATACAAAAATATAAATACATATATATACACCTTATTAAAAGACTGTTAATAAATAAATAACTGCCTTAATAACAATTCCTTAGATGAAAAATATATGTACTTGGCAAATAACAAACACTATTTTCTCATTATGTATATTCTATAGTAATTTTGAAATTAAAAATTACAGTTGTTACTCAATGTGTATAAATACGTAAAAATATTTAGCCACTACATTGCTGTCTGATATCTTATCATTAATCACCTATGATTATCATAATTGTTGTCCTCTATTGCAACTAAAACATATCTTAAATCAAACATGTTGGTCAATTAATACTGTATTTTAGCCTAGGCAAGTATACATATCCTCAGTTGCGTTAAGACCTCCTGGTGATTTGGAATCTAATTGTAATATATATCTCGTTTCTAGTCTTCGTAATTTTGATTCACTATCACCTCCCCGTCTGCTAGGAGGTACAGTGTCAATGACGTAATATTTGAGATCTGTATTTTTGGAATTGTGGGCCTCTCTGAAGTGACGTGCCACCGGATAAGTGTTATCCTGTTTGCTAATGGCACGTAAATGTTGTAGGATACGCTTGTGTACTTGCAGTTTTGTGCTGCCTATGTACTGGAGGCCACATGGACATTCCAGCACATAGACAGCATATTCAGTTTTGCATGTGAGGAATTTCTGTATCCTAATTGCCTTGTCACTGAACGGTGTTGTATAAGTATTTTTGTTTATACCATGGGCACACGCCTTGCAAGACCTGCACTTAAAAAAACCATTGTTGGTTTGTAGCAAGCTTGTCTTTTCAATTACCTCTGGACTGGTGTTAACAAGAGCATCCCTCATGGAGGGTGATTTGCTATATGTGATGGACACCCTCTGCGGCAGCAGGGGTCCAATCACGGCATCATTTAGTACTAGCGGCCAGTTTTTTTGTATGATCTTTTGTATCTTAATGTGCTGGTTGCTATATCTGGTGATCATTCTAAATGTATTTTCTGTTTCTTTTTTTCTTTTTTCTAGACCTTTGCTTGATATGTGTGTGCCCATTTGTTTGTCATTAAGTAAGGAATCCCTACTAGGGAGCATAGATTTTGATATAGCTCTAGTGATAATATGTTTGCTATATCCTCTTTCCTCGAGTCTCCTGAGGCTATCTGCTTGTGCTGTTTTTAATTCATGCTCATTACTACATATACGGCGTAGCCGCAACATCTCACCATACGGTATACTGTTAATGAGATGTCTCGGGTGAGCGCTACTTGCGTGAAGAGTGGTATTTCCCGCCGTTTCTTTACGATAAAGCCTGCTCTCTATTTTACTCTGATTGATGTATATCTGGGTGTCAAGGAAGTTGACTGTATTTGTGCTAATATTGGTTGTGAAATGTGGGTTCAATTGGTTGTTATTCAAAGTTTCAACAAAGGATAGGGCCTCCTGTTGAGTGCCACGCCATATCACAAATAAATCATCTATATAACGAAGCCATGTCTGTACATGGTTATCAATGTGATGGCTGTACTTGCCCATGAGGACCACTTCCTCCCAGTAGCCCATATGGAGACAGGCGTAACTGGGAGAAAAGCTGGCCCCCATGGCCACTCCTCTAGTTTGCTGAAACAAAAGATTGTTAAACATAAAATTGTTATTAGTTAAACAGAACTCTATCATTTCCAAAAGCATGTTGTTATGCTCATTGTGATATATTGATCTTTGTGCCAGGTAATGTTTTATGGCTTGGATGCCATCCTCATGTTTTATGCTGGTATATAAGGACGTTACGTCCATTGTCATCAATAAATAGTCTTCCTTCCATTCCACCTCGTTAATTTGTCTTAAGAAATCTGCAGTATCACGCACGTATGATGGCAATTTTTTAACAAACTCCTGCAAAAAGAAGTCCACGTACATGGATGTGTGTTCCAAGAGGCCACCCCTAGCCAATATTATTGGACGCCCAGGTGGTATTACAGGGTCTTTATGTATTTTGGGGATAAAATAAATCGTTGGTGTTACTGGATTGTCTGTTTTGAGGAACTTGTATTCGTTCATAGTGATAAGACCTTTTGATTTCCATGATGAGAGTTTGTTATAATATGAGGCGTAAACAGTTTTTAGATTTGCCGCACTATTTCTTATGTAACATTCTCTATCATTAAGCTGCTTTAATGCTTCCTTTAGGTAATCCACTTGTGGCCAAATGACCACATTGCCTCCCTTGTCGCTGTTCCTTATTATGATACTTTTCTCTTTTTTCAATTTGGAGACCAAATTCTGATATTGTCGCTGTTGATTGTTGTACTTCATTTTTGTCATCCCAACTTCTTTATTAAGTTTTTTTAATTGTGTTGTTACCGTCTCATGGAAGACATCTATGGAGTCTCGAGGAGTGATGGGGTTAAACGTAGAGGGTTGTTTGAAGAGAGTTGACTGTTCCTGTTCAGTATTGTCCCAAAGGCTCTCCATTTCCCTCAATAATGGTACATCAGATTGCGATCAATTTGAATAACTCTGGAGGTCTTGTTCTGTTCCTTTGTTTAACTCCTCTTGCGTTTTAGTCAATATGTGGAATTTCTTAAGTTTAAGTTTCCTTACTGTTTTGTATACGTCTAGCCGTGTTGACGCATAATCAAAATTGGCTCCTAGAGAATATGTTAGTCCCAAACTTAAAATGCTTTCCTCTTTGGCTGACAGTGTGATGTTGGAGAGGTTGATTACGGTGCGGCAGGGTACTTTTGTCTTGTTTACTTCTTCTGCCAATATCCCCTTCCCCTCTTCTTGGTGTAATTTTGTGCGCCATTTGCTTGCTTTGCGCCTCTGCCTGCGCCTGAAGTTGTTGTTTGATCTTCGTTCATTCTTTGCGGCCTTGGACGGAGAGTTTGTCTCCTTTGTTGACATAAAATATATATATATATATACCAATAACATAAAAGCTATTAAAAAAGCATTCTATTATAAATTAAAACATTAAACTATTTAAAAATCTTAAAACTTAAATTTCATACTCCATTCAGTGCAACAGTAGGTAAAGTGTAGGTAAAGTGTTGGATAGCAGGGGGATAAAGATTACTATTCCCACTCCAATGAGTTCAACAGTAGGGAACGTGTTGAATAGCGGAGGGGTAAAAATTACTATTCCCACTCCAGTGAGTGCAACAGTAGGGAAAGTGTTGGATAGCGGAGGGATAAAACTTACTATTCCCACTCCAGTCAGTGCATCAATAGGGAAAGTGTTGGATAGCGGAGGGGTAAAATGTACTATTCTCACTCCAGTCAGTTCAAAATTAAAAACAAAAAAATCAATAAAATAAAAATATTTATTTATAAAGTAGATACAAAATATAAATATGGTAAAATAGTAAAATATATATATATATATATATATATATATATATATATATATATATATTAATCTTAAATACATATCGCAAATACCTACAAATATTATATTAAATAATTATTTTTTTTAATTCAAACAAATAAATGTTTTTATTTAGAAATTGTTTATTAACAAAAACATTCATTATTAGTTACATTGTGGGGCCGATTCCGATCTCGGCCGGTAGTGCTCCGAATCGGATTCGGATTTACCGGATCCGATTCGGAGCCCTGTTTCCCAACCGAATCGTACGCGGGTCCGGCTGAGCGAGTACGATGCAAGCTCCCGCGAAATCGCCGACCGACTCGTACGCGGCTTCAACACGCTCTGACCGACTCGCATGGACACGACTCGCACCGCGCTATGGAGACGTTTCCCGGCCGGGTAAGTACGATGCGCGCCTTGAGCAGTCCGACCGACTCGCGCCGTCTGGCTCAAAAAAGCTGTCGGAGCCGGACTTTGGGGGTCCGCGTCGGACCCCCCTGTACGCGTAGGCGCGCGAGTCGCACTCAGGGGGGACCCATGGGTCCCCCCTACCTGTGCATGTACGCCGCGATGCGCATGGACGCGTACCCGCTGTAGGGGGCGCCCTTGTTCGCCTCGCACCCATTTAGTCAATGGGAGCCCGCGTACGCGTTGTACGACCGGCTCCCATTGACTTCAATGGGAGTCCGACCGAATCGAGTCCGATAGCATGCGAATGCATCGTACTCGTCCGGTCGGACTGCTGGGTCCGATTCGGTCGGAATTCTCTCCGGGTCCGGCTCGGTCGGAGAGATTTCCGGCCGGAATCGGAATCGGCCCCTTAGTCTATTCACTTCCTACCCTAAACACCACAACCTCACAACCAACATCGAAAAAAAATGTATTTCCATAATTACCATAATTAATTATCAATGAAACAAATATTATTAATTAAAAAACACATAAAATGTAATTAATTTCCCAAACTAAAAATTAAACTGTAAAAAAATAATTTCACAATTAAAACTTTTTTTCAATTAACAACTAATTATATAGTAAGTAAAATTAATTTACTCCCCACCCTTCACCCCTATAAACCCAAAACCCCCACACACAAAAAAAATTAAACAATTACCCTAATTAATTAACAATTCATTAATATTAATTTTCAGCTAATTATTAATTTATTAAAAATAAATTACTTCCCACCCTTTAGCCCTATAAACCCCACAACCCGCACCTAAAATTTACCAAAAATAAATTAAAAACACAAATAACATCATAAAATTTCAATTAAATAAATATTAATAAATAAAAAATATTCATTAATTTATTATAATTACATTACTCCCCACCCTATTCCCGTATAAACCCACAAACCGCTAGGTAACTAAAAAACACAAAATGTAATTAAAATAATACTAAAATTAATAACTACTAAAAATGTAACACATATATTAAAAAACATATACAATACTTTTTGTTTCATTGTTTTCTAGTTGGGCAAGTGCCATGTACTCTGCTCTGCACTTTATTTAGGCATGCCATGCACTTTAGTTTGATGGAACAGTTTCAAGATCTGTTTACCTAAGTGCTAATGCAAACCATTGGTGTTGATTAGTTAAAAACCCAATTGCTGCTGACCACAGGGTTGCCTAGTGCTTGTCTATTGTTTATCTGTTCAAAGGCTAAAGGATACTCTATCAGGGTTCGGGTAAGTGTCTGTGCTCAAGGGATCTTCAATTGGACTTGAATTCCATATAGTAATTCTCGTTTGGTATGTTTCATTAAGGACTCATACCTCAGGCTGATGATATAACATTCATGTCATGTATAGTTGTCTGAATTGTTTGTGTTCTTGTTGCAAAATACTTATCCTGACTGAAGGAGTGTGCCTTGCCACTCAAACTGGAGAGGTCATGCTGAGAAGGATTAATACCCACCTGCTATCCTGTTCCTGGGAGCTCCAAGGTACATCAGTGCTCTCTCTCTCTCTCTCTCTCTCTCTCTCTCTCTTTTTCTCTCTCTCTCTCTCTCTCTGTCTCTCTCTCTCTGTCTCACCAATTCCACTTTCCCCCAGGTTTAGTCACCGGGATCAGTCACCTCTTCTGATGCTGAGGGTTAACCTTAAGGGAAAGCGGTGGAAGATCTTCACTTTCACAAATGTCTTGGAAATTCTTGTGAGTGGCACTTGGCGTGACAACCATAAATAAATGTATGAACTGAATGGACATTGATATTACCCTTGTGGCAAAAATCAGTTCTCTGTTATTTCTTCAGAAGGTGATCACCATACTAAGGCTACAATTATGATATTTTGAGCTGGTTGTTTTTATATTATCTAAAGCTATCTCAGGATAAATAATGGTTTCACTTAAAGACATTTCTAAGATTGTATTTTCTGTAATCCAAAGGGTGGTCTTAGTTTACTTACTACCATCAGTATTTTCACCAAAGGCAGATTTCCAGTGGTGTTTCAGCAGCAAACTGGTGGAGTGTTTTTGACAGTGGTTGATATATTCCATTTCTAGACTGGAATTTATCTTACTATTTATTAGACCTGTCAGTCCTTAGACCTGGTCTTCACCCAAAGCTTTTGGCTTACTCCTCCATTTTTCCTGATCTCGTTTTCATTGGCCTTAGGACATTCTGCACTGTACCACTGCTAACTAGTGCTCTCTCATTTAAGCATGGTGAAATAGGCTTATACACAATTGACACAATTAATGTACTTGTAAGTCCCTAGTAAAGTGATGCTAGATGTACCCAGAGCCTTAAATTAGATGCTTTTAAGTAGCCTTTTAAACATGTCTCAAGCCTGCCATTGAAACATGTGTGTGCAGTTTAAACTGCAATTCTGACCTGTCAAAACAAACATTTTGCGAGGACTAAATCTTCCTTTTTAATACATATAAGGCACCCCTAGGGTAGGCAATAAACACCCCATAGGGCACAGTGTGTATATTTAAAAAGTTCAACATGTACTTTTAGCTTTTACATGTACTGGTAGTGAAAGATTCTTAAATTGATTTATCAGTACTGCAAGGCCTATCTCTCCCATAGGATTACATTGGGTTAACGCATTTACTTTAATAAGTGATAACTTTCAATTAGGAGCAGGTAGGAATATCAAGTTTGATGTATGAAGAATTGTAATTTAAAGCCCTCTTTAATGGTAAAGGTAGATTTTATGTTACAATTCTGAAAATTCTGAAAATGCCACTTTTAGAGAGTTGCCATTTTCTAGGGGGGCTTTGTTTGGCACCATCAGATGATGGCTAGACCCTGAGGAGCTCCAGGCGGTCACGGGGGAGTTTCGGCCCGCATTTCACTGACGACGGATGGAGGCTCCGTCTTTTACTTGCATGTGATTCCCTCAGCCTGCTGCTTCCTGCAGGTGTGTTTTCTTCATGGTTTCTGTTGCTTTTTGGGCCTCACAAATGGTGGGCGTGCGTACGAGGATGTTGTGCCTGACATTTTACATTCTTCTGACTTGTTTTTGGCACCCTCTCAAGCCCAAGGAACAGTTTTATTTTGCAGAACTTTCATTTGAACAGCTGGGGGCTAGCCTGTGCATCACTTTTTGGGGTGTATAATGCTGATGGAGAGAGAAATGTGGATTTCAGTGGCAGTCCTCTATGTTGAGGATAGATATTAAGGGCTGTGCTCGATAGCATCAATTTTTGTGAGAGGCAGAACTAGCCTATCCTTCACTCTGGCAATTATTTACCTGCCTTTTTGGTGTCCCTTATTGACAAAGTGCCTCCCTCCTGTTGCTTCGGGCATTGAGACTTGTTTAATGCATGCTGACATCTCGTTTTCAATTACCTTGCCTCATATCTGAGATTTACCTCACTCGTGTTATTCTTCATATTGCACCGTCATAAAGAGGTCATACTCTTTCCTCTCTCTTATGGGTAAAACTAGAGGTGTAAAACAACTGATATCTACTGCTCCTATTTCTTTGCCCTCTCTCTCCTTTACCACTACCAATACATTTTTGATACTTGCCCAAAATGTGGAAAACAATAGTCAAGACTCTGCCCCTTCATCCTCTCCATCCTCAAATGGTTCCTCCACTTCTCACATCAAACTGACTTCTAAACCGACTTCGAGTACCACTCAAGCTACCAAAAATCTTAAAAAGGATCCTCCATCTCCCATCAAACCATCCAGCTTTAAATCCTATATGTAGGAAACTAATAATAAACTGAAACTCTTGAATGATAATTGGTCACTCATGGATAGAGTCACTCATGTGGAACAAAGAGTTAGTAACCTTGAAGATACCATCCATACTCTTCAAACTCTCCACTTTGAAGTGTCACAATTGACGAAACACGCTGAGGAGTTGGAAAAAAGGGGCCGAAGGAACAATTTCTGTATTTATGGTCTGGCAAAAGGGGTGGAGGACAGTGACCCCATTTCTTTCTTTCAGTTCTTTCTCCCTAAACCCTTAGACCTTCCAGTCTCCCCTCTATTAAATACCTTACATGCCCACAGATTGGGTCACTCTACTCGTAATCCTACATTATCACAAACACCTCGAGGGGCCATCCTCTATTTCCTTGAATATGTGGATCTTCTTTAGGTCATCAAAGCGGCTAAAGCCAAATGCCATCTATCCTGGTCTGGATCGCAATTTTTCTTCACTCAGGATTGTGCTGAAGATATAGAGGATAGAAGGAAATAATTCTTAAACATGAGACCAGCTCTTTGAGCCTTGAATGCACGCTTTGGTCTTTTCCATCCGTGTTTGTTTAAAGTAACCTACAAGAATAAAACCACAACTTACGAAGATCCCCTGGCACTGCAATGTTTTCTTGATGGCTGTAGTTGAGAGGAGATGGATACTTCAAGTGTTTCTCCAACTTGACTTTTATCTTCATTACAGTCTTTATTAATACATTAGTTGTTATTTTCTGCCTCTGTATTATGTTCCGTGCTTCCTTCCGCATGGTGTAGATTGTTTCGCCTCATTTGTGTTTTAATCTTCTCATTTCAGATATAGTTTCACATGTGCCTTGAAGATTACGTTTGTATTGTCTTCTGTGGTGTGGTTCTCTCCCTGGTCGACTGCGTGGTGGTTCTGGTTTCATCATCTACCTCATGTGGCATCACCACCTTCCATTATTTGTGGGTTTTAAATGTATGTTCATCTTGTTATTTTCTCTTCTATATTTTCTATTCCTATCTTCTCTATCTTTACCCTGTATCTTTCATCTCCCTCTTTCCTTTTTTCTTCTCTTCCTCTTCGATTATTGTCTCACCCGTATTGTTAATTTCCATTTATCTCATTGTCTTCCCACTTCCTTTTCCTTCTTTTCACTCTCTCCTTCATGCTACAGTTGATGGTTGAATTGCAATATTTACTATTAAAACTGTATTTTCTCATTTGTCTTTAGTGGAAGTCTTTCCTGTTCCTTCTCATGTTCTTGTTTTTCCTTTTTTTCCACTGCCAATTTTATTGACATGCTTTCTTATATGCATATATGCATTTCACATTGAAGAACTTTATTTTGGGATTTGTGCCATAAGAGTTTGCACATCATCATTGACCGAGCAACAAGGATAAAAAAGATACAGAGATAAAACATATGCAATATTCATAGTGCAAGGGATTGTCAGACTCATGTCACAGTTATTTAGATTCATCAGTGCAAGACAATAACAACAAATCTAAAAACCCAGCTATAATAGGAAAAAAATAAAGGAGTTTAAAACTACCAACTGAAAGATAAAACCCATACATATACAGTTATCAGTTATAAAATAAGATTAATACATTAGGACAATTGAACTTTCCTCCTAATGCCCTACATATGCCCTAAAAAGTTGGCAACAGCACATGCAAATAAGGGTCTAGCATCTGATCTTAGGATTCACAAGGATATAATTGTGTGTTCCCAACTGTCTACAAATTGGTTTGATCCACTTAACTTGTGGGAGTGCATATGCTGAGCAAGCAAACACTATGTGGGCACCAGGTTCAATATCAGCATAAGAGCCATAACATGACCGAGTTTGTGATGAATTATGATGCCCACTACTAGTAAATGTGTACAACGGAAGTGTGCCAATCCTAAATTGAAAGTACATTTTTCTGTCATTTCTTACCTGGTTTATATCTAGGTATTTTCTAGGGTACTGGCTGAATTAAAGTCCAGAACCTCCCTTGTGAGCCGCCCACAAGATAAGTTGTTAAGCTCAACTTGTGTTACCCATTCCCAGTACCATGTTTTCACAAGTTCTTTAGGGAGGAAAGAAGCTGGAATAGAATAATCCCAGAGTTCCTGCAATCCAATGACAGACAGCAGTCTCTTCACATATTCAAGCTATCTTATTGGACTTGTCCTGAATGCTAACTTCCGTTAGAGCATTGGCATAAGGAAGCAAATCTGGTGTAGACATAATTTGCCTCCAAAATGGCAATGGGCATAACTTTGCCTTGTCCTGCCCATGTCCAACTTTAGAGGATGGAGTGGAGTACTCAGATGCAAAAGCACCAAGCTCCTCAAAAACGTGTGTCGAGTCCGGACAGGTCACTACTTTGGCAAACCCCCACAATTCATCCTCGTAATGGGCAAAACGTAGAGCTTTGGAATCGTAAATCTGTAGGGCAGCTGCAACTGGTTTGCTGGATGATATGCGATGTTCCTTCATAAGTGCAATTTTATACCTGCTGCTCAGCCAGGGTGACTTTGTGAGAGAATGTTGGTGTCTGGAATGTTGGTGAGTGCGTGAGTCAGTTGAATGATGGGCTGAGCAGCAGGAAGGCTGCTCCTGGTGGGGCTCTCTTTAAGATGTAACATCTATCTTCAATAAACCTACTTGAAACTACTTGGACTAGATCTACTTCATTATAACATATTTTGGCGATGATTTACGGAAGAACCTGCCTGTGCTACCTTAATGGATTGTTACTTTGAAGCCTTAAACTACTTCAAGGTAAAGGAACTCATTTTGAAACTGTATCCTGCATATTTAAAGAAATCTGGCACCCCTGAGCCCCACCAGTGACCTTGACATCGGTCGCCCCAACCTTAGCGTGCCAGTTCCTGCTCTTCGTCCCTTCTCCCTCTCCTGCTCCTTTGGGACAGTGGTCCCTGTCCGGTTACTTTGGGAGAGTGTTTCCACAAAGTGCAGTTTCCCACAAGAGCGACCAGCTCCTGCCTTCTTCTGCTTTTCCAGTGACCTTCTTTACTCTGCTGCCGTCGTAACGGAGAAGACCCGCTGTTCCTGATTCTGGCTACACCCAGTCATGACAGATCTGGCCCAGCTGCCTACCCTCAGCTTTTAATTGCCTTCTTGCCAGCCTGACGTGCCACTACTTTGCAGCAAAATACCAGCCCTACCGACTCTGTTTTGCCGCTTCAATTCACCGGCACTCCAGAGTCATCAAGGATCAACACGCTCGGTGATCTAAGTACTTTTATTTGTTATGTGCAGGATTCATGCCGGTGTTCTGCATGTTTGCAGTGAGTACTTTCTTAATTTTGCTCTTTTGCGCATTGCATTTGTGTGTGTGTCTCCTCCGTGGCAGTTGAACCGCTGCCACATGTTTGAAAGACGCCTCGAGCACACACAGAGCTCGCGCACCCTTACCTTTCTCCAGCTGCCCTGCGCTTCCTCCTATCGCTCCACTGTGACGTCTGCGAGGCTTGCTTCATGCTATTTGGCATGTTTGGTGCACGGTGATGCAGGGAGCCATCCCGCGCGGCGTCACCAGTGCGTGCCGCTATGTTGCGTTTGGCGTGTTCCATGAGCTTATGTGCAGCTCCCAGCGTAATATACGCTCTGCCAACCACGTTTTTTTTTCTTCTGTGCCTCGCAATAAAGTTTTTTGCAACGTCGTTGTCATGCAGCAGGAAGGATTCAGGTACATTTCTCAGTTTCTTCTCGGCAAGTTCTGCGATGTTTTCTTCTTGGCCTGCAAATTCCTGCGTCCTAGCATCCTGGCATTGGACAGCGTTTGGTGGTCAGCGTGAATTACCTTGTTTCACTCTATGTACTGTTTTTTCAAAGATTAACTTTCTGTCGTACCTGCAGTTTCATATGAGCCACCTTTCCCGTTTGCACACTTTTGGCTCATTCGCCTCTCCACTTCCCAGTGACCCTCCGATCAGCAACCCTTCCTCACCTTCTGTTTTATTAACTTTCCCTGGTGTTCTACATGCGCTTCAATGAGTCAACTCAGCGTCAACCTACAATCTGCATAAACTTTTATGGGAGTTTGTCTACGATGTTTATAGGAGTTAATTCATGGTTTGTCTTGCTTTCCCATTCTCCTCCATTGTTTTTGTGGATGATTACGTTACCCCGGTATGGGCTGATGTTCTGGGCAGTTTTATATTTACATGATTACATGCTGTTGCTTCTACATGCTGTTGTTTTTTCCTAATCCCTTTTGTGTCCTGGGAGCCTTTCTTTTCGTCATTTGTCCTTCTACAGATCTTGGACTTTAGGTGTTGAGTGAATGTTGTGTGCCTGCTTAGATTCCGTGTAGAGTGTTTCTACACATCACACCCCATTTTGCGTTGGGGGGAGTTATTTACGTGTTGAGTGAAGTCTTGTGCGCCTGCTTAGGTTCCGTGTAGACTGTTTTCTACACATCACACCCCAGTTTGCGCTGGGGGGAGTTCTGAAGTTTCGGCGTGTTGCTTTGTTTCGTGTGGCGTGTTCCCACACATTCCACCCCAACCTGCCTTAGGGGAAGTTATGAAGTTTCTAGGTGTTCGTTGTGCCGTGTGGTGTGTTCCCATACATTCCACTGCTTATGTTGGGGGTAGTGCTTTGGTGTAGCTTGCTTCTCCTCTTCTACTGCTTTCCTTTTTGTGTGAGCTCACCACCTATGCGTTTTGCTGTTTTTGGTGTGGATTTTGGGTGAAAGGCAGCTTTTCTGTTCCTTGCCCTCTGTGCGGCTGCTTTCACCCTTTCTCTGTTTTTTTTTTTTTCCTTTGCTTCTTTGGTCGGTCCTCTCCTACACTTTGTTGTTGGCACTCTTGTACTTTCTTCGTGTTTGCCTGTTTGCCTGGCCAGCTTGCATGATTTACGTATTTGCGTTTGTTTGCTGTCTGTGGTGTGGGAGTGTGTGTGTTTGTTGTTGTGATACAAAGGGAGATGGGGCATGGGTGTATTGTACTTGTGTTTCCTGGTTCTCTCTTTTTCCTCTTTTCCTCTTTGTTTATATTTCGCCTGCATGGAATTTTCCCACCTTTTATTCCATGTCTTTGTATCTGAACTTTGATGTATTATTCCAGAGTTCCTTTGTTTCCTTTACAAAGGAAAGGAGATGTGTTATACCTGCTGCTCAGCCAGGGTGACTGTGTGAGAGAATGTTGGTGTCTGGAATGTTGGTGAGTGCGTGAGTCAGTTGGATGATGGGCTGAGCAGCAGGAAGGCTGCTCCTGGTGGGCCTCTCTTTAAGATGTAACATCTAACTTCAATAAACCTACTTGAAACTACTTGGACTAGATCTACTTTGTTACAACATGCACCCACAATTTGCTTGTGTTTCAAGGACATCTTTTGCACATATGGTTTACATGACAGGGTTTTTGACAATTTTATGACCAAATAGTCAAAGGTGATTACCCTCTCAAGCAAAACCCTACGTACAGTAGACCTCCCCTGTAGGACATATGGGGGGGGTTATCGCCATATATTTTGTTTTAGACATGTTGATCTCAAGGCCCTGCAAATATCAAACATCCTTAAACTGATTTAATAACAACTAAATACCCTCAGGAGTTTTGGACACTAACAAGGTGTCATCTGCAGGAAGTAGAGTCTCAATTCTTTCTCTTCCTAGCAAGGGGGCATCTGCAGGATGGAGGGACACAAATTATTCAAATGAAGGGAAAAAAGAGTTGGTGCCAGCACGCACTCTTGACGGACTCCCTTGTTGACATTAATTGGATCGGTGAGCTGGCCTTGATCTCCCCAACTCATTCTAGCGTAGTTAGCCTCATGGAGATGAATGATTAAGAATAACATCTTGTTAGGCATCCCCATTTCATGCAACACATGCCACATCCTGGAGGACATGGGAAATTGGATGAAACATAGCTGCCTTAGGCTGAATGCCAGCAAAACAGACATCCTAGAGGTGGGAAAACAACCCTCCATCTGGTCATCGAGATGGTGGCCCAGCCTGTTGGGATCTCCACCTTCCCCGAGTCAGAAAGTTAAAATTCTTGGAGTCTGGTTTGACTCAACCCTATTCTTCTCTAGATAACAGCTCTTACAGGCACGTGCTTCGGGATTTAAAAAATGTGGAAAAAAATCTTAGGACTCATCCCGGACGATGCTAGGAAGACAGTGGTACAGGCGCTTGTAACATCCAAGTTGGACTATTGCAATGTCCTCCATCTGGGGGCACTAAAGAGGAGCATACATATGCTCCAGCGGGTGCAAAAAGTGGCTGCTCGGATGCTCTTAAACTTCCCTAGACTCGCCCCAACTGGTAGCACTTTGGAGATTCTCCATTGGCTCTCTGTTGAGGAGTGGATCTCCTTTAAAGCCCTACGCTATGTCCACAGGATACTACAGGGCAAGGGTCCGAAATATCTTCATCCCATGATACACTCCTACCACCCCACGCGCAGCCTGAGATCAGCTGGAACAGGACTGGTCTGCATTCCCAAATTCAATAGGAAATGTTTTGGAGGAAGCTCTTTTTGGTACGTGGCAGCTAAGAGGTGGAACTCTCTACCCGTTTACCTCAGACAGGAGCCATTAGAAGCAGCTTTTAGGAAGCAACTCAAAACTTGGTTGTTCAGGAAAAGTTTTGTTACCTAGAATCTCTCTATCCTTTATGCTTTTCATGATCTCAGCCTCTTGAATGGAATTCAGCGCGGGGACACTCCGTAATGGAGTAACCATGGCGCTTTATAAACTGCCATAACATAACATAACAAAACAACTTGCATCTAGGGAGCAGATCGAAAGCATACTTTAGATCAATAAAAGCAACATATAGGCTTCCTTTCCAAATGACAACAGTTTTCTAAAATAAAAGGAGTAAACAGAACCCTTGATTAATGTTTCCAGTCTTACGTCTAAAGCCAGGTTGATAGGGAATTAGAATGTTATTATCGCTTATCCACTCCTGGACCTTGGACAAAAGGTAGCGGCAAAACAGTTTTTTGATTGATTCAATAAGACTAATAGGCCTATAGTTACAAGGTTGATTTCTGTCATGTTTCTTAAATAAAGGAATCAGTTCTGCACCCTTCCAAGACTCAGGGATTGGAGCGGCCTCTGCTATGGCGTTTGATAGTAACAAGATGTAGTGTGACCAGTTGGCCCTCTTGTACCGCTATACATATATGCAGAATATGTTTCTATTACTCAATCTGTGTAATATGTTAAGGCTGGTTTCACCTGTTATTTATCACCCTGTGCATTATTACTTGGAATGTTAAGGGGTTAGGATCACCTATTAAATGACAGCAGGTACTTACACACTTAGCTAAGTTAAATGTGGATGTTGCTTTACTCCAAGAATCCCATGTTGTAGATACAGAAGTGCCGAAGCTTGTTCGTAATTGATTGAGATATGCTTTCTTATCACCGGGTACAGGTAAACGCAATGGTGTTGTTGTCCTTTGTAGGAAAAGCTAAGATGTTAAGCTGTTATCCCAGGATCATGATAAAGATGGCTGATGGCTCTTACTATGACTCACCATCAGCAAAATTCCAGTCCCAATCTTTAATGTTTATACTCCCACACACCTTGACAAATCCTTTGGCCTACCATTACCGATAAATCCATTTTGGACTTCCATTACCCATAAAATGATGTCTATTACTAATGTCTATTACTGATGACTACTTAATTTAGGGGGGCAATTGCAATCTGGTAATGGATCCCTATCTAGACCGCTCCTCTGAAACTACTTTTGTCCCTTCTTCCATGCATAAACAATTCTCTTCTGCCATCACACAGCTTGCTCTCATTGACTCCTGGCAACTCTGCCTCCCATGCCTACAAGAACATACTTTCTTCTCTCCGATCTATTTCTCATAGTCCAGTTGTTTCTCTAACCCTCTCGCATCATATCTTACATGGAGATATTGGTACAATCTTAATTTCAACCCACGCCTCGGTTACTCTCGCCTTAGATTTGGTGGTATTTTAAAATTTCTCTTTATTAGATACTAATTTTACCCAACGCTTTCAGACCTTTATCCATGAGTTTTTCCTTCTGAATGAATCTCCAGAAGTTTCTTTTCAGACCATCTGGGATGCCCTGAAAGCCTCTGCAAAAGACTGCATTCTTTCCTATCTCTCTGTCAAAAAGAAAGCGGTGGCAAAAAAGGTCATAGATATCATGAAGCATATTAAATCCTTAGAGGTCTCCTATTTTTAATCTAAATCTAAGCAGACTGGGATACATTAATTCAGGCTAAATTTCAATTTAACAAACTTTCCATGCTGACTGGTGAGGAGCTCGTTAAGGGAGCTCCGAGGTTGGGGATTGCAAAACTGCGGAAATCCCTCTCTAGCCCCAACAACAACAGCAATCGCCCACCTGATACATCGGAATCAACAACCACATTGCCTTGGGCTGAGGGAGAGAATCTGGGTCGAGATCAGAGGAGAAATGGCTGGGAGATCGTGGACAGGACCGGAGCGGAGCTAAGGAAGGGCGGCATTGTCCAGCTTGGTCCCATTGTAGAGGCTGAAGCAGAGCACGCCAAGGCAAATTCTCGGGTGGGCATCTGAGGTCATGTTGTTGGCAGGAGAGCTCTGATCCTGACCACATCCCCCCATCGAGGCTGCAACAATGTGGGAGAGGTCGGACCTCGAGTCGTGGATGGGCGGCCGGGATCGCATTGAGGGCTGGGAGGGTTTTGCAGCCAATCCAGAGAAGCTGCAGCAACTCCTGTGCTCGTCTCCCTGATAGGAGGGGCAGTCCGACTTGTGATCGGCCACTCCAGAGGGAGTTCAGTGGTCCGCAATGCCAGCTGTTCCTCGCGCTGGGTGGTGAAGGGTGCCCCCCCTGCATTGGTCTAGAGGAGGCACGGCCCTGGGGGAATGGATAGCGGCTGATGCCCGAGTGGGGGCCCTGAGACAGTCATCTGACTGCTGTGGAGAGAGTGACAGGATCTCGCCTTAATCGACCCCCTCGCAGGTATACTTTTTGGCTCTAGCATACTTTTTGACATGTCTTGTGCTTATCTTTAAATTTGTATTGCGCCGGCCATCTTCCTTTCTCTCCTTTGCCACTTGTGGCCAAATGGCGGAAGGCCAACTACAACACTAATGGAGAGAGGACCAATATGTCTTTTGAATATGGAAATAAACAAAGGACTGCATCACTGAGCTGAGCATTTTTTTGCTAATAGGCGGCCATCCTGGAATGGCTATATACTTCTATTGACTTCAAAGATTCGTCTGATGACTATGTACTAATCTATAGGCAAGTGTACATAATTTACTTAAAATGTATAGCATATATACTTTTATGTTTTTCATATATATATATATATATCATATATTATTTTATATGTATTGTGTATACATGATTTATGTGTTATATATGTGCTCTATATATTCATATATTACCCTCTAGGTAATTACTTAGTTAGTCTTACCTCGGAATGTATCTATGTTAATGATCGCGAGGCTCCATATAACTAGTGGGAAGCCAAGGCTTCTATCATAGTCTTGTTCGGGCTCCCAATATCTCAAGATTTGACTAGAGATTAGGTGATGGTTAAATACCTAACAAATCGCAGGATCCCTCAAGGATAGTGGCATTTTGGTAATGTTACCTATTGAGTGGTTGTAAAACAAATATGCCCGAATACAACTTGAAGCCAGCAGGAAGGAACTCATACACCATCATTTTCCCTTCTAACCTATCCAGGAATGTAGCCAGAGACTTCAAACACAAAGGGGCTGATTACGATGGCGGAAGGCCCGCCACCGCCAGCCGTGTGGTGGCGGGCCCTCCGCCATCGGACAGCGATTTCCCCCCGGCAAATTAGGATGGTGGGGGGAATCTGACCGCGACCGTGGCAAGCACAAAGACCGCCCGCCACGGATCCGCCACAGGCAATCGTTCTGATTGCCTGGCGGAGCAGTCAGCATCTGTAAAATGGTGGCGGTGCCTAGCAGGCACCGTCCGCCATATTGCGATGCTGCATCACTGCCAGCCGGTGTATGGTGGTGAAACCGCCATTCACAGGCTAGCTGGGATTGTATTTGGGGGCCTGTTGCGGGCCCCTCTTGTGCGGACGGGGTGGGAAGGTGCACTGGGGGGGTACCCTACATTTCCCTGCACTAAGTGGCAGGCACCGCATGATGCCTGCTACGTAGTGCAGGGAAATGCACGACATGGCTGTTTAACATTGCGGTGGGTGCTGCAGCCAGCAGCACCCGCCGCAATGTTAAACTGCTGGGATGCGACCGCCATGGTAGCGGTTGCATCGTAATCTGTGGTGCGGGACTGCCGCCTTACTGGCGGGCGGTCCCAGTCACCGCAACAATGGCGGGCAGACTCGAGTCCGCCCGCCATCGTATTGACCCCCAAAGTTCTTTGAAAAAAAACAGAAAGAGTGATCTCGGATCCATCCTTCAACACAAAAGAAGGCATTATTGTAAATGACCAGATGTTCTTCACGAGAAAAATTGCAAAAGGGCGCACTGACATGACTAATATGTTCAACACACAAAAAATAAGAAATATTCTGCATTGCACTAAACTCTCAGTCGTACCCTCACATAGATTCAGAGCTGAACTAAATATAACTACCTATAAGAATGGTATCGTACTTATACAAGTATCTAGCAATGATTTGAAGAAATTCAATGAATACTTTGACACCCAAAAAGATCTCATATCTAACAACTCCATGACAAGATCCCAACAATCCATTGTGCACAAGTGGATGCATAGAACAGTAGTCTCACACCTAGGTCAGACCTCTGGACATCAGAAGTTTCTCAGCAGTCAAACCCTACCTCAAGATACACCGACACCCAAGATAACAAGTCACCGGATATAGGAGATGAATTGAAATTCTGCGCAAATATCTACCCAACTCTAATCACCGTGGATAGGTCCGACCCTTTATACCCAGATACGATCACTTGCACTCCCAGGCCCCATGGTAGCAATCCTTTAGCAGCAAATTAGGGTAAGGGGAGCAACCTTCCATCTAAACTATTCAATACAGCACTATCATCTACACCAACACCTATACAAAGCTTTTATCCTGCAAATACGAAAAACAGTTTACCTGACAACCAGATCTCAGCACAGATTATCCTCAAGGGATCCTCAGTCACCCACCTGAATAGAGAAAGAACTAACACTGGAAAAGTCACTGATCCTAACCAATTGGATCTTGATTTATAAACCAAACCACACACAGGACTAGAGTGGACATCCAGTCTTCTTCATCACCACATAGGGAAATTGAAATACTTAAATTGCAATCGAACAGTGCATATCAGAATATTCAATATGCACTACAAGCAATGAAGAAGATCATACATTTCACAGAAAATACTCAATCTAAAATTAATCTTATTCAAGAAGCAGTACAAGATCTCCAACTTAAGCCAAATTGGATATCCATGCCTCTATCAAATAGACAAAATCGACCAAAAAACCATCTGAAATATATAACGGAGGATGAAACCCAAGCCTTACTTCAATCCTATGAGTCTGGATACACTCTCCCCATCACTAGAGATGAGAAAATCAGATCAGTCCCAAACAATGCACATAGAGCCACCTTGCCCAATAGTAGAAAACTCAACCTTATTAATATGAAAAGAGTACCTATGACTGCCAGTAAACAAGACATAAAGCCTGGGAAAACAACAAGACCACTACTATGCCTACTACTTAACTGCTGATCACAAGTGAAACATTCCTCAGACATTGCTGCCCTCATCATCAGTCAAGAAGTCGACGTGACAATCCAAACTGAATCATGGCTCACCGAATCATCATCACAGTGCATGGATCTACTGGTTCCTCTTAACTATAACATTGTAAGGCTCGACAGACTAAAAAAACAGGGGGAGGTATCGCTTGCATATACCGTTCAGCTCTTTCAGTTACCCAATTACACACTGATCCTCTTGACTCCGGTGAATACCTCAGTTTTTCTATAAGTACTGTAGATAATCAGCAATGCAAATTACATGCATTTTACCATCCCCCAAGTATCAATGCCCCTTTCATTGATCAGTTATTGGAGATCATTACTGCAAATTCTTCCCATATCTCCGATGATATATTCCTAGGTGACTTCAATCTACATTGGGACGACCCAAAGGATGAACAGGTCAATATCCTCAAATACTTTCTAGTAGAACTGAATCTCACACAAGCCTGCACTAGGCTGACACATTTAAAATGCTCAACATTAGACGGGATTATTTCTAGAGATAAGGCTGTGAAAATCAACCTAATGGTTCCTTGTAACTGGCATTGAAAAGAAAAACAGTAGTCAATCCGTGAAACTTAAGCAGTGAGTATGAGAAAATAGAGACTTAATCAATGAGCAACTGTAGCAAGATTTGAGAAGGATCTACTCCCACCTAATAACATAAACGTGAATAAACTTACGGAACACTATAATTCAACAATGATGAATATAATCAATACAATTGTGCTTCTAAAACTTAAAAGAATAGCAGATAAAGATAAAAATCCTTGGATTAATGGATCACTAAATGAAAAAAGATGAAGGCTGAGACTAGCTGAAAAGAAGTAGAGACAGCACCCTTCTTCCTCACAGCTAAAACTCCTTAGAAAGTCTAGAAATGCATACAACAAAAGTGTTCTCAGATCCAAAAAAGCTTTCTTTAGAACTGAGCTGGATAATGCTGAAATCAGACCTTGTAAACTATTCAAAATGATAAAACAACAATCTAATAAACTGGCTAAATCCTCAAAAGAATCTATAAAACCCAACTGAGCTGTGAGGAATTCATTCTGAACCTTCTTTATGACCAAAGCCAACTCATTAGAGAAAGACCTTAGGATAGCTGCAGATAACCCCACTGGCACTTTGCCATCCCAAAATGATGAACCCATACCCACCTCACAGAGAAAGCCCATAAAAAATGCACAATGGTCGACCTTCAAGCTATATGACCACAATGATATTGCTAAAACTCTTTTGGCTGTAAAACCGAACAACCACTACAATGATCCTCTCACCTCAAAATGCTTGACGATAATTAAAAAAATCTTCGTTCCCATTTGGACAACGATAATCACTGCTACTCTGTTGAAAGATTCCATGCCAGACTGCCTAAAATCTGGGCAAGTCCTCCACATCATCAAAAAACCGACAGGAGACCCTTCCAACCCTAATAATTTTTGTCCAGTGACCAATATTCTAGTATTAGCCAAATTGCTAGAAAAATGTGTGCAACAACAACTGAGCCAACACATTGCTAAATTTACTCTACTTGACGACTGCCAATCTGGGTTCAGACCTGATCAAAGCATGGAAACAATGATACTTCATATAGTGGATGATGTCCTAAGGGTACTGGATCGTAATGAAACATGTCTATTAGTTCTTCTTGATCTGTCTCGGTAAACCATGAAAAATTGCTAGCCCGTCTAGAGAACAGGATGGAGCTATCGGGAACTGTGATAAAATGGCTTAAATCCTTCTTGCAGAACAGAACGCAAAGATTCATAGTTAACCAGGAACTATTATCACCGTACCCTAACTCGATTGGAGTCCCTCATGGCTCAACACTATCTCCATCACTATTTAACCTTTATGTCCAACCACTAAATGAAATTCTACAGCATGCTAACATCTCCTTTCACATGTACGCAGATGACACCCAGATCTACATTAAGATTCCCTCGCTGGAGGAGATCAAGATAATGAATGATGCATTAAAGATGACCCTACAATGGTTACCTAGCAATCATCTTAAACTAAAGACGCAAATGACGGAATTCCTATTAATATCCCCCCAAAAGCTCCTTCGATGTCAAGGAATAGACAAAACTGATCACTGCTCTAAATTGCACCCCAGTCCTAGTTGACTCAACCAAATTTCTTGGAATTACGCTTGACAAAAACTTACACATGCAAACCCACATCAACAGTATGGCAAAGAGTACCCGCTTTCACCTGAGCTACCTTAGAAAATTGAAGCCACTCATCACAAACTCAGACCCTAAATTGGCAGTGCAGTCCTTAGTCATCTCAAGCATCGAATATGGCTGTATTACTTTAATAGGTTTACCCAAGATCTCCACAGCTCCCCTAAAAGGCTGTCTGAATGCGGTCGCTAGACTCATAACCGGATCAAGAATAATAACTACATCACTCCTCACCTGAAGGCTCTTAACTGTCTACCATATGAAGTCAGAATTCAACTTAAACTGGCTTGTATTACTCAAAAGCACTCCACTACAAAACTCCAATGTGCCTAGCTCAGAAAATCAAGATATCAGGAGGATACAAAACTCCAATGTGCCTAGCTCAGAAAATCAAGATATCAGCAGGAGACAGATCCTCTCGGAGCAACAGACATATGATGCTGAAACCTCCTATTTTTCAGAAGAAGAAAACCTATGAAAGAGCTTTCTCTGGAGCGCCCCTAGAGTCTGGAACTCGCTTCCTCTGAAAATTAGAAGAATCTCAGCCACAGCAGTCTCAAGAGAGATCTTTTTAATGAGCAAATTCCTACCATAATCAACGGCAGAGTAAATACATTGTGGTCTAATAGCTAATGTGTTATCTAGACCGTTTGGGTGGGAAATCAGATCCCTCCGGATTGATCACAAGATGCATCTTAATATACCTCTCCGCCTAGCAGGGAGTTAATTTACTAGTGATCCAACTGATGCTTGTGACCGAATACGAATCTAATATGCATAGCAACAGACCTTTACAATTATTGTTGAGTGAACTTAGTATTTACATTCTTCTATTCATTCGGTCCATGAGTTATAATCAGACGTTTGTCTCATGTTTATCTGGGTGCTCGCTTTCTTTATGTTTAGATGCCTTTTTTACACTGATGTCACAACTGTTGGTGCTATATAGCTTGTGACGTGCTGTGATACCCAACTGGGTCATGTTCGCGATATAGAAAACACAGAATAAATAAATAAATAAATGCAGCTTCTTACTTCTAGTGGCAAATACTACGGGGTCAAAATAAAACTGGCAAACTTTTAGCTAATTATCTGAATGTGAAGAAAGAAAAGACTAAAATTTAAACAATCATGAGTGATGGCAAGACTCTGGTTTTTGAGAATAATGACGTTTTTACCGAATTTTCTGACTTTTACAAATCCTTGTTTACTCCAGACAGTCATCCTATTACTTCAGATATGGATTGTTACCACTCCTCCATTCATAAGCATTTTGACCCTCATACGGACTTCTCCTCTCTTGATGCTGCTATCTCTCTATACAGGACATCCTAACAGCACTTAACTCTATAAAAAAGGGGAAATCCCCTGGGACTCACAGCTTCCCTATTGAATTTTATATCCATTTTTCTAAGGCTTCCATTCCTAAATTGCATCATCTCTTTACATTCTTTACTGCTGCCCAATCGTCTTTGTGCACTTTTCAAGATGCTTTAATCTGTCTTCTACCTAAAGAGAATAAGGACCCTAAACTATGTAAGAATTATAGGCCGATTGCTCCTATCAACTTTGACTATAAACTTTTCACCAAGATCCTTGCCCTATGTTTAGATCCTTTCCTCTCCAGTTTAATTGGTAAGGAACATTTGGGTTTTATTAAAGATAGACATCGCTCTGATAATACGAGAATATTTTTCAACATTGTACGCAAGTCCAAAAGCAATTTGCATCCAATAGCAGCTATAGCTCTGGATGCCGAAAAGGCTTTTGATCAAGTTTACTGGAATTTATTTTTGTCTGCTGTTTCCTGGTTTGGATTTGGGCAAAAGTTCATTAATTTCATCTCTCTTTCATACACCTCTCCCAAGGCATTCTTCTTCGTTAATGGCTTAATCTCCCCTTCCCCTTTACAGAGGTGTTCGACAAGATTGCCGCCTTTCCCCGCTTCTTTTCGTTCTGACACTTGAACCCTTTTTGTCTCTTATTCACCAAAATACTGATATACAAGGTCTCCTCTATCACGATCAGCACATCAAGTGTTTAGTTATGCTGATGACATTCTTCTACATATGTCTTCCCCTCTTTCTTCTCTGCATCCTTATATGGACACGGGCTCCATCTGTGCTGCCCTCTCAGGCTATAAACTTAATGCTGACAAGTGTGAAATCCTTCCACTCAATAAATGGTGTTTTAAAATCTCTTTTCCTCTTTGAACTTTCTTTGGAGCCCCATGAAAATAAAGTTTTTGGGTCTCTGGTTTGCTCCTTCCATTAAGGATACTATTTCTCTAAATTTCTCCATTCTTACTTCAACTCTCCATATCTTCAAATCGCACTGGAATCCCATTTTCCTCTACTGGTGAGGTAGATTGGACTCTATTATGATGATTAAAGTTCCCATAATACTTTTTACCTCTCTGCTATCCCAACTAGTATCCCCTCTTCAGTTTAAAAAAATATTTACTCTGTCTTACTCGTTTTCTTATGGAATAATTGAAACCTTGTATGTCACATAACAAACTTCAATGCACAAAGCAACGAGGAGGTGTTAATTAGGCCTGGGCATAAAACTCTGCTTCCCTTGCGGAGCTTGTGGAATTTGGCAACTCTGTGTTCCACGGAGAACGCGGAGTTACCGTTAAAGTCCGAACTCCGCAATGGAGTGTTTTTTTTTCATTGGTACTCTAGCCATGTCGTTTTGCGCACACAGGGAGCACACTGCGAGTTGCCAAGCACTCACGAATGCCCACAAGATTTGCTAGTCACCCGCGAGCTCCCATGAGATTTTTCACCCGCTAACGCGACTTTAGGCCTCGCCAGTGACTTTCTGCGCTTCTTTTGTGTCATATGTGAGCTCGATTGAGAGCAATTGACTGTGGCTGCAACCTGGAGAAGATTCTTTTTTAGAGAGAAGCAGTTAAATCTCCTCAAAAAGACAATTTGGAGTTAAAACAAATTCTCAAATGGACAGTTCTATTTTGGCTTTTTGTGTGGAGAGCCCTTTTTATTTTACTTTTTAGTTCAACAAGGAAGAAGTGCCCCAGATACTGCAACTTCCTGTTCCTCTCTAGCAGACTCCTCCCCGTGCTTTGTCCACCTCCTCGTCGCTTCTCATTTGGATTCGCTGCTGGAACACTCTGTTTGTCTGCTGTATATATACCATTGGATTTGAGGAATTTGTTTTTATGATATCACACTTGCTTGTTGTTCTTGTTTGACCATGTGGCTGATGGCCACTTTGTATTGGCAGCCAGAGTGCTTTTGCAATAAGCCAGCATATGTTCTTTGTTGTGGCCATGTCTCCTTGCTGGTTGTTGTTGTGTGACCAATGTGGCTGGCGGCCATTTTGTGGAGACAGACAGTGTGCTTTTGCCAAAGGCCTACATGTGTTCTTTGTTGTGGCCATGCCTCCTTTCTGGTTGTTGTTTTTGTGTGACCATGTGGCTGATGGCCATTTCGTGTAGGCAGCCAGAGTACTTTTGCCACAGGCCTGCATGTGTTTTTTGTTGTGGCCATGCCTCCTTGCATGTTGTTTGGCATGTGTCTATATTGTGCAACAATTCATTTTTTTTCAGTTTTAAAAGCTATTTCATATATAGAGGTTTAAGTCTTTTTTGTTTGTCCTCATTCTTTTTTACTTTTCTCTGATATCAGTTTCATAATATACTTGAGGCCTAGTATCTCAATGTTCATACTAAGGAGCCAATTAAGATGTCGGGCGGAAAGCTTCCTCCCAACAGTCGAAATCTCCTCGACCGTGTCAGAACCCTTCCGATCCACTCAGTCGGTTTACAATCTGCCCGACCGATTACGATGTTTGCGGTCGGAATGTAAACTGCGCGGTCATTCAGAATCAGTACCCCACCTCAACCTGCTCTTAGGGATGTGGCACAGATACCATCACCACTGCCAGCTTCCATATTTTCAAGGCCCCTGCTACATACATCCAAAACCACCTCAGTGGAAGTAGGCACTGCAGAGAGGCACATTTCAAAATACCCACCTCCTGCCACTTCTTTCGACATTGGCAGTCGCACCAGTGTCAGAAAATTGACCTCCCCAGTTTGGGACTTCTTTACGGTTAGCAAGCAGGAACCAAACATTGCCATATGATCCATTTGCAAAGCAAGGGTTAGCCGGGTAAGCTTTGTACAAACTATGGTACCGGAGGCCAAACAACCCATTTGAGAAAACACAACCCAATCCACTGGAAGGCACACCTTTGCCAAAAAAATGCAAGTGGTGTTGGTGACGGTGGTGAGCGCAGGGAATCTGATCCAATCACGGTGATTGGTGAAGGTGAAGAAGAGAGTGACATTTTTATTACAAAAATAAGCCCTGTTCCCAGCAGTGCAGTTGTTTCACCCACATTAGCAACATCGCAATGGCACAAGATTCTGGGTCAGGTTGAGACACCAAGGCAAAAGCATACAGTGACTGCTCCTCTGAGACGTACATTGAGCTTACCACCTTCTCCTCTCAAGAAGTCACCTGCATCAGTGGCACCAGAAAATAAAAAAATCCAGGCTACTATTTCTGGTATGTTTAGGAAGGAGGGCCAGTACAAACACAACCACCCAACAGCGTGTTTATACAACGGGAAGCTGGCAAAAATATTAGGGCTGGACTCATCCCTTTTTCTCATATGGAAGGAGTGGGTTTTCTAGAATTTGTGGTGGCCATCTGCCCAAAATGGAAGGTTCCCAGCCGTACCTACTTTGCCAGAGTTGCTGTTCCAGCACTAAATCACAATGTGCTGAAATTGGTTGGACAAGCTTTGCAGCAGACTGCTTGTCAAATAGTTTCTAGGAATCCCCAGGACCTGCGTGTTTTAGATGACCTAAACTGAGAGCTTGGTGTCCAAACTGCTTCCGGACAACCCCACAGGATATGTCAGCCGATAGACCAGCTAGCTCTACAGTGCCACTACCACCCCCCTGTATCTCACAGTGGTGTAGGTAGTTTCTCGCAACCACTGAACATGACAACCCTGATTCCTTAGGGATAGTGGAAAACAGTACAGTACTTTTCGCTCAGTCACTCATGCTCACTTATTCTCAGAAAATACACAGGATAGCGATTAGGACGTTTCAATAAGTATTTATTGGTCCAGTGTCAGTCTTGTGTAAAACATATTTGCTGCGACAATCAGGAGACAGAAGCATATGAAAGAGATTGCAAGTACCAATATAGTAAATAGTAGAAACATTTCTACCATAGTGTTAATAAGACGAACATAAGCAGTTCAGATAAAAACAGTAGCACTTGCATATTCCTAAAATGAATGTCCTAAGTAATTTGCCTAAATGTACCTAGCCTAGATATGTAAGTGTAGCATGTATATGTGTATATAGCCAAGACTCCCCTAGGGAAGAACCATCCCCCTCACCTGATGGTAGAGAATGAAGGATCCCATCTCTGCTTCGAGGCTGACACCCCGCAAGGGATGTCAGACCGCTGTGTGTCGAAGATTCAGCATGCAGGACCCTGTGTCAGCTTGGAAGGAATTCTCCTCTGATTTGTAGGGGGAATAAGGGTCTTATATACTAGAGTGGTCACTCCAGGATTTCTTCTACAATCGATAGGTTTTGAAAACAATCATAAATGTTTTGAAAACAATCATAAATGTTTTTCCAAACAAATGCGATCATGCACAGCGGGCTGTTGGCCAAGGATGAAAAAAGTGGTGACCCTTATACAGAATAATTATGCAGTGCCTGTGGACATGTTTATGTGCGTCAGGTACAGAGATTATGATAAACTCCTAAGAGCCTGGTGTCGAAGAGACAGGAGCAAGCTACTAGGTAAAAGGTCACCTGTTCATAACCGTAATTGTAATGTGGATCAGAAAATGAATTTAAAAAGTGGTATTCATGATAGGACTAGCCTAAAGGACATGACATGCTGTTCACACTATCCACCTCACAAAAGACATGTGGACCAGTTGCCATGTCACTGATTACATGTGCATCACTGCACTCTGGATCTCTTTGTGGGGGTTAAAGAAATTACATCTAGAGGTGTTGACACTGCTGACATTTTCAATGGTGCTCGGAAGCATGCAACAGTAGCCTTGTGTGCCATCGAGGAATCCCATACAGCTGCAAACATCTTGGGTGACTTTAACAAGGTCTCTGAATGGCTGTGACCCAGAGGGCTTAAGATTGGATTTGTTGCCATGGACAATAGCAATAATATATTTAAGGCCATGTCAGATCATGTTTATTTCAAGGTCCTGTGTTTGGCGCACTGCATTAACATCATTATACATTACTTTCTAAAAAAAAAGACAGAGTCAGTAACTTACTGTCCACCTGCAGAAGAATCTACACTCATTTCAGCCATTCTTTCAAAGCCCGGAAGCAGCTGAGGATCATTCAGCCTGATATTGGAATGCCAGTTAAAGCACTCATAAAGGAGGTGCCAACACGTTGGAACTCTACTTATTACATGTTGCAATGTCTGTTTGAGCAGTACAGACCAATCAATGAATATGTCGTGCACAGAGAAGATTCGACTGTGAAAGGCATGCTCATTGAGATGTACCAATGGGGTGTGGTCAAATGCCTGAAAGAGATGCTGATTCCTTTTAAGGTTTTCACACAGGAAGTAAGCAAGGAGGACAGTATCATGAGCCAAGCTATCCCATTGTTGCATATGCTACAGGAACAGCTAAGGGAAGTGTCTGACAAATACGCAGGTGTGGACAAAAAAGCAGATGTGCATGAGTAAGTGGAGTAAGTGGAGAGCTTAATCCGCCCTGATTGTGCTCGTTTTTTCCTTTCTGTGCCCCCTTGCTGCCCTGATTGTGCTCGTTTTTTCCTTTCTGTGCCCCCTTGCTGCCCTGATTGTGCTCGTTTTCTTCCTTTCTGTGCCCCCTTGCTGCCCTGATTGTGCTCGTTTTTTCCTTTCTGTGCCCCCTTGCTGCCCTGATTGTGCTCGTTTTTTCCTTTCTGTGCCCCCTTGCTGCCCTGATTGTGCTCGTTTTTTCCTTTCTGTGCCCCCTTGCTGCCCTGATTGTGCTCGTTTTCTTCCTTTCTGTGCCCCCTTGCTGCCCTGATTGTGCTCGTTTTTTCCTTTCTGTGCCCCCTTGCTGCCCTGATTGTGCTCGTTTTTTCCTTTCTGTGCCCCCTTGCTGCCCTGATTGTGCTAGTTTTTTCCTTTCTGTGCCCCCTTGCTGCCCTGATTCTGCTCGTTTTTTTCCTTTCTGTGCCTGTTTCCCGCCACTGCGCCCCTGCGGCCCCGCCCCCTCACTGCCCATTCGCTGCCCCATTCCCTGCTCCTCCCTCCCACCTCCCCATTTATGGCGGCCGCTGCGTGGTGAAGAGAGCGACCCCTGACCTTGACTGGTAGGTCGCTCCCCCACCACACAGCTCCGTCTGTGTGCCCTGCTGCTGCCCCTGATTGTGCTCGGTTTTTTCCTTCTGTGCCACCTTGCTGCCCTGATTGTGCTAGTTTTTTCCTTTCTGTGCCCCCTTGCTGCCCTGATTGTGCTCGTTTTTTTCCTTTTTGCCCCCTTGCTGCCCTGATTGTGCTCGTTTTTTCCTTTCTGTGCCCCCTTGCTGCCCTGATTGTGCTCGTTTTTTCCTTTCTGTGCCCCCTTGCTGCCCTGATTGTGCTCGTTTTTTTCCTTCATGTGCCTGTTTCCCGCCGCTGTGCCCCTGCGGCCCCGCCCCCTCACTGCCCATTCGCTGCCCCATTCCCTGCTCCTCCCTCCCACCTCCCCATTTATGGCGGCCGCTGCGTGGTGAAGAGAGCGACCCCTGACCTTGACTGGTAGGTCGCTCCCCCACCACACAGCTCCGTCTGTGTGCCCTGCTGCTGCCCCTGATTGTGCTCGTTTTTTGCCGTCTGTGCCCCCTTGCTGCCCTGATTGTGCTAGTTTTTTCCTTTCTGTGCCCCCTTGCTGCTCTGATTGTGCTCGTTTTTTCCTTTTTGTGCCCCCTTGCTGCCCTGATTGTGCTCGTTTTTTCCTTTCTGTGCCCCCTTGCTGCCCTGATTGTGCTCGTTTTTTCCTTTTGTGCCCCCTTGCTGCCCTGATTGTGCTCGTTTTTTCCTTTCTGTGCCCCCTTGCTGCCCTGATTGTGCTAGTTTTTTTCCTTTCTGTGCCCCCTTGCTGCCCTGATTGTGCTCGTTTTTTTCCTTTTGTGCCCCCTTGCTGCCCTGATTGTGCTTGTTTTTTTCCTTTTTGTGCCCCCTTGCTGCCCTGATTGTGCTCGTTTTTCCTTTCTGTGCCCCCTTGCTGCCCTGATTGTGCTCGTTTTTTCCTTTCTGTGCCCCCTTGCTGCCCTGATTGTGCTCGTTTTTTTCCTTTCTGTGCCCCCTTGCTGCCCTGATTGTGCTCTGTTTTTTCCTTTCTGTGCCCCCTTGTTGCCCTGATTGTGCTCGTTTTTTCCTTTCTGTGCCCCCTTGCTGCCCTGATTGTGCTCGTTTTTCCTTTCTGTGCCCCCTTGCTGCCCTGATTGTGCTCGTTTTTCCTTTCTGTGCCCCCTTGCTGCCCTGATTGTGCTCGTTTTTTCCTTTCTGTGCCCCCTTGCTGCCCTGATTGTGCTCGTTTTCTTCCTTTCTGTGCCCCCTTGCTGCCCTGATTGTGCTCGTTTTCCTTTCTGTGACCCCTTGCTGCCCTGATTGTGCTCGTTTTCTTCCTTTCTGTGCCCCCTTGCTGCCCTGATTGTGCTCGCTTTTTCCTTTCTGTGCCCCCTTGCTGCCCTGATTGTGCTCGCTTTTTCCTTTCTGTGCCCCCTTGCTGCCCTGATTGTGCTCGTTTTCTTCCTTTCTGTGCCTGTTTCCCGCCGCTGCGCCCTGCGGCCCCGCCCCTCACTGCCCATTCACTGCCCCATTCCCTGCTCCTCCCTCCCACCTCCCCATTTATGGCGGCCGCTGTGCGGCTGCGCAGCGGACGTGCGCAGCGGGCGCGCCGCTGGGGCGCCAAAGGCGCGCCTAAGGCAAGCCCGTCTGCGCCCGTCCGCGCCGGGACCGCACCCAGCGCGAGAACCCCTGGTCCGGGCATCCCCCGCGCCCGCCACATCAACAGACGCCGATACGACGCCAGCACCCTCCACGCACTCAACCCCGGAAAAGATCACGCCTGCTACCTGGCCACCCCGAAGCGCACCCAAGGGCCCTTCACCTGCCGGAACTGCAGCTTCGCCAGCACCCGCCCCGCCAAACCACCGCCCAGGAAAGAACCCAACTACCTCAGATGCATCCTCCTCAACACCCGCTCCGCCCGCAAACACGCCATCGAACTCTGGGACCTTCTCGACTCAACCTCCCCAGACGTCGCATTCCTGACGGAGACCTGGCTGAATCCCGCTTCAGCCCCCGACATCGCCATTGCCATCCCGGACGGCTACAAGATCACCCGCAGGGACCGCACCAACAGAGTCAGAGGAGGCATCGCCATCGTCCACAGGAACACCCTCAGAGTCTCAACCAACACCGACGACACCCTCAGCACCGCCGAACACATGCACTTCCAGATCCACACCGATCCCAACACCACCCTCAGAGGAACCCTCATCTACAGACCCCCGGACTCCCGACCACAGTTCAGCGATTCTATCGCTGACTTCGTCAGCACACACGCCATCGCCTCCACGGACTATATCCTCCTCGGGGACCTGAACTTCCACCTCGAGAACAACAAGGACACCAACTCCACCACCCTGATCGACAACCTCGCCACCCTCGGACTCAGACAGCTCGTGACTACACCCACCCACGCCGCCGGCCACACGCTAGACTCCATATTTTCCGCAAGCCCACACGTCTCCTTCAACCACACCTCCGAACCCCACTGGACTGACCACCACTGCATCCACTTCACCTACAGGAAGCCCACCACGCACCACCGCACCGAACAAATGCCTCGCCGCTGCTGGAGCAGAGTCACCGAAGACCAGCTAACCACAACCTCGCCCTGAGCCCACCCGCTGAACCCTCCGACCCCGACACCGCCGCCCGCAACCTCAGACAGTGGATCGACGACTGCGCCAACACCCTCGCCCCGCTCAAGAATCCGCCCAACAGCCACACCAGCAAGAAAGCCACCTGGTTCACCGAAGACCTCCAGGCCTCCAAACGAACATGCCGAAAACTGGAGAAGATCTGGCTCCACGAACGGACAGCGGACAGCTACGCCGCCCACAAGAGCGCCACCCGCAGTCACCATCACCTCATCAGATCCGCCAAAAGGGCCTCACTCAAAGACCGCCTAGACAACAACGCACACAACAGCAAAGAGCTCTTCAACATCGTGAAGGAACTCTCCAACCCCAGCTCCAACACCAACGACATCCCGCCGTCGCGAGACCTGTGCGACTCACTGGCCACCTTCTTCCACCGCAAAATCGCCGACATCCACGACAGCTTCAACACCACGACCGCCCCGGCAACCACCGAGACCACTGCCCCCACAACCACCAACCACCTGCTCTCCTGGACCAACATCAACGACGAGGACACCAGCGAGATCATGAACACCATCCACTCCGGCTCACCGCTAGACCCGTGCCCTCACCACGTCTTCAACAAAGCCAGTACAGCCCCATCTCCGGAAAATAATCAACATCTCCTTCGAGACAGCAACCTTCCCGGAAAGCTGGAAGCACGCCGAGATCACCGCCTTACTCAAGAAACCCAAGGCAGACCCCAAGGACCTCAAGAACTTCCGACCCATCTCTCTGCTCCCGTTCCCCGCGAAGGTCACCGAGAAAATCGTCAACAAACAACTGACCCGCTACCTCGAGGAGAACAACATCCTGGACCCTTCCCAGTCCGGCTTCCGCAGCAACCACAGCACCGAAACCGCCCTCATCGCCGCCACCGATGACATCAGGACCCTGCTAGACAACGGAGAAACAGCAGCCCTCATCCTCCTGGACCTATCAGCCGCCTTCGACACGGTCTGCCACCACACACTACGAACACGCCTTCACGACGCCGGGATCCAAGAGAAGGCCCTGGACTGGACCACATCCTTCCTCTCCGGCAGAACACAAAGCGTCCGCCTCGCCCCCTTCCGATCCAAAGCCACCAAGATCACCTGCGGCGTACCCCAAGGCTCCTCCCTCAGCCCAACGCTGTTCAACATCTACATGGCACCCTCGCCCACGTCGCCCGACAGCACAACCTCAACATCATCTCCTATGCCGACGACACCCAGCTGATCCTCTCCCTCACCAAAGACCCTCACACCGCCAAAGCCCACCTCCACGAAGGAATGAAGGCCATCGCCGAATGGATGAGTACCAGCCGCCTGAAGCTGAACTCGGACAAGACGGAGGTCCTCATCCTTGGTTCCAACCCTTCAGCATGGGACGACTCCTGGTGGCCGACACTACTGGGAACAGCCCCGACACCCACCGACCACGCACGCAACCTAGGGGTCATCCTCGACCCCACCCTCTCCATGACTAAGCAGGTCAACGCCGTTTCCTCATCCTGCTTCAATACCCTCCGAATGCTCCGCAGGATCTTCAAGTGGATCCCCACCGAAACAAGAAAAACAGTCACCCAGGCCCTCGTCACCAGCAGGCTGGACTACGGAAACGCCCTCTACGCAGGAACAACGGCTAAGCTCCTGAGACGGCTGCAACGCATCCAGAACGCCTCTGCACGTCTTATCCTCGACATCCCCCGACGCAGCCACATCACACCCCACCTGAGAGACCTGCACTGGCTCCCTGTCAACAAGAGGATAACCTTCAAGCTCCTCACCCACGCACACAAAGCACTCCACAACTCCGGACCAGCCTACCTCAACAGACGACTCAGCTTCTACACCCCCACCCGCCAGCTCCGCTCCACCAGCCTCGCCCTCGCCACAGTCCCCCGCATCCGGAAAACGACCGCCGGCGGCAGATCCTTCTCCCACCTCGCCGCCAAGACCTGGAACACCCTCCCCACCAACCTTCAGCAGACCCAAGACCTACTGGCATTCAGAAGACTCCTCAAGACCTGGCTCTTCGATCAGTAGCAGCACCACCCCCCTCTTCCCCCAGCGCCTTGAGACCCTCGCGGGTATGTAGTGCGCTTTATAAGTGACATGATTGATTGATTGATTGATTGTTAATGCAATGCTGCAAAGAGGCATTGTGTCATCCAAACATTACATCTATGCCACAATTCTTGATCCAAACAAATATTGGCCAATTATAATCCTTTTTCAGATGGGGATGTTTCAAACTACAAGACATGCATTGCTGAGCAAGCCAGCAACCTAGAAAAATAATGCTTGGGAATTAGAGGCCCACTCCTGGGCAGAAGTTCTGGGGTGCAGCCTTCAATTTCCATGGAGCCTGAGTGCAGTGCTGTTGGCTCACAGCAGCCAAAACCAACAACAAGAACACCAGCAACAACAATAGTGCAGAGCCGAAGGCAAAAGAGGTCGAGCAAGTTGGAACACCAATGACTATTGAGAGGCTGGTTCATGCCTACCTGGGTGACCCAACAGAGCTCTCTCTAGATCAAAACCCATTGGTGTATTAGTATGGGAAGCGGCGCAAATGACCAGTGCTCAGCAGGCTGGCAATAAAGTATATGGCTTGTCTGAAGACCAGTGTGTCAGCTGAGCGTGTGTTCAGTGCAGCTGGTACAATTGTCACAGTGAGAAGGACCAGTCTCTTGCCCCAAAATGCAGATAAATTAACCATGATCAAATTGAATCAGCACTTTATACCATCAAATTCCACCATACCTGAAGTACGATAGGAGGAGGAGGAGGTTGATTGGTGAGACTCAGGTCATGGTAGTGTGTTAGCTGACCAGCTTCTGGGACAAACCACCTAAGTATGAGATTGAACTCTACTTCCCTGACTAGTGAGTAGGCCTGGGCCACCATAGAACTTTCTATCGCCGAACTGCTTTGTTTTCTGGTTCACCTTCCTCAAAGACCTAACCAGTCCATTTAGGTAACAAACCCAAATCTAGTCTACACAAAAAAATTACACAATGTTTCTCTTCTTGTTCATCAACAAGATTGTGCTACAGGTCGATCTCTCTCATTTGGGTCGGGAGTCAGAACAGAGTTAACATATTCGTTACTTGGAGTCAGGAGGATGATGGACAGATTCAGGGTGTGACTACCTCAATAACTGCCAGAAGAAGGAAGTTATCATCTTCATAGAAACCAATATGGTGATGATTCTAAGAGGCCTACTCAAATCTGTGGACTGGTTAGAAGTGCGTTGATTACTTGATTTGGGAAATGCATTGCTGCTGAGTGTGTGTGCTGGCTGGCTCAACTTTGAAGCTATTTGGGTGGGTAGGAGGCCTTTTCTTGTAGGAAACTGGAAACAGACATGTGATGATGTCACATCACATCATCACATTATGCATTTGCTAGGCTAAATGTTGTGATGATGATCATGTCAATTGCAAGTTTGATCAGCCCGATACATGCTGCCACTTGTCTGTGACTGTTGGTTGTTTTAATTGCTCTCACTTAATTGATTGAACATGAGTCATTAAATGAATGATTGCAAAGGATGATGTTCCTGCTCTGCCTCTGGTCTTCTTCATACACTCTTCATAAAACTTACCTTATGTGCTTCTCCTTGACTCTACAATATCATGTCTGTTTTACATTCCACAGGCCTTCTCTTCTCCTGTAGAAATGGCAAAAGCAGCATAACACTCATGCTTCCTTTGCCAGACCTCTTACACCAGGCATCCAAGATTGACGGCAAATCCAAGAACAATGCAGATGCACCGCACGATTTGGTAATACAGTATAATTTTTCTTTTAAGTATAATTTTTAGAAATGTTTGGGTCCGCTTCACTGCCCCATAATTTGTACTTACTATTTTTCAAACCAAGGTGACAGAATATTTAGATATTTAATAATTTAATAACTTGGGTCTCTGGGGCTGACGGACTGTTTGCAAAACCCTCTTCCCCCGGGCTGCGTGATTTATTGAGGTGTGACTTAATTTGCACCATTAATAGATCACACACTTGGTGGGGCAGATGTGTGTAACACCAATTCACTGCAAGATCTTCAGTTCTATTACCTAAACAATAGCCCACACTGGTCCCATTTACCCACCCAGGCATAAAAAGTGATCAATATTTTAGAAATAGAAGAACATCATTCTTCATGCACCGTGTTGCGTAAAAGCTTAACCTTGTCAACTCCAGACTTTAAGTCCACTCCACGATTTGAGTATATTGTAACTTTATTTTTAATTAAAATACTAGCTCACGATTGTTCTGAGGAATTTAATATTGGTATTTTTGTTATATTTTCACTATCACATATTCTTTGTTGTGTAGTAATCTGGTCTCAATTGTTTGTAAAGCGCTGATATAATAAAAAAAACCTCACTAACTCAGTGCTTTTATTTAAGTTTAGTTGCCTGCGATGAATAATCCTTCCGATTAATCCCACAGGTGAAGTTTACCTAGGTGGGATTGGGACTTTGCTTCTGATTCCATCACTCTTATTGTGCTAGTCTGCTACTACTACCACTACCATAAAATGGCACCTCTGGAAACCATGCAGCCCTTGCTTCATCTATCCAGGTAAGAGAACTATGGAGTGCTGTTGCAGGCAATATAGGCAATGTCATTTCACCCCCTTAGTGGTCAATATAGTTGCAGACTACAGAGACTAGGAGAGTAGTAGGTCAAGGGTACCGCATAAATAATTGTTATACTAACTTTTAAAAACAGGCTGCGCTAAGGCAGCAGTGCAAAGTTAAACACCCAAACAAAGATTTGAGGCACAAATAAAGTAAAATGAATATTATAAAACGAACCCCTTCCACCCACAACTCACCCACCCATCTCCCCAAACAAATTTCCCCGTCTCCAACCAATGTCCAAAATGTAAAAAAAAAAAACTAGAGTCCAAACTGTCCTAGTCCCAACTCCAATCACTCCCAACCTCTTCACCCACAACAAGTCCCACCCACCAAAACAAATGATAAAAAAGGGGGTAAAGAAGAGGGCACTTGACACAGTAGGCTAGGAGGTTTCTGAGGTGCCCCTCCATCTGTGCCTGCTTGGCTTCAATGTACGCCAGTATCAGCAGGACATGGCGTTGGAAGGTGCAGTCTGAAATTGAGGGGGGGTAGCAGTGATGGAATGACGGCAGGTGACTGCCAGCTTACTGCAGCCGCAGTGCTGTTGCTGAGAGACTAGGGATGCTGGAGGCTGGCTAAGGCACTGGGCAGCTGCCTCCTCCTCCTGGGCCACCAGCTGATGGTTCTCTGCCTGTATGGCCTCCAGCTTCTGATGCCGCAGCTAAGCTACAATATCCTAGAAGGACCAGCCGGAGTATCTATATCAAGAAAGAAAAAGTCAAATTGTAAACAATGCTCTGTGCAAAACACTTCTTTAAAACTATGTAATGGCACAGTCGCAGTACATTGCTAGCCCCCAAAGGGGATTTGATTTTGATGTGATTAGAGTCATAGCCATTGCCCACACATGCCTCACATAAAAATAAAGGCAAATGGGAAATGCACTAACTGTCTGAAAGGAATTAAGGCAGAATAAACAGCACACCAGTTTTAAAAAAAACTGTTATTTTTTCCTTTTGAAGGAGTTCCTAATAGAAAAAACTAAACTGACACTTTGGGCCTCATTTGGTTGTTGGTTGTAAAGCCTCCGACCTGTGGTCGGAGGCTTTCCGATCGACATTCAAGGTTTTACGTCAGACCGCATAATAACATCGTATGTGGCCGGAAGTCAAACTGGCTGGCCATTCTGACTGGCCGATGGGCACCTTGAGCCTGTCGCAAGTCAGCCAGAATGACCGCCGTCAGGATTACGATGTCGGTCTCCCACAGGCTTTTCATGTCGGGCTTTCTGAGATGAAAAGCCTGTCGGAAAGTGACTTTGGGTGCCCCCAGCAGGGCTCCTTGTCTCCGGTGCCCCCTGTAAATCCCTGCACCATGTAGCAGGCACCTTCCACACAGTGCAGTGATTTAAACAAACTCCCATTTCTCCATGGGAGCTTGTGCTGCAGGCAGAAACTGCTCCCATAGAGAAATGGGAGTTTGCGACAGCACCATGTGCGGTCACATTGTAATTAGGTGTTTGGAACCGCCAACCTAGGGTCGGTCGGTTCTAACACGATAACAGTCCGCCTGACATTATAATAAGGCCCTTTGTGTGGAAAAATTAAAATAAATTACCTCTCATTAATGAGTAAGGCATTATGCACTATGGAGTACAAGTATTCTCCCTCTTGTTGTGCTAAATAAATGGAGGCATTCTAGCTGGCGCCCTAGTCGTACTTGTTAGTCGTACTTTGCTACTTTCTGCAGTCTGCAGCTGGGGCAACTGTAATAACTTATTCCAGTGGCCCTGCTCTTCTCCAAAATGCCTTTCAATTTTACCCTAACTACAAGGCAGATGAATAAAATTGAATGATACACATCATAAGTGAAATCATGTGGACATCCTGGCTGCCATAAGTAGACTGTGGGAGAAGCGATGCACTGCAGTACAGAGAAAGGATTGTATTCTGCACATGCATCACACACTATCCCATCTGCAAAAGTCAAGATACTTACTTAGTTCCACTTTACTCCCTGGCCTCATCCTCCACCACACTTTATAATTATTTTTTCCATCAAATACATTTGCTTGGTAGTAAGGAAAGGAAACTTAACTTACTGTATTGCAGGGTAAGTTAGAGGGATTAGGATGGGTAAGTAGACATTTTACTGTGGATTAGTAGGGTATCACTAACCATCATCATGTGCCTAAGCTTTGACTAGTGAACTAGGTTGACAAATGTTGGGGAAAAATAGGAAAAGGTGTGAATCCATTGTGGAAACAATTATGAAATATATCACTTGGCCAAAAAATATGGCGCATGCCAAGAATGGATTTTTCAAATTTTTGGGAATGGTGGGACAGAACTTAGGAAAGAATAAAGGAGTGAAGTATGTTAGGTTTGAAAATCCCATTCCTGCTATGCGCTCGTATCATGCTATTTTAGGTTAGCAGTGTGTGGCTAAATATACGCCATTTGTATTCACGTTATGCAACCCACTGAGTTATCCCTGCAACGTGCAAGCTTTCCTGTAGTTAGCCAGTGTGACTTCATTTTGTATTTCGTAATCCCTATTGGGCCGCTTAGGCCGTGTCTGAACTAGGCCTCATCATTCGTATTGCTTGCCTCAGCAGAACACTGTATTTCGTTATTATTTTCTCTCTGTTCAAGGCTGTTTTTTGACTTACTAATGAATAGGCCATTCTGCTCTCGCATACCTATCTGAGTGTGTAATTCTGCTCCCACGTTGGGAGACGCTGAGACTCAGCACGGTGACCTCGAATTACAGATAGCATGTACCCATCTGGCAGGTGGTAGCCCATCCTCCTGTGCCTTCTTTGTTCATGTTCGGCCCAGGCCGGTAACTTTCCACTGTGGACATGGTTGGAGGCTTCTTGGGAAGAATGATTACTCACTGCAGACTGTTGGGGGGTCAGTCCCTCGGCAGACATCTTAGGGTGCAGGTCAGATTGGACTCCTCTGCAGAGTATTGCTAATAAAGGTATGTTTGTATTCTCTACTGTCTGACCGACTCTTCATTACTTGGGAAGGCCTAGCAGGTGGTTGTAAGTAACCTGGGTGTCCCCTAAGGGCTCCTTCCTTCAGTTGGTGCCCGAACAGGGACCCCGCAAGGTGATCCAGCTTGCCCGTAATCGGGTTGCAGGGTCGGGGTTGGGGTGGAGTCTGGTCGCTCGATCGAGCTTGGTTCTCGCAGCTGCCCCGCCCATCTGATCGGGCGACTCCTCTTCTAGTGGTCACCGGCTGGGATCCTGAGAAGGCGAAACCTTGGAGTTGACCGTTTGGTCCGAAGAGTCGGCAGTGGAGAATAACTTGACTCAACCTGTGTGCACCAGGTGAGTGATTTGATTCTTGGAAAAATGGCGCCATTCTTGAACGGCACGAGCCTACGGGCTGTGTCTTGGTACACTCTCCGGACTGTCTTGGTGCAGTTTTCGGACTGCCTTGCTTGAACGGCACGAGTCGACAGGCTGTGTCTTGGTACGGTCTTCGGGCTGTCTTGTCTTCAACTTGGTGGGTTTGCGGACCCTTAAAAAAGGCACAGAGTGTTTGTGAGCAGTTTACCAGACCAACTGGAAATTTGGCCCACGCTTGAAAAGGTCTGGGACTGTTCACGAACAATCTGCCAGGCCAACTGGTAATTTGGTCAATGCTTGAAAAGGTCTGGGGCTACAGCCTGTCTTCTTGAACCTGGTACAGTCTCTGGGCTGTAGGGAGTGGTCTCTGGACCAATTGGTTTGGTTTTTGAATAATTTTTATTATTTATCTTTTCTTTATATTACTGTTGCTGGTGTTATACTTGTCCATTAGGGACAGTGCATGTGTCTTATATTAAGATGCCTTGCTTAAGCAAATTGGGGTGTTTTGTATGTCGGTGTTGTTCTACTGAAGCTTGATTGAAAGAGAGTCAGCCTACGCGTCCGGAGGGTACCCCAAATTTTGATGTATACGTCAAGCACGGTATTGGCCCTATTATGTTTAGCACATTGTGGAATAAATATACGAGGGACAATGCTGAGTTACAATGGCCACTTACTGGCTCGTTTGATGAGCAAAAATTTAATTTCTTGCAGGACAAATTGTTCGCCAAAAAGAGCAGACAGTCGATGTTCGATTCCCTAAGAGTATGGCAGAAGGAAGCAAAGCAGCAGCGTATGAGAGCAGAGAAAGAGGCCCGGAAGAGACAGACGCAAACTATAACGCAGAAAGCAGTGGCCTATGAAAGGGAAAAGATAGAGAAAGGCATAGAATGTGCAGGTAGAAAATTTCGATTGCAGACAGATAAATGTTATGTTACTAGGGAGAAAGGTGACGTTTTCGTTGAAGAGCTATTGGATTCTCGCCCTCCTCCACCTTATGCTCCCGAGCGGATATACCCAAGGGTTCCAACATCTCAGTCCCCGGCCTCTGGTGCCGCTCTTTCTAGTATTTCTGCCTCCAGTCCAACTGCTTCGGCCCCAGCCCCGCCTGCTTCCTCTCTGCTCACGCCAGTAACAGGGGCGAGAGCCGTTAGCTCTCCTGTTCCGTCTACTGACTCTGTATCTACTGCTTCACCCCCTTTCACTCCTACAACACTGTCTCCTTACATGATGATACCTGTCTCCTCATCTGCTCTTTCTCCCTCGAGTATGACACCCCAAGCACTGCTGAATGGCGAGACCCCTGTACGAAGGATACATGAAGGGAATTGGGCGGCAGCACGAGACCGTGTGGACAAAGTGTTGATGCGTTCTGCTGTGGGTGATGAGGAGTAGCAAATGATGGCAAATCAGGCGGCTCAGTGGGCTCGGAGCCCGATTTATAGTGTGGAAGATGTGTGGAGTGTGATGAAAGATTATGAGCCCTTCATACAGCAGCATACCCTTAAGCACATGTCGGCCATGCTAATAGGACTGTGGGAGCAGTGTTTCCAGGGTGTTGCACCGCAGATCATCTGTGACATATGGGACAGGGTATATGCTGCAGGTATGGCTCCTAATGAGGTTTTCAGCAATGAAACGACATTGGTGTGTTATCGCGGCAGACTGCTCCAAAAGGTTCCGATGATAGTGACCCAGTGCCCGATGAGGGAGGTCCATCCCATTTATCATCCTGAAATACCAGAACTGCGCGACTCCACGAATACTGGAATTAGGCCACGAGTTGATGCTCGGTTTCAGGAACAGTGGATCTATACTCCTTGGAAGAGGAGTGAGGTAATATCCCTTAAAAGTCAGTTGCCGGACCCTCGGAAAAACCCGACTCCGTACTACAAAGAGTTGACAGAGGCGGCCTCCTCCACGGTGATGACGTTAGCTGATATTGAATTGTTCTTTGGCTTGTTGGTACACAGGATCATGTGGTGGAATTGGGAGGAACATGGGATCAGATCAGGGTGTGGGATAAGGACCGCAAGCCCGGTGACAAGCCGAAGGCGGAGATATTGGCTTTACCAGGTCACATTATCACCTATATGCATTCCCTTATCCTGCCAAGACGGGTGGATTGGGACAAGTTGACTGCATGTCCTCAGAAGAAGGACGAGAGTGTGTCTGATTTCTTTATTAGGTTTGAAGGGGTGTTTCTCGACTTTAGTGGCCAGGATCTGTCATTGGAAGGTGGTGTCCCGTTGTTTGTCAGCAGGTTTGTTAACAACTTGCTTCCTGAGATTGCGACTAGGTTGCAGGCTTTAGAAAGCACTTGGAGCACCTCTTCCCCGTCAGTAATTTTGAGTATGGCACAGTACTACGAGCATAGAGAGAATGAGGACAAAGAGAAGGTGGAGAAAAAGTCAAAGGATTTGAAGACGAGGGTGTTGATGCAGCAAGTTGCGAGAGGAAGAGGGAGAGGAAGAGGTTCGGGTTCGGCCCAGAGGCTGCCCCGGACTAACAGGGGTGGTACTTCGAATGCACCCCTTGGGCTCAATCAATGTGCATATTGCAAGCAGGAGGGACATTGGCGGAATGAGTGCCCGGAGTTATCGCAGAGAGGTGAGGCCCCGAGAGGTGGGGGGTTTGGAGGACGTGGACGGGGAGGAGGAGGCCGGGGGGACATGCGATCAGAGAACACATCATCTAAGAGACAGAGCGGGAACTACTTCGATGACCTCCGAGGGAGACAGTACTATCATGACGACTATGACATGGAAGAAGTAACAGGGATGGCTCACAGCTAGGACAGCCAGGGACAGGGTAAGGGACCAGTTTCGGTGCCTGTAGATCAGTGTGGACCCTATGTCACTGCAGATCTACATGGTACGACCGAGAAATTCTTAGTTGATACAGGGGCTATGAATAGCTCTGTTTCCCATTCACTGGTCCCGGGGGCAGCTCTGTCTGGCCAAAATAATGTTTCGGTGGGTTTCTCAGGCCTGCCGGTCATTAGCCCCATTTCCAAACCTCTTGCTTTGACTATTGGCCCCTTTACGGTTGACTCACCATTTCTATTAACGTCAAATTGTGGGGAGAATTTGTTAGGGTTGGATTTGTTAAAAAGGTTGCATGCGACAATTTTTTGTTATCCAGACGGTGTTTACATGACTGTTGGACCACAAGTGGCCCATGCCAAGCAATGCCTCGCAAAAGATGCCCCCTTTCCCGCTGAGTTTAAAGATGTGCCACACTCATTAAGGGCTAAAGGAGACACGGATGTGGGGTTGCTCCAGATCCCACCAGTCTCTATACAGATCAAAGACAATGCTAAATTGCGGCGTATTCCCCAGTACAAGATATCCCAGGCAGGAGAAAAGGCCTTATTGCAAATAATACAGGATTTGATTAAGTCTGGTGTGGTTGAAGAGACAGTAGCGAATGTGTGTAATAGCCCTATCCTTCCTATACTTAAAAAGACACCTTTGGATTCTTCTGATGCCCACCCTGATGTTTATCGTTTTGTCATTGACCTTAGAGAGGTTAATAAAATAGTGGTTCCCCAGTATCCTGTGGTTCCAGACATTGCCATGATCTTTTTTTTTTTTTCAAAAACAGTTTTTATTGGTTTTGGTCACAATGAAATAGTACAGTCACAGTAGTAAATATGTAGAATCAGACATATGAGTACTAGAATACAATGAACTTCTTCACAGACGGAACTCATGGCAGTACAAAATATCGTCCAGTATTATACCATGGTTGTAGCCTTCCCTCCATTGACACACAGCATTGTCCCATATTACACACCAGTAAACAGGCTGAGCGTCATGCACAGCTGCGCATTTGTCATGAATACAGAGTATGACACATTTCTGGGCGATGATGGCTTGGCATAAGACCTGTATGCTCAGCTTTTAGCCAGGGGTGAATTGAAAGATGAGGGTGAGGTGGGGAGCCCATGTGCAAGGTGTATTTGTCCTTGAGACATCTAGAGGCGCCACGGCTATGGCGTGGAGGCCAGGGGGGCTGTAGCAGACGTGTCAGGAGCATGTGCGAGGAGGTAGTTTGTTAGGGGGCCCCATATATCTTTGGGGCGTGAGGCTCGAGGGAGCTGTTCTGCATAATGAGTTAGTTGCTCCTGGCAGTATATTAGATCGGTGAGCCAGTACTTAAATTTGGGCGCGCACCCCCTGCCCCAACGACAGGCAATGCGGCGCTTAGCCATGAGCAAGGCAACGGTGAGGTATCTGCGATATGGTTTGGCAATAAGTTTTGTATAGCCCAGCAGGGCAACCAAGGGAGTACGTTCTACGGACATCAGTACCATCTGGTCGAGGGCATTGAACACTTGTTCCCAGTATTCGTGCACTCTTGGGCACTCCCAGGCTAAATGGAGAAAGCCAGCTTGCGGGGCGTTGCATCTATCGCAACCATCAGAGTCCCTCAACTTGTATTTATACATTTTGGTTGGAGTGTAATAAAGCCGGTATAGAAATTTAAAGTGTGTGAGGCGTAATCTAGTGCTTGCTGAGATTTGCTCCGTCTGTAAACAGCAGTAGGTCCATTGCTCATCTGTGAGCTCAAAACCTAGCTCCAAGTCCCAGTGCGCCCGGGAGGGGCATGGTGATGTTGCCTGTGTCATATGCAGACTGTGGTAAAGCGAAGAGACCAGATGCCCTGGAGAAGCTGCCCGAAGTATGAAGTGCAGAGGGGCCAATGTGGGGGGTTCAAGGGGAAACTCAGGAGTGATGGAGCGGATGCCCTGCCCGAGCCGCGTATAGAGGAATATGTCAAGGGGGGATGGCTGGATCTCGTGAAAAACCTGGTTTGAGGTGCAAAACTGCCCATCATGGTAAAGGTCGCCCCATGTAGTGATTTGAGTGCGCTCCAGGAGTTTGCGAAATCCCTTTTCCTGTAATAACTGCATGTGTTGGTGGTATGATAGTGGGAGCAACAGAGAGTAGAGCAGAGGGCATTGCAATAAATGTGAGATACGATTCCAGGCATTAATCGTGCATGTAATGGTGGTCGGGGCCTTGTCTCGCGGTGGCGGGGTGTCACATAGTACTCCTTCGAGGGGCACTGGGTTAGCCAGCCAATGTTCTGCCGCCACCTGTGGCATATAACGGGGGGGGATGGAACCAATAATATGCATAATGCGCCTGACCGCATGTATAATAGAGCTCAAAGTTTGGAATGTCAAAGCCCCCCTGTGACTATGGTCTAGTGAGTATGCTCCATTGCAATCTCGGCTGTTTGCCTCCCCATACCAGCCTAATCATTTCTGACCGTAATGCTCAGGGAAGCGTGGCCTGCTAGAGAGAGCGGTAGGGAAATTCACCGAGTGACATTGGCCATGATATGATTTAGTGCTTTACCATAATTTAGGCGCATGAGCTCCTCCCTGTCCCTGGTGATGCATATCCCTAGGTAGCGCATGTCTGAATGACACCATTCAAGTGGGAAGTCTAGGGGGAATGGCGTGACTGCAGCGGTGAGAGGGAATATATGTGACTTGCCCCAATTTATGTGAAAACCCGATAGTTTCCCAAAAACAATACATTCACGTAGTAATGAGTTCATGTTGGTTTGCGGGTCTCGTATATATAGGGTGATGTCATCGGCATAGAGAGATAACAGTATCTGCCGGAGATGACAGCGAAGCACTTTGTCCTTATGATGTTGCCGTAGCTTGGCTGCTAATGGTTCTACTGCTAGGGCAAAGAGCAGGGGAGAGAGGGGGCATCCTTGCCTGGTGCCTCTGGAAATGGGGAAGGCTGGGGATATGTGACCATTGATTAGGACTTTGGCTGTGGGAAGGCGATAGAGCAACTGAATTCAAGAGAGGAACAATGGGGGAAATCCCATCCGTTGCAGGATTCCTAGTAAGTAGTCCCACTCAACGGAGTCGAACGCCTTGGTGGCGTCTAGAAACACCACCGCGAGTGGCAGTTCCGGGTCGACATTATGGAGAATTGAGAAGAAAGTGCGGAGATTGTGTGTAGTTGCTCTACCAGGGATGAAGCCTGCTTGGTCGGGCAATGCCAGCTTGACCATAAGCAAATTTAATCGATTAGCTATAACTTTGGCGAGAATTTTTGTGTTGCAGTTTAAGAGAGAAAGTGGCCTGTAAGAGTCACAGTATTGAGCAAGTTTTCCTGGTTTAAGCAGGGACGTGATGAGTGCCTCTCGCATGGATGGGGGGAGTGTGCCAACTTTCAGAGCGTCTTCGTATACTTCTTGGAGGATGGGGGCTAGGTAGTCTATATACGTTTTATAAAATTCTATGGGGAGTCCATCCATCCCAGGGGCTTTGCCTGACTTCATGCCCATTATGGCTTCCTGTATCTCGTCTTGCCCGAAAGGGGCACTCAGGAACTCCCTCTGCGTGTCACCCAACCACCCTAGGGCAACATCCTCCAGATAGTCATCTAGAGCAAGATCGTCATGTCTCTGTGATGTGTACAACGAGGAATAGTGCATTGAGAATATACGGAGTATATCCGCGGTGTCTCTGTATAGGATACTCCCGGGGCCCTCAATTTCCAATACGTGATTGGAGAAACGAGGTCTCCGTATTATTTCAGCTAGGCCTTTCCAGGGCATTCCCCCTCACCGTAACGTTGTGCAACCCAGTGTTTGCCCCTGAACTTCACTTCCTGGTCAGCAGCGGCAGTGTATTCAGCGAGCTTCTCACGGAATGCATGCTGAGTTTTTCCATCAGCTGCAGCGGCGAGCTGTGTTTCTAGCAGTTCGAGCTCAATTTCCAATTTTTTCAGCGTACCCTGTAGATCCCGTAGGAATCCCGAGCTTTTAGAAATACAGAATCCCCTAACGGTGACTTTAAAGGCCTCCCAGACCATTTCAACACTATCTACGGAACCTTTGTTTCTCCTCAGGAATTCTTGGATTTCTGTTCCTAATTCATCCTGGAACACTGCATCTAATAGTGCCAAGGGCTGGAGCCTCCAGATTTTGCGCGGGGAATCATAGCCTGGGGGCGTGAGGGCTAAGTGTATGGGTGCGTGGTCGGAGTACGTTCTTGCTAATTGCGTAACAGAAGTGATCAAGGGACCTAAACCCCTAGTAAGTAAGAAGTAGTCTAGTTGGGCCCAGGATGCAAACTTAGCGGTGAAGTGTGTACCTTCTGTGGCTCCAGGGTTTAAATAGCGCCAAGCACCTAGTATCCCATTGTTCGTGACTATGCCATGTCTCGCATGCTGTGAGCCATTGTAGTGGTGTGTAGCAGGGTTAGATCTATCTTCGGCAGGATTAAGGGCAACGTTAAAGTCACCTCCCCATATGATGTGGGTAGACCCTATTTCAATGATCTTTCCCCAAAGCGTATTAAAGAAATTAGGGGAGTCTACATTGGCGCCGTAGCAACATGCTAAGGTGATAGAGTCTGCGCCCAGCTTGCCCCAAGCAAGACAGTAGCGCCCCTGTTGATCCTGTATTGATCCAGCTAGGATAAAAGGGGTATGTTTTTTGATAAGTATAGCCGTCCCTCTGGAGTAGGAGGAGTAAGACAAGAATATTCTGTGTTCTGCCCATTTGCTTACAAAGGTGGTGTTATGCCTGGGGTTGATATGAGTTTCTTAAAGCATTGCAATATTGGCATGATGTCTATCCAAGTACGCCAGCACTTGGCGGCGTTTCCTCGGATCTCCCAGCCCCCTGACATTCCAGGTGAGGATCTGCACAGTTTGGGAAGGCGTTAGGTTAGCCATTTGTTGTGATGTACCATGATAAGCGATATGTTAACTACTCTATGTTTGTGCTGAAGAGTAAATAAGCAACACTGCAACTGTTCGTCACGTTTGACGTATGTGACGTGATAAAACTCAAGAAACATCCCTAATCCCACCCCCTCCCACTGAAGCATCCCAAACATGCCAGAAAGATCGTTCCCTCCCCCTCCCTAAACCCCTATAATTTCAAAAACAACCTGCGTGTGAGTCTGCAGCAGAAAACAAAGGGGGATCGCCCTTGAGGGGGATCTCCTAGGGTCTCGCACGTGTGCTCCCCGCCCTCAGAGAGTCTGTGCTATGGAGTGGCTACCCTCCAAGAGGGCCGGGGTGCCCGGCAGTGAGATGTCCCATGGTCGCATCAAGCGGTCATTAAATAGGTGCTGCCAAGCAGCTGTGTCCAAGGAATGTGTGCTCTTCAATGACGGGCGCCTCTACAGTCTTACGATACCAACAATGTGTCAACAGATGAGCTTGTTTCATTGTCGATGTTCTTTACTCCGTGGCCGGTGATCGTGATCTAGGCGATGTGGTCGAGGTAGTGGAGGGGCTATTATGGCGTTTTAGACGTTTTAAAAACTCGTCCACTTGGTGCGGTTTAGTAAAGAACGTCTGTTTGCCTTGATGAGTGACGCGTAGACGCGCTGGGTACAAGAGTGCGTAATCTATTTGGGCCTCACGCAGTTTCTTTTTGGCGGGTGTGAACTTGCGCCGCTCCTCCTGTACAGTGGCCGTGAAGTCTGGATAGATGGTGAAATGGTTTCCTTCAAAAGTTAATTGGCTTTTCTCTCTAGCTGCTTTGAGGGCAGTGTCCCGATCCCGGTAATTCAGAAGCCGGGCTATGATGGGGCGAGGCGTGCTTCCCGGGGGAGGCCTGGGACCAAGTGTCCTGTGTGCTTGTTCGACTATGAACTGGGGTGAAAAGGATTCAGCACCAATTGCGTCTCGCAGTAACTTTTCAATATTTTCTTCCATCTTCCCAGTGTTGGTACTTTCGGGAATACCAAGGACCCCTATGTTGTTCCTTCGGCTTCGCGCTTCTAAATCCTCGTTATTCGCAGCAATGAATTTCAACAGTTTGTCCATGTGCGTCACGTTCGTTTGGAGTTGGACTGTAGTGTCTTCAGTATCAGAGATGCGTCGTTCTGCCTCTTTGATGCGTTCCTCATGGCTCTCCAGCTTATAAACGATGGCATCCATCCTGGTATTCATGGCATCCATCTTTTTGGCTATGGAGGTAAGACCCTGGCGTACTTCCAGGAGTATGGCTTTCATATCCTCTTCAGGTGTATGGGTGGCTCCCTGCTCAAGCGTGTTGTTGACCACTTCAGGATCCTCATTCTGTAAACGACCACTTTTTTGGGCCTCAAACGTGAGCCGCGGTTGTCTTGCATCTGACTTTCCCATGCTGGATATGTCTCGGATGTGGTGGCCAATAGGTATGTAATGTGTGGTCCCTTTGTCCGCAGTGCGCAGTCGTCTATGCCTGCAGCCACTGTCCCCAGCAGTCTGAAGGTTAGGAGGAGACTGGAGTTTCCCCCCGTCGTTTACAGCTGGCGCGCGCTGTATAGGAGAGAGAGGGATGCGTAGTTGGGTCTCTCGGTCTATTATTTCACAATATGGTACTTCGCTATACCGCTTTTACTGGATGGCAGGCATTCCTGTGTGCCAATGTGTGGCTATTTCTTCTGCTGCGTTTACTGCAAAGGAGAAGATTGCAGGTGTCCCCTCTGCCTATCCCACTATCCTCGCTCCGGGTAGGGGTAGAGCGGGCAAGCTGTTACTGCATCACCAGGGGGAATTTAAGTGCCTCTGCGGCATTGCACATTGGTGCATTGGCGCTTCTAACACATGGCACTTCACTGAGCTGGGGTACTGCCAATAGGTGAAGAATGAGGATCTGCTGCAGTGCTGCGATATTTATGCCATGATCAACAGGCAGTGGTGCCGCCAAAAATATAGCCGCCTTTCAGTGACAGGAGAGGCCCTGACCGCGCAGCAGCGGCAGCATGCTCAAGGTGGTTATGTCGACGGTGGGGCTCGGGAGCACCGGAGGCGCCGCAATAAAAATACAGCCTCCCTTCAATGCCGGTATTGGTCTTGACAGCGCTGCGTCGGTGGAGAGCTCAGGGCAATTATGCCTGTGGCAGGGCTCAGGAGCACCGGAGGCGCCACAAAAGAAAAATACAGCCGCTCTGTATTATCAGCGGAGGCCTCACCAGCGTAGCAGTGGTAGAGAGCGCGGGGCGGCCATGCCGGCGGCAGGGCCAGGGAGCACCAGAGGCGTCGCCGAACAATATGGTTGCTGGTGCGGTGGTGCGTGTTAGGGGTGGATTGCCTGCGCACTCACCGCGTTCATCTGCTGAAGGTCACAGTCGATGCGGGGCCCGGCCGCCACGCGGGCGCCGCGGTGCTCGTATAGTCAGCGCCGCCCAGCAGCAGCCCCAGGCATCTAGTCCGCTAGCAGCGGCGCCAGTACAGCAGCGTCGCAGCGGAAGCCAACAGCTCTCCTCGGACTTCAAATTTACAGGATCAGTGCACGGATGTATAGGTTGTCCGCCGCTGCAGTCAGCTGCCGATTAGGATCAACCGGGTAGGATATTTGTTCGGATTATTTCACCGAGCTGCAGGAGCCTCACATCAGTGCGGCCATTCTGCTCGTGCGCCACCTAGCGCCCCCGACATTACCATGATCTTGACAATGATTCCCCCGTCATGTACAAAAAAGATAGGTTCGGAGGAAATAATATGACTTTTATTAAAATATAGGGAACATTCAATTACCCCATCTTCAGTCTTCAATCCTACAAAAATATATTGCCTAATTAATAAAAGACACACATACACAATGGGATCGATCTTTGAACAAACCTAGTGACAACATATTACACAAGGACATACACAAATACATGTGAAAAGTATATACAACAAACAATAAACTCAACTTTACGTTGCCAATACCCAAAGATATTTCTACTAGTGTTCACATATTTATTCTGTGTGATACACTCAGAGGTAGTCAAGATGTGCACTTTCGGCAAAGGCACCTCTTTTCCTTTAGCTCAATTGTGTCACAAAAAGTTATTAAATCACTCGTTATTATTTTTATAGAGACTCCTCCGAAAAATGTCATACAGAATGGGACCGATCTTTGAACAAACCTAGTGACAATATATTACACAAGGACATAAAAAAATACATGTGAAAAGTATATGCAACAAACAATAAACTCAACTTTACGTTGCCAATACCCAAAGATATTTCTACTAGTGTTCACATATTTATTCTGTGTGATACACTCAGAGGTAGTCAAGATGTGCACTTTCGGCAAAGGCACCTCTTTTCCTTTAGCTCAATTGTATCACAAAAAGTTATTAAATCACTCGTTATTATTTTTATAGAGACTTCTCCGAAAAATGTCGACGCGGACGCGTTTCAGCCTTTGAATCCTTCTTGGCCTCCTCAGGACAAGGGCAATGGAACAATGCTAAAAAATCCATACAAATATATATATATATTAGCACAAACATCTAACCTATTGATTGTACAAAACATGCTGGCTAACCAAACTAATTTCCACACCGTGCAACACCACAAGACCACCCAAAAATAGAGTGTGCGGGGAAAAGACAGAGAGAGATGTGCTGTTAAATAGCACATAGGCCACAAGGTCGAGCATGTCATGTCTAAAAAGACCAAGGAGCGACTGCAACTGAAAAACAAGGGCTGATGGTTAATACCTGTGTAAGTACGATGTGTGTAGCCCAAAACATGCACCCAATAACACAAAAATAGGGGTGGTTTAAACAAAATGGGGCATAGTGAAGTCCTTTGTGGGTTGCGTCTACCACAAACCCCGATCGGTAGCACCTGGAAAAGCGCCTCAAACCAAGGTGAAGCCACCTAAAAAATTCATTGGTAAAAAATCAAGCTAAGTATCTCCTTTACTGATATAAGAAAAGCTGTTTAATGATTACCCCGTCAGCAAAATTCTTTTCAGTGATTGATTTGAAGAATGCTTTCTTCAGCATTCCAATCCATACAGATAGCAGATATCTGTTTGGATTTGCAATAGCCGGAAGGAGCATTAGATTCTGTCGTGCTCCTGCAAAACCGCTCTCAAAGAATAAAAGTCAGAAGCTTCACGTCTGACCTACACCCCATAAACAGAGGCGTTCCCCAAGGATCAGTTCTCTCACCCGCACTGTTCAACATTTACATGGAGCCACTCACCACCATCCTCAAAAAAGCCAACATATCCTTCCACCTTTATGCCGATGACACCCAGATCTACCTCGAAACCTCAACCAGACCGGACATGCAAAGACTCAATGACACCCTAATAGAAGTCCAAAAATGGCTGTCCCAAAACCATCTGAAACTCAACCAAGACAAAACGGAAATGCTCCTCATAGCCAACAAAGAGCAGACCCCCCGAATCACGGAATGGATTAAGTCTATTGATGCTCTTAACTGTACTCTCATCCCGGCAGACTCCGTGAAATCACTGGGAATCACTCTGGACCCTAACCTTGACATGGTCAAACACATCAAGAACACCGCACGATGTGCTTTCTTCAACTTAAAACTACTTAACAAAATCAAACCCTTCATCCCTCCAAAAGACCTTAAGCAGTCACGCAATCCCTCGTGCTATCCAGATTAGACTACGGGAGCGCCACCCTCACAGGCACGGCAAAATCACACCTTGCTCCTCTCAGATCAACCCTAAATGCAGCAGCCAGAATGGTGACCGGAGTAAAGAAATTCGAACACATCTCCCCCGCTCTCAAAGAGCTAAATTGGCTCCCAATAGAAATGCGTGCTAAGTTCAGAACTGCCTGTCTCACCCACAAAGCTCTGCACACTGGTAAACCCACCTATCTAGCCGCCAAACTCAACAAAGCAGGGCAGACAAGAAATCTCAGGAGCACCAACACTCTACTACTCATCCCCCCGAAAACCCGCAAACAAAAAACCTTATCTCGTTCTTTCTCTGGAAATGCACCCAAAATTTGGAATGCCATCCCAGTACACATCAGGACTAACCCTTCCTTCAAAAAATTCAAAAGCCAGCTCAAAGTGCTCTTCCTCAATCGAGCTCTCACGAAGTGACAACGGACCCACAAAACAGAACCGCACCCAACTGAGGATCCAATCACTATGATAAGAACAACTTCTTACAGCTTCTTCCTCTTGACCCGCACCCTACCCCCCTTACTACTAAGACTACTACTACTACTTTGCATTCGAATGCTACGTGACATATGCTGATCAATGACCCGTCTTCAAGCACTGTGTTTACTGTTACCACTCTTTGTATACTCGACTGTCATTTGACAAATGTTGTAAAGCGCTCCGATACCTTCGGGTCTGGCCAGCGCTATATAAAACTCTTCAATAAATAAATAAATAAATAAATAAAATAGAAAGTCTGAGTATCTATAGCCAAGCTTTGAAAGCTCAATTGGATTCCTTGGCGCTTCCCCTTGGTAATGTGCTGTTGCAGTACGTTGACGACTTCCTGGTGCTTCAGACACTGAAGATGGTTGTAAAGAGGCCACAGTTAAATTGTTGTTACATTTGGCACACCATGGACACAAGGTGTCACTTTCGAAATTTCAATATTGTCGACAGGAGGTCACCTATTTAGGTCACCTACTGTTGAAGGAGGGTCGCAGACTAACACCTGAACGCCTAGCTGCTATTACTAATATGCCTGTTCCTAAGACCCAACGAGAGGTACGCGCCTTCATTGGTATAACTTTGTATTGTCGTCACTGGATCCCTAACTATTCCTTACTAACGAAACCCCTCCTTTACCTGACCACTAAAGATGTGCATGAACCCTTGCCTCGGACATCTGCATGCCAGCAAGCTTTTGAGCAATTAAAAGTTGCGCTTTGCTCTGCTCCTGTGCTAGGTACTCCTGATTACCAGAAGCCTTTTGTGCTTTATGTACATGAGGCGGACGGTTGCGTGCTTTCTGTTCTAGCACAGGGTTTCGGTGGTAAGCAGGGACCCTGCGCGTATTTCTCTGCTATTCTTGATAACGTCGCCAGAGCTCTCCCAAGCTGCCTGAGGGCTGCTGCGGCGGTGGCAGTTTCTATCAGACAATCGGCAGGGCTCGTCCTTGATACGGATCTCACAGTCATGGTACCTCATGCTGTGGACACACTGTTGAATAAGACAAAGACACAGCACCTTACTAGTGCGCGTCTGACTGGCTATGAATTGACTCTGTTTGCTCCGCACATTACCATCAAACGATGTGCTACTCTGAACCCAGCCACAATACTACCCCTCCCTTCGGAAGAAAAGGACAATGATGTCCATGATTGTTTATTTCGGACTGAGGAAGAAACGAAGGGACGGGTAGACCTGACTGATGTTCCCTTATCTGAACCCCAAGGGGAACTATAGGTCGATGGCTCTTGTTTCAAGCTACCAGATGGCACCACCACTGCAGCTTATGCAATCACAACGTTACACACTGTAGTTGAGACATCCCGTATCCCATACCAATCGGCCCAGACTGCAGAGTTGGTTGCCCTCCTTAGGGCTTGCGAGTTGAGTGAGGGACTGACTGTCAATGTCTACACCATCAGCTAGTACGCCTTTAGGGTGGCCCATAATTTCGGGCGCCTCTGGGCGGAGAGAGGGTTCTTGACCTCGCATGGGTTGTGCATACAGCATGGTCCATTGATACATAGACTGTTGACAGCACTGACACTTCCTGATAAGTTGGCAATAATAAAATGTAGCACTCACAAAGCAGTAACAGACGATGTTGGAAGGGGAAATGCTTTTGCAGATCAGACAGCTAAGGAGACAGCTAGATCAAAGATGAAAAAGATGTTCGTGGCAGGTCCCGTTAGGTGGGTTCCAGACAATGGAATGTTTGAGGACACATTAGAAAATGTCAGGGAAATATAGAGCGAGGCGACAGTAGAAGAATTGGCAGTATGGGAGGAGAGGACGGGGCGTTTGGACGAGGATGGGTGTTGGACTGACTTGTCTGGGAAACAGAGATGGCTGCTGCTGAATGCATATGTGCTCCCTGTTGTTACCATGGCCCATGGCCCAGCACACATTAGTGCCAAAGGAATATGTAAGCTACTGGACCCAGTATGGTGAAACGATAATATCCCTAAGGTAGCTACACACCTAGTGAAACACTGCATCATTTGTCTGAAACATAATCCTGGGAAAGGTACTCCTACACCCGCAGGTAATTTTCACCGCCTTCCTTCCCTTTCGAGGTTCTCCAGATGGATTTCATCGAAATGGAACGAGTTAACAATTTGAAGTATGTGCTGGTAGTGATTTGCGCATTCCGTAAATGGATTGAGGCTTACCCCACTAAGGCGAATACGGCCATGGCGACGGCGAAGGCGCTCTTAAAAGAGTTCTGCCCGCGCTATGGATTGCCACGTATGATTTGGAGTGACAACGGCAGTCACTTCAACTCAAAAGTCATTGAATTGGTGTGCAAGGGCTTGCATATTGAGCAGAAGTTTCATGCGGTTAACCACCCCCAGTCAGCAGGCCTGGTTGAGAAGTACAATGGTACTCTCAAACTGAAGTTAGCGAAGATCCAAGAAAGCACAGGATTGCGATGGCCAGATGCATTACCTTTGGCTTTGTTATCCACCAGAGCAACCTTGCATTCTAGAACAGGGTTGTCCCCGTTCGAGGTGGTCTTTGGGCGCCCGCCAACGTCTGGGGCGTCCCAAGACCCAAGCGCTTCTCCGAGATAGAGTACCTCCTGCTGATAGATTATCTGTATGAATTGTCTAAAGATCTCCGTTCTGTCCACCAACAGATTCATGCCACGCTGCAACCAGTACCAGAGGGGCCCGGGCATTAGCTACAACCCGGGAGCTTTGTAATGGTCAAGCATTTTCAACGGAAGAACTGCCTGGAGCCGAGGTGGAAGGGGCCCCTGCTTGTCCTGCTTGCCACCCTCACCGCAGTGAAGCTTGAAGGCCGGAAGCACTGGGTGCATGCATCACATGTCAAAAGGGTACCTCTACCACTTCCGTATGATCAGTGGGTCCTCGACGGCATTGCTGACCAGGAAGGGGAGAGCATGCCCCGTTTCGTTCCTTTCTCTGACGCCCGATTGAGGTGGGCGCAGACAGACGAAGAAAGCGACGAGGCCTTACTTGAGGCGGTCCCCCCAGAGATAAGGGCCACCCCGGATGCTCCCGCTTCTGGTGCACAGACACCTGAGTCTCAAAGCCCTGCTGAGCCTGAATTTCTTCCCCTTTTTGTTGATGAAGAAGTGCCTGGGGTTGCCAGGTACAACCTGCGGCCCTGACGGAAGGACAGTGCGCCAGTAGGACAGTTCAGGAGTTAGGGAAGGACTCGAGCTTAGGGCGTAGGTGCTGTGCCTAAGGTGCCTGCTTTAGATTAGAGTGAGCTACACTGGTGCACTGCCCTGAACACTGGACAGGATCGTTGAGGGTACTTGCCCAGGCGGGAGGGTGCCCTATCCTGAAAGAAGAGGATTCGTGTTTTCCAGCAAGGGCTGCGATCGCGCAGCTCCCCTGTGGGAGTGCTTCATAGCACCGTTGTTGATGAACAATAGGAGTCTACCAGTGAGGCTCTGAAGGACACTGGGTGATTTGTACCCCTCTGGTCGGTTGTATTTTTGTGGCTCCAATTCCTAAAGTTTCTTTCTATGTACCCATTTGGCCGTGCAATTATGAAGGAGGAACAGCCTCTGGTGACCCCACCATTACAGCAGAATAGTCCTGTGTGGTCTAGTTGGACTACTGGGAGTAGGGTGGTAGTGGTAGTGGTCCTTCTCATCGCAACGATAACACTATTTGGGGTGGTGTGGTATTTAGAAGAACAGCATCCTGTGCACACATTGATAGGGACTACACCGGCTCCATCTGAGCATTCATTTGTTACACTGGCCCCGCATAAAGAGAGGCATAGACAGAGCTATGTCGAGAACGCGTTTTTGCAGATGCTTCATCAGGTACATAGTACCACTAATGCCACGAATTGCTGGGTATGTGGGTTACTTCCCTCAGTTATGCACAAGAACGATCTATTGGTGTCATTGCCCCTGTCATAGTTGGGTAGCTGTGAGGCATGGTTCCAATTGCTTTCTATGGTATACATGCACTATCATGCTGATGCGATGAATATGGTACAGTCTGATTACGAAGCAGTGTTGGAATATATAGTGGTACACCAAGGTTATACACCTGGGGCAGATGGAAAGGAGGGTACCCTACATCCAGGAGCTTGTATGAATATTTTTGAGGATAATAAGAATGTCACCTGGTTACAAAACGAAATGCTGGATTTTCAAGGATTTAATGTTACTGAATATTTTAAATGTTTTCAGGAACGAAATATAACTGAAGACAAAGCCATGCCCGTCCCTGTGATCAACACAGCAGCTAGTTTTTGTGTTGAAGGTTCAGGGACCGTTCTAGTAGGACAGAGCAGTTGCAACTACACATACCGATTGAACACTACTAGTAGCCCACCTTTGCTCACACCTCCAAATGTATACTTCGTTTGTGGGGAGCAGGCCTATACATGGCTCCCCAGGGGATGGTCTGGCCGCTGTTATGTCTCTTTTCTTTTGCCCCCTGTTTATATTGCACCATCTAACTATCACAAGGATCGTAGACTACAGCGTAGGGATCTACATTTGCATCTGGCCAAGAGAGTTGTCAATCCAGAAGATATAGATCAAACAGATACTTCCCTACAGCAATTTACTGACATCATGAAGGGCATTCTGCCGTTCTGGGGCCCCATGTTCAATAGCCGTAATATCCGTCGCCTTGCTATAGTAGTTGAAGGAGTTATTAACACTACTGAAGATATACTGACTAATATTACAGTCGAGCTTCAGGCTACGAGACTCGTTGCTCTTCAAAACCGGATGGTTTTAGACGTCATCCTTGCTGATAGGGGCGGAGCCTGCCCTGTCATCGGCAGCAGCTGTTGTGTTTACATTCCTGATAACGCCCCTAATGTATACTCCGCCATACAGAAAATACACAGGCTTGCTTCAGATATCCATCAGGATAATGGATCATGGTCCCTCACGGGGTGGTTCTGGGGTCTGCTGACATCGTGGGGTTGGAAGATACTACTTGTCCTCATAGTTATCGCAGGTGTCATCTTCACATGTTGCCTATGTATTAATTGCCTTCCAACATGTTGCACCTATTGTATGAGCAAGCTCACTCCTACCCCTCAATTGCCAGGACGTGATACTAAGGTCTCTACTATGATGATGCTGGATATCCAGGATATCATGCTTATCGACGAGGGCATTTTTGAATGCTAAGTAGATTTTGATCCTCATGTGCTGTTTTATTTTTCCTTGTAACGTGAGTGACTATGCATTTTTCTTCCTTCCCACTTAGAATTGTAAAGACACTACCGGATAGCATCAATAAAGCATTTAGCCACCCAAGCTAAAAGGAGGGTCTGTTAGTTTTGAAAATCCAATTCCTGCTATGCGCTCGTATCATGCTATATTAGGTTAGCAGTGTGTGGCTAAATATACGCCATTTGTATTCACGTTAAGCAACCCACTGAGTTATCCCTGCAATGTGCAAGCTTTCCTGTAGTTAGCCAGTGTGACTCCATTTTGTATTTTGTAATCCCTATTGGGCCGCTTAGGCCTTGTCTGAACTAGGCCTCATCATTCGTATTGCTTGCCTCAGCAGAACACTGTATTTCGTTATTATTTTCTCTCTGTTCAAGGCTGTTTCTCGACTTACTAATGGATAGGCCATTCTGCCCTCGCATACCTATCTGAGTGTGTAATTCTGCTCCCACGTTGGGAGACGCTGAGACTCAGCGCGGTGACCTCGCATTACAGATAGCATGTACCCATCTGGCAGGTCGTAGCCCATCCTCCTGTGCCTTCTTTGTTCATGTTCGGCCTAGGCCGGTAACTTTCCACTGTGGGCGTGGTTGGAGGCTTCTTGGGAAGAATGATTACTCACTGCAGACTGTTGGGGGGTCAGTCCCTTGGCAGACATATTAGGGTGCAGGTCAGATTGGACTCCTCTGCAGAGTATTGCTAATAAAGGTATGTTTGTATTCTCTACTGTCTGACCGACTCTTCATTACTTGGGAAGGCCTAGCAGGTGGTTGTAAGTAACCCGGGTGGCCCCTAAGGGCCACTTCCTTCAAATACTAGGAAGTGACTGAGTGGGCACTGGGAAGGAAGGGAAACACACCTTGTTTTTGCATTGCCATGCATTGAAAACTTTGTAAATGTCACATTAACTGAAGCAGATGCGCATTGTACAGCCAACACTGCAGTGCCAAATTGAACCAGGCAGCAATTTGGTCATCATGGGTGGCACTGGCGAAATGCCATGGGTAAAGAGGGAGGTGATGATTGATGATGGGTGGGCTATATAATATCTGCCTCACTTTTAAAAATACTGTGAGTCAATGGAGTAGACAGAAATACCACCCAAACCCTTTGAATCAAAGCTTTGATAAAACCACTCCAAGCAAGTAAAGTAGGTGAGCATTCCCTACCCAGAAGAGCTACCTTGTTTCTTCATCTGAGCAATTATCCATTCATCATTTAATTGTTCTAGCAGTCTGTAACCTTGGCTTTGATACACACCATTTAGGCTTTACATTCTCTCATCCAGTCTTTTACCATTGAAAACCATCCATCATATATATCCATCCATCTAAACATGGTTTCTCCCTGACCCTTTCACCAACATCCATTTACCCACCCACGCATCCTTTCACCCATTCACCCATGCTGCTTTAACCCACCGAGCATTCCTTTCATCCACCAAGGCAGGCATCCTTTCACCATACCCTTTCACCCACCCAGGCAGGCATCCTTTCTCCTGTATACTCTTTCATCCATTGTTCACCCACCCATGCATCCCATCACCCACCTATATGCATCCTTTAACCCATGCCTCCTTTCACTCATATTACATTTCACCCATCCTTTCTCCATCCATCCTTTTTCCCTTTTTCATCAACCTGTTGTTGTTGTTAAAGTTCATGATGAATCTTTGCTGAGTTGCAGATAGAAAAGGTTGTTAACTACTCAACTCCCATTGTATCTGCTAAAGTGGGGCGTTCACTCAGAAGTCAATGCCCTTGCAGTGAGCATATTACTAATGGTCAGTAAGCAAGCAATGTGGCTTAACACTGCCCATCCCTGCAGCCACTGGGACCCCCCCCCTTTGACTGCTACTGCTGCATCAGCTCCACTGGCACTCTCGCTGCCGGCGTGGGACTGGTGGTCTGTGTGGCTAGAAAAAACATTACACATTTTAGATGCCAGATACTCCTCCCCCTATTATATATATAAATATTTATTTTGCTAAATACAGCCAAAATACATCACTACAGTTCGGTTACAGTATCTTGTAGCAAAATATCATGTTGGGCATTTTGTTGATTGAAAATGTTTGAAAAGCCAGGTAGTCAAGCCAACAAAAAACTTTTTGTAATGGAGGGGCAGAGCTAAGATGAATCTGAAATATTGAAATGCAATGAAGGGGTGGAATAATTGGTCAATGAAGGACATATGGTCTTGGTTGGCAAATGCAATGGAGCTGTCCTCATACTTCCAGCCATGCTGCACTATCATCAACTGCTGGTATACTATGATAATGATACATACACAGCAAACACAAGGAGATGATGGACGGAGCGCTGAAACTTTTCAGACACTCACCCCCAGTCACAGATCTGGATTGAATCCATCATTGTTCTTTAGCTCACTTTGCCACCCCAGTTCAGACACAGCTATATGCAAATCAGTCTTGACCCTGTGCCTCATGGGAACAGTCCAGCCCGAACTGCCAAGCCATGTCAAGCCATGTCTTCCCTGGACCGGAAACAAGCATCCTGGGACCGGTTTCGGGCTAACAGCCCTCATCAGCCAGGCTAGCTTGAATCCAGTGGCAAAGTGAGCAAGGGACCCACGTCTGGCCATACCCTGCCAACTTAGGGCGAACAAAGCAAACACAAGGAGATGATGGACGGAGCGCTGAAACTTTTTAGACACACCCTCAGTTACAGATCTGGGTTGAATCCATCATCGTTCTTTAGCTCACTTTGCCACCCCAGTTCAGACACAGCTATATGCAAATCAGTCTTGACCCTGTGCCTCATGGGAACAGTCCAGCCCAAACTGCCAAGCCATGTCTTCCCTGGACCAGAAACAAGCATCCTGGGACTGGTTTCGGGCTAACAGCCCTCATCAGCCAGGCTAGCTTGAATCCAGTGGAAAAGTGAGCAAGGGATCCACGTCTGGCCATACCCTGCCAACTTAGGGCGAACAAAGCAAACACAAGGAGATGATGGACGGATCGCTGAAACTTTTCAGACACTCACCCCCAGTCACAGATCTGGGTTGAATCCATCATCGTTCTTTAGCTCACTTTGCCACCCCAGTTCAGACACAGCTATATGCAAATCAGTCTTGACCCTGTGCCTCATGGGAACAGTCCAGCCTGAACTGCCAAGCCATGTCTTCCCTGGACCGGAAACAAGCATCCTGGGACCGGTTTCGGGTTAACAGCCCTCATCAGCCAGGCTAGCTTGAATCCAGTGGCAAAGTGAGCAAGGGACCCTCGTCTGGGCATACCCTGCCAACTTGTTTGCCCTAAGTTGGCAGGGTATGCCCAGACGTGGCTCCCTTGCTCACTTTGCCACTGGATTCAAGCTAGCCTGGCTGATGAGGGCTGTTAGCCCGAAACCGGTCCCAGGATGCTTGATTCCGGTCCAGGGAAGACATGGCTTGGCAGTTCGGTCTGGACTGTTCCCATGAGGCACAGGGCCAAGACTGATTTGCATATAGCTATGTCTGACCTGGGGTGGCAAAGTGAGCTAAAGAATGATGATGGATTCAACCCAGATCTGTGACTGGGGGTGAATGTTTGAAAAGTTTCAACACTCCGTCCATCATCTTCTTGTGTTTGCTTTGTTCGCCCTAAGTTGGCAGGGTATGCCCAGACGTGGGTCCCTTGCTCACTTTGCCACTGGATTCAAGCTAGCCTGGCTGATGAGGGCTGTTAGCCTGAAACCGGTCCCAGGATGCTTGATTCCGGTCCAGGGGAGACATGCCTTGGCAGTTCGGTCTGGACTGTTCCCATGAGGCACAGGGTCAAGACTGATTTGCATATAGCTATGTCTGAACTGGGGTGGCAAAGTGAGCTAAAGAATGATGATGGATTCAACCCAGATCTGTGACTGGGGGTGAGTGTTTGAAAAGTTTCAACACTCCGTCCATCATCTCCTTGTGTTTGCTTAATAATACATACACAACATTGTGGGGGGTCCACCATGACCATGGCCACTCTCTGGTTTTGCTGTTTGAGCATGAGCAAGAAAAAGAAAGCCTTCTCAACAAAAATGGGTAAAATACCTTACTTGGGCATGCAATCTTCACAGTAGAGTACGTGACATAAAATGTGTTCTCAGAATCTTACAGTACCAGTCCACAAGATATATAAGGGGAGAGGGAAAGCTTACTGACAAAGCAGAAGAAAGGAAGCTACAGATAGACTGGTACAGACAGTTTGAAGTCAAGTACAGCAACCGGATAAATAGATAATAGGTAAATAGGATAATGCAGGGATAAAAAGAATGTAGAAAACAGATATAAAAAAGAGGAGTTGGAGAACAATTAGGAGACAGGCACAGTAAAAAAAAAAGAAAAAATAATTCTAAATGTGGAGCGGTAAAAGTTAGGAAATAATAATAATATTAACAGGAGGACTTACAGGGGCCAGCAGAGCCATCTGCAGCGGCACTTGTGGAGGCACTCCCGGCTTCCTCGCCCACCTCTGTGATTCCAGGCCCAGCCCTTTTTTTGCCCATGGATGCTGATGTAAGAAATAAAGAAAATAAAATAAAAAAAAGAGTAGTGGTACAGTTAATATTCTCCCCAAAAATATTTTGACAGGGAAAGGCAAACGCAGTAACATTGAACTTTTCTAAATCATATCACTTATAGTTCTAGTATCCTAATTTCCTAAACCTAACCTTATTCCAAATTCACTAAATTACATTTTGGAACTACTAATAAATTGTAATGAATGATCTTTGCTTCACATCTCATTTACAATCTCTCAAACCCATTTGACCAGCCAACTCATTCTGCATTTTTTTCAATGCATAGATGCATGCATACTACACACCACTGGGAGATTGCTTAGGAATGTACGATATACAAAAAAGAAAGGAACAGAGTAATGAGAGAATGCTAACTCACTAATATTAATAACAACCACTATCTTAGTGACAGGACAGAGGAGTCTCTGCATGACTTCTTAAATAATCAGCCCAAGCGAGCACCAATGAGCAGGATTAGGTAGCGCCGAGCACCTGGCTAGATGATGATCACATAACATTTGTAACATAAACTTAACTTACCTCCAAGTGTGAGCAGCATGCTTGCTATTTGGGATAAAATATTAGCATAGAACACAACAAGCAAATAATTATTACTCACCGAGCCCCGCAACCTCAATGGCCAGCAAGTCGAGCAGGTCCTGTTCCCTGTCCAGGATGTCAGCCTTCTCCCAGCGCTGCTGACGCTCCCGGAGGCCATACCCACTGCCAGGCCTGCATCTACCACCAGGGTGGAGTGGAGTTGGCGCTGCACAGAATAAACTAGAGCAGCCACCTCCACCTCTGAAAAACTGGCACAGGCTGTACCCCTTCACAGCGCCGCCAACTGCAAGGTAGGCAGCTGGTGATGCGGGTGGTTCGAGGGGCCTGGTGCTGCCTCTCCCCTGATCTGCCATGGCATTGGGTGGTGGTGGGGAGATAGAAACAGGAAAAGGAAGGAAAGAAGGAAAATAAAATGAGGAAGTAAAGTGAAAAATTGAAAAAGTATAAAAATCACACAAAAAAAACAAAAAAACAAAAAAAACTTAAAATACAGAAAGACACACACTAATGTAAAACTTAACAATAAGAGGGAGATAAGTTAAATATCGAGAGAATATTAAAGAGATTAAAGAAAGACTGAAATAATAGGCCCAGCACCATAAACAGAGCATAAACAAGATAGCCGCATCCATTTGAGCTGTGTGGTGCCGTTTGTGCGCCATTTCTGGTGAGAGAACACACTTCGCTTTGAAGAACAAATAATACGTCCGTGAAGGAGCGTGACGAGTAACACGGCCCACTCGCGGAACTCTCTGTAGTGCAAGGCAGTTTTTGGGGCACTTAGTGGAGAGCGCAACTCCAAGAACTCCGCCCAGGCCTAGTATTAATTTTCCAAATTTCCAATCTTATAATGCCGCCTTCTTTTTGAAACAATCCACTCATTATTACAATGATCACGCTACACGTGCTCCCTCCCTTTGGGACAGATATTGAGCTTTCTTTTATTCACCTTATTTTTTTCAGAGTTGTTGTCACTTTCCCGACGAAGGGGCATATTAACAAGGGCCATATCTCCGCTTTTTTGGCTTTAAAAGCCAAAAAAGCGGAGATAATAATATCGCCCTATTACCAATGCGGCGCTAACATGCATTAGCGCATGTTAGCAGCCGTATTCCACACGCCTTGCATTGCATCTCTAATGAGATGCAAAGTAGGCGTTCCCTGCCAAAACTAAAAGGAAAATATCCCTAACTGTCCTTCGCCGTATTTACAAGACGGCCCAGGACATACGTAGCGTTACAAAAGCCGCGCTAACCGCGGTTATCGCCAGGAATTAACGTCTAAGAAAATCCTGACTTGCCTATATGTTACATGGGAGGTGGATTGTACGGCTCAATCCACATCTCCCTATTAACAAGGATTCCCCTTACGCTGCCGGTGTATCGCTGGATTCCCAGCGATAAACTCACTTACGCCGCTTATCGCCGGATTTTTGATCGCCATGGAGATATGCGTTGATAATAACGCGATATCTCGGCGATTGAATCCAGCGATAGCCGGCGTTGTGCAAAGTCGCGCTAAGCAGGAAATGCGATAATTATCGCATTTCCTTGATAATATGCCCCGACCTTTCTCCATGTCACTCCCCGTCCTCAAAAATGCTTGGAGACTGTTACCTTCCATTTTTATCGCTACTCTCTTGGCCCTTGTTCAATTTCTACAATCTTCTATTTGGTACAATGTGCGCATTAAAATGCATATTTGGCCTGTTTTCTGGAAATTTTGGCGTGACAAAGGTTTGCTATGGACTCATCAGTTAATAATGCATATTCATTCCGGCTCCCCTTTTCTCAAGATTAATCCTTATTTGAATTCCCTGCTTCCTATAAACTCAAATACCAGTTTTTAAATTCCCAAGATTTCTGAATCCTATGATTTCCTTCGTGCTAGCATTTCTCCAAATCCTCCCCCTTCATCCCTACAAACCTTATTCCCAACCTTCCCCTCGCCCTCTAGTATACATTCCCACCTTACTTTCCCATCTTAGCCCCAGCTCAAGACATCTTTGGAGTTACTGTGGGAAACAGACTTACGTACCTCTTTTTCCCCCAACTTGTGGAATGAAATATTGTTAAAAATTCGCAAAACCTCTTGTGCTGCTAATGCTACCCAAACTTTGTTTTTCATTTATAACCGCTTCATGATTACACCTAGTGCTTTGCATAAGTTCAACCCTAGTGTTTCCCCGTCGTGTTGGTCATGTCACTTTTCTTGTGAAACTTTAACCCATATGTTATTTGAACGTCCCCCCCACCTATCGATTCTGGCTTTAAGTCTGGTCACAAAATAACCGCATTTTCCACATGCATGTCCCTTTTTTCTTTACAAACCTTTTCTTGGGGAACCTTTCCCCTGACTAGAATGATTGTGATTGCAATGTGCAAACTGTCAATTTATTAATAGCTGTTGCATTTCAGCAAATAACAACGAATTGGAAAAACTCTCTTAACATTTCCTTCCAAGCCTGGTGGTATGTTATTTGTTACAATCATAGATTAGACAGAGCTTATGTCACCCCATTGTCCCTGACTATTAAGAGAGAGAGTCATTGGTCCCCAGTAACTATTTATCTGGACTCCTCCTCTCTAAAGGCTCTTTTACATCAAACCTTGGATGAAGAAGTAACCAAACTCCCTTAACTTCCTTCTATACTTAATTGCCTTTATGTTAATTATTATATTTAACCTGCATTATTGTGGCAGGTTAATTTTTATTTTCCTTACGCTATTATGCCCTCATATAGACTAATTCTCATATGTTATTCTGCAATGGTGCACAGAACTGAATGTATTTAACATCTGGTGATTTTAACATATTTTGATTGTTACCACTGTTTATTTCCTTTGTTTTGTTTCAATAAAGTTTCCTTTTTAAACTTAAAAAAGAAAGTTGGCATTTTCTTGTCCCAACCAATTGTTGCCTGTAGCTTGTTTCCTGGGTTACATGACTAGGTGTAGCTGCCACTTGGTCTTTGTGTGTTGCTCTCAGACAGTGAAACAATGAAGCATAGGTGTTGGCAGGATGGGCCATATCTGACTTGATGAGGGAGAGGAGCTATCACCTACCACACTTGCACATCACAAAGGCTCTACCTGAGCACACTCACAAAGGGTTTGACACTAGTCTATTGTGACCCCAGACAAGCTGGGGCCACAGCAGGGAGGCAGTAAATTTCAAGCACGTCTGGGGGTGGAAACCTCCAGAACCTTCTCCTACTTCAAAGTGGGCACCAGTTATAAATAAGGGACCCTCAGACCTAACTCTTCAGTACACCTTCGGAACTATGAAAGACTCAGAAGGACTGCTGTGCTGCTCTGCAAGAAGGCCTCCTATTCTATTGCAATGCTGCCTGCGTTAAAGGACTGGACATGTATCTTGAACCTAGGACCACCAGAGTGAATCCAAGGGCTAGTTGGCTGGCCTCCTGTTAAGAGCCTCAGGGACTGAAAAGACTCCAACCATCTTAAAACCCAGCACCTGGACTCAGTCTGATGTGAGTCTCGCCCCCAAGTGGTGTCACTCCAGTCCCGGATCCTTGGAGGTGGGCCTGAAGGTACTCTTGTGGCCCAGCTGTGGTTCTGAGAAGAAGTACTGACACAGCATGACAAATCTCCTCATTGCTGCATCGGAACTACCGCAGCGCAACTCATCCCTGATGCAGGCCTGTGCACTGCATGCCCCTTATTGACGACATCCTCGATGATGATGCAGGATTCCACATCCGAGGCCCACAGATTCCTCGTAAATGCTGGTGCATGATGAATCTTCGATGCAGGACTTTGCATTGCAAGCCCCTCGTTGATGGCATCCTCAACGATGACGCAGGACCCCGCATCGCAGCCTCCCAGCTCCCTGAAACTGCTGCTGTGTGACGCTTCCTCGAAGCATCCTCAACATGTGATTCCCCAATGCTCTGCAACCTGGATTTAAGGCACTCTTGTTCAGCAGGCCTGGCTTGGTTCCTGTATCCAGCCCACGCTCCATCGCGGTCATCCTGAACTTGTGACTCTGTCCCGATCTTGAATTAATAGATAACCACTGTTGGTGCTTTGTGCTTCTAGGCACTATTTTTACCTAAAACATTAAAACTGCATATCTCCGGTTCTCCTGATTGGATGTGTGTCATTTTGGTATCAAATAATTTATTAAATTACTCTCGATTTTTCTAAATTAGTGTGGGATTGTTCTTGTGTGGTGTTTTCACTTTATTACTGTTTGAAGTACTGCATAAATACTTTACACATTTGTTTTGGGCATTTTTATATAGCACAAACTCGACCCAAAGGCATCAGAGCGTTTTACATAAGCACCAATTTCATTACAGACGGACACGTTCATTTTTGGTAGGCACTGACAGATTAAGTGATTTTTCCAGAATCACAGGATGTTTGAGCCTCCTGCCAGACTCCGACCTGGTTCCCCAGCTTCAAAGTCACCCACTCTAGCCATTTAGCTACATCTTCTCCACAATTGCCTCTAAGTTAAGCCTGACTGCTTTTGTGCCAAGCTACCAGAGGGTTGAGCACAGATGAATCTGCAGTTTGCTTGTGTTTCGCCTGACCAAGATTGAGGTTGCTGCTTGAGTAGGGTTTCACCTACCTCGACAAGTAACCCAATTTCATACATTAATGGTGTTTGTTCTCATCTGTAACAAGTGGTAACACTAACACACTTTCATCACAGAGGCCTTTTCTGCAATTTGGTTTTGGAAATTAGTTACAAGGATAAAATGCAGATGTGAATGATAATGTTGTCCCTAGGTATATCGCATGCCTCGCTCCCGAAGGAGTATCTGGTCACTGAGCTGATCACACAAGAGTGCACTGTTACAAACATCCATGTTTTTAACATCTCCCTAAAGTTCATGTAGTTGGGGCAAATGCGGTTATAAAGGGAGAGCCTGTTCCAGTGATGTGGGGCCAAATATGAGAATGATCAGCCACCGATGCTATGAATCAGTGGGATCTGAAGGAGAGATTTGTTGGAAGACCTTAGCTGTCTGGAAGGTATATAATAACTACGTTTCGAGTGCAGGAGAGCTGGTTAGGTCATGTATAAAGCCTTGTGCGTTCGACAGCAGAGCTTAAAATTAGCCCGATTTTTTAGTGTGGGGGCGAGGGTGACCGAGCTGGGAGATTGCAGATTAGCCGAGCGGCCATGTTCTGTACAACTTGTAGTTTGGCCTGCAAGGTGTCATTTGCTGCTACCAGCAGTGCATTCCAGTCATCCAGATGACTGGTTATAAAAGCCTGAACCAGGGTTTTTCTTGAGGTGGATCGGAGCCAGAGAAAGACTTTTTTTTTAACAGCCTCATTGTGGCAAAACAGATGCCACATGTGGTGTTAACTTGCTCATGCATGGATAATGTTCTTTTGATTTTTACTCCCAGATTTCTCACCACTTGCTGGGAAGAAGGGGCAGAGTCAAGATCAGAGGGCCACCAGTCATCCGACCAGAGCTGGTGAGTTTTACTAAATAGCACAATCTCCTATTTCTCACTATTTATTTGGAGACAGTCCTTCCCCATCCAATCTGCAATTTTCCTCATACAGTGCACAAATTGGTTTTTCACCTTGTCTACTTCTGGGCTGAAAGTTGGGTATAGTCTGAATATGACACGATCTCATCACCGCAAGATCTGACAATTTGTGCCAGAGGTGCTACATAGAAGTTAGAAGATGACTACAAATGAAACATATTCCCTGCAATATGAACGAATACACAGTTATTGCAAACAAAAGTAAGGCGAATATGCTTGGTATTTGTTGTTGATAAATTGCATGTTGAGCTTGGCTTCATAGGTTTCCAAGGAAACCGTCAGACTGAAAATAAAAATGCATCTCAGAACTGCTGACGTTTCAGATCATCAAGATTTATTATCATATGAGTCTATTTTTTAAATCATCTCCTGACCTGGAACATCTATTTCTAGGGCCTGAAATGGAACCATAATGACGTAAAATGTACAATTAACCAATACAATAAAAAGTGATTATTATGACTAACGAAAAACATATCAATCTACATTAAAAATCTAAATTACGGTGCTATAGTCCTCAGACTGATTCTACATCCTAACTCTCATTGTAAAATGAGATATGATTCAAGTGTGCTATTTTTATTATTGTTTATTTTCAATCCATCATTTAATATTTATTTCTTTTAGCTAGAGCTAACTTTAATAACATTAGAATATAGGAATTACCATTTCGTACATTTTGCTCTGTACAAACGTGCTACACAAGAGATAGAATCGTTTAGCGGGACAAACATATTTTCTCATTTATTTTTTCCACTTGACTTATCGCTTATGAATGCTTATACCTGCCCTGTGTTATAGCTGACAATGAGGGTTTGGAGTATGGTAGATTAATGAGTATTGGTGCTTATCTTTGAACAGGAGAAGTCATACAGGTTATTCTTTCCCATGGGGATAGAATTATTTTGCAAGTTGCACAGATATAGTGAGGATTCCGTTAATCATGTTGGGTTTAGTCTAGAATATAACACTCAGGAGGAAAATAAAATAGCACATAATAATAATAATAATAATATAGGTTTTGCAGCCTATGTTCATTCTAGGCACTTTAGGCATATTTTGGAAATAACTGTAACATATTCTTTCAAAATACTCAGGCCCATATTTATCAAGGCGATACAAAAGGGGATGATGGACGGAACGTTTGAGCCAATCAAACACTCACCCCCAGTCAACTTATCTGGGTTTAATCAATCATCACTTTGCCACTGGATTCAAGCAAGCCTGGCTGATGACGGCTGGAATGCCAGAAACCGGTCCTAGGATGCTTGTTTCCGGTCCAGGGAAGACATGGCTTGGCAGTTCGGGCTGGACTGTTCCCATGAGGCACAGGGTCAGACTGATTTGCATATGGCCATGTCTGAACTGGGGTGGTGGAGTGAGCTAAAGAATGATGATGGATTAAACCCAGATCAGTTGACTGGGGGTGAGTGTTTGATTGGCTCAAACGTTCCGTCCATCATCCCCTTTTGTATCGCATATTTATCAAGGCAGCACACTTGGAAAGAGGAAATTACGAGGAGGAATAAAGATACTTCATCTTGTTGCGCCTCTGATCAGGTGTCATACAATTCTGATGCATTCCCAGGTCTACCAGTCTTGGTAAATCTGGGATTATGTCAGAATGCATGGGTGGATGCTTGGGAACACCCAAGCACCATCATTGGCATGCCTCCTTGCCATGATTTGTGCTGCCTTGCATTAATCTAGATTTATCAAGCCAAGCATTGTAGTTGCGTCACCTTGCATGGTGCAAGGGCGATGCAAAACCTTGATAAATATGGGCCTCAGAATCTTGTTGTGTAAAAGAAATAGGGGATCTCTGACTAACCATTAACTCTTGTCGGCTTCTGAGCCCTCAAAAATTGTGCCTAAACGGTGCGGTCATTCATTAAGTGGCTGAAACCCAGTATTCCTGCAAAAATTATTATCAATGTAAGACCTCTCTGTTAGACTGCTTACAGATTCTTTCATTCTGCTCTATCTGAGACCTCTGTCAGAGTTCCATAGAGCCTTTCTTTTCTTTAAGGGATTTCACAGCATCTGCCAAAATCTTGCTAAAAAGACGGCTGCTTCATTACCTATCATCCACCTCTATAGGAAGTGACATAACAGCATTTAACGACACACACCTGTACAGGAAGTTGTCATGACCTCCTCCTACTCCCTCTCTGTCATAACCTCATCTTGCATCCTCTGCTTAGTGGTCTAGCTCTCAGGGTTCATGTTGCTTTATGTAGTGGTCTAGCACGCAGGGCTCATGTTGCTTTACCCATATGGCACCCTGTACACGCTATGACATTCCTGATTGATGCTTCCCCAGCATCCTCATGACCCATGTTCTCCCCAACACCCACCATGACTGATGCTCCTCCAGTGTCCCTCATAACTGATTTTCTCTAACACACCTCATGACTGATGCTCCCACAGCATCCATCATAATTGATGTTCCCCCAGCTCCCCCATGACTGATGCACCCCCAACATTCCTTATGGCTAGTGTTCCCCCAGCACCCTCAGGACTGATGCTTCCCCAGCACCCTCATGAGCGATGCTTCCTCAGGACCCGTAATTTCCTTTATGCTTGAACCCCTGCAAGCATTCCTCACAACCCTTTAAACAATGGATTAACTACTCTTGTCATTCCTAGGGCCTTGGTGTATTTTTCTATTAAGTCGCTGCAAGCTTTCCCCAGAATCCCGTGAGCCAAAGGCAGGCCTTGCCCTCGCAGTTACTGGGGCCTTGATGTTTTTTTCCACTATGCACGTTTGAGTGAAAATAATACATTTGTTTCCTGTTATTTGGTTCCAATCAGCACCTGCTTATTCTATATGGTCATGGGGGCCGATTCACAGAACTAATCAGAGACATAATCCTAAACTTACTACTTCTGGTATTCACAGAAGGCACTTACGATTTTTGGTATTCACAGAAATCACTTACGACTCCTGGGCCCAATTTACAAAAGTAATCTGAGAGAAAATTCTAACTCTATGACTTTCGGTATTCACAGAAGGCATTTAGGAGTACTAAAGTTCGCACTTTAGTACTCCTAAATGCCTTTTGTGAATACCAAAAGTTGTAAAGTTAGGATTTTTCTCAGTTTAGGAGTAGTAAAGTTAGGAATCCTAATTTTAGTATTCCTAAATGCCTTCTGTGAATACCGAAAGTCGTAAAGTTAGGATTTTGTCTCAAATTACTTTTGTGAATCAGGCCCAGGAGTCGTAAGTGATGTCTGTGAATACCAAAAATCGTAAGTGCCTTCTGTGAATACCAGAAGTAGTAAGTTTAGGATTTTGTCTCTGATTAGTTCTGTGAATCGGCACCATAGAGAGTGTACTAACACGTGTAATTCCCATGGTTTGAGAACATTCCAGATTGCCATATGCCCCACTTCTCTCCCTGAGTAAAGTCTTCGAGATCTTCTTCGAACTTAAGACAAGTTGAAGAACTAGGCTAAGTAGTTGATATCAGGTTTGTGTGCACTAAACCTCCCACAGTAGTAAACAGGACCGAGTATCCCTATATTCAAAGACTATAGACTTTCCCCCATTTCCTCTCTGCGATTTACTTCAGCACTTCTTATGTGTTTCTACTCCAGACCCTATTTACAAACCTGATGCTAGAACTATTGCCGTTCAAGGATTAAAGACTTTAATCCTGTGTTTCTCTGATGAACAGTAGTTCCAAGAGAAAGCACTTCAGAGTCTTTGATATATACCCATCAACCTTGTACCCTATTCTGTGTTTCGAGTGTATCCTTAGGAGTGCAAGTCACTCCAACCTATGCTCCGAGTGTATCTTGAGGAGTGCCAATAACTCCAATTTGTATGTCTAGTTTATTTATATGAGTGTCACACTTCAATATTTGATTTTGGTATTTCTGCTCTCATGCTAAGTAGCTAACTAAACTTGTAAGTTTGTGTCATTGAAGTATGGAATGCCCATTGTATGTAAATACATGTTAGTGTACTGATGGCAACTGCCTTCTCTTGTTATTTTTAATGCATTGCATCATTGCAAAGCCAGAGGTTCTAGTCCACTGCACATCTAACTCACAAAAGTACACAGTCTCAGAAGTGACAAATCTTGTTATGCAGTTTCGCACAGCCGCAGAGCAGATCCAGTACCGCAAGCCTCTCTTTTATTATTTTATCCCAACCCCACTTACCTCATGCAACATTGTGGACTCTCAGGTTATGGTTGCTGGATCTTCATTGTGGGATATGAGGTCCAGCATCGGCTCCAGTGTCGTCTCCACGATTGGGACGAGAGGAGTGCATGATAGAAGGCCAAGCTTTGCGTGCTCTCACTGCCCATACGACATGGATTGCCCAATAGGCGCTCAGAGCCTGGCCCAGGTCCTGCCCGAAGACACCCTTACTGTTTTAGAGTTAATAAGGGCTTTAAAAGATGTACAGCAGAAAGTTCAGTCCTTGCGATCCTTGTGACAGAAAAATCAGTTGCTTAAAGACGAGCTGGCTAGGTGACATCCTCGGCCTCCACCATGGAGTGGGGAGTGGGGATGTTCCCAAGAGTACACGTCCCGCTCCACAACACCCACACTTTGGCAATTTGGGAAATCTAACAAGAATCTCCTCATCAGAAACGCTAATCCTATTCATGTCACAGTTACCACTCCTGTCCCAGTGCCCTTAGCTGCGCCTGAACAAAGTTTTGGAGATAGTCACAATTTTGATGCATTTTGGAATCAGTGCCAGTTATAGAATAGTAGACCAGGAGCCTTTCCCTTGAATACTGCTAGGATAGCCTTGATCATGTCTTATTTCAGGGATACAGCTGCTGGCTAGGCTATTCCACTAATTTAAAGTTATGGCCTGGTTTTACATGATAATGGAAGGATTAAGGAGTCGAAGCGTTGCTTCTTTGCTATGAACACTTTTGTCCAGGCCAGTGAAAATGAGCTGCTAAAGCTCTATCAGGACAGTATGAACCTCCTTACCTACATTACAGCTTTTTGTAAACTAGTTATGGAAGCCCAGTGGGCAGAGGAAAATATGACTTCCCTCTTTTAGAGGGGGTTAATGGATGAATCAAATGATTTCCTGGCGTACATTGTAGATTTACCCTAAGATTGTTCAGAGTTCATTAACTTGGCTGTGAGGCTTGACCATAGTTTAATAGAATGTCCCAGAGGACAGCCCAGACTGCCAGTTGAGCATTCTGAGTGGAAAGAGTCAGACTCTAAGAATCAGGATTACCCAAAACCCATGCATGTTGGGTGCCTGAGCAGTCCTTTGACCGCCGAGGAAAAAGAACGAAGAAAGAAATTAAATCTGTGTTTGTATTGTGGTGAAGCAGGGCATTTAGCACAAGGATAGTCCTGCCAAACCGAAGGGAATTCAGAATGCTAGCACCCTTACTTCTGACACAATGCATAAAAGAATTAGAGTGGCCAGCTGACATAGGGTTCAATCAGTCGGGTGTGATTTTGAAATCATTCCCCATTTACCACGCTAATATCTCACATAAAGTTCCACAACATTTAAAGATACTAGTCACCCTTATCATTGCACATCAAGAGATGAAGGTTTTACCCATGCTTGTAGATTCCAGGGCCACAGGACATTTCTTAGATCTAGCATTGACCAGTTCTTTACACATTCCATGGGTTAGAAAAGGTGAACCAGAGCCTGGGAGAGCCGTAGATTGCTCCGAGCTCTCTTTTGGGATGATTATATACCAAACTACTCCCGTTAACTTAGTATGTGAAAACGGGCATACTAAGAAATTGGCCTTCGACCTCATTGATACACCTACCTTTGGCACTATTTTAGGGCTCTCTTGGCTTCAGTGTCACAATCCTTTTATTAACTAGTCCCTCCATCTAGTCACCTTGGGATCCCGTTACTGTCAGAGCATTGCTGTAATAGCGCCCCCCGGAGCCTGACACAGAACATTCTTTTCTTGCCAAATTGGATAGAAGGAAGGTACCATTTGAATGGTAACAGAAGGCCAATAATGCCTTTTACTTAGTTAAGGAAAGATGCACCATGTCCCCAGCACTCAGACGCAGTCTACTCTTGTGGAGGCGGATACCTCCCAGGTAGCTGTGGGTCGTAAATTGTCACTACCTGATAGTACAACAGAACATATGCACCCAGTTCCCTATTTTATCAAAAAGTTATTGAAGATAAAACAGAATTACTCAGCTGCCAAACGAGAGTTATTGTCCATTAAATTATGCGTTCAAGAATGGCAACACTACCTTTGGCCAGACACACAATAGATTAAGACCAATCTCCAAATTAGATGGGGTTACACTAATCAGGAGCCTGAGTCCTTCTTAGATGAAGCTAGGCAGAGTATGAGTCAAGAAGAAATTGACTCTTGTGTGTCTGGAGAGGATACTCATGCACACAATGAGTGCCCTTACCATGGTACTACCTTAAATGTCCCCACGAAAGAATTTAGACCGGAAGCCTTCACTTGGTGTCATGACACTTCATTAGCAGGTCATCCAGAAATGCTGTTTATTCAACAAATAATGCCTCCTCGCTGTCTCCTCTCAGCCATCATTTCTGATGGGGGCCTGAAATCCATTTAACAATTTTGGGGCAGTCTGCACAACATTGGAGATTGATGCTTGACTCTCAGCTGCCTATCACGCACAAACTGATGGGCAGGTGGTGTGGGTACACCAGGTTTTGAAGCAGACACTACAATGTCTATTGGCCTCTACTCTGAAGGGTCAGGAATCCTTGTTAACTTTCACTGAATTTGTTTTCAATAGCTCACAGCATTCAGCCACTGGTATTTCCCATTTTTTATGCATCCTCATATGTTGTCCGAAAGTGTTTGTGGGAAAGGGCCTCTTTTTGCATGGTTAGCCCCCACTTTTTGCCTGATGTAATTTCAAACTGTAAGTGCACTGGGTCCCTGCTAACCAGGTTCCCAGTACCAGATCTCTTTCTCAAAACACTGTAGCACAATTGGCACAACTTCAGCTACCCGTATAAGCCTCTAGTAAGTGGTATCCCTGGTACCTAGGGCATGGGTACTTAAAAGGGTCCCCTGGGGCTGCAGCACTGTTGCGCCACCCCAGGGCCCCCTCACCAAGGCCATGCACTCTGCCATTGCAGGCTGCGTGTCTTGGTGCAGGAAATTCTGAAGAGTCAACATGGCACACAGCCCTGTGTGTCATGACAACCCTACACCGCATAAGATGTAGGTAAGTCACCCCTACTGCAGGCCTTTAGCCGAAAGGCAGGGTGCACTATATCCTATGTGTGGGCATATCAGCATGAGCAGATATGCCCCTATAATGTCCAGTCCATTCAGTAATGGAAGCCATAAAAAGAAGCCATGAAGAGGGAAGCCATAAAGGGGAAACAGCATTTACAACGCTGTTTCCACAACGCATGGCTTTACAACGCGGTTGTTACAACGACAGTGTTGTTACCACCCGTGCCATTACATCGCAAGTCATATCAACGACTTGCTGTAGGGGGCGTGCAACACCAGGGAAGGTGTTGGATTTAAAATCCAACACCTTCCCTGCTGTTGAACAAACTGGAGTAGGAATAGTAATTAATACTATTTTTAAGTCCAGCGCGCCCCCTACAGCAAGTCGTTGAAATGATTTGCGATGTAATGGCATGTGTTGTAACAAAGCAGTCGTTGTAACGACCGCGTTGTAAAGCCATGCGTTGGATACTTGTCAATAACTTATGTTTCCTAGCTCAGTGATGACTTCACTTTTTTCTAAGAAGTTTGATACCAAACATTTTGTCTTAATGAACTCAACCTGTTAGCAGTGTTAGATTTATGATTGAATACACACATGAGACCGTTTTAGCGGGTGCCCTATAACTTAACCAAACCCTAGTGGGGTCTCTGGCCGGTTTTCACCAGCCTGCCACCACCAGACACATTTCTGACCTCATGGGGTGAGAGCCAGCACTCTCAGAGGACAGAAGTAATTTCTGTTCTGGGCGGTGGTGTTTCATGCCTCCTCTAGGACAGGATGGCCTTCCCGGGCAGGAGGCTTCAAAGGCAATGCCGCCTTTGAAATCCAACCCAGGAGCCTCCAGATAGTGGGGGGAAGCCAAGTCCCCTTTCCTGCTCCACTTTTGGTGGGAGGAAAGGTGAGAAAATTAGTTAGATGAGGAGGAGGGCCCCCCTCAGCCTGCACCACTCCATAGGGTGGGGCAGGTGAGGTGAACCCCTCTCCTGATATTCCATCATCTTGACCATTGGCTATTACCTGTCTCCCCTTGTAATACCCCTAAATTCAGTATTTCAGTGGCTCAGATTAATCAGACTAAAGAACACCAGGACAAAGAAGACCTGCTGCATGAGAAATGAAGCCCTGCTGCAGAAAGAAAGGACGCCAAACCCTGCCAGCTGCAAGAAAGACTGGACAATCGCTGCTGCTGTGGCGTCCTGAAACCTGCAGGGACTCAAAGAACCCCAGTGCACCTACAGCCTTCTGAGAAATCACTGAGAAGCTCCCTTGGAGTGAAGGTATCACTCTCCTGCACACTGCAGCCACCAATCGCATGAAGTCTGGTTTGTCGACTTGTTGCTCCCCGAAGACACCGATACAGAACCAAAGCATGAAGAGTTACAACAGCTACGGAGGGTCAGGTCTGCCTCTTCACCAAGTTTGGAGGCACCAGGACCTACCAGAGCCACAGCATATCAATACACAGGGTACAGGACCCCCAATGGTAAAACCCAAGAATAAGAGTCCACACTGGACTCCCAAAGCACCAGAAGATGAAGAAGGGGAGAGGATGTAGCCTTGTGTAAGCAACGGGTGCTCATGTAAAGCGCTCTAATAACCGATACCTTGGGGTCAAATTTACGCTATATAAAACTCTGGGGAAAAAAAGTAAGATCACTTCGAGAGACATAAAGACACCGAAGAACCACATCCCGAGTGTCCCAGCTGCCCCGAGATCACCTCTCAAAGGTGCCTGCTCCTGACCGCGAGACCCTGTAGGCACATGATGCCCAGCTGATCTGTTCGCATTACACCCACTGGCCCCAGCACTGACCAACCAGCTATGCTTCTGTGATCCCCAGGCCCTTGCGACCTCCTCATTCGAATGAGACCGACCGGACATACCTGTAAGTCCATCTGTGCAGTGCATTTCCAAGTGGCCCTCTGTCATCTTTGCGCACCAGATTCCAAGACCCTCAGCACTTTGATCCCACCCGATCCGGGAGGCTCCCGAACTTCTCCTGCTGGAACTTTGGACCTAGCCACAACATCAACCAAAAACAAGAAGGTGAACTCCGTGAAAGCATAGCCTGATTTTATATACAATTTTCTATTTTCTTTCCATTGATTCATATGGTGCGTAATTGCGCACAAATGTGATACATTTTCTAAACTCTTTAGAAATAGTTACTCAAAAAGTACTTACCTTGGAACTGTGTTCTTGATCTTTAAGAATACATAAAATAGTCTTTGTTTTTACCAATTGGTCTTGGATTTATTCTTGAGTGTGTGTCTCATTTATTGCCGCTGTGTGTGACAACAAATGCTTAGCACTACCCTCTGATAAGCCTAACTGCTCGCCCACACTACCACAAAAAGAGCATTAGAATTATCTACTTTTACCTCTACATACCTATTGGGGAATCACTGGACTCTGTACACAGTGTACTTCATTGTAGTGCACTATATAGAGAGCCAGCTTCCTACAGTGTTGTAATGCATTTTGAAAATTTACTTGAGACACAAGACTTTGTTAAACACCTGGCTGATCAACAACAGCAGGTGTTATCAGATTCACATCACACTAAGTTGTGTATAAAAAAATATGTTAAGAGACATCAACAACAACAGCTAGACTTTATTTAATGTTGGAGATCAAGTTTGGCTGTCCACTATACACCTGTGATTGCAAGGGCCACATAAGCTATTACCCAGATATGTGGATCCCTTTTCCATTGAACAAGTCATTAACCCAGTAGCTGTAAAATTACATTACAGAAGATTTACCCGTTCGTCCAGTGTTTCCCTCTATTTCACCTATAACACTGGATGATCATTTCTAAGCATAAGAAAGAACATGTGTTTCACTTGATTGCTTGGAAAGGGTATGGTCCTGAAGAACAGTTTTGGGACCTAGCCAGCAATGTTCCTTCTCTTTACCTGGTGGGTTCCTTCCATACCCGTCACTCAGACAAATCACAACATGTAGGTCATTCCTTTAGGAGGGAAACTGTCCCAACCCCTCCCACTCCCTCTTTGTCACAATCCCCTCTTGTGTCCTCTGTGTAGGGGTCTAGCTAGCAGGGCTCAGGTTGTTTTGCATAGTGGCCTAATGCGCAAGGCTCATGTTGATGTACCCCTGTGGCAGCCTATGCACGCTCTGATATTACCGACTAATGCTTTCCCAGAATCCTCATGACCCATGTTCTCCCCTACACCCCTCATGACTGAAGCCCCCAGCATCTCTCATAAATGATGATGTTCCCCCAACACCCCTCATGACTCATACACCCCAGCATCCCTCATAACTGATGTTCCCCAACACACCTCATGACTCATGCACCCCAGCATCCCTCATAACTGATGTATCCCGCTCCCTTATGACTGATGCTCCCCCAGCATCCTTCATAACTGCTGTTACCCCAGCTCCCTTATGACTGATGCACCCCCAGCATTCCTCATGGCTACTGTTCTCCCCGCACCCTCATGACTGATGCTTCCCCAATACCCTCACGACCAATGCTTCTGCTGCACCTATCATTTCCTTTATGCTTGAACCCATGCAAGAGTTCCCCACATCCTGTGAATCAATGGATTAACTACTCTTGATGCTCCTAAGGCATTGGTGTAGTTTTCCATTAAGTCCCAGTAAGCTGCCCCCAGTATACTGTGAGCCAAAAGCAAGCCTTGCCATCACTGTTAGAGGGGGCTGGGTGTTCTTTCCACTATACACGTTCAACAAACAATACATTTGTTTCCTGTTATTTGGTTCCGATCAACAAGTTGCACCTGCCTATTCTGTAAGGTCATAGAGAGTGTGCTAACAATTGATTACCCAAGGTTCAAGAACCTTCCAGACAGTCATGTGCCCCATGTGCTGCATGTGATCTACCTACATAAGCACCCTATCACCTGTTGAAACATCCAGAGGCAAGCCAAAATCTTCAGCACCTTGGTACAACAAAGACCTCAGTGACAACAAAAATTCAATCAGCTACCAGGACAAACAATGAAAGCTCTAGAGAAGTCTCCAATGCCCTCTAGCTACTGAGGTACCACTACAAAACACACAGACTGTTCATCACAGCATTCAAAGAAAACTACTATACCAAAACCATCAATAAATTTACCTAAAGAAGCTAAATGTTTTTCAAGACAATAAAGCACTGCTTCATCCACCTGCCTAACCACACTCCACAGACAAGTGGGTCATGCAGTTTTGATGCTTCAAATCCCTATTACTCACAGATGTTTACAAAATACTCAAAATCTTCATATCTACCTTCTATGGTGATGATGATGATGATGTTGATGATGATGTCTTCCCCTTGTTCTTTATCAAAGCTTATTCTGAGCCACTCTTTCACCCCTATTCACCACTGTCAGGGCTACCCTCAGAAGTCTTGAATGGGTTTAAATGCCAATGTCCTTCACCGGTTCATCTCCTACCTAACTAACTGACGGCAGCTCATTCACAATGGCACATCCAGGCCCAGACGATCCATATCACTGGTGGTGTCCCTCAGTGTACCATCTTGCCCTCCACCATGCTAACCTCTACATGGGGACTTTTGGTGATCTACTCACTGAAAACAGCATTAAAGTTCATGAATATGCTGATGATACTGGACTACCTGAATCTCAACTGCACCAAGATGTTATATTCTTTTTTTAATTCTTTTTATTTTTATTTGCCATTAGATAACTGTTAGAACTGGGGGTCTCTAGTTGGCAGAGGTAGGTACCTTTGTCCAAATAGGAACCCTTGCTTCTAGTCAGGGTAAGTGGGATGCACTACTAAAATAACCCCTGCTCACCCCCTTGGTAGCTTGGCACGAGCAGGCAGGCTTATCTCAGAGGCAGTGTGTAAAGCATTTGTGAACACATACAGTAAGACAGTGACAACACTACAGATGGACACCACACGGGTTGTATTATAAAAATAAGTATTTTTATATAGACTTAACACAAGACCCAAAATGACAAGAATCCACAATACACTATGAAAAATATGCCTGTCAATGGTAGAAAATAGTTCAGTTCAATAAAGATGGTAAATGCGACACTCAATGTTCAATGTACCTTTGGATGCGTAACGCGATACAAACAAAAGAGTTGCAGGGAAGGTGATGCGTCGGTTCCTTATACAGAAGAACAGTGATGCGTCGGTTCCTTGCTCCGGAGGAGGTGATGCGTCGGTTCCCTACTGCTGCGTAGGGGACAGTGATGCGTTGGTTCCTTACCGGAGAGGAGGTGATGCGTTGGTTCTTCACCGCGTGGGGAGGTGCTGCGTCGGTTTCTTACTGCGCTTCTGTGGCGATGCGACCCGCAGCGCCGCGATGCGATGATGACCCGGTGCAATGAAACAAAATGGCGTCTTCCTCTCGATGCGACACTCAGGGGGCTATGCGTGCACGCCCGACGGCCTTGCGGCGACTCGGTGAATCTTCTGAGCCGCGACAGGCCCTGCGAAACGCTTCTCCGATGATGCGACGGCGTCTGATGCGACAGCGACACTCTTCTCCGGTGATGCGAGGCGCTTCGGTGATGCGATGGCGACAGCGGCGGCACGCTTTCTCGGCGATGCGACGACAGCTGCAGCGGCGGTGACACGCTTCTTCCTCGTGAGTCGCGCTTCCAGCTCCCAGCGACACGCAGTCTCTCAGAAGGCCCAACACAACAGCAGGCACTTCAAATTCCCAGCAAGGGAATTCAAGGGAGCTGGTTGGTGAAGTCTTGAGGCCCTGAGACTTCAGCAGGAGGCAAGCTCAATCTTCAAGCCCTTGGAGATGTTCTGCAAGATGATGAAAGTAGCACAAAGTTCCTTTCTCCGTTCTTTGGCAATCAGGCAACCTCTGCAGGCCAATCCCTCAAACAGCACACAGCATAGGGATAGTCTCCTCCTTCAGCTTCTCTGGTTCCTGTCCTCAGCAAAGGTTTGTCTTGTTTGTTCCAGAAGTGATCTAAAGTCTTGGGGTCAGGGCCCCAGTATTTATACCCATAAATACTTTGTCCTCTGAAGGCAGAGTTTTCTGTACCTAGTCCAAACCAGTTCTGGGTGCATTCTGTCAGTGCATACCCTCTTCCTTTGTCAGTGTGGGCCAGGGACATCAGATGCACCCCAGGAGGTGGAGCCAGCATTGTGGAAGGCAGGCACAGCCCTATTCAGACCCAGGTGCTACCCCTCCCACCACTCTACATGCAGATAGGTGTATTCAGCCCTATGCTGACTCACCCTGTCACCTGGAGTCCCCCAGCCCCTGTCACTCACAAACCCAGACATACAATACACAAGCTAGCAGAGGCAGGCTGGATGGATAGGCAAGAAAATACCTACTTTCTAAAAGTGGTGTTTTCAAACACAGAATGTTAAAACCAACTTCACTAAAAGATGTATTTTATCATTCTGAGTTCAGGCATACTAAATTCGTTTTTCTACCATGTTCCCTGGGTCAGTTAGGATTATAAGATGTTATAATCAAACTGCCCATTCTGGCCTATGGGCACAGGTAGCCTTGCAATAGTGAAAAACGAAATTGGCTGTAATTCACTATCAGGACATGCCACACACACACCAGGGCATGTCCTACCTTACACATACAATGCACCCTGCCCTAGGGCCTACCTTAGGGGTGACTAATATGCAGGAAAGGGAAGGTTTGGGGACTGGTAAGTGGGTGCACTTACCAAGTTGACATGGCAGTACCAGACTGCACACAGGCTCTGCAATGGCAGGCCTGAGACACACTTTACAAGCTGCTCCTGTGGGTGGCACAACCAGTGCTGCAATCCCACCAGCAGCATTTGAGTCACAAGCCCTGGGCACAACCAGTGCACTGTACTAGGGTCTGACAGTGAATCAAACAGGCCAAACATGGAGTCACTAATCCATACATCAATTTATCATAGGGAGCACTTGCACTTTGGCACTGAATAGCAGTGGCAAAGTGCCCAAAGCATCTAATCCAGCAAAAACAGGTCAGTAACAGAGGAGGCATAGCGCACAAAATGGAAGGGAGACCAACGCCAAAGTACCAGGTCTAACACGTGTCCCCTCCAGCTGAAATGTGGGGAGAACTACCCATCCCCTTGGGAGTTCTGATTGCTAAGGCGGAAAACTCTGGACAGACCATCAGCATTGGCGTGTTCTGTAACAGGGCGGTGTTCCACCGTGAAGTCCATCCCCTATAGGGAAATGGACCACCTCAACAGCTTTGGATTCTCACCCCTCATCTGCATCAACCATCTGAGGGGCCTGTGGTCTGTCTGAACCCGGACGTGAGTCCCAAACAGGTATGGTCTCAACTTCTTCAGCGCCCAGACCACAGCAAATGCCTCACACTCAATAGCACTCCACCTCTGTTCCCGTGGAAGTAACCTCCTACTGATGAAGGCTACAGGTTGGTCTAGGCCCTCCTCATTTAACTGTGCCAGAACAGCCCCTACACCATGCTCTGAAGTGTCTGTTTGAACAACAAATTCTTTTGAGAAGTTGGGCGCCTGAAGCACGGGGGCCGTGCACATGGCAGTCTTCAAGGCGTCAAAAGCTCTCTGACAGGTGTCAGTCCAAATCACTCTCTTGGGCTGATTCCTGGAAGTCAGCTCTGTCAGGGGGGCAACGATGCTGCCATACCCCTTGACAAATCTCCTGTAATACCCGGTGAGTCCTAAAAAGGTTCTCACCTCTGTCTGGGTCTTAGGGGGCTCCCAAGCCAGAATGGTATCAATCTTGGGCTGTAGGAGCGCCACCTGGCCGCTCCCAACCTGGTGTCCCAAGTACACCACAGAACCCTGCCCGATCTGGCACTTACTCGCCTTGATCGTGAGGCCTGCCCTCCGCAGCACCATCAACACTTCCCAGAGGTGGCGCAGATGTTCTTCCCAACTGGCGCTGAACACTGCGATGTCATCCAGGTAGGCGGCACTGAAATCTTCCAGTCCAACCAACACCTGGTTGACCAACCTCTGAAAGGTGGCAGGGGCATTCTTCATCCCAAAGGGCATAACCCGGAATTGGTAGTGCCCATCTGGTGTGGAGAATGCTGACCTCTCTTTGGCCCCATCAGTCAAGGCGATCTGCCAGTACCCAGAAGTTAAGTCAAACGTGCTGAGGTACCGGGCAGCCCCTAACCGATCAAGGAGCTCATCAGCTCTGGGGATGGGGTGCGCGTCAGTCCTGGTGACTGAATTGAGTCCTCGGTAGTCCACACAGAACCGGAGTTTGGGCGTGGCACCAGGCGCCGCAGCCTTTGGGACCAAGACCACTGGGCTGGCCCAAGGGCTGTGAGAGGACTCAATCACCCCAATGCAAACATCTTGGAGACCTCCTCCTTGATGCAAGCTCTCACCCTGTCAGTCACTCTGTAAGCCTTGTGCTTGACAGGAGGACTGTCCCCAGTGTCCACATCATGGATGCACCAATCAGTGACACTAGGAGTCAGGGAAAACAGGTCAGGAAACTGTCCCAACAGTTGGCGACAGTCTTCCTGCTGCTCAGGTGTCAGGGAGTTAGAGAGGTTCACACCCTCCACTGACCCATCTTGCTCTGTGGCAGACAGGAGGTTAGGAAGAGGTTCTGTCTCCTCTTCCATTCCATCATCTGTCGCCAAGAGCATGCCCACTTCGGACCTCTCAAAATGGGGCTTCAGGCGGTTGACATGTAGGACCCGCAAAGGTTTCCTGGGAGATCGCAAGTCCACCAGGTAGGTGACGTTACTCTTGGGCTCCACCACCTCAAATGGTCCGGTCCACTTATCCTGGAGTGCGCAAGGCTCCACGGGGGCCATGACCCACACTTTCTGCCCAGGCTGAAACTCGATCAGAGTGGCATTCTGATCATACCACCGTTTCATCTCCTCCTGGCTGCCTTACAGATTCGCCTCAGCGAGTTGTCTGAATCGCCTAGTTTGGTTTCTAAAGGCCAGCATGTAGCTAAATACATCCTGGGGAGGTTTACTGGGAGCTTTCTCCCAGCCTTCTCTCACCAAACTGAGCGGTCCTCTTACCGGGTGACCATAGAGCAGTTCAAAGGGACTGAACCCTAAGGACTTCTGTGGCACCTCACGGTAAGCAAAGAGAAGGCATGGCAAGAGGACGTCCCACTTACGCCTCATGGGTTCTTCCAGACCCATAATCATGCCCTTCAGGGTCCGGTTGAATCTCTCAACCAGCCCATTTCCTTGGGGGTGGTAAGGAGTGGTGAACTTATAGGTAACACCGCACTCCTGCCACTGCGACTTCATATACTTGGATATGAAGTTTGTACCACGGTCACTCACCACCTCCTCGGGGAACCCCACACGGGAGAAAATCCCCATCAGTGCCCGTCCCACCACGGGGGCCGTCACTGTCCTGAGAGGGATGGCTTCCGGGTACCGGGTGGCATGGTCCACCAAGACCAGGATGAACTTGTTGCCCATGGCTGTCTTGGGGTCCAGTGGCCCCACAATGTCAATACCCACCCGTTCAAAGGGGGTGCTGACCACAAGGAATGGCTGGAGGGGAGCCTTTTGCTTCCTCCCACTTTTTCCACTTGCCTGGCAAGTCTGACATGTCCTGCAATGAGTGTCTGAACTCTTGCGCATCTGGGGCCAATAAAAGTGGGTGACAAGCCTTTCAAAGGTCTTGCCCTGCCCCAGATGTCCTGCTAAAGGCACATCATGAGCCAAACCCAGTAGGAAGGCTCTGAAGCGCTGGGGTACCACCAGCACACGGGCTGACCCAGGCTCAGCAACCTTAGGCTCGCTATACAGGAGACCATTCTCCCAGTAGATCCAATGTGATCCAGATTGATCACCTGCTGCCTGGTTTGTGGTCTGTTGCCGCAAACCTACAAGAGAAGGGCACTTGCTCTGCTCCTCACAGAACTCCTCCCTGGAGGGGCCTCCCTCCTGCTGCCAATGGGTCAGCTCAGGTAGGTCCCCCAGTTCGGCCACTTGCTCCCCTGTAGGTTCCAGAGCATCCCCCTCCGGTTCTGCTTCCTCCTGGACCGTGGGAACTACGGGGGCCGGTTTCCCGCGCCCCCTGCCTCTTCTCTTCAAGGCAGGCACCTGGGCCACCCTCTCAGGCTCCAAGTCCTCTTGAACACCTCTACTGGCTGCCATAGACCGAGTGGTCGCGCACGCCCACTCAGGCAGACCCAACATCTCTAAATGAGACCTTCTCTCCACCTTTGCCCAAGGTGAACTTTCTAAATCGTTGCCCAACAGACAGTCTACAGGCATGGCTGGCCTCACAGCTACTTGAAAGGTACCTGAGACCCCCCCACTCAAAAGGAACCTGAGCCACTCTGCAGTGGCTCTCTGAGTTGTCCACGGAAACTACTGGGCAGAATGCATTGGGGATCACCTGCTCTTCAGACACCAGCCGACAACTGACAGCTGCCACACTGGCTCCGGTGTCTCTCAGAGCCTCCACCCTTTGGCCATTGATGGTCACCCACTGCCTATATTTTTTAGTGTTATCAGGCAGTTGGGTTCTGGGGACCATCTCACTGTCTCCTAAAGAGACCAAGGACATTGTTACGGGACCCCACCCACCTTGGGCACCCATCTTCTCCCCCAGGGCTACACTAGCTACCTGCCGGGGTGGTGCACCAGTGGGTGCTGATTTTCCATACAAGGGACATCTAGTCTCCCAGGAGCAGTGGCCCACTTGACCACACTTAAAGCAAGTCTTGGGCCCCCTGTGAACAGGCTTATCTGTCGGGGCCCCTGGCGTCTTTTCAGGGGGAGGCTGGGAACCCTTCCCTTGGTTCCCTTGGGGATTACTTTGGGACCCTTTCTGGAACTCACTCTGTTTACCCTTGTCCCCCCCACTCCTCTGCTGGGGACCCTGCCCACCTTTGGCGGAGTCACCCACGTGACCCTTGTGGACCCGGGTGCTCACCCAGCGGTCCGCCTCCTCAGCAAGCTTCCTAGGGTTAGTCAGCCTACTGTTAATAAGGTGCTGGCGTAGCTCTGTAAAAACAATTTCCTGACAAGTGCTCCCATGCAATCAAATCAAAGAGCGCTTCAAAATCATTCACTTTGCTACCCTTCACCCAACCATCCAATGCTCTGCAAAAAAAAGTCACATATTCTACCCAGGTACTGGACTCCAACTTTTTGCAATTTCTAAACCTCTGCCTATACAGTTCAGGAGTCAACCCATACCTAGACATCAATGCTTCCTTCATATGGCTATAAGAATTGTGGACTTCAGAGGGCAAGTCTAATAAGGTATCCCGCCCCTCACTAAGGAACCGCCCCCACAACCCCGCTCCCCAATCCTTCTCAGGGACCCGGTGGGAGGACATAGCTACCTCATAGGCCGTGAACCATTGACCAATATCATCATTCTTATAAAACTCTTTGACCACATCTTTAGGTGTATGCACCCTGGCTTCAACAGGAATGGACGGTGTGCTGCCACCAGAGGGAGTAATCTCTAAGCTCCTAGCTTTCAACTCCAACTCCCTCAAACTTCTCTCATGCTCCATTTGCATCCTCTTTTCCTCTAGGGCCAATTTCTTCATTTCCAATTCTAACTGCCCACCCATCTTAAGCTTGGTCAGCTCCATTTCATGCATCCCACTTCTCTCCCTGTCCTCCAGCTCTCCTGGGGACAGGCCCTTGGAAGAAACACTGCTGCCTGCTGGGGAAGGTGCTCTCCTCCCTCCTGGACCCAGTGGCCCATCTAGTTGCCCTTCTGCATTCTCAGCCCCCTCCTCCTGCTCTTCCACATCCTCAGGGGTGCTTCTTGCTTCCACCCAGGCCTTCAGTGCCTTTTGGAACTCATCCTTCTTGGAGAGACCGGTCATAGCAACTTTGAATTTCCTGCAGAAGTGCTTCAGCTGTTTCACAGTGTAACTTTCTAGTTTCTCTTCCTCAAAATCAAAATCAACAGATGCGATGGACGCTGTTTTGCTCATGGTGAAACTTGGCAGTTCTTGGCAAAAATAGAAATCCCAGGAAAAAAAACAATCTACCAAAATGTAAGTGGTTGCTTTTGGTCTGCACTCACTAGTAGTGTACACCAATCACTGTATATGAGTCACAAATGCAAGTCCAGAAACCTCACCGCTGACCACCAATGTTAGAACTGGGGGTCTCTAGTTGGCAGAGGTAGGTACCTTTGTCCAAATAAGGACCCTTGCTTCTAGTCAGGGTAAGGGGGATACACTACTAAAATAACCCCTGCTCACCCCCTTGGTAGCTTGGCACGAGCAGGCAGGCTTATCTCAGAGGCAGTGTGAAAAGCATTTGTGAACACATACAGTAACACAGTGACAACACTACAGATCGACACCACACGGGTTGTATTATAAAAATAAGTATTTTTATATAGACTTAACACAAGACCCAAAACAACAAAAATCCACAATACACTATGAAAAATATGACTGTCAATGGTAGAAAATAGTTCAGTTCAATAAAGATGGTAAATGCGACACTCAATGTTCAATGTACCTTTGGATGTGTAACGCGATACAAACAAAAGAGTTGCAGGGAAGGTGATGCGTTGGTTCCTTACATGCAAGAACGATGATGCGTCGGTTCCTTGCTCCGGGGGAGGTGATGCGTCGGTTCCCTACTGCTGCGTAGGGGACGGTGATGCATCGGTTCCTTACCGGAGAGGAGGTGATGCATCGGTTCTTCACCACATGGGGAGGTGATGCGTCGGTTTCTTACTGCGCTTCTATGGCGATGCGACCCACAGCGCTGCGATGCGATGATGACCCGGTGCAATGAAACAAAATGGCGTTTTCCTCTCGATGCGACGCTCAGGGGGCGATGCGTGCACGCCCGACGGCCGTGCGGCGACTCAGTGAATCTTCTGAACCGCGACAGGCCCTGCGACACGCTTCTCTGATGATGCGACGGCGTCTGATGCGACAGCGACACTCTTCTCCGGTGATGCGAGGCGCTTCGGTGATGCAATGGCGACAGCGGCAGCGGCGGCACGCTTTCTCGGCGATGCGACGACAGCTGCAGCGGCGGTGACATGCTTCTTCCTCGTGAGTCGCGCTTCCAGCTCCCAGCGACACGCAGTCTCTCAGAAGGCCCAACACAACAGCAGGCACTTCAAATTCCCAGCAAGGGAATTCAGGGGAGCTGGTTGGTGAAGTCTTGAGGCCCTGAGACTTCAGCAGGAGGCAAGCTCAATCTTCAAGCCCTTGGAGACGTTCTGCAAGATGATGAAAGTAGCACAAAGTTCCTTTCTCCCTTCTTTGGCAATCAGGCAACCACTGCAGGCCAATCCCTCAAACAGCACACAGCATAGGGATAGTCTCCTCCTTCAGCTTCTCTGGTTCCTCTCCTCAGCAAAGGTTTGTCTTGTTTGTTCCAGAAGTGATCTAAAGTCTTGGGGTCAGGGCCCCAGTATTTATACCCATAAATCCTTTGTCCTCTGAAGGCAGAGGGTCCTGTACCTAGTCCAAACCAGTTCTGGGTGCATTCTGCCAGTGTGGGCCAGGGACATCAGACGCACCCCAGGAGGTGGAGCCAGCATTGTGGAAGGCAGGCACAGCCCTATTCAGACCCAGGTGCTACCCCTCCCACCACTCTACATGCAGATAGGTCTATTCAGCCCTGTGCTGACTCACCCTGTCTCCTGGAGTCCCCCAGCCCCTGTCGCTCACAAACCCAGACATACAATACACAAGCTAGCAGAGGCAGGCTGCATGGTTAGGCAAGAAAATACCTACTTTCTAAAAGTGGTATTTTCAAACACAGAATGTTAAAACCAACTTCACTAAACGATGTATTTTATCATTCTGAGTTCAGGCATACTAAATTCGTTTTTCTACCACGTTCCCTGGGTCAGTTAGGATTATAAGATGTTATAATCAAACTGCCCATTCTGGCCTATGGGGACAGGTAGCCTTGCAATAGTGAAAAACGAAATTGGCTGTAATTCACTATCAGGACATGCCACACACACCAGGGCATGTCCTACCTTACACATACAATGCACCCTGCCCAAGGGCCTCTCTTAGGGGTGACTAATATGCAGGAAAGGGAAGGTTTGGGGACTGGTAAGTGGGTGCACTTACCAAGTCGACATGGCAGTACCAGACTGCACACAGGCTCTGCAATGGCAGGCCTGAGACACACTTTACAAGCTGATCCTGTGGGTGGCACAACCAGTGCTGCAAGCCCATCAGCAGCATTTTAGTCACAAGCCCTGGGCACAACCAGTGCATTGTACTAGGGTCTGACAGTGAATCAAATAGGACAAACATGGAGTCACTAATCCATACATCAATTTATCATAGGGAGCACTTGCACTTTGGCACTGAATGGCAGTGGCAAAGTGCCCAAAGCATCTAATCCAGCAAAAACAGGTCAGTAACAGAGGAGGCATAGCGCAAAAAATAGAAGGGAGACCCACGCCAATGGTACCAGGTCTAACAATAACACACTTAATCAATAAACATTCCAGTCAGAGCATACAAAAGATAATGAAGAATACCATATAAGAGGGGGCGTGGTCTCGCCGAGCAGCAAGATGGCCGCTCTGTGAGTGTACTCTTCCGGCCGAAGCAAAATCCGTCTACAATCCGTACATCAGTGGGACCAACGGCGCCAGAAAACACAAGCCTCGTGTCCCTGGAGGCACGGAGCATACATCAGCCCTGTCTGCGTGGGCAAGATGACCCCTGGGGCCCTCTGAGCCGACAGCGAGGTGCAGCCCTGCCGTGGTGCCCGTCGGACCGCACGGCCTGCTGAGCGCCCGTGCTGATATGGGGCGCTGGGGGACTGTGGCTCTGATACGGGTTGTGCGGGGCTCTGCTGGTGGTCCGTGTGACTCCGTTTGAGCACGGAGTTCCGGAAAATGTGATCACCCCTGGGACAGGAACCTGAGACGACCGACTCTGCCATTTTGCAAAGAGGGCATGGAAGAATAAGGGCCCGGCGGTGCCTGTGTGGCGGCTACTGTGCCGACGCGGGGGAGCTCCGGAGCAGACCCGGGAAAGAAGATATCGTGCCGCAGCTGGGGATATCCCGAAAGCGCATCCCGGAGTGCCTGAGGAGGTGAGGAGTCGGGCAGGAGAGGCGGACTGCTGGGGGCCCTCGCTTAAATCATCAGAGCTGAGGCGGCCTACTCCCCTGTTATTTAGGAGATTGTGGAGATCCATGAATAGCACACCCGGCCCTAACTGGCACCGCTGCACCTGGGCCTCTATCGGATGTTGGGATAAGGCGCTCTTAGATTTGTAGTAGAGAGCACACAGGATGACTTACATTTTTGTGGCATCGAGAATACATCTGGAATAGCGCTGCGGACCCCTTACAAACAGGCTATTGCGGTCCCAGCGGGGCCTGTCCTGAGGAATTTGCTGATACTCACGGACCGCCGCTGGAGCTGGAAAGCATAAATCGCAAGCATGATGCAGAGGGCACTGACAATGGCTCTTTTTGAGCTTCCGACCTACTGATATCGCGGGGAAGGGAAATGACCTCCTGCAACAGACACATCGCGGCTCTGCTGGGGGCCTAGTTTGAGGTTTCGTGGGCATCAGATGGCAGCTGCTGGGGCGTGCACAGAGTGATCCACGCCTTGACCGCCTAGGGGTGCACCAGGAGGCCATGCTGAGAACATTGGGCCACGTACAGCAACCCATCACTGCGGGGAGGAGATAAAGCTACCCTCGGTGCGCAGCTGGGCCTACAGCGGAGGCCCCCAGTGCTGAGTGAGAGGATCCGGGCAAGCTTTTGCCTACTGGGGCACCTGGGCCCATAGGGGCCCCCTGGCCTAGCTGCTAACATTGGAGCTGCTGACCCCTGAGGTGCGGACACCCGTGACTGGAACCCTAGATGCACCTTGCGCTTCGCTGGGGCTGAGTGGGCTGCCTGATTTTTTTATTACACCCACGGCACTCATCGTGGCATGAACATGGGCAAGCACGACACCAAACAGTCAAAACTGTCCTTTGAAAGTAAGAGGTTGACACGGCACATGGACTCTGGAACAGAAGGAGAGGGAGATAACCCTGTCGCAACCAACACTGATGACCAGGGGGAGGATCTTCGTGCACTCCTGCTAGAGATGAGATCAAGCCTGAAGACTATAGACACCAAACTCGATGTTCTCACCTCCCAACTGGATCAGGTCCGAAAGCGCGTAGACACGCACAAGAACAGATTGGATCAGCTCGAGAACCGCACCTCCGATGCACACGACTTCCAGGTCGAGACTAAAGAACAGCTGTTACAGATGGACAAAGTCCTTACTTTGATCAGAGCTAAGAATAACGACCTGGAGGCTAGGTCCAGGCGCAACAACATTCGCATCACGGGGATGCCTGAAACAACAGCAATCTACAAAATGGAGGCATTTGTGGAGGAACTCCTACATGAGCTGTTCGGAGCTGATCTATCACCTGTCTTCATTGTTAAAAGGGCGCATCGCACGTTGGGACCAAAGCCACTGGTAGGTTCCACCCCTCGCCCGATCCTGGCCCGGCTGTTGAATTATCGGGATCGCAATGTTGTGTTACGCCTGGCCAGGGAACGTGGTACCATTCAACATAAAGGTAACAACATCTCCTTTGTCCCTGATTTCACCCCTACGGCACAGGCAGCGCGCCGAGAGTTTGTGCCAGTCAAGCGTATGCTTTTGCAGGTGGAGGTTCCTTATGCGCTACTCTACCCTGCCAAACTAAAGATCTCTTATGATGGCACTGCTCACTTCTTCACTGATGCAAAATCCGCCATGAAGTTTGCTAAACACATATGTGGGCAGCGATGAGCTGCTAAACCGGCGAAGACTCTGAACACTGGCGAGAGCTTCAGCGATAATGACTGAACATTGTTTTTGATTGTTGGCAAGTGCTTGTTACATAATGTGGGGTCATTGCACGTATTATATTTTGGGTTCCTGGGGGAATTATTGAACTGCCCTATAGCTACTTTGCAGACATAGATTCGATAGGAGCTCCAATCCTAACTCATTTGCCGCTGGTCCCCTTTATGATTCTCGCCCAACCCGCCTTATGGCAGGGCTGTTTGCCGGTTAACCCACGCCTCCAGGGAGAGCTCCCAAGTTCTGTTACCAGGTGTTGATCTGGAGCACACTGTTCTGTTGTTCATCAAAGGGAGGATGTAATACACAACCTAATTGGGGGGTTGGTGTGGGTGGGGGAGGGTTGGAGTTGATACGTTGGGTAAGTTTGTCAGGATAGCATTCAATGCAGAGCTAAACAATGCAACCACCTGCAATTCTCAGAGCAGAGTTGAATGGGACCTACGGGCCTTCGCTGTTTTAATGGTGGTGGCACATGGAGGGCACTTTGATCTTGCTAACACTGGTTATTATCTATACACACCTCAGATGGGAATGACAAGTTCTTAACCTGGAATATCTGGGGGCTAAATGATTGCAGGAAGGCCAGACTAGTCCACTCTTACTTAAGCAGGCATCACATTGATAAATGCCTGATTGAAGAGACTCATTTGAACAACACATCTCACCTTAAACTACACAACACACATTGGGGCCATACCTTCTTCTCCATTTATTCCAATTATGCTAGAGGGGTGACAATAGTGATTCAGCAGGAATTAGACTGGGAAACTATAGACTCGCAAGTAGACCCTGAGGGCCGTTTTGTGATCCTTAGTGGAATTTTAGGGGGAGCGGAGATGATAATTGCTGCAGTTTATGCTCCAAATAATGATTGTCCCGATTTTTTTCGTACTGTATGGGCCAAAATGCAAATCACTGGATGCGATACCATTATATGGGGGAGGGGGGATTTTAATGTGGTGCTGAATGATACTTTGGATAGAAAAGGAAGCTCTCGCACACAACATCCCAACTCTAGGGATGTCCTAAACTCTATAGCAGAGGAGGGCAGCCTGATAGACGTTTGGAGGCAGAGGCACCCGGGGGACCATAGATATTACGCACCTCCCCAGAACGCTGTCTGATCATGCCCCCTGCCTATTACGGCTAACCGTCCCAAACACACCACATAGAATGTTTAGCTGGATACTTGCCCCTAACTCCTTGCTCGATTCCGCCTTTAAGGAGAAAATATACAGGGACATCGAGGAGTACTTTGCCACAAATGCTGTGTCTGTCTCTACACAGGCAACGCTTTAAGCGGCATTTAAAGTGGTAATAAGGGGGAAATGCATTTCGCGACAAGCCGGGGTGCTTAAAGCTATTTGAGGCACGCCGGCTTCCTTAGAAACTCGCATTAGGGAGTTGGAAACATCGTATTATGCAACGGAAGATCCTGCACTTTTACTGTCCATTAAGACACTGCTCACTGAATACGAAGAAGAGGCCCGCAGAGAGGTACAATTCCTGGGCAAATACACCCAGGCTAGGCACTACGGTGAGGGAGACAGGCCCGGCAAAACCCTTGTGAACATGCTCAAGAAGCCACTCACAGTCACTTACATATCTGAGATAGTGTAAGTAAGTAAGTCCGTTTTTATATAGCGCAGCTACTCACCCTTACGGGTCTCAAGGCGCTGGGGGCCGGAGTGGAAATTAAGTGAGCTATTGCCCAGAGTCACATGGTGCTGAGCTGAGCTGCCGCCGGAGCCGGGGATCGAACCGTGAACCCTGTGCTCCGAAGTCAGCTGCCCTGGCCGCTGCACCACACCTCACCACCCCTCTAGTGGGAGAGGATTCTACTGTAGTAAGAGGACCTCAGGCAGTCATGGACCGATTTACCGACTTTTATACTAAATTGTACTCCGCCACCCACCATTCAGTGCCGGAAGAAATCCAGCCCTTCCTTGAGTCTATTGAACTGCTGTGGCTCGGGAGGGCAGACAGAGAATACTTAGACGAACCCTTTACGGCCAAAGACATCTTGCAGGTCATCAGTAGTCTTCCCATGGATAAGGCCCCGGGATCCGACGGCTTGACGACCGCATTTTATAAGGCATATGCTGACCTGCTGGCACCCCAGCTCCTTGCAGTCTTCGAGGAGGCTCAGACATCAGATATACTCCCCCCTTCTATGCGAGAGGCGATTATTCAGACTATCCCGAAACCGGGCAATCCAAGCCATGAGGTGGATTCCTACAGGCCGCTCTCCCTGATTAATATTGATGCTAAGATCTATGCCAAGTTGCTTGCAAATCGACTACAGCCCCTGCTCCCTCTTATCGCGAGACCTGACCAATCTGGCTTTATCCCAGGGAGATCCACCTCCCACAATGTCCGTACCTTTTTTACGGTACTGCATTATTTATACCCTAAAGTCAAGGCGCTCGAGGCATTCCTGGATGCAACCAAAGCTTTTGATGCATTGGAATGGCCGTACCTGTTCGCCCTTTTGGGGAGAATGGGCATTAGCCCGACTTTCATTGCATTAATAAAACTCCTCTACATGGCCGCTTTGGCGAGACTGCGTATGAATGGTCTATTGTCAGATTCTTTCCCTATCACACATGGAACTCGGCAGGGATGCCCCCTGTCCCCTCTCCTCTTTGCCATTGCAATGGAACCAATAGCAGCCAGGCTTTGGCAACATCACGCGGCAAGGGGCTTGGGATTCAGTTCTAGGGGGCTTCTTATTTCTTTATATGCGGAAGACATGACACTGTACATTGTAGACCCTGAGGTTAATATAAGCCTGCTGCTCAGGGAGCTCACTAAATTTGGTGGGCTATCTGGCATATTTATAAACTGGGCCAAATCTAACCTATTTCCACTTACAGAGGAAACTAAGCCTTTTGACCTGGACCACCCGCTGAAGTGGGCGGAGGGCCCGGTAAAATATTTGGGTATTTGGCTGAGCCGGGATGAACAGGTAATCTGGAATTTAAACTACGGACGAGCGGTCTCATGGCTGGAAGACAAGGCCAAAGCATGGTCTCAGCTGCCAATTTCTCTGGCTGGCAGGATTGCCATAGCTAAAATGGTCGTCTTGCCCAAATTCTTGGACTTATTTATCAACATACCAATTCTGCTCACTCTGGCTTTTTTTCCATTCCATTAGGGACGCTGCTAATTTCTATGGTCTGGGCTGGGAAGCAAGCCCGTGTGTCCTGGGAGTTGCTCACACTCCCCCTCACACAGGCAGGACTGGGAGCCCCGGACGTACCGCTTTATGCATTTTGCACGCAAGCACAATTCTTACATTATTGGCTGCATCCTACCCCATTTCAGCCCCATGTGGCTGTGGAGATGGACGTAGCTGCCCCGACTCCCCTCCGGGTAGCTATCTGCCAGCCATACCGCAGGCCGCGAGATGGCATCGACACTGTTGAGACACTACGCTGGGCCTGGGATAGACTACGCACCAGATCTCGCATGCAGATACTATACGCCCCCTCTATCCCACTCGCACGGAACCCAAAGATCCCGGCATTGGCAGACAGCGGGAATGTCTCTCTGGCAAAATCCATGGGCTTCGAGACTTTTGCAGACCTTTATCCGGGCGATGCCTTTTGGGACCCGCCTGGTACTACGGCGGAGGGCACAAGGGATTTTTCCGAGCTGTTTTTATATTACAAAATAAGAGCAACATGCAGACAACTCCACAACACGTTTCTGAGCCCTCCCACCTCACTGCCTACACTTGAGCAGATGATCACAAACCCATCCCCCTGTAGATTAATCACATGATTATACAATTCAATACAAGCTACAGCACCACTAACTGCACCTAGGGCTAAGGGCTAAGCACAGTTGGAATTTGGACTTAGACGGCCAAATAACGGATGATGTCTGGGCTTTCTGCTGCGGCCAACTTCAGATGCTTTCACCAAACTATAAACTGAGGATCATTCATTTTAAATACCTGCACAGGTTCTACAGGACCCCTTCTCAATTGTATCATATAGGGATCCGATCTGATGAGAATTGGTGGAGGTGTGGCCATGCCCCCGTTACCTTCCCACACATGTCCTGGCTCTTCCCACCCATTGCAGCCTACTGGGCAGACATATTTAGCAAAATACAGGAGATACTAGGGACTTCAAGCGAGCCATGTCCGCTCATTGGCCTATTAGGTTATGTTAAAATCACCAAGGCAGAAAATCGTAAATTACATGCCATGAAGAAGAATACCTATACATTGGGGAGATAAGCCCACCCCCACGAGCAAGGCGTAGATACAAGACGTCACTTTCAGCCATACCCAACTAACCACCTTTTGGGAGTTAACGCCAATGGCCTCACAACCCAAAAACATAAGGGGCCCCTTTATAGACTGGCTGAAGACACTGCAGGATGACAACGCCCCCTCCCCAATTCCGGCCGACATTTAAAGATTCTGCTAGACGAGACTTCACAGGTGTGAAGAGGGGTGCCAAGCTGGCATGTTGGCAGACCATGTTAGCTAGATATTTGAGTGCTATACGCCAGTGGGTCCCTACACGAGATTGTCACATGTGCTGCATCGTCACGATAAAATTAAGAATTAGGCCTTATCAAGATGATATTTGACATTGCACTAGAATGTATTGCTTCCTATCTGTTTTTGTTTTGTTTTCTGAGTTTGCACATTCAAATGATATTTTTGACTAATCATATTAACAGTGATTTAATGTGGAATGCTACCTGTTGTTTTTCTTGTTTGGAAAATCAATAAACAAATTTATTAAAAAAAGAATACCATATAAGAACAATTCAGATTACAGATTTATACAATACTTAATCAAGATGATCATCACAATGGGAGGATAAATAACTAAAAGTGGAGAGGCCCACATTTTATTTAGCGTTCGTATGATCTATCATTAACCCCCAAATCCTTACACCTAATTTACATCTCCTCTGCCCTTTCAGAGAATATAAAATAAACTATACTCAAGGTTAAAAATGGCGTAAAATCTTGTTCTCCACATCTCGAAGGAGGGGGATTCCTTCTGTAGCCAGGAAGAGGCTATGCATAGTCGGGCTACCACAGTTGCCATAAATATCAAATATCTGCCTTGCTCTGTCTCCCGACCAGTCATAGATCGCTCCGGCAGTCCCAGTAACATTGCTGTGGGTGTAATAATAACTTCTACGCCAATCATATTGGTAAGAAATACCTCCATTCCCCCAACTAATTGTCTTAGTCTAAAACATGTGAAAAACATATGGAGAATGCCGGCCTGATCAGCCCCACAGCGAAAACATTTACCATCATTCCTCCTGCCATTTAAACATTTTTGCTGGAGTGTAATAGAGGTCAAACGTTTTTTTAAAATCCTGTGCCTTCAAGTTAGAAGAAATCAATATCTCTTCCGCCATATCAATAGATTCCTGCTGAATTTCACCACCTTGATACAGCATGGTGTTCCATTTAAGATTTTGAGCCTCACGATCATCCTTCTGGGTTTCAATAAAGCACTTATAAAGGTTGCCAATCCTATCTCTCTGCCTAATTCCCTCAATCAAAGTATTTTTGGCTACTCTGCCCCGATTCAACTTTCTCTGGAGGAAATCCTGAATCTGTAAAAACTTAAAGAAATCTGTTTTTGGGAAAGAGTATTTGACTACCAATGCAGAGAATTAAACAATATGATCTTTGTCGTAGAAATCCCCTACCTTCGTTATCCCCTTTTGTCTCCATCTAGCCATGATAGTATCCCAAAAGATAGTGGGTAATAATGATGCAGAAGTAGGTGTGTAATAACAAATCCTCTCAATCTGAAAATATCTACGGACCTGCTTCCAGACTTTAAAGGCCGCCGAGAGAACCTTAAAGCATGTCTTCTTATAGTAGCTCGGTTTGACCATCTTAAACACCTCTCTGCCTCCGAGCCAAGCAGCATTTTATAAATGGATGGAGCCTCTGCCACATTACTGTCCCTTTACCTGTAAGTAAGATCTGCATGCTCTGTAAAAGGGATGTGCAATAATAAAATGCAAAATTTGGAACCGCCCAGCCTCCCCGGGTTTTTGGGTAGAGTCCTGAATTGTATTGCCCTACGGGATTCCCCTGACCCCAGATAAACCAGTGGCGTCACTAGGAGGGTGCGGGGGGTGCGGACCGCACCGGGTGACACCATCACATGGGGTGACACCTTTCCCAAATGAGACTATTTACTAAATAGTCTCATTTGGGAAAGGTGTCACCCCATGTGATGGTGTCATGGGGTAAGTCGTGAGGGGGTGACACCATGAAGAGGGGGTGACACCATGAGTTACCGCACTGGGTGACACCAACCCTAGTGACGCCGCTGAGATAAACCTACCACATATCGACTGTAAATTCTGAAGCTATGCACTGCTAAGTTCTAGTGGTACTGACCTAAAATAATAAAGCACTTTAGGCAGTACATTCATTTTTAAAACATTTAATTTTCCAAACAGCGATAGGTGTAAGCTTTCAATTCTCTCGAGCTCTTTTTTATTCCAGCCAACATAGGCCCTCAATTCAGAGCTCCCAATTCATTTAAGCGCATTCTGATTTTGATGCCAAGGTACACTGCTTCCTCCGTAACCCTTGGTTCATTAAACCAGGCTTGGTTTGTGCAGATAATCTGGGTTTTAGTTACATTTAATTTATACCCCGAGGGCTGCCCAAAATAAAAGAGCCAATATTTCTGGCATTGCAGCTGCTTGTTCTGGAGTAACTAAGACCACATCATCCGTGTAGGCAAACACCCGGTACTCTTCCCCCCTATACTGAACTGATTTAATGATCGTGCTGTATTCCAACATAGTCAAAAATGGATTAATATATAAAGCAAACAATAAAGGAGAACAAGGGCATCCTTATCTCGTTCCTCTGGAGATGTCATCCGGCTCTGATTCTAAGCCCATCACACATATTCGGACTGTAGGTGATCTGTACATAGCCCATATGGAATTAATAAAACCTGGCCCAAACCTAGCTGTCGAAGAATTGTCTACAGAAACTCCCAAGAGACACGGTCAAGTGTCTTTTTGGATTCGAGTAACACCAACCCCAACAGAGCATGGTGTACATTGGCCAGATCGAATAAAGTCACCACCATACTAATGTGATTGACCGTGCCTCTTCCCAGGATAAAGCCATGCTGAGGAATTGAGACCAGCAGAATAATAACCCTAGCTAAACGCATAGCCAGGATCTTAGCATAGATTTTATCATTGCAGTTCAGCAGAAAGATGGGTCTATAAGAGCCTGGTAGTGTGGATGGTTTATCTTTTTTTTTTAAATAACAATTTTCACAAAGTCCCAAGACGAAGGAGCCTGCCCCTTCTGTGCCTCCTGGAAAGTTAATAACACATGTGTTTTTAACTCTTGAAAAGAAACCGTTATAAATTTCCAAAGGTAACTTATCGGGCCAGATGCCTTACCAACAGCTAATGAATTAATAACTTCTTCAAGCTCATTTAGTGTAATAGGAGGATCCAACTGCTCGAAATCCTGCTGGTTGAGGCTCTTCTTACACAGATCCTGCAACAGTGCATCGCACCCCATGCTCCCAGGTCTCTCGTCTTCTGTGTAGAGTTCTTCATATAAGGCCCTAAACACTGTAAGGATCTCGAATGGTGTCTCAACCACATTCCTTGATGAATCCTCCAAAGAGGCTATCCCTCGCTCAACCTCCTCCTCCCCATATTCATAACATTCCCTTCTGTATACATGACATTTATAAGCAATCTCATTAGACCAGTGTAAATTGATCCTGGCCCTACAGCGGGCAACCTCAGTTTGTGTTGCAGTAGTTGACATGTTACCGTGCAGACAGTGCGCCAGATACTGCTCAGCCTTTCTTAGATCTTCGAATAGGCCCTGGACCAAAAGCCTATGCTGTCTCTGTTTATGGAAACCAAAACTCAGGACTTCCCCCCTAAACCTTGCCTTTAAGGCATCCCAAACCACTTCACCGAGTGCAGTGTTATGATTAATTTCCAAAAATTGTGCAATCTACTTGTCGCGGGGCGGGTGGTCCGGGGGTTGCATTGTCACGGACTACGGCTTGGTGGGAGGTACATCCTGACTGCTCACCTTCTCTTCCCTCGCAGTATGACGAGTGGATGACGGCAACTCCGGAGGAAGACGGGTACGAGGAAGGTGCGGGCTGCTATGCCTTTAACTGGCCCAGCCAGGACCGTGACACCGCCCCTTCTACTGACGTAGCCTACAGCGCCACCACAAGAGACGACGGATCGGGAAAGGGAGTGTGCTGGTTCACCGGAGGACGAGAGGAGCTGGAGAAAGGAGTTACCGTGGAGGACAGAGGTAGAGAGCGAGAGGAAGAGGACGGAGAGCGAAGGAGGACGCAGACATCATCAGGCGGGGGAGAGACAGACCGGAACCCGAAGACGTCAGGAGGACCGAGGGTCTGCGGGGACCGCTCTTCGCCCAGCCACGCTTCAGGAGGAGCGTGGCTGACACAGGTACGCAAACAGTTTGCGGGCTGGGTAGGGAGGCGGGAGAAGCCGGCCGTAAACAAGACACCACCCTGTACCTAAGACCTAGGAGCAAACCCTATTCCCTCACAACCACGAGTCACCCCCCTTTTTATGCTACGGTCTTCGTCACTGGTGTGGAGGTGCTCCCTCACTACCCCTTCCCTCAATCAAAGCATAGTACACGTTGCTCACACCCTTTTTCTGTGTCCCCCTTTATATTGGCTGTCACGAGTATCCAGTGCCGAGGCCAAGCCAGGAGGCTAAGGAAACCCGAGGGACCCCGTGAGGAGCAGAGAGGAAAGGACGGAAACCCGGGTGACCTGACCATCTATCACCGGGCCGCAGCCTACTGACTATTCCCTATCCTGGCGGGCAGAGTGAAAAAGGGACTACGCTCAATAAAACCCTCTATACCCCCTATAGGAGTACAGCCTATTATTTTCGACCCGCTGACACTGGGGGAGAATGCGGGCATAAACCAACCCATCTGCACAACAGAGATGGACATCCTTATCCAGCACCTGGTAAAAGGCCAGGAACGTCTCGAATGGGCTGTAGAACGTCAGATGAAGTCGGCCGAGGCCGACCGGAGCGTATTCCAGGATACCATCACGGCCCAGATAGAGGGGCTCCAGAAGATGGCGACTGAGAGGTCTCCTACGGGCACTCCTCGAGGGGCAGCCCCCGCACCGTCAGGCCTCTCCCTGCAGAAGTACATGCCCGGTGAGGATCCGGATGCCTTCCTACTGAATTTTGAGAGGGCAGCACGGGCATGTGGATGGCCCACTGAGAGGTGGCCGTTCTTCCTAGCCCCCCTCCTGACCGGGGAAGCACAGGCCGCGTACCAGGTCGCTAACGCTGGAGGAGACACGCCATACGTGGAGGTCAAGAACATAATATTGGACCATTTGGGACTTGACGCAGAGGCATACCGGGTTCGCTTCCGAAAGGAAAAGGGTGCCCCGGAGAGAACCCAAAAACCTTGTTCTTCCGGCTGAAGATGGCGGCTGATAAATGGCTAAAACCGACGCACAGCACAAAGGAAGAGATTATGGATAGGATATATCTGGAGCAGTACCTAGAGGCCCTCCCCTTCGGCACACAGAAATGGTTGCGACAACATACACATCTCACGGTGGAGCAAGCCATAGAGATGGCTACCACCTACTCTCGTGCACAACCCAGGCTGCCGGGAGGGGACATAGAAAAACCTAAATATGACCGTAAAATCAAAACCATACCAGAAGGGATGAGACCCCGTGGTCTAAGACCTAACCCACCAAGCTTCAAAGGACCACAGTGCTACGAATGTGGGGACTGGGGACATATCGCCCGTTTCTGCCCCAGAAGGAAGTCCACAGAAGAACCGATGGAAGTGGGGTATATCCCTAGATCCGTCCTGTACACCGCGGAGCTGGGGAGCGCTTTCCATGTAAGTGTCTGGGTGAATGGGAGACACACAAGGGCCCTCTTAGACTCCGGGTGCAGGCAATCAGTGGTCCAGGGGGCCCTGATACGTCCAAGCCAGGTCCTGCCAGACACCACCGTACATATCAGGTGCGTACACGGGGATGTAAGACCCTATCCGCTGGCAGCCATAAGTATTACCCCTGATAACGGAGAAACATACCATATCAAAGTGGGGGTATTGAATAGCCTTCCTGAAGAACTGATCATAGGAACAGATAATCCCGGGTTCCTAGATCTCTTTCTCAAGGTGGTGAGGGGGCGGGACAGGAAGATAGGGTCAGGGAGACTCCCCGACAGTCACCTCTCGGCCTTAACGACCCCGGAACCATGGCTACAGGATAGGAGCTTCAGATTCGCTCAGGCAAACGATACAACACTGTTTAACGCCTGGGAACAAGCACACGCCACCAAAGATCCGGGGGTCTCTACATACCCTCGATTCCTTATCCAGGAGGGACTACTATATAGACAGGGTTCCCAAAGCGACCCTCCCCAACTCCTGGTCCCCCAGTCTTTTCGTGAGCAGCTTTTATTTTTCTCCCATTCTCACCTCATGGCAGGGCACATAGGGGCAGAAAAAACTACACAAAACATACTCAGGCACTTTTATTGGCCCGGGGTGTATAAAGACACAAAAGTATACTGTCAGTCTTGTGAAGTATGCCAGAAAGCGAACACCCACAGACCCCCAGCGGTCCCCTTACAACCTTTACCGATTATAGGTCTCCCTTTTGAGAGGGTGGGAATGGACCTAATTGGGCCCCTTCCCCGCACGAAGAGGGGAAACCAGTACGCCCTGGTAATAGTGGATTATGCTACCAGATACCCGGAGGCCTTTCCACTGCGTACTCCCACCTCCCGCAACATCTCGGACTCCTTCCTAGAACTCTTTTCCCGAGTTGGATTCCCCAAAGAAATTTTAACCGATCAAGGCACCCCGTTCGTCTCCCGCTTGATGAAGGAGGTCTGTCAGTCTTTGGGTCTACGACACATCAAGACCTCGGTATATCACCCCCAGACCGACGGTCTCGTTGAACGATACAACGGGACGCTGAAGACCACCTTAAAGAAGATGTTAAGCACAAGCGGGAAGGAGTGGGATCAGCTGTTACCGCTAGCCTTGTATGTCATACGGGGTCAAAGACAGAGTTCTCTTGGTTGCTCGTCGTTCGAGATGCTTTACGGACGGCAACCTCGAAGCCTACTGGAGATGACGAGAGACGCGTGGGAGAAAGAAGACGCAGTGGACACCCGAAACATGCTGGAGTACACACAACATCTCAAAGCCCGGATAGGGAAACTACGTGACCTTGCGTACTCCCATTTGGAGGAGAAACAACAACGCCAGAAAGCCATATACGACAAGGGGAAGAAGTGGAGAAGGCTGTGTCTGGGGATTGGGCTTTGGTCCTCCTACCGACGACCACAAAGAAGTTTCAAACGGAATGGAAAGGGCCTTATAAAGTCGTGAAGGTACTTGGGAACACTACGTATAGATTACGCTTATCAGCGCGTCGTAGTCAAACGTATCACATAAATCTGCTTAAGAAGTGGATAGGCCCGTTGCCCTCAAACGCACACCTCACCCTTTCGACCCCGACAGATAACAAGAGCACGCTGGAACATCTGGTCGTGAACGAGGACTTATGCCCCGAAGACAGGACCTCGCTCCTGTCAACTCTTGCCCGGTTTGAGGTTATCTTTTCCGATAAACCAGGGAAAACACATCTAGCCGAACATCGGATCGATACCCCACCAGGAAAAACTATACACAAACGACCATATAGGGTTCCGGCAGCCAGGAGAAGAGCTATACAGAGGGAGGTACAGGACATGTTGGAACTTGGTGTCATCCAACCATCGAGAAGCGACTGGTCGTCCCCTATTGTGATGGTTCCCAAGCCGGACGGAAGTATGCGTTTTTGTATGGACTTCCGATGCCTCAACGAAATCTCCGCTTTTGATGCCTACCCCATCCCCCGCATCGATGAACTGATCGAGAAGCTGGGCGACGCAAGTTATATAACCACCCTCGATCTAACCAAAGGGTACTGGCAGGTCCCTTTGCGTGAGGAAGATCAGAGAAAGACCGCCTTCTCTACCCCGGACGGACTCTATGAGTTCACGGTGCTCCCTTTTGGGTTACACGGGGCACCTGCAACATTTCAAAGACTAATGAACACGGTTTTGCAGGGTTTTCATGAGTTTTCTTCAGCCTACCTCGACGATATAGTGGTGTTCAGCCCTGACTGGAATACGCACTTACAACACCTCCAGGTGATCCTCAAAGCCCTACAAGACGCAGGGCTACATATAAACGCCCGAAAGTCCAGAGCAGGTTACCAAAAGGTGAAATACTTGGGGTATGTGCTAGGACACGGTGTGATCGCACCCCAAGAGGAAAAGGTTCGTGCCATCTCCCAGACACCGTTTCCGACCACCAAACGAGAGATGAGAGCCTTCCTGGGGTTAATAGGATATTACAGGCGCTTTATTCCTCTGTTTTCTGAGACGGCGGCTCCCCTAACCGATACCCTTTGCAAAGATGTGAAGCCCCAAGTCCTACTCCATCCCACGAGTCCGATGTTGGAAGCCTTCCACTCCCTGAAACGTGCTATAACCTCCTCGCCAGTATTGATCTCCCCTGACTTCTCGAAGCCCTTCATTCTACATACCGACGCCTCCGATCACGGGATTGGGGCGGTACTGTCCCAGCTCTCCGTGGACGGGGCTGACCACCCGATTGTGTTTATTAGTAGGAAGTTGTTTCCCCGGGAAAGGAGGTATCCCACCATTGAGAGGGAGTGTCTGGCAGTGAAGTGGGCCATTGATAGTCTGCGCTACTACCTGGAGGGTCACCCATTCACCCTTTACACTGATCATGCGCCCCTACAATGGATGAGCCGCAATTACTCCCTGAACCCCCGAGTGCTCCGTTGGTTCCTGTCTCTCCAGCCATATCGCTTTATAGTGAAACACCGCAGGGGTGTGGAGAACGGCAGCGCCGATTACCTGTCCAGGACGTTTCCTCTCCCCGATCGGGAGATTCCAGGGGAGGAGGTGTGTCGCGGGGCGGGTGGTCCGGGGGTTGCATTGTCACGGACTACGGCTTGGTGGGAGGTACATCCTGACTGCTCACCTTCTCTTCCCTCGCAGTATGACGAGTGGATGACGGCAACTCCGGAGGAAGACGGGTACGAGGAAGGTGCGGGCTGCTATGCCTTTAACTGGCCCAGCCAGGACCGTGACACCGCCCCTTCTACTGACGTAGCCTACAGCGCCACCACAAGAGACGACGGATCGGGAAAGGGAGTGTGCTGGTTCACCGGAGGACGAGAGGAGCTGGAGAAAGGAGTTACCGTGGAGGACAGAGGTAGAGAGCGAGAGGAAGAGGACGGAGAGCGAAGGAGGACGCAGACATCATCAGGCGGGGGAGAGACAGACCGGAACCCGAAGACGTCAGGAGGACCGAGGGTCTGCGGGGACCGCTCTTCGCCCAGCCACGCTTCAGGAGGAGCGTGGCTGACACAGGTACGCAAACAGTTTGCGGGCTGGGTAGGGAGGCGGGAGAAGCCGGCCGTAAACAAGACACCACCCTGTACCTAAGACCTAGGAGCAAACCCTATTCCCTCACAACCACGAGTCACCCCCCTTTTTATGCTACGGTCTTCGTCACTGGTGTGGAGGTGCTCCCTCACTACCCCTTCCCTCAATCAAAGCATAGTACACGTTGCTCACACCCTTTTTCTGTGTCCCCCTTTATATTGGCTGTCACGAGTATCCAGTGCCGAGGCCAAGCCAGGAGGCTAAGGAAACCCGAGGGACCCCGTGAGGAGCAGAGAGGAAAGGACGGAAACCCGGGTGACCTGACCATCTATCACCGGGCCGCAGCCTACTGACTATTCCCTATCCTGGCGGGCAGAGTGAAAAAGGGACTACGCTCAATAAAACCCTCTATACCCCCTATAGGAGTACAGCCTATTATTTTCGACCCGCTGACACTACTGTTAAATATGACTGACAAACGAGGGGTCCACTAAAAGTTTCCTGTCAAAAGAAAAAGACATTGGGGGCAGGGAGAAGCCCTGAGCCGGGATATCAATCAATATGGGGCTGTGGTTGGACGAGACCCTAGGATAGATTTGAATTTTAGCCTATGCAGCAGATGTCCTAGATATAAAAAAGTAGTCTTCTCTAAGGAATTTATTATGTGGGCACAGATAATATGTAAATCCAGGGTCATTGTAGATCAGACATCGATTAAACCATGATCAAGTAGCAGCTGCTGCAGTGCCTTAAATACCTTGGGATTCCTCCCCTTATACTTACTATTACCTGGTTGTAACTCTGAGCCACCTAAGTGGATATTAAACTCCCCACATAGAACCACTGGTGTAGGCCAGGATGCCAGTCAGTTCTTGTTGGAAATGGGGGTCTCTAGCTGGCAATGGCTGGCGTCACTGTCCAAATAGGGACCCTTCTCCCCAAGTCAGGGCAAGTGGGCTTCCCCCTTTGATAACCCCTGCTCAACCCTGTGGTAACGTAGCACGAACAGCTAGGCCTATCTCAGAGGCAGTGTGTGAAGCATTTATGACCATGCACAATAAGGCAGTAACGACACCACAAAAGGACACAACTCAAGTAGGTATAAAAAAAATAGTATCTTTATCTAAGGTTTGGTACGAGACTCTCAAAAGCGTTTTAACCAGTAATCAGGCATGTAAATCATTAGGGACTTAAAAAGGCAATACATGTTCACCAGAACGTGGCGCTGACTGAGTTCAAGGCCTGGGTCTACGCGACCCGTTGCGCACCAGATACCTGCCATTGGACGGGGACCCAGCACGTAGCTTCTCGAAGAAGCGGAGACGGTGACAGGTGGACTCCCAGCGACCACAGTTCTCGATGGCAGTGGTCCGCAAAGTGCACTCGCAACGATTCGGGCACTCCGGGACAGGCGGGCCCTCAGCGGCAGCAGCACGCGGCTGCAGCGGCCCGGGCTGGTGGTGGCGATGACTCTCGTCGTGCAGCTCCGTGGTGGGCTCGAGGCGGCAGCAGCGCTCTCCTAGCTGCGGCGGCCCACAGGACGATTCACGATGGTGCAAGGTTGACAAAGACGTGGGCACTCAGCGGAAGCAGCTCTCTCTTAGCTGCGGCGGCCCACAGGACAAATCCCAATGATGCAAAGTTAGCAAGGGTGCGAGCACTCAGCGGCGGCAGCTCTCTCTTAGCTGTGGTGGCTCACAGATCAAATCACGAGGATGCAAAGTTAGCCAGGGTGCGAGCACTCAGCGGTGGCAGCTCTCTCTTAGCTGCGGCGGCTCACAGGCCAAATCACGATGATGCACAGTTAGCAAGGGTGCGAGCACTCTGCGGCAGCAACTCTCTCTTAGCCTCGGCGGCTCACAGGACAAATCACGAGGATGCAAAGTTAGCAAGGGTGTGAGCACTCAGCGGCGGCAGCTCTCTCTTAGCTGCGGCGGCTCACAGGTCAAATCACGATGATGCACAGTTAGCAAGGGTGCGAGCACTCCGCGGCAGCAACTCTCTCTTAGCTGCGGCGGCTCACAGGACAAATCACGGTGATGCCAAGTTAGCAACGGTGCGAGCACTCAGCGGCGGCAGCCCTCTTTTGGCTGCGGTGGCCCACAGGACAAATCTCGGTGATGCAACGTTAGCAACGGTGCGAGCACTCAGCGGCGGCAGCTCCCTCTTAGCTGCGGCGGCTCAAAGGACAATCCACGATTTTGCACAATTAACACGAGTGCGGGCATCCAGCGGCGGCAGCTCTCTTAGCTGCGGTGGCCCGCAAGGTTGCAGCGAAGGGTCTGAGGATTCAAAATCAGGTGGGCACTCAGCGGCGGCAGCTCTCTCTTAGCTGCGGCGACCCACACAGTTTCAGCGCAGGTTTAAATTTAAGGCGGGCACTCAGCGGCGGCAGCTCTCTCTTAGCTGCGGTGGCCCACACAGTTTCAGCGCAGGTTATGCAGGTTCAAATTTAAGGCGGGCACTCAGCGGCGGCAGCTCTCTCTTAGCTGCGGCGGGCCACACAGTTTCAGTGAAGGTTCTAAAGATTCAAATTAAGGCGGGCACTCAGCGGCGGCAGCTCTCTCTTAGCTGCGGCGGGCCACACACAGAGTTCACAAAGGTTACCAGTCCGCGTTCCTCACAGTAGAACTAGAGTTTCCGGATTACTCGACGGAGGCCTCACCTCACCTGCAAGTAGAATTCCTAGCGAAGGAATTCGGGTGGCTGATGGGGTGAAGTCTAATGTCCCTGAGACTTCAGCAGGAGGCGCTCTCAATTCAGGCCCTTGGGTAGTTTCTTCAGCAAGCTTGGTGAAATTTTCAAAGTCCTTTCCTCTGTCCGCTCGGACAGAGTTTCGTCTTGACATCCAGAAGGAACACACCTGAAACAGGATTCAGCGCAGCGCTTTATACCTAAAAACTCTTTGTTCTCTGCAGTCACAAATCACTGCATCCAGTCAGAACCAGTTCGGTGGGGTCGGGGAGCACTTGGTTTACGAGGCAACATCCTGCCCTTTGGGAATCTGGGGGTCTGCTATCAGACGCCCAGTGGGAGATGGAGCCATCATTCACCTTGCCAGGCACGGCCCTGCTCGGATCAAAGAGTCACCCCTCCCCATACTCTAAATGCCGATCTCTCTCTCCAGCCAGGTCTGACCCAGCTGGCCCTGCTGCTCCAAAACCAGACGGCCAATACACACGCTAGCAAAAGCCTACAGGAAAGCTTCAGACCAGAAAATACCTCGTTTCTAGTAGAGGCATTTTCGAACACGGGATACACTAATAATCCTTACTAGAAGATGCATCTCCATGTTCTGAGTTTAAACATATCAAATTTGATGTTCCTATCAGGTTCCTGGGGGCAGGGAGGATTAAGGCATGCAATACTCAGCCTGCACATTCTGGCCTATGAGAACGGGTGGCCTTGCAATAGTAAACAGTGAAATGGAGGGTAACTCGCTATTAGAACAGGCTAAACAGACATACTTTCAAAGCTGCTTCGGTGGGTAGCGCAAATCAGCACTGCCGGCCCACCAGCAGTATTTGGTCTACCAGCCCTGGGCACACGCAGTGCACTGATACTAGGGACTGACAGGTAAACCAAACGAGCCCATTATGATTATTCCAATTCATACAGTTATCTTTACACAGGGAGCATTCGCGCTGTGTCACTGATTGGCAGTGGCACAGCGCCCAGAGCATCTAAATCCACCCAACATAAAAGGTCAGAAGAGAAAAGAGGAAGGGAGACCCGCGCCAATGATGCCAGGTCTAACACACGTCCCCTCTAGCTGAAATGTGGGGAGAACTAACCATTCCCTTGGGAGTTCTCATCACTAAGGCGGAAAAACCTGGACAGACCGTCAGCATTGGCGTGCTCTGTACCAGGGCGGTGTTCCACCGTGAAATCCATACCCTGTAGGGAAATGGACCACCTCAACAACTTGGGATTCTCACCCCTCATATGCATCAACCATCTAAGGGGCCTGTGGTCTGTCTGAACCCGGAAGTGAGTCCCAAACAAATATGGCCTCCGCTTCTTCAGCGCCCAGATCACAGCAAATGCCTCACGCTCAATTGCACTCCACCTCTGTTCCCGGGGAAGTAACCTCCTGCTTAGGAAGGCTACCGGTCGGTCTAGTCCCTCCTCATTGATCTGTGACAGAACAGCCCCTATACCATGCTCTGAGGCGTCTGTCTGGACAACGAATTCCTTTGAAAAGTCGGGCGCCTGAAGCACGGGTGCAGTACACATGGCAGTCTTCAGGGCGTCAAAAGCGTTCTGACAGGTGTCAGTCCAGTTTACCTTCTTTGGCAGCTTCTTAGAAGTCAGCTCAGTCAAGGGTGCAACAATGTTACCATATCCTTTGACAAACCTCCTGTAGTACCCCGTGAGTCCTAAGAAGGCTCTCACCTGCATCTGAGTCTTGGGGGGTTCCCACGCCAGGATAGTTTCAATCTTGGGCTGAAGGGGCGCCACCTGGCCGCTCCCTACCTGGAGCCCCAAATACACTACAGAACCCTGCCCAATCTGGCACTTACTGGCTTTGATTGTGAGGCCTGCCTTCCGCAGTGCCATCAATACCTCCCAGAGGTGGCGCAGGTGGTCCTCCCAAGAGGAGCTAAACACCGCAATGTCATCCAGGTAGGCGGCACTGAAGGCTTCCAGCCCAACCAACACCCTGTTGACCAGCCTCTGAAAGGTGGCAGGGGCATTCTTCATTCCAAAGGGCATCACCCGGAACTGGTAGTGCCCATCGGGTGTGGAGAAGGCTGACCTCTCCTTTGCCCCCTCGGTCAAGGCGATCTGCCAATACCCAGACGTCAAATCATGTGCTGAGGTATTTGGCAGCCCCTATCCGATCTATGAGCTCATCAGCTCTGGGTATGGGGTGCGTGTAAGTCTTTGTGACTGAATTGAGGCCCCGATAGTCCATGCAGAACCGAAGTTCGGGGTGGTACCAGGCGCTGCAGCTTTTGGTACCAGGACCACTGGGCTGGACCAAGGACTGCTAGAGGACTCAATCACCCCAAGGGCAAACATTTTGGTAACCTCATCCTTAATGTAGGCCCTTACCCGGTCAGTCACTTGGTAAGCCTTGTGCTTAATGGGAGTTCTGTCCCCGGTGTCCACGTCATGGACACACCAATCAGTGACACTAGGTACCAGGGAGAACAGATCACTTTATTGCCCCACCAGGTGGCGACAATCACCCTGCTGCTCAGGGGTCAGTGTGGTGGAGAGGACCACACCCTCCACTGACCCATCTCGCTCCCCTGCACACAGGTGGTCAGGAAGGGGCTCGCTCTCCTCCTCCATCCCAGCATCTGTGGCCAGAAGCATGCCCACTTCAGACCTCTCAAAGTGGGGCTTCAGGCAGGTAACATGGAGGACCCGCATGAGGTTCCTGGGAGACTGCAAGTGCACCACGTAGGTAACAGGACTCTTGCGCTCCACCACCTCAAAGGGGCCGGTCCACTTATCCTGGAGCGCACAGGGCTCCACCGAGGCCATGACCCAAACCTTCTGTCCAGGCTGAAACTCGATCAGAGTGGCATTCTGATCGTGCCAGCGTTTCATCTCTTCCTGGCTGGTTTCCAGGTTTGCCTCAGCAAGTTTCCTGAAACGCCGAGTCTGGTTCCTGGAGGCCAGCATGTAACTAAACACATCCTGGGGAGGTTTCCTGGGAGATTGCTCCCAGCCTTCCTTGACCAGGCTCAGAGGCCCTCTTACTGGGTGACCATAGAGCAGCTCAAAGGGACTGAACCCTAAGGACTTCTGTGGCACCTCACGGTAAGCAAACAACAGGCATGGTAAGAGGACATCCCATTTACGCCTCATGGGCTCGCCTAGGCCCATAATCATGCCCTTACGTGTCCGGTTGAACCTCTCAACCAGCCCATTATCCTGGGGGTGGTAAGGAGTGGTGAACTTATACGTTACCCCACACTCCTCCCACAGAGACTTCATGTACTTGGAGATGAAGTTAGTTCCCCTATCGGACACCACCTCTCTGGGGAATCCCACACGGGAGAAAATCCCCATCAGTGCCAGTCCCACCACGGGGGCCGTCACTGTCCTGAGTGGGTTGGCCTCAGGGTACCGGGTGGCATGGTCCACCAAGACCAGGATGAACCTGTTGCCCATGGCTGTCTTGGGATCCAGAGGCCCCACAATATCAATGCCCACTCTTTCGAATGGGGTGCTCACCACGGGAAAGGGCTGTAGTGGGGCCTTAATCTTCCCCCCACTCTTCCCACTTGCCTGGCAAGTCTCCCATGTTCTGCAGTGAGCATCGGAGCTCCTGCGCATCTGGGGCCAATAGAAGTGGGTGACCAGCCTCTCAAAGGTCTTGGTCTGCCCCAAATGTCCGGTCAGTGGCACATCATGAGCCAACCCCAGCAGGAAGGTCCTGAAGCTCTGGGGTACCACCAGCACACGGGCTGACCCAGGCTCAGCAACCTTAGGCTCGCTGTAAAGGAGGTCGTTCTCCCAATAGATCCAATGTGACCCTGTCTGGTCACCTACTGCCTGGGCGGCAGCCTGTCGCCACACCCCCTCAAGAGAAGGGCAGGTTCTCTGCTGCTCGCACAATTCCTCCCTGGAGGGCCCCCCTTCCTGCTGCCAATGGGTCAGCTCCGGTAGGTCCCCCAGTTCGGACACTTGTTCCCCTGTAGGTGCCAGGGCATCCCCCTCAAGGTCTGCTCCCTCCGGGACCGTGGGAACCGTGGGGGCCAGTTTCCCGCGCCCCCTACCCCTTCTCTTTGAGGCAGGGGCCTGGGCCATACTTTCAGGCTCCAGACCCTCCTGAACATCCTTCTGAGCTGTCATGGACCGAGTGGTCACACACGCCCACTGAGGCAACCCCAACATTTCCAAATGAGACTTTCTCTCCACCGTAGCCCACGGGGAGTTCTCCAGATCGTTGCCCAACAGACAGTCTACAGGCATGGCGGCCCTCACGGCTACTTGAAGAGTTCCTGTGACCCCCCCCCACTCAAAGGGAACCTGAGCCACTTCACACTGGCTCTCTGAGTTGTCTGCTGACACTACGGGGCAGAATGCATGGGGGACAACTTGCTCTTTGGACACCAACCGGGAGCTGACAGCAGTCACACTAGCTCCGGTGTCCCTGAGAGCTCCCACCCTATGGCCATTGATGGTCACCCGCTGCCGGTACTTCTGAGTGTTGGTCGGCAGTGTGGGGTTAGGTACCTTCTCGAAGTCCCCTAGCGAGACAAGGGCTAACTCTACGGGATCCCATCCACCTTGGACCTCCATTTCCTCCCCCCCAGGGCTACACTGGCAATCTGGCGGGATGGTGCACGGGGTGGTGCACAAGGGGATGCATTGGGGTCCCTCTGGGGACACTGGGGATCATAATACTGGTGGCCCACTTGACCACACTTGAAACAAGTAAGGGGCCCCCTATGAACAGGCCTACCTGTCGGGGACACTGGCTTCTTCTCAGGGGGAGGCTGGGACACCACTGCTTGGTTCCCTTTGGAATTACTTTGGGGCCCTCTCTGGAACTCCCTCTGTTTACCCTTGTCCCCCCCACTTTTCTGCTGGGGACCCTGCCCACCTCGGGTGAACTCTCCCACAAAACCTTTGCGGACCCGGGTGCTCACCCAGCGGTCCGCCTCCTCAGCAAGCTTCCTAGGGTTAGTCAGCTTGCTATCAATCAGGTGCTGGCGTAGCTCTGGAAAACAGTTACTGGACAAATGCTCCCACGCAAACAAATCATACAATTGCTCGAAAGTTTCCACTTTGCTACCTTTTACCCAGCAATCCATTGCTCGGCAGAAAAAAGACACATATTCAACCCACGTGTTACCCTCTAACTTCTTACAGGTCCTAAACCTCTGCCTGTACATTTCTGGGGTCAAACCATAATGGTTCATCAAAGCTTCTTTCATATGGGCATACACCATCCTGCTCTCCTCAGGCAGGTCCAGCAGGGTATCCCTACCATCACTCACAAAGCGCCCCCACAATCCCGCTCCCCAATCCTGCTCAGGGACCCGGTGGGACACCATTGCTATCTCATATGCGGCAAACCATTGCCCAATATCCTCACTTTTGTAAAAATCCTTAATGACATCCTTAGGAATATAAACTCTACTCTCAGGAGTTACTAACGGTATGCTGCCACCAGAGGGGGAGACTGGGACACTCCTCGCCCTGATCTCTATCTCCCTCAACATTCTCTCATGTTCCATTCTCATTTTCTCAAGTTCAAATGACAATCGATTTTTCTCAATGTCTAACTTCTTACTCTCAAGGTCCTTCTGACCTTCCAATTTAGCCATCTCCAAACTATGCCTCCTATCTCTCTCCCTGTCCTCCATCTCTTCTGGGGTCAGGCTCCTTTGGGATACACTAGTACCTGGATTGGAGGGTGTTCTATCTCCCCCCTCTCTACTGCATCATCCGGCTGCCCTCCAGCATTCTCTTCCTCATCCACAGCGGACTCTCTCACTTCCCACCAGGCCTTCAGCGCCTTGTGGTACTCCTCCTTCCTAGAGAGACCTATCACGGGGACTGCGAAGTGCCTACAAAATGACTTCAGCTGTTTGGCAGTATAGGTATCTAATCTTCCCTCCTCAAAGGCGAGATCCTCCGAAGCATTGGAGGTTGGCCTTCCCATATTAGCAGTACTCATGGCTGCGATCAACAATTCACTACTAAACAACCACTAAAAAAAAATTCGGAGAGGAAAAAAAAAATCCGCACGTTTCTGCGCTTTGGTCTGTATTCACTAGTGGTGTCTACCAGTTATTGTGCATGGATCATAAATGCAAGTTCTGATCCTCACCGCTGACCGCCAATGTTGGAAATGGGGGTCTCTAGTTGGCAATGGCTGGCGCCCGTGCCCAAATTAGGACCCTTCTCCCCAAGTCAGGGCAAGTGGGCTTCCCCCTTTGATAACCCCTGCTCAACCCTGTGGTAATGTAGCACGAGCAGCTAGGCCTATCTCAGAGGCAGTGTGTGAAGCATTTATGACCATGCACAATAAGGCAGTAACGACACCACAAAAGGACACAACTCAGTAGGTATAAAGAAAATAGTATCTTTATCTAAGGTTTGGTACGAGATTCTCAAAAGCGTTTTAACCAGTAATCAGGCATGTAAATCATTAGGGACTTAAAAAGGCAATACGTGTTCACCAGAACGTGGCGCTGACTGAGTTCAAGGCCTGGGTCTACGCGACCCGTTGCGCACCAGATACCTGCCGTTGGACGGGGACCCAGCACGTAGCTTCTCGAAGAAGCGGAGACGGTGACAGGCGGACTCCCAGCGACCACAGTTCTCGATGGCAGTGGTCCGCAAAGTGCACTCGAAATGATTCGGGCACTCCAGGACAGGCGGGCCCTCAGTGGCAGCAGCACGCGGCTGCGGCGGCCCGGGCTGGTGGTGGCGATGACTCTCGTCGTGCAGCTCCGTGGTGGGCTCGCGGCGGCAGCAGCGCTCTCCTAGCTGCGGCGGGCCACAGGACGATTCACGATGGTGCAAGGTTGACAAAGACGTGGGCACTCAGCGGCAGCAGCTCTCTCTTAGCTGCGGCGGCCCACAGGACAAATCCCAATGATGCAAAGTTAGCAAGGGTGCGAACACTCAGCGGTGGCAGCTCTCTCTTAGCTGCGGCAGCTCACAGGTCAAATCACGAGGATGCAAAGTTAGCCAGGGTGCGAGAACTCAGCGGCGGCAGCTCTCTCTTAGCTGTGGCGGCTCACAGGCCAAATCACGATGATGCACAGTTAGCAAGGGTGCGAGCACTCCGCGGCAGCAACTCTCTCTTAGCCTCGGCAGCTCACAGGACAAATCACGAGGATGCAAAGTTAGCAAGGGTGTGAGCACTCAGCGGCGGCAGCTCTCTCTTAGCTGCGGCGGCTCACAGGCCAAATCACGATGATGCACAGTTAGCAAGGGTGCGAGCACTCTGCGGCAGCAACTCTCTTTTAGCCTCGGCGGCTCACAGGACAAATCACGAAGATGCAAAGTTAGCAAGGGTGTGAGCACTCAGCGGCGGCAGCTCTTTCTTAGCAGTGGCGGCTCACAGGTCAAATCACGATGATGCACAGTTAGCAACGGTGCGAGCACTCAGCGGCGGCAGCCCTCTCTTGGCTGCGGCGGCCCACAGGACAAATCTCGGTGATGCAACGTTAGCAACGGTGCGAGCACTCAGTGGCAGCAGCTCCCTCTTAGCTGTGGCGGCTCAAAGGACAATACACGATTTTGCACAATTAACACGAGTGCGGGCATCCAGCGGCTGCAACTCTCTTAGCTGCGGCGGCCCGCAAAGTTGCAGCGAAGGGTCTGAGGATTCAAAATCAGGCGGGCACTCTGCAGGGGCAACTCTCTCTTAGCTGCGGCGGCCCACACAGTTTCAGCGAAGGTTCTAAAGATTCAAATTAAGGCGGGCACTCAGCGGCGGCAGCTCTCTCTTAGCTGCGGCGGCCCACACACAGAGTTCACAAAGGTTACCAGTCCGTGTTCCTCACAGTAGAACTAGAGGTTCCGGATTACTCGACGGAGGCCTCACCTGCAAGTAGAATTCCTAGCGAAGGAATTCGGGCGGCTGATGGGGTGAAGTCTAATGTCCCTGAGACTTCAGCAGGAGGCGCTCTCAATTCAGGCCCTTGGGTAGTTTCTTCAGCAAGCTTGGTGAAAGTTTGAAAGTCCTTTCCTCTGTCCGCTTGGACAGAGTTTCGTCTTGACATCCAGAAGGAACACACCTGAAACAGGATTCAGCGCAGCGCTTTATACCTAAAAACTCTTTGTTCTCTGCAGTCACAAATCACTGCATCCAGTCAGAACCAGTTCGGTGGGGTCGGGGAGCACTTGGTTTACGAGGCAACATCCTGCCCTTTGGGAATCTGGGGGTCTGCTATCAGACGCCCAGTGGGAGATGGAGCCATCATTCACCTTGCCAGGCACGGCCCTGCTCGGATCAAAGAGTCACCCCTCCCCATACTCTAAATGCCGATCTCTCTCTCCAGCCCGGTCTGACCCAGCTGGCCCTGCTGCTCCAAAACCAGACGGCCAATACACACGCTAGCAAAAGCCTACAGGAAAGCTTCAGACCAGAAAATACCTCGTTTCTAGTAGAGGCATTTTCGAACACGGGCTACGCTAATAATCCTTACTAGAAGATGCATCTCCATGTTCTGAGTTTAAACATATCAAATTCGACGTTCCTATCAGGTTCCTGGGGGCAGGGAGGATTAAGGCATGCAATACTCAGCCTGCACATTCTGGCCTATGAGAACGGGTGGCCTCGCAATAGTAAACAGTGAAATGGAGGGTAACTCGCTATTAGAACAGGCTACACAGACATACTTTCAAAGCTGCTTCGGTGGGTAGCGCAAATCAGCGCTGCCGGCCACCAGCAGTATTTGGTCTACCAGCCCTGGGCACACGCAGTGCACTGATACTAGGGACTGACAGGTAAACCAAACGAGCCCATTATGATTATTCCAATTCATACAGTTATCTTTACACAGGGAGCATTTGCGCTGTGTCACTGATTGGCAGTGGCACAGCGCCCAGAGCATCTAAATCCAGCCAACATAAAAGGTCAGAAGAGAAAAGAGGAAGGGAGACCCGCGCCAATGATGCCAGGTCTAACATTTCTGTATTGAGGATCTGTGCCTCATCCAAATTAGATCCATACACTGAACATATAATGAATTGTGTAGAGCCAGCAGCACATTCTGCAATCACCCAGCACCTGTACTTATCCACCATTGTTCTGCCAACTATACGTATGGTTTGCTTTGCCAAGATGGCAAGCCCTTGGGTTGTAGTACCCTGTTGAGTGCAAGATAATAAGGTATACCCCAGTTCTTCCATCATTCTACGCTTGTCCCAAGGGACATGGGTCTTTTGCACACAAACCATATCAGGTTGTATTACTTGCAGCTCTTGCGCAACTCTCTGTCTTTAAGCCCTGTTATTCAATGCACATGTATTAGAAGAACATATGCGGAGCCTCGCGGTCATCATCTCATCCTCCCTCTAGTCAAAAACGGATCTTTCCATCTCAAAAATTCAGCATAGTTAATAAAAGCATTTGCATGAAACCATCTTGCTCCAACCTTACCCCAACGTGGCTTGTTTTTGTTCCTTTTCCCCCCTGCCCCCTCAGTGCACCCTCTGCCCCTACCCCTACCCCAAAAATCCCCCCACCCTCACCCTCACCACACTTGCGGTGCCCACCCTGTCCCGTACCACCCCACTTCTCCTTAGTGGGCCCAACCCCCTCCCGCCCAGACGCCGAGACAGTAGGACCCATAGGTCCAGTATGATGGAAAGCTCCCTGCCCCCCCAATGTCCGCCCTCCATCAAAAAATCTCCCACTGTGCAAACTTTAATCCTGATATCGAAATCTTAGACAGAAACTTGAAATACCCCTCGCAAACTGATTGCAGGTACTCTTTAGCTTGTACCTCAGATGAAAAAAACTGGATTTGATCATTATGGATAACCTTCAATTTTGTGGGATTAAAAAGATAAGTCTGAGCCCCTTTACCCTGAAACAGTGTGATTAATTGCCGACATTGCCATAGTTTCTCAACAGTTGCATGGCAAAAATCAGGTCTAAAAAAAAACTTGTTCCCCTTACCTGCCCTTTTCCTATCTGGACGTGCCAGGTCATACACAGCTTGCCGAGCCAGAAAATTATTTAAACAAATTGAAATTGCCCTTGGTTTGGATGTTATCTGTCTTGGGAGATGGTGCTGTTTAAAAGGAAAGCGATGACCACGCTGGACCTCCAACTCCCAAGTCCAAGTTCTACAATGAATTTCTGAGCATCCAGCCCTTCCAGGCCCTCAGGTATATCTAGAACTCTTAGGTTATTTTGCCTCAGCCGATTCTCCAAATCCACCAGCTTCCATTGCATATCGTCCTTCTGAGTTATTAATGTGTCTGTAAGAGATCTGTGAGTTGCAAGCTCATCTTCCAACGTTGAGATTCGAGTTTCCACTTCACCGATCCTCTCAGCAAACTCTGAGCCTGACTTGGCAACTTGGCAAATAGAGTTCTGTAGCTTGCAGCATGCCCCTTGAGTTTGTTGCCTCTCCAACCTCGTTTCTTCTCTATGCCCCATAATGCTTTGACAGATGACAGAGAGTGAGACTTCCTAAGAGTTCTCCAGCACCCCTGGGTTACTATGCCTTGGCACCGCAGCCCCATCACCCCCATGTCCAGGGGAAAATGAGTAGTCCCATAAGAGTGCCCCTGCAGTTTCTCTTTGCTCTGCCCCATCAAGCAGTTCCTTTCTTTTCCGTACCGTGCCTGGTTCAATATCTATATTCCCATTGAGCTCTTCCTCAAAGTGTAAGCTTCTTGACTCACTCCAACCGCTACCTGGTGACTCTCCCCCTGAACACTGCTTTGACACAAAGGGAGTCACATCCCCTGATGAGTTGGATGATTCAGAAGGAGAGAAGAATTTATCCCCAGAGGCAGGATCCTTCAGAACCACAGATTCACCAGGACTGAGACTTTGCTCAGCCCAACTCTGGCCCTTGTTGTTCCCTATCTTATATTTCTTAGGCTTCTTCATGGATGTTTTTGAAAGGGCTATGTCCTTTCTCAGGGCTGATTTTAAATGTGCACCGCCTACTTCATTGCCCCACAAAATTGGTAATGTAGGTAGGAGCCCAGGTCTCCACCCCCAGATGCCCCCCCCACACTTCCCCGACAGTACTTTGTGCTCCAAGACTCAACCTGCATTGCCTGCAATATCAGCTTTCCCCAGGCTCACCTCAGTGCTCTGGTCGGGCGTCCTGCCTTCACTTGCCAGCTACGCTAAATACTTATGTTGGCAGTGTGGCCCTCCACTCTGCCCTCCACAGCATCGTCATCAGTCTCCCTGCACATCTCCACTGATTGACTCTTTCTACTTTTTGCCGGTAGAAAGAATGCCGGGGTAGTTTTGTTCCCAGAGTCAACTGACACCCTCTGAATTGTTGACCGTCCCTACCCCGGCGTGCTGTATTCTGGCACTGCTCTTCGCCGACCCGGGAGCATCTGTTGGGCCGCAAACTTTTGCACCTCTTGCGATCTTTGGTGGCATCGAGTTCGCTAGGGAAGCTTCACCGTAACCAAACACCGGATGGATACCGCGAGGCGGACACCAGGTAAGACAGGACACCAAAAGCGGGCGCAGACAAAAACAAACAAAATGCACAGCCCAAATCATATCCCAGAAATAATCGCCAACCGCAGGGCGGAGCGTATCATTCCACAGCTGCTTACAGCATGCCAGAAGGGGGGTTGACCAGGTGAGAGAGCTTACACAGCCGACTCATCGGCTGCCATCTTCACCAAGATGTTATATTCAATGTCTGTGTGTGGTTATAACCTACGTGTGTGTGTGGATGTAGTAAAGATGGATAATATCCTTAAGTTTTTAGATAATGTTTTTTCTCAAGAAGGGATTCTTGGAAGGTTGGTGTCTGACAATGGTCCTCAATTTTCAAGTATTTGTTTCAAGAATTATCTGGAGAATTGGGAAATTAACCATAGAAGAATTTCAGGATATCACCCGAGGCAAATGGTCATATTGAGTGATTTAATAGGGTGTCCTAACCCTGCTGGTGATATCAATATTAGAGGTTTAGAATCTAGTTCTGGTTCTAATTCAGGAGAGTTTGGCGTGAGATGCAGTGTATTTAATAAATGCCTTCCAAAGAAGTTGGTTTGTTTTAATACCTTTCTAAATAGTTGGATGGATTGACTTTGGTCAGTTTAGTTCGTTCTAGATTGCTTCTCTCTCTTTTTTTATTTTTTATTTCTCTTATTTTTTTGTAAGAAGGAGGGTGTGTTATATTCTGTATCTGTGTGTGGGTTGATGTAGTGATGGTCTATGCATGCGTGAGTGTAGAACAAGGTTTGGAATGGTGGGTATGTCAAATGGAATGTTGGTGTTTGAGTGTGTGGCAGTTGATGGCTGCTAATGGATGACTATCATAGTGCCTTTTTATTTTGTGGATCTTCTTTACACTTTTGGAAGCTTTATTGCTGTCATATAGTAAAGAAGGTTAATCATCACTTCTGGAGAGTGTTTCAGTTCCATACAAGACATAATCCCTGTTATCTGCTAAGATCTATTCCAAACCTGTTTTAATTACATAAATATTCAAACTTCAACTTTACCCCAATGCAAAGTCACTTGACTTAACCATGGCCTCAACTTCCTCCTCAAGGTTCAAATTGTCAAGATTGCAGATGGTCTCGAAACAACTCTCTCTAGTAAAAATCTAAGTAAAACTATTTCTCCTAGAAGGCAACTTCTGAACTGCACTCCATGTCCTCATACTTTCACATCTGGTTGGTGACAATGAAAAACACAACTTATGAGAACAGGCTTTCTTCATCTATGTAACAGGATCTGGAAGCACATGGTAGTATGCACCAGGATTGTCCAGACCATGCTGCAATTTAGAAAAAGTTGAAGACACATCACTTGAAAGAATATTAGACCATGATGCAAAAACAATACACATCTGTTCCCAGAACCTAGCTATGACTTCAATGACTCTTTACCTGTGCCTTTGGGTTTGACTCTATATTGGGTTTCACTGCCTTTTTGGTAAGCTTCTGCTGTTCAAATACCACATATATACATACATATAGGACCTTAACTTCCATGAACTTAACTAATGTTGAATTGATAGCCTCATTTTCTTTTACATCATCATTTTTTGGCAGCACTGAGAGCTCTGTCAATTTACTTGACATACTGCTTCATTCAACAGAGCCAATAACAACTCAGTCACCTTCACAACATTTTCTCTTCACTCTCCCACATCACAAATAAGCAGGTATTATATCACCATAGAACTTGCATCACTTCCAGTAAATCCACTCTCTCACACCGGTGTTGCCTGAGGGAGTGCTTATTCTCTCCAACAAGTGTTACTTCCTGGATCTAGTTTGCCCATTGTTCATATTGGCTGTTCCCTGAATACTGTACGAAACCAGACCCTGGGTCAAGTGAGATGTTACCTAGTGCCCCATTAAAAATGTTAGACCTTTGTGTACTCCTAGTCCAATTCTGTGCTCTCCCCCTCTCTTTCTGCATAATGCAGCACAGAAATGTCCTCTCAACTAAATACAAAAGCTGGAATTTTGTTCTTTTCAATTGCAACATCCTGTTTCCTTGTATCGATTCTATTAAGCTAGGGTTCTAAATCCAGGTGGGCTAATCACGAATTGCAGTTACATCAGGCTGAAGCACAATGGATAATGACATTGAAAGCTGGTAAGAAAGGACTGAACGGAAACCATGGGTTACAATACTTTTTGGTATATGATTGATTCAGTTATAATGTGAATGTGTCACAATGATCTGGATAATAAAAAGTTTGGGTCCAATTTTCACTTGTTTTGTGGTACCCTTTTATAAATATTTCAAGTCCTAAACTGCAATGCTGCAATGTAAAATTTTATTGTAATAGAATATTAGGACGCTTCATTTACATATGGGTTTCTTTTTGCTATTGTGCATTTGATTGCACAACTATTGGCAACATTTGTTGATTTTTGAGGCTTGCAAGTCCAAATTAGAATAGCAATTTGTGGGCACTTCAGCTAAGAGAGTTAACACAATATTAATTATTAGATGGACTTTCTACTTTTAAGATGGCGCACATATTGATATTATATGACACAATATGATACAATACAAGTGTGCTTATAGCCATAATATGTGGACAAATAGCTTATTAGATTTGGTAATTAAGGTTCAGGACACGTGGATGATATTGGAGTAGCCTTGTGTAAGTATTCATAATACATACAGGTATAGCATTGTAACTGTATTAACTATTGTTCTAAGATGGCATCTATTCCCACTGATGTATATTACGTACCAAGGCTAATAATTGGAAATTAGAGTTTGAAAGTTTTGAATTTAAAGATTTACATTTAAGGTGCAATATTGAGATTGACAGGGGGCAATAGTAAATTATGTGTAACTTTGCAATTCAATACAATGGCAATGAATTAAATATTGGATGGAATTACTGTTCCAAGGTGGCACAGTTATATATTTATGGGCACCAATACAGTGATCATGACTTTCTGGGCTAGTCCATTTTTCAACATTGAGTTTAAATTGACTATGCAAGAAGGCGCCTATGAAAAGCAGCAGGTACACACATCTTCATGGAGGAGTCAGATGCTCCTGTATAAGGTATGAATGAGAGGTTTTTTGTACAAGAAATATCGACTTACATTTATGAAGGATATTGGATCTTGAGCACATTGACTGAAACAGATATTATATATTTTATTTCAGAGACTATGGGTACAGCATAATATAAGCCCAACCCAACCACTATGAATCTTAGTTTGCTTGAGTTTATATTTTATGGTAAGTCCATGATAAGTTCAGGGAATCTCAAATTAATTAGAAACATGATTGACATTAGTAATGTCAAGGTTTAATTTATTTTTTAGATTTCGTATAAATATGTAGTGCACAAAAATAATTCTCACTGCAGAAGTGGTTAGGGTAATCCCTGGAATCTTTTACTCCATTGGTTAGCGAGGAGCCTGGAGCTACCCTGACACATAAGCTGGTGGCAGGCATAAATGTAGCATCCACTCTACCCTCCTCCGAACACTACTGAACCGGAGGAAGATCAGAAGAGGACTTAACCTGCTGTCTGAAACCTTTGAGGAGCCCTGAAGGACTCAACCTGCTCCCTCTTGAATGCAGGACAAAGAAGTGGACTCCAAGAGTGATAAGGCAGACCTCCTGTTCAAGCTACATTAAGATAACAAGGGCCTTTTCCTGAAGATTCCCAGCTGACCAATTCTGATTTAACCTACGCTGGACCCTGCTGGGGGCCCCTGCTGGAGTGAGTCCTAACTCCCAAATGCTGTTCTTTAAGTCCTGGAACCATTGGCTGTTTCAGGCTGGACTTAAACAACCACCCCTGAAAACCTGGGACTTAGAAACTCTTTGGGTCTGAAGGCCTCCAAAAGAATGGGACAAATCTGCTAAGCCAATTAAATCAAGGTGTGGTGCTGCTGGGCTGAAGATTCAGGTTTCCCCCTGCTTGGAGTTTCTCTGCAATGGTAAATCCTTATTGGCGGGATCTCACACAGAAGGTATCTGACCTTGCGATGCCTTCTCCGGCTACAACCTACAACCTTGTCCTGCTAGAGGAATCTGATCTCCAAAAAGTCACTATGTGAGAATGAAGAAATCTTCACCTGGCGAAGGTGCCAAAAGAACCCTGCTGGCAAGAGGTCTTCCTTGGGCGTAAAACTAAAATCAAGCCAGCAAAAACCAGCAGCTTCACATAGACTCCGTTCAACAGCTTTCCAATCTAGTGGAGACCTCTTCGACTACAGCTTGGTGCATTGCCCTTCTGAAGACTTTGGACTTCAATTTTTGAGAATCATAAGTAAAATCCTTTGAAGGGGTTGAACCTGGTCGCTATATCCAGGCCGTGTTCCATCACGGTCTGCCTTAAATTGTGCTTTGATCCCGATCTACTGAAACCAATTTTTAACACTTTTTGTTGTTTTGTTGTTTTAAAACTTTAGAAATTCATATCTTTGCTTCCCCTCATTGGACTTTTGTCATGTTGCTGTCATTTTATTAATTAACATATACTCTATCTTTCTAAATAGATCGAGATTTTTTTGTGTTGTGTTTTGAATTTGTTATTGTTTTGGTACTGCATAAAAACTTTACAAATTGCTATAAGTTAAGCCTGACTTCTTTGTGCCAAGCTACCAGAGGGTTGAACACAGGTTTGTTTAGTGACTTGTGTGGTTCATCCTGACAAGGATTGTGTTTGTTGCTGGAGGTGGGTAGTCAGTCTCCTAAATAGCAATTCAATTTCCTACAACATCTGTTTCATGTACTTGACACGTGTGGTGCGTGTGTGTCAACGCCTAGAAAGTGAATTTCAGGTTGTCAGCTATTGATGATCTGTGGAAATTTGGTGTCATTTATGACTGTGTTCAAGCATAATATCAGTGGAGAACAGGAGGACAGCCCAATGTGTGGCTGAGTACTGCCATTTGTGTTCCTATTGTATTTAGATTGCCAGTTGTTGTCAAAATGTAACACTTTAAAAAAAGAAATGCATCAAATAGGTCTTCATAGACATTTGCATTCAGTAAAGTATTTTTTTATTGGCGAAAAATATTGTTCACACCATTTTAAACCCATTGAGAGCCTCAGAAAAATAATTTTGTAAAGGAAGGTTGTAAAGCAGGCATTAGGCTGCACACAGAGCGTCAACGATAGAAGGGAGCAGAACTGCATCAAACCTTATTTAATCTGGTCAATAGTGTTTTTAATTGCCAGTCTCCAAGCTATCTGCAATTGCCTTGATGCCTTCAGTGTGAAGTATGGACAACTCCTTCTTCGCCCTTACCCACTATTCTAGCTCGAATTTCCCTTCTGTGGCTCATGGTTGTGCTTTAGACCTGTACTTCACACTACTGGGGATCAATCTTATTTATCTCATCCCCTATCACAGTTAACTAATTTTCTGGTAATCAATGTTGCCTTCTTCCAGACACCTTAAGGAATGTATTTGTCTTTTGTGGATGTTACTGCAGGTGTTGTATGTGGATGGATTTTGAGTAGGTGTATCTTAATGGAAGGACCCCACTCCCTGTCTGTCATTGCTGTCCTCCATTGTATGGGTCCCCCTGTCCCAATCTGATGGTGGACAACTCCAAATATGGCAGACGGATGCCTGCCATACCAACACTGACAGAGTGATGGTAGGCGAGGGAGGACAGGGGGACCAGCAATCGAAAACCGAAGGACAGATGATGGTCCATGAGCCCAAACCTAAATATGGAGGATGGATAACCATCAGCCTGATGGATGGATCTCTCTCACCTTGATAGAGGAACTACAGCCTGTCAGATAAATAAGGGCCTTAGTCTTTGGGTCTCCCTTAGTCTTCTGTCTTTCTCTGCCTGAGTGATGTCAGAGGGATGAGGATGTGATGCGTGGGGAATGGTAGTGTTGAGTAAAGATTGGATTGAAGGAGTTCACTACAGGATGTGCTAAGCTACTAAGAACAATCTCCTACCTTAGTGCAGCCTGAGGCTAGACTTGGGTGCAACTTTGTCTACTATCAGTGACCCGTGACCTGAGTCAGACTTAAATAAACATTTTTGGTACATGCACGTGTGGAGAGTGCAACTTAATAGAAACATTGTCCACAAATTGTTCTTTTGTATGACATTTTCCCCATTGGCTTACATGCAAAGGCTCTGGATCCTACCGAGCAGACACAAGCAGGCCCAACCAGCTCTCATTAAGATTTGCCGTACGCTCTATACATCACAGCCGTCAGGTACGCTGCAGATGGGTAGCACAATTTTTATTCCAGAACTGACTTTTGGATAGCTGAGAAGTATAGACATTTGGTGCAATAGTAGGCAGTCTCATATTTAATCATGTGAATGTTTCATCCCATCCCTCATTGTTTATTGCCAGCAATTTACACCACTAAAAGCTGAAATTTTACATTTGCCACTTGAAATTTTGGGAGACACAAACTCAAGTTATTCCAGAGCCTGAATATCCGGAGGATTTTGTCCAGATGAAGTCTTCTTGAATTCCTTGACAGTATAATAGCGACAGTCCTTCTCACCATGTCTCTCTGTCGTTTGGAAAATCCTAGTACGAAGATAAAATATTAATGGCATCGGAGAGATTTAGAAGTGCAAAATATCACGTTACTTTCCAGGGTTGATACTAAAAAAAATAATCTCTAAAATTAATAACATAAATGTTTTAGTTCAAATATTCTTTCGTGTGCTGCGACCCACATTTCAATTCTTTAACGATCAATATGTTATGTCTGAGGCAGAAGGGAATACTGCAAGTGTGCTTGAATTATATTATAAAAATGTATGCAGCATAGCTAATCTGGCCTTAAGCAAGGCCAGGGAGAAGTTAGCATTTGAAATGCTTTTGTGATTAGATTTAATGGTTGCTCAAACAATCTGTAAAGGCAGCATATGCTCTGAAATAGAGTTTTAATGCAAGGCAGGTGAAGCAGTTGTCCGATACTTGCAGATTACAATGGAAACTGGCAGACTCCATGATTTTAAACTATTCCATCCAATTAAAAAAAAAATGATATTTTTTCGTCTCTTTCTACATGTTAACTATTATAGTACAATAAATAACTTCCCTTTGACTGGTCAAGAAATATCTTCAGAAAACACCTTACATTAGTACATCTTTCAAAAACGATATGTTGCAATATACAAATTACAAAGTGAACATAAAATATGTCAAATCTGAAACCAACGTGTGAGCACACACAACATATGAAGAGGTTTGTATTTTCCACTCTGGGATACTTTTGCCAGTGATGTCCATCCGCTGCTGATGTGATGATCTTCATTTCATTGCACACCTGGGAGGATAGACAGCAGAGCTGTTCTGGCACTCACACATTAAATGCATCATAATAACTTGTCATAAAAATCAATGTAAAATTAAATGAAGATGGTCTGTGGGCTCTTAAGTAACAGCATCACATGAAAAGACAGATGCCATGATGCTTTTACTGAGGCTCTGCTTCAATTCCTTACTATACAGGGGTGGATACAAGCCAGCGATGACACATGCCCAGTTTAATAATTTAAGCAAAGTAAATTAGAGTATACCATCATTGTTTAAATCTGTGAGGCCATCCGAGGTATTACAATGTATTCTGAATTACTGTGCAAAGTGCCTGAGATGGTTCATAGTTAGTAACCCCATTGACGAGAGCTTCATTAACTCAGCTTCACAAAGAACCACGGGGCATATTAACAAGGCCCGGCGATAAATATCGCAAAGCGCGCTTAGCGCATGCATATTTATCGCCGGCTATCTCTGTAATTTATCGCCCGGTTAGCGCGTTATCAACAACGCGCATCGCCGAGGCGATAAAATTCCAGAGATAGCGTGGATATCGCCGTTTCCCATGGTGGAAAACGGCGATTTCCTAGATGATAGGGCCTGTGGTCTTAGCCACAGAATCCACCCCCCATGTTAAGTATGCCTTAGTCAGGAATTTAACAGACGTTAAATTCCTGCGTTAAGTCATACTTAACGCGATTTAAAGAATCGCTAACCCTCCTTGATAATATCGCGAAGCTGCCTTCGCGATATTATCCCTGTTTGGTTTCACAGCCACGCCTACTTTGCATCTCATTAGCGATGCAAAGTTAGGCGTGCTGGGAACGGGCGCTAAGTCAGCAAAACACGCGATAGCGTGTCTTTGCTGATAAGGCGATGAAATTATCGTCGCTTTTCGCCCGAAAACGGACGCAAAAGCGGCGACAATATCATATCGCCGCCTTGTTAATATGCCCCCACATAATTTGCAAGCCTGTCTGGCGTCAAAGCCTGCTTGTTGTTTTTCTGTACACTGTAAATATTCTACATCCTAAAGTGTTATCCAGAGATGTCGTCCTAGCAAAGTATTAGTTTTTTTTTTTTTTTTAAATAGTACTTGTAAAAATGTATTTATATTTTTTCTATGTTCATAAGGAACGAATCCATAAATACATAGGGGCATATTTATCAAGGGCTTGCGTCGGCCTTGTGTCTCGTAGTGTAATGCAAGGGCGATGCAAGCAGTAAGTCATATTTAAGAAATTATGCAAGAGCACAAATGCGTCTTCTTTACAATTGCATGGTGCAAATCCTGCGTTGAAACCAGCTGCATCACGCAGGAATTAATATCTGCAATGAAGGTGTTCCCATGCATAATCTAATCGAAATTTGACGCAGTGGTATTTAACAGAATATCACTGCATCATGCATCATGGAGTAGCGCACAGCAATGATAGAAATGCCTCAGAATTGCCGTTCATCGGCAAACCGTGCATAGTAAATGGCGCTGTGACTATTGGACAAAAATATCAACATCACAGTACACTCTGGCAAGCTCAGTAATGCCATGGAGGTCATTATACTACAACTGGGAGTAGCTAGGAGACAACCACTTAGGCAGCATAGGTGGAAGGAGCATGTTCTCCATCAATGCAAATCCCTCATTCACCTCAGGAAGGAGGAGGTCACACAGTTTTACAGACGAAAGAGTGAGTCCGTCATGGAGAAGATAGCGTGAAGTCTCCAGCCAGCAACTACAAGGACCAATGTCATTCCAACACATGTAAAATTGATGTCTGTGCTACACATGTTGACCTTAGATTCCTTCTAAATCACATCGGCCAGACTGGCGCGCTTTTCACAGGGAGCATTTTCTGCCTTTCTCACATCTGTGTTGAATGCCATCATAAAACTCACACCCCAGTACCTTCTCTTCCCAGAAACTGCCCAACACCAAGCAAGGCTTATACAACATTTCTGGATTACCTTATGTGTTTGGTGCCATTCATTGCACCTATGTGCAAATTGTGCCCCCTGCAGCCACATTTTACCTGTACAGAAACCGTAAGCCTAATTACTCCATAAATGTCCAGGTCAAAGCAGTCCATAATGGAATGCTCATCAATGTCCTTGCAAAATGTCCAGGAAGTGCACATGATGCATACATCTTCCTCCAAAGTACCATCAATGAGCGGTTTTAGAATGGTATATATGGGAATGGCCTACTCATTGGTAAGGAAAGCAGAGCTATTCAATATAGCAACAAATACGTTGTAATATATGACAAAATAGCCATCTCTGTGTTTGTGGCTGGATCTTGTGCCATGTTCACATAGTGGTAGTATCCTATTCTAACATGTAGCCTATAATGTCCCAGTGTTTGATATCATCACTGATTCTGCATTGGAAATAGGAAAAATCCCACAGTGAGAAGTGTTGTGTCATCTCACACTGTGTGAGTGAACAGAACCACAATTTCTGCAATGTCAGCCATCAACTGACAAATCATGTGATCCATAATTTTTATCCATATAAGAAGAAGGGTTAAATATTAGAAATGTTCGAGATGTGTGTTTGTGCAATGGTTTGCCAAGTCTGGATTAGTTGTAGATTCCAAACTAAAATAACGGTCATTGAACAAATCCCGTGATCCTAAGTATTTGTGTGACACGTGGCAGTATGTCTGTAGGCTGATCAAAGTATCAGGGGCACAAATGGAAAATGAATATCTAAGTCCATGTATGTCATGCACTGAAAGTGCAATATCAAACCTTGTATAAATATGTACTCTAGTAACAAATGTGATACCTAAAGTGCAGCTAATTCCCACACATTCCAACATTCAAGGTCCAAATATACAGATAGAAAATAGGCCACACTGACATACTTCAGTAATGTGATAGATGAATATGTTAATGCCTCAAGTTGGCTACATTTCCTGCATCTCTGCCTATCAATTCAATACTGACACAATGAATAAATAGGCTCTGAAAGATGTAATACACTAGGAAATAACCTAGGAGAAGGGTACAGTATCACAGTGTACTTACGATAAAAAAGTTGAACTGTCTCAAGCTGAATAAATGGTGTAAGACTCAAGGTATATTAGTAGAGACATATGTTGACCATACATGTGTAAAGAAATGGTCTACAGTAACTAATACATACTAGTCAAAAAGTTAAGGAAATCTGTATAAATTTTGCTGCATACATAACACACACAGTTATGTCTAAGTAACAATGTACCAAATCATCGAATTGTGGATTTTCCACTTTTCAGGTGACCAAGGACATGGTTTGCATTTATGGATTATCACCCCATATCAAAATCCCCAGAGAGATGGCCAGAAAAATATAATTTGGCTCTGAGCAGAACCAATACTGTTATAAATATGGTGCAGCCTTGCATTTCAGAAGTGGCGGAGAGAGGCGTTAAGCCAGGAAGGCTAACGCCTCTCTCCGCCACTTCCTTGTAAATATCCCACTGAATGTGCTGTGACTGTGCACTGCTACATGTCATGGAGAACCTTGGGTTCCTTTTTTGGGTAAGGCCATGGCTTCCTGGGAAAAACATGAGGAGCCGAGGAATCCCACCAGACCAAGTTTGATAGTCCTGCAAAGCTTCAAGCTGGGTGGGACATACACTGGAGGATGGGGGACCCAGGCTGTCTCTGTGCTTTCCTAATTGTTTTTGATTCAGTGATAGATCACAAGGAACTGGTCTGGACACGTCTCGGGTAGAGAGTGATTGGGCTAAAAAGGGACTCAAAAAGAGTTGGGCAGAGGGCCTTGGATCAAACTTTTAATGCACATATGACTGGGGCCGGCATCCAGATGTGTACCCTGGTAACTGATATGAATCTTGTTGTAGGATTAATCAGCTTTGAAGTCCTGCCTTCTGTGATGTACATCTTTCAGGAAGATGAAGAAAGGGAAGAGATATCCATTTAAAAAAAACAGAATCCCAACGTAAAAATTCAAATACTCCGACACAAAATAACTTTTACTTTTTGTATGTAGAAAAGAACTGTAACAGGGGAGTTTAAGACCCCAAACATTGTCATATGCTAAGCAGCCAGTCATACTGTGTGAAGAGGGGAGGCTCTACAAGACTTCTGCCTGTGACCTGGACTAGGTGCCCAGCCTTATAGTCTACCTACTGGGTGATGGGACACTAAGACCACCTGCACTGTAACCTAAAGCACCAGTGCCTGGCTACTCCTAAGACCGATGTGCCTATGAGTGTGAGGAGAGCATTGGACGAAGCAAGCTCCAGTGGGGAGACTGTGTTGGAATGGGTAAATATGATGTCAATGAATACCATGATATGTGCAGGCCCGACAATGGCAATACCAATAAATGCAATGTAAACATATGCCATAACTTGTGCCTGCATAACCATGTCAATACCTATAAATGCAATGTCAATGCATGCCCTAATCTATGCCTGCTCAACAGTGTTGATACCTGCAGTAACGATGTCAATGTATGCCATAACTCATGCATGAATGTCTATGTCAATATTATTAAAGACAATGTCAATGTATGCTATGACAACTGTATGCGTAATGTTGAGAATGTTGATAAAGATGATACAAGTGACTGACACATTATTTTCCAGAGTTTCAACAAACTTGTGTCATTGCTGCTGAATTTACCCAAAGTGACCTCCACAACAACCTCGAGTGAGAAATATATGGTCAGGCAGGCCCTGTGACCCGCACCCATGCCTTTAGAGCAGAGGTCTTCAATCTGTGGGGCGCGACCCCCAGGGGGGCCCTGGAGTCCTGGAAAGGGGGTCGCGCATTCCCCAGCTTCACTTTGTGCAATCCAAAAGGTTTGCTTTCCTTTTGGAAAAAGACAGCTGTCCTGGGAGGGCTAATTTAGATCCTTATCAGCTGCTTGCCTGAATGAAATGCAAACCATTAATCTGCAAGTGTAAAGGATGAGCAGTTCTGGCTTTAATTGATCAAATAACTCCAGGGTTTGTGATGACAAAAAAACAAATGTTTGAGTGGAAGTGCAAAGAGTTAACAATTGGGCTGGGAAGTGCTTGCTTTTAATTTTACTGCATTTACACAGCCCTTAGTACCCCTGCAGAGATGTTGCAGGGACTGTTATGTAAAAAAAAAAAAATTGCATTACACTCTAGTATTACTAAAATCTACATTTGGGAAGCACCGTTTTATAGTAAAACTACTTGCACGTTTTGCAGTCTTTTATTTTACACTGTGTGTAATGCAAGTATAAAATAATGACTTGCATATTTACAGTGCTTTCTGTCACAGGCTGGGACCTCTTTGTAAGCCTGGGCGGTGAACTTCGCTACGCTCGCGAAGCTTGCGAAGTTACGGTAACTTCGCGATTCGCGTAGTACGCGAAGTTACCGTGCACTACGCAATTTGCGGCGTAGCGTAGCTGTTTTTCTTCATCGCGCGCTCAATATACGTTCTCGCGCGCGCGGTAACGACCTACCGTGATTCTGCGTTCGCCGACGCGACTTCCTATCCGTTCACGGGCGCCACAAGATTTGGAATCCGGCCGCACGATCCCGCGAGAGTGTGCGACCGCGAACACGTCATTCGGACGCGCGATCTGACTTCCGGCGGCAGTGTTGGTAAGATCGCGATCCCGAACACGAAGAAACTACAATCTGGCGAAGAATATATCTCGAGCATCATAAAACCTTCTCGAAAATGATGAATTAGTTCATTTTGCACAAAAAACTCCTCAGGTTGTCATTTAGAGATGTAGTTTGGTGAGCAAGGAGTCCTTTTTCTTTTTTTCCAAGAGGAAGGAAGTGCCCCTGATTCTCAAACTTCCTGTTCCTGTCCAGCAGGCTCCTCCCAGTGTTTTGTCCATGTGCTGTTCACTTTCATTTGGATTTGGAGCTGGAAGGATCACTTTTTGTGTCTGTCTGCTGCATCATATCATTGGATTGGATTTGAGGACTCTTGGATTTGAGATTTTACAAGTAAGTTGGAGAATTGGTGTACTTGTTTGTTTGATTGGGGCTTGTTTGTACCTACATTTTTTGGGGGGATTTCCATATTTTTTAAAATGTATTGTTGTGGCCTGTAGTTTCGGCAGGGGCCTAGTTGTTTTTCTTTGATTGGAATTTCAGCCAGTAGGCCCAGACTAGAGCCAGAGGTACCCATGGGTGCATGTTTCTGTGGTGTCTGTTGAATTTAAAGTTTAAACATCATGTAGGCCGGGCATCCATGGATGGCATTGTTTTGAATTGGTAAAAGTGGTTTTTGGGGCGTATTTTATTTTTTGTGGTGTTTGTTAAATAAATAGGCCTTTTCAGCCAGTAGGTAACCCTGGGCGTTCAGCTCGCGGACTTTGGGCAAGTCCGCACTGCGCGACAACGCGGACTTACACTTTTTATCTTCTTCGCGCGCTCAATGTACGTTTTCGCGCGCGATAACGACAATTTGTGACGATCGCGATGCCGAACACGCAGAATTTACAATCTGGCGAACAATATCTCTCGAGCATCATTAAACCTTCTCGAAAATGTTGATTTAGTTCATTTTGCACAAAAAACTCCTCAGGTTGTCATTTAGATGTAGTTTGGTGATCAAGGAGTCATTTTTCTTTTGTTTTACAATTTTTTCCAAGAGGTAGCAAGTTTCCCAGAGTCTCCAACTGCCTGGTCCTGTCCTTTGTCTTCACTTTTTGTTATTTTGGGTGGCCTGGCCATGTGGGTGGCAGCCATTTTGTGAAGCCAGGCATTGTGCTTTTGCCATAGGCCTGCATTGTCTGTCTTGTGTTCCTTTTCTTGTTGTTCTGGGTGGCCTGTCCATGTGTTGGCGGCCATTTTGTGTGAACAGCCACTGTGCTTTTGCCATAGGCCTCAAAGCTTGCGGCCTAGTGTGCCAGTAGGCCCGGCGGTAGTCATCCTCATGGGTGCATAAAAACTGTTTGTGTTGTCTGTTGAATTGTAACATAATTGAGGCCATGGATGGCATTGTTTTGAATTGGTAAAAGTGGTTTTTGGGGCGTATTTTATTTTTTGTGGTGTTTGTTAAATAAATAGGCCTTTTCAGCCAGTAGGTAACCCTGGGCGTTCAGCTCGCGGACTTTGGGCAAGTCCGCACTGCGTGACAACGCGGACTTACACTTTTTATCTTCTTCGCGCGCTCAATGTACGTTTTCGCGCGCGCGATAACGACAATTTGTGACGATCGCGATGCCGAACACGCAGAATTTACAATCTGGCGAACAATATCTCTCGAGCATCATTAAACCTTCTCGAAAATGTTGATTTAGTTCATTTTGCACAAAAAACTCCTCAGGTTGTCATTTAGATGTAGTTTGGTGATCAAGGAGTCATTTTTTTTTTGTTTTACAATTTTTTCCAAGAGGTAGCAAGTTTCCCAGAGTCTCCAACTGCCTGGTCCTGTCCTTTGTCTTCACTTTTTGTTATTTTGGGTGGCCTGGCCATGTGGGTGGCAGCCATTTTGTGAAGCCAGGCATTGTGCTTTTGCCATAGGCCTGCATTGTCTGTCTTGTGTTCCTTTTCTTGTTGTTCTGGGTGGCCTGTCCATGTGTTGGCGGCCATTTTGTGTGAACAGCCACTGTGCTTTTGCCATAGGCCTCAAAGCTTGCGGCCTAGTGTGCCAGTAGGCCCGGCGGTAGTCATCCTCATGGGTGCATAAAAACTGTTTGTGTTGTCTGTTGAATTGTAACATAATTGAGGCCATGGATGGCATTGTTTTGAATTGGTAAAAGTGGTTTTTGGGGCGTATTTTATTTTTTGTGGTGTTTGTTAAATAAATAGGCCTTTTCAGCCAGTAGGTAACCCTGGGCGTTCAGCTCGCGGACTTTGGGCAAGTCCGCACTGCGCGACAACACGGACTTACACTTTTTAACTTCTTCGCGCGCTCAATGTACGTTTTCGCGCGCGCGATAACGACAATTTGTGACGATCGCGATGCCGAACACGCAGAATTTACAATCTGGCGAACAATATCTCTCGAGCATCATTAAACCTTCTCGAAAATGTTGATTTAGTTCATTTTGCACAAAAAACTCCTCAGGTTGTCATTTAGATGTAGTTTGGTGATCAAGGAGTCATTTTTTTTTTGTTTTACAATTTTTTCCAAGAGGTAGCAAGTTTCCCAGAGTCTCCAACTGCCTGGTCCTGTCCTTTGTCTTCACTTTTTGTTATTTTGGGTGGCCTGGCCATGTGGGCGGCGGCCATTTTGTTAAACCAGCCACTGTGCTTTTGCCATAGGCCTCCAAGCTTGCGGCCCAGTATGCCAGTAGGCCCAGAGGTAGTCACCATGGGTGCATAAAACTGTTTCTGTGTAGTCTGTGGAATTTTGGCATCATTTAGGCCATGGATGGCATTGAATAGATTCAATTGAATTGCGAAATGTGGCTTTTTTTGGAGGGTCTGACTATTTCACTTATTGGGTGTGGTAAATAAATGCCTTTTTTGCGTGTGTACTGTGTCATTATAATTGTGTTGTTGTAGTGGTTGTCTAACTTTCCAATATGTTTTTAGCCATGTGGATTTTAGTTTTTGCATTAAAGCTGTGTGTGTTTTATAAGGCATCCTTTGTCTGCCCATATATAGGCCTGCTTGAGTTCATTGTTTGCCGTGCCTTGTGCCTGTGAGTCACCATGTTTCTGGGGGCCATTTTGTTGTGGTAGTTATTAGTGTGCTGTTTTTGCCACATAGGCCTGCGTGTCTTTCCATTTTTCCTCTTGTTTTACTGCTTCCAAATCCATCCCCATTGCCAGCTGCAGCTCCCTGATGCTGCTATATAATACATCCCACGTGATGCACAAATTTAGGCCAAACATGCTCCAGTACATTTTAGTTTTTGTTCTTTAATATTCTTATTCTTCCAGAGTGTACAGTAGCCAGGAAAGCCCTGGCCTTGTTGTCAACGTCTCATAAATGGCTACACTGTGTGTTGTTGTTGGCAGAGTTTCTGAAATTTAATAATTGAGGCCACCACACACTAAGTTCTATATTCTATTTGTTTGATTTGTGCTATGTTTGACTGATGTTCTGGCTTTTTTGCTTTTAGGTGCACAAAGACTGAGGAGGAGGTGTGTCTCTCATCATTGCCTGTTGCACTTCCAGACAGACATCCTGCTGCTGGACACACAACGTGACGTGTGACCTGACCAGACATCTCTGCAACTGAGTGCTGCTGACATCTGAAGAAGATGGGCCCAAAGAAAGCAGGTACCAGGTCCTCCAGTACCAAGAAAGTTGCTATTGAGAAGAAGAAGGAACAGAAGAAGCAAGTGACACTGAAGTCTGGTGTGCCGGCCAGTACCTTTTTTGGGAAAAAAAAATTGCGCCTGCAGCAGCGGTGTCCGGGGGGCAAGCTGGGGGCAGCACATCCGCATCAGTGGACCCAACCCACCAACCCAGGGCCAAGCACATGAGTGGGGAAGAGGTAGCCAGCCTAATGGTGGAAAGCAGTGATGCTGAGCCGGAGATAAACTTATCGCTATCTCAAAGTAGTACCCAATCAACGCAGGAGGAAACACAGCAGATAAGTGGTCAACAACAACAGCCGCAACCACCGCCCGCAATAGTAGTTGTTGTTCCTCCTGAAGTAGGGGCAGTTCAGGAAATTGAGCCTCATGCAGAGGTAGAAGAAGAAGCCACTCATTCAGAAGATCCATTGTCTTCCAAATCCCCAGCAAGGAAAAGGAGGGGTAGTCCATCGAGTTCTTCGCCAAGCCCCCTTCTGATGATCTAGATGCCACTTGGAAGCCACAAACTGAGTCTGAGAGGGAGCCACGTTCCAAGACCAAGCTAGGGAAAAGGAAGGTTCCAGAAAGCCTTACACTTATGGAGGTCGATGTAGAACAGCAAGATGATGATGATGATGACGACGAGCCAGTCATCACGAACATCACTCCCGGCCCCGAGGAGATGGAGACCAACATTCTTACTCTATCCAAAATCGCTGCGAGGGATGTAGCACGCATACCTCCACAGGTAACACCAACACGACCTACAGCTTCCATATTTGCATTAGCAAAGGCCCGGCAGCGACCTACATCCAGCACAACCACCACCTCTGTAGGAGTAGGTAGTGGTACAGCAGCACAGAGTCAAATTCAACACACACCCTACAGATCATCCGGCATTGGAAGTGGCACCTCCAGCAGGAGGCCAAAGTTAAGCTCCCCAGTTTGGGACTTCTTTACGGTTAGCGAAAAGGAGGAGAACATTGCTATATGCTCCATTTGTAATACCTCTGTTAGTCGTGGTAAGCTTGGTACAAACTATGGTACCGGAGGCCAAATGACCCATCTGAAAAAACACCACTTGATCAGCTGGGAGGACCACCTTCGCGACAGAAAAAAAACTGCAACCATTGGTGTTGGTGGGGATAAAGGAGTAGAAGAAGATCCGATCACGGTGGAAGAGGAAGGACAGGGAGACATTCTCTCTGGTAGTGGTACACAAGGTGTCCCTGACCCCAGCAGTGCAGTCTTAACGTTGCACACATCTTCAGCAACATCTCAGTGGCACAAGAGTAAGAGTCAGCCGGAGACACCAAGAAGTACCAGGTCCGCACTACCAAAAAGTGCGTTGAGCCTAAGAGAAAGGAAAACCATGCAGCCTACCATTATCAGCATGTTTGGGGGTGAGGGGCAGTACGAACGCAACCACCCAATAGCACGTTTGTACAATGCGAAGCTGGCTAAAATGTTAGCACTGGACCTTCTCCCTTTTTCTTTTGTTGAAGGGTTGGGTTTTGTGGAATTTGTGTCAACCATCTGCCCAAAATGGCATGTTCCCAGCCGCTACTATTTTGCCAGAGTTGCAGTTCCAGCACTACATCACGACGTGCTGGAATTGCTAGTAAAGGCCTTGAAGCAGAGTGCTGTTCACAGTATCCACCTGACTACAGACATGTGGACCAGTTGCCAAGCCACAGATTACATGTGCATCACTGCACACTGGATCAGTTTTGTGGGTGTTAGAGAACAGCTATCTGCTGGTGTTGATACTGCAGAGATTTTTCATGCCACTCGCAAACATGCAACTGTAGCCATGTTTGCCATGGAGAAATCTCATACTGCTGCAAACATTTTGGAAGAGTTTAACACCAAGGTCTTTGAGTGGCTGCGCCCAAGAGGGCTTACGATTGGTTTTGTTGCCACGGACAACGGCAGTAATGTAGTTTTGGCCATGCGCAATGGTGGCTATTTCAGGGTCCCGTGTTTGGCACACTGCATTAACATTGTTGTTCAAGACTTTTTGAAAAATGAATCAAAAGTCAGCAACTTACTGGTCACCTGCAGAAGAATATGCACACATTTCAGCCATTCTTTTAAAGCCCGGAAGCAGCTGAGGGTCATTCAACGTGAGCATAAACTGCCAGTCAAAGCGCTCATCCAGGAGGTGCCAACACGTTGGAACTCAACTTATTACATGCTTGATCGTCTGTTTGAACTGTACATACCACTCAATGCTTATGTCATGCAAAGAATAGGGGAACCTACTGTGAGAGGCATGACCGTTGAGATGGCTCAATGGGACCTCATTAAATGCCTGACTGAGATGCTACTTCCTTTTGAGATCTTCACACGTGAAGTCAGCAGGGAGGACTGTACTATGGGCCAAGCTATCCCATTGTTGCACATGCTAGAGCAACAGCTGAAGGATGTGTCTGAAACGTACGCAGGTGTGGATGACAAACAAGACGCATATCATTTGGCGGAGACCTTAGCCGCTCGCTTATCGGAAAATACAAGGATTAAAAATAAAATTTTGTCACAACCACATTACATTAGTGCCACAATTTTGGATCCACGGTACAAAGTATTTCTGAACAGCAAGGCAGTAATTCCTTTTTCGGAAGTGGATGTTGCCAACTACAAAACTTTGATAGCTAAGGAAGCAACTATTTTCGAAAGCGAACGGCTGTTAATTACAGGCCCCCCACCACAGGCCATAACCAGTACTACAGGGCATCCAGAGTCAAGTTATACTTCGGAGCCTGAGGGCAGTGCATTTGCCTCCCAGCAGTCACCTACACCAACAATAACATCAAGAACAGGATCATCCACAGCACAATGTGCAACTGATTGGTTTCTACAGCAGGGGTATGGTAAGTCCAGTGCTGATGCAAAGGCAAAACCGGCCGAGCACATCCGAGCACCCCTTAACATTGAGCGGATGGTCCAGGCCTATCTGGATGACCCAACAGAGGTCTTCATGGATGGAAACCCATTGGTGTATTGGTATGGGAAAAGAAGCCAATGGACAGTGCTCAGCAGGCTGGCGATAAAGTATCTCGCTTCCCCTGTCGCAAGTGTCTCTTCTGAGCGTGTTTTCAGTGCTGCTGGTGCCATTGTAACTTCGAAAAGGACCAGTCTCTCGGCCCAAAGCGTGGAGAGGTTAACCATGATCAAAATGAATCAGCACTTTATACCACCGGATTACAAAATACGTGAATCACAGCAGGAAGAGCAGAGCGACTTGGATGACGTAAATAGTGCGTTACAGGACCTACTTCTGTCCGAACCACCAGAGTTTGAGGACGAGCTCCTCTTCCCTGACAACTAGGCTTTCAAATTGTTGCTTTCTTCCTTCCTTTATGTGTCTGTGTATCTGTCTTTCTGGTTCAAATCAAATCACAACAAAACCATCACCACCGTCTTCTTTTTATTTCCCTATTGGAGTTGCACGTCTGTGCATTTAACTGTCCACTCTTCAGAGTCCTGCTTCATCTTCCTGTCTCGCACAAGTACATTTCCATCAAGCCAGACATTAGTACAAGAAATGTTGCCTTTACCAGTCCCGCCTCCATTAGAAGTGAAACGTGACTACTATAGCTATCCTCCGTTTTGTTTTCGAGCCGAAACTCATCAGTGTCCGAAGGCTACAGCCTCAGCAGGCATCCAAAGGTCCTCACTGTCAGGACAGAAGGTACTTGGCAGAGAAAGACAAGAGACTCTTCGAAGAAACTTGCTGACATTTGTGCAAACTCAAATGACCAGCAATGAGCACTACACAGGCCGCGGCCCATCATCACAGTGCTGACCATGGGAAGCAACTTAAACTGTGACAAAGAAGTGCCACAGATGAATAAGACGAAAACCGAAACAGCGCCTAACACTCAAAATGAATGTGGACTGGAGTAATGATGAGGCCACTGCCCCGCAAAAAAAAAAAAAAAATGTCAGAACTAGGCATCTGATGATCTGACAGCCAAAGAGAAGAGCAAGACAGGTAATGATGGAATGCATTGGATGTTTGCAGACTCTGAGCGATTGCTGTTGTTTGTTGTTGATGTTGTGCATGAAGTCGAACTCTACTCTACTAGTTAATCTACAAAGTGACTCAAGTAAGTCAGTGACAGTCAATGTTTCCCTTCTTGTTGTTTAATAACCAAATTGTACTCCTACTACTGCAGGTGCAGGCCAATATCTGTTGCAATTTTTTAATATGGAATATGGACTTAATCGGAGTCAATACAGACTGAGTTGTAGTTGGACAACACGTACCACACCATGATGATGACCATACTATCTTTTCGCGCGCAGTCATTCAGTTGGATCGGAGATGATTCAAGGACTAACTGCATTTCATGAAGTGGCATAAGGTAAACATAAACACAACAATTCAACAAGAAAGTAGTAAACACAGCAGACCTACATGTCCATGTAGTGGTCTAGTCGAGTGTAGTGATGACTGACAGCGGCGCATTGATTTTGTCACTTAATTAGGAAAATGCTAAGTTGCTGTGTATGCCTTTTGTCTGGCTATGTCAAAAATTAAGGTAAATGGAGGTTGGGTCACGGGCTGGTGCTGTGGTGGGCCTGTTCTGTCCTGTTGTTGTTGTAGCTTAATGCTGTAAACAGAATCTACACGATATATCCAAGCCGCCTCACTCTGAAAGTGTTCTCTCTTCTCTTCTTGGACTCCACCGTAAATGATGTTTTTTTTTTATTCATTGATTTCTCAATACCCCTTTTGTTTTTCCATCTAGACGTTACAGGCCGGCCTTTACCCTGTGCTTGCTATACTGGGAGACACAACTCACATTTACCTTACCAATCGGCATCAGGAAGGCCACCAAGATTGATGTGCGGAGCGTCCATGGAAGATAGGACCAAGAGGAAGGACGAGATTCAACTCCACAATTTTAGCATGATAATACAGTAACTTTAGTATCATTCATCATTCATCTTTTAATTAATTTGAATCCTTTTTTCTCTGCAATCATTAGGACTGTGTGTTGTGTGTTTGTTTGCTAATTGATCCCTACAAATGTTTTTTAATTGTCTTTGCTATCTTTACAAGTAAGCCCAGTACAACATGGAATTTGGGTCTCTGAGGGCATATTACAGGCAAGGCAAATTGCATAGAATATACTGGTGCCCTGTACTGTCTAATTGTCTAGTAGGAGTTATTAAGTACTACTCATTAACCATCAAGTTATCTAATCTTCATCATCATTAACGCATGCATTTCCCTTTTCTCGCTTTATTGATTTTTTGGATAAGATCATGGTCGTCTGCCAAGATTGCGCTTTGCTTTTGTTGTCCATGCGTACTGTTTTTCATTTTCAAACCTTTCCCCAAACCCCCTTCCCATCCATTCATCAAACCCTAACCCTCTTCCCCGGGCTGTGATTTATATTGAGGTGTGATGTGACTACATAAAATGTACACCAATTGATCACACGCTTGCTGGGGCAGATGTGGTGAAAGCAACACTAATTCAATTGCAAGGCAGGGCGAGGAGCTTCTTCTGCTTGGCCACCCATGCTCAGTCTATGTGCATTGTGCAAGCCGTCACCGGCTAATAGTAGTACATCATAATTAATTGCCGTCATTGATTGGATTAATCATCAAACTCCTACCACACAGCAGTAAAGGTTACGAATTACGATTGTGTTAAGTTAAGTGACTCACTCGACAGCACAACTGCAGTTTATAACTTCTTGTACTAGGCTGTCCCCGCCACCATTATGTTTAATTTGACTTTAGCAGTTGCAACTGCAATATTGTTTGTTTGGCAGTCGTCTTCTGTACTGTATTTCACTTCGTTCGACTACTCCTCCCACAGTTTTTCTCAGGCAAGTGACTGTCTCTTTTTTTATTTTTTTAGCAAATGCTACTGCCAGTGTCTACTCTACTACTACCACCACAACCATGGCATCTTCTACATTCTCTATGGAAACCATGCAGCCATCGCTGTGCCGAACGTAGTCATCATCAATCACAGGTAAGATAAGTTTGGTGGGAGGTAGAATACTAGTAGGACAAATAACTCAGTGAGGGGTACCGCATCTATCTGTTTGTTATACATCATCGGCAGATTATTTAAATCAAACACTGGCTGCGGCCCTGCAGCAGCAAGGAAACCAATGTGACGTTAATTCGTAAAACAGTAACCCCCACAAAACATTAACATTGTATGTTTAAGTATAAATATAATTTATTACCCTAACAAAAATAAACTATCCCACACCTGACCCACCCCTCTCCCTAACCCCAACCAATGTCCAAAATGAAAAAAGTCCAAAGAATGTCCCGAAACCCCAACGCCCAATTCCCACCCACCAAAACAAGGAATAAAAAGGGGCAAAGCAACAGGGTCCTCGATGTTATAATCGGCGGGCTTTGAGGTGTTTGTCCACCAGGATTTTCACCCGCTCCTCCATTTGCTCCTCTTGCCGTGCCATCCGGAGGAGAATCTTCCTGCGGAATGCCCTGCAGTGGCATCCACAATGGGGGACAGCAGTGCTGGCTGCTAATGAATTGCGGCGGGTGGCTATCAGACCGCGGCGCCGTACCGCTGGAGTTGGGGCCTGGCTGGGGCCCGGGGCATCGGACGAGGCTGCAGCTGCTGCCGCCTCCTCCTCCTCCTCCGCCAGAGCCACCAGCCGCCGGTACTCCCGGCATATGGCCTCCAGTTTCCGGCGCCGGGCCCTGACTGCCAACTCCTTCCGCGATGGTTTGTCTTGGGAAAAGAAAGAAAAAAAATATTGTTGTAACCAGTACTCTTACCTAAACAGTAACACAAAATTAATTCAACACATAATGGCACAGTAGCACTAGCAAGAAGCACAGTACATAACATTTGTGGTAATAATCTATCTATCCTCCCACTTCCTCGGCCTCTAACATTTGTGGGAGTTTCAGGCATTATACTAGCACTATGGACTCCAACCAGTACACAGTACACCAGTGTTCTTCTTATCTCTAGTTTAGGGAAATGACATAACCTGGTTGTAGCCGGCATTGCCAGCTCGGTCATCTATGCTTGAACCCAAGACAAACATACGAGTCATGACGCAGAGTCACATTAGTTTGATTTACTACTGTTTGCAGGTGGGGAAGCTCGTATTTTTCTATTACGGGTGGCACTGGCCATACTCTCTCTGTTACATGGAGGGCAATTGCTCAATTTCACAGTGCCTTGGCTACTACAAAATGGCAGATTATATATCTGATCCAATGATCGTTGCTTTTATATGGGACAACGACATAAGGTCAGTAGCGGTCGTTGGTGGGACTCGGGGAGTTTGGCCGGGCGGTGGCGTGGGTAGGGGCAGGATGGGGGTAGTAAACTATGGATTACGGCCAATTACAGGTAAGTAAACATATAAATAAATGAAACTAATTTTGTTGCGCACACTGCATCGCATTTGGCGGTGCAGTGCGCACAATGAAATTCACTTTATTTATTTGTATGTTACAGTAAAGTTACCTGTATTTGCCCGCGTAATACATTGTTTACTACTACCCCCACCCTGCCCCTCCCCACATCGGCTTTGGTACGCTGGCGCGGTTTCTTTAACATTCCCTAAAACTGTGCATCCCGTGACAGTCTCCACCTATGCTGTCTATGATGAATACATACAGGCATCCATCCATTCTAAGTAAATGGCAATCATTCTTCTTAATCTCTCCACAAACGTTACTTTGTTTCACCAACAACAACGCATGCGTCCACTCACTCCGTTGCTTGCCTTGGCTTAGAGTTTCACCCAAACACCGCTGATGATTCTTGCTATCCACAGTATCCACCCATACTGTGTCTTCCACCCAGGCAGGCATCCATTCTTCTTTCACCTCCCACCCATCCTTCAACAACACATGCATCTGATTCCTATCAGCCACCTATCCATGCTTCCAACGTATCCTTCTCTGCCAGTCGTCATATTAAATCTCGCCCGCCCTTCCTCCTTCCACCCTTCTTTCCCTTTTTGTTCAACACATCCATCAAGGTCATCTGATCTGACTTTTAGTCTCCTCCATAAAACTTTCACAGCTGAGTTGGAGTCAGATATAAGAGGCCATTGGTTAATGAAGTCACGCTGGTAATGCTATTGCTACTGCATTGCTCATGCTAAGTAAAGGGTGTCTTCTTTATTAACCGTTGTATAATGTTCACTACAACTTCATACCTAATAAGTCTCAACAACAGTACAGTGAGTGAAGTCCACTCCACACACCCTTCCAGCTAGTGCAATGTCAATAAGTCATGAATATAACTTACCACCGCCCGCCACTGCTGCTGGCTCACCCCCTGTATCTCCTGCCCCCTCCGGAATGGCCGCAACGCCATCGCCGCTGGCCCCACCGGCACTGGTGGTCGGTAGTACGCCTAGAAAAAACATGACACATTTTTAGATGCCTGTACACCTCCCCCTATTTATTCTTTTTCACTAGCAAGATTGAAAAAAAGTTAATACATATTATTATTATAAATCACATTCAATAGTCCAAATCGGGTACTAGAGTACAGTCAGTAGACAGACACTAGTAGTGTTATTATGGTCCCTAGGGTCATTATTATACTATACTCTACTCTTTGCAAAGTTAGCCTGAGCCATGCAACCATTTTTCGCTTCATGTCTTTTGCGCATGTTACCTCGCAGCTTGTTGTGCAGTAACAGTAAGACGCCTTTTTGAGCCCACATGAGCACATACAGCTACTGTCTGAGCGTTGCGTACAAGAGGTCGGAAAACAAGCCACTTTGTTATGGAGTTCCGTTAGTCCGTATTACTTAGCCATAGGTAACATGTTACAGTTTTTTGGCAGGACTGACAAATGCTTGCATTAACACGCACCATTTTTCTCAGGCAGAGGATTCCCTTCTACGAACCAGAGATTTGCAGAGCTTATGAATGATGCATGTAACCAGTAATTCTACGTTCTACGGTGAGGAGTCGCCCAGAATTCACACAGATCTTTTGTCTTATATCATCATGCACTTGTTGCAACAATTTTTATTGTTTTAATCTTATGCATTTTGCTGTTGGAGCTGGCTGGAGTACACTGAATTTTATAGAACAACAACATACAGAGGTTGTCATTTGAAAATAAACCTTTTGAACTTACACATGGACTCTGTGGTATTTGGTGTGGTGGTGGTGGTGGACTTACACGAGTGAGTGAGCGAAAGTGTGTTATGTTCTGGGTTGTGGAATCATAATCATTGGGTATCTTCGGGTGGGGGTTCGGGGACCTAATGAGACACTAGCTAGTCGTTCAGGGGATTGTGGGTTCACTTCTGACTGAGGTGTGAGGAACGTCCAAGTTCCAAACTCTCATCACCAACATCCTCTTTCATTGTGCATAGTTCTGCATGGGGCTGTGCAGAATCCAAGTAGTATGTACTATATCCTATCAAAAATAGTCAAATATCTGGTTGTGCATTTTGTTTGTGGTAATTGTCAAAGCCTCAAGATTAAGAAGCCTAGAAGAGGACAACCGAAAGGACTGGACTCAGTGGCTAGAGCTATTAGTATTGGTCAATCTGAGTTTTATTCAAAACCGTACAATAAAGAGTGGCAATGCAAACTGGGCAAGCTTAGCGACAGACTAATAGTAGTAGTACCGAGTACAGACATTCATAGCAGAGGCAGTTACAACTTAGAGGCAGGGATAACCAGAATTTAGAAACAGATAGTCAAGTCAAGATCAAAGAATCTTTTGTAAAAAATATAATTAGAGAGTGGAGCCAGAATTAATAGTTCTGAAAAAATAAGGTCCAGTAAAAGTTAGGGCAATATAATTGTTAATATAACCACTGGAGGACTTACTGGGACCAGCAGCAGGACCCTCGGTAGAGGAGCGGTCCTCTGGTGGTTGTCCCGCCGACTCGGACCCCGTCTTCTTGCCCCTGGGTGCTGCAGATCAGTGATCATGTAAGATATAATAAAGAAAAAGAAAGACACAAACATTAATGATTGCTGTGAAACAAATAAATTATCTAAAAAAAACGCTCAAAAAACGTTTTAGGAAACAAAAATTGCAATAAAATTGACCTATCTAATCCGATCGCCTACTGGCTTGCGGGATTCACGGACAGTCTACTTATTTGGGAACACTAATTCAGTGTTCCATTCTGATTGATTCAAATAAAATCCAGAACACTAACTAAGCCTAAGTACCACCTGACCTAGCCCACCTATTCCAGGCGGGCCAATTGTTCATTAAGCCTGCATTTCCATTTTTTTTTCCATCAAAAATGCATAGATGAGAAGGAGGACACATGCATAAAGTCAGTGCATAATGCATACACCAAATTGTTGGTTGGTTGCGTCTGATGTTCTGCAGCTGACTGACACTGCTAAGCTAAGCTTACCAGTACCACTCACTAAACAAACTACAAAAGGTTCTACTAAGGACTGGGGTAAGCAGCACTCAGTGACAGAGGATGCGTCACGCACACCGCTCAAAAATTATCAACTAATAGTAACTAAACCTAGTATCAAATCCATCCACCACTATTTGACAGGAGGACAAAGGAAGGACTACAGTCTCTCTAGCAATAGCATTACCTAACTGAAGTTCTCTAAAGTAAACTCTTACATAATAATGACAAGCGAGCGCAAAGTTGCAAAAAAGTAAGAGTACCGCCCAGCACCTGTGTCCTACAATCACAGAAGATTTTGAAACGTAATTTACCTGCAATGTAAGCAGCATTATTCTTGTTATTTGTAAAAAATGTATACACAAATCACAATACTTATACTACTATATATATTGGCTACTCACCAAGCCCCACGACCTCGACACCTAGCAGGTCCAACAGGTCCTGCTCCCGGTCAAGAATGTCTGACCACCGGTGGGCCAGCTGGTTATGTGTGCGCCGGACCACGGAGCAGCGAAACACTGCCCGACGCACCTTCGCCCACCGGCGGTGACGCTCCTGGGTCGGGTAACCGGAGCCTGGCCTGCCGCCTGCTGCCAATGTCAAGGGGAGGTGGCGCTGAATAAAAAAAACAAGGGCGGCCACCTCCTCCTCCGTAAACAGCTGGCGGGCTTGCACCCCTGCGGGGCGCAGTCTGCCGCAAGGCAGGCGGCGATTGGGCGCACGCGCCTTGCCCTTTGACCCGCTGCTGCTACCCTTCGCCATGGTTCTGGGGTGGGAGGAGGTGAAAAAGAAAAGTTAGAAGGGAAAAATAAAGTTAGGGGAAGAAGTAGGAGCTTAAAGAAGAAAGTTATATAAAACAGTTGAAAAGTAAAAAAAACACAGTAAAAAGTAGAAAAAAATGCAAAATATAGACTTAGGCAGAGAGAGAGATAGGTAAGAAATAAAGAAAAATTGAAAAACAGTGTAAAAAACTAAGGATTGCAAAGATTGAGGGAGGATAGAAAAGCAGGCCCAGAACCATAGCATAGAGTGGTAAAACAAGATGGCCGCGCCCATCGCGACCGCATGGGTAAGTTCGCGCGATATTTCTCCCCGAGCATGCAAAAAACGTCGCGAACACGTACAACGCGTTCCCGAACATGGAATGCGCATCGCGAGCACGCTATACGCGACCCGGAACAGGAAATAAGGGATCGCGACCAGGCGGGACAAGTGAAAACCAAAATGGCCGCGCCCATAGGCGACCGCATGGGTAAGTTCGCGCCCCCGAGCACGCAAACAGCGTCCCGAACACGAACAACGCGTTCCCGAGCAAGAAAAACGCATCGCGAACGGGCGCGCCAAGCAGCTACGCACGCTCGCGAAGCTACACGAAGCTCGCGTAGCGCTTCGACGTCTTCGCGGAGCTTTGCGTAGCGCGACTACGCGAACTACGCCCAGGGTTACCTCTTTGCACTAAAAATACACATCACTATTATCCACTGCACTAATCCAGATTTAATGCTGTGGCTCTCTGGTTACACACAGACCTCTGCAGTGCATTAACTAATAGAAGTTTCATAATGTACTGCAGTGCATTTCCCAGTGAGTAACAACTTTTTTATTTATTTTTCATTTACGCTGCCCATTATTTTATATGTAGATAGCTGATGGTGAAAGACCTAAGAAACCTACAGAATATTTTGGTGCTTATTTATGAGAGGCTTGCATCGCCAGAGCATCACTTTTTTTTTAATGCTCCGGTGGCGCAAGCGTCTCAACCATACCTATGAGGCGGTGCAAAGTCACCCAGCATGGCTTTGCATGGCGTCATAGATGTGTAGTAAGACATAGCAGCGCAAGCCACTGCATTGCCTTATTCTGCGTCAAGGAGGTGTTCCATGGGCTTTGCGTGGGGTTCCCACGCAACATCCATGGATTTTGATGCTACCCCATATTTACAAAATCGCATAAACCTGAGGCAGCTCCAAAAACGGACGCCTCCCCAGTGGAGACTTAACGAGGAGAAAAGTTTTCTTTTCTCCTCTTTTTTCCTCTTTCCATGTGCACTGCATTCTGCAGCTCACATAGAAAGAGGAAAACGTCTCTCGGGATTGTTTTTGTGAAGAAAGGGGCCCCTTCCCGAACATAAACAACCCTGCCTATGTTGGTGCTAGGCATCGAATTGTGCGCCAACGCAAGGGAAAAGGATAAGAATGCACTGTATTTCATAAATATGGTGCATTCCTGCCCTTTCACATTGGCATAGGGCAGCGCCGCAAGGAAACACGCAGCACTGCCCTACGGCATTTCCTCATAAACGAGGCCCTTTGTTTTTAGCTACACCTTTGACTGCCCCCCCACGCTCACTGACCTTTAGTTTGCTAAACACTGTTTAATATTATTTCCCCACTGTAAACATTATTTGCTGTGGGAATTGGGGGCTTTTATGGTTGTCGATGATGAGGAGTACCAGGTTCTAGAAATTTTTGTCAGAAGGGGGTCCTCACGTCTAAAAAAGTTTGACAAGGGGGTCTCGGCATCAAAAAGTTTGAGGACCTCTGCTATAGAGTGACAGGTCACAGGTGGAGTCTCTCTTAACCCAAAGACAAACACGCACCCAGGGAAAACCGTAATCGATCCCACAGATAGATAGCTACACCACAAACAGGCCCGAGGTAATTGGCCCCTATAAAACACATTTACCAAAGGCTCGTGTTCCCCAAAAATACCACAAATCTAGATACCACATTTAGATAGGAACACTCAAACAATCGGGACACGACACGCACACCACATGTACTGTGTTGAGATGCTTTTTGGGAATGCAGAAATTGCTTCAATGTACCTCGTGAGATGTATATAATGTCAGCTAAAACTTTGTATACTGAGAGACTTTCCTCAGTCTCATTCTATTGAGATTCTCCCAGCCTCTGCATTTCATTAAAACCAACCTGTTTCAGTTTTGCCAAATGCCGCTTGTCTTTTCATTTCTTTAAGGAAAATGTATATCCGAGCATGATTTGAATGTGAGTGACTCCTGAGCAAGGTATAAGAACCTTGCCCCACTGATTGGGTCATTGCCTGTGTGCTGGATGGTGTCTGCAACACTGTATCCCAGGAGGGGCTGCCCGAAACACTGAAGATGGAGGTCCAGGTTGTTGGCCATGACCTTGGAACAGCTTCTGCAAGCAAGATGGGATCAGCTTGCACACTGTGGATTGCACTGAAGGAGGCCTACCACGGAAAGCAGACCACCCTCCATCCCCCGGGAAGGTAACACAAAATTACCATCTGTTCACTGGAGCCGCAGCAACTCCGTTCATCAGAATCACTGGTAAGCGTGTCTCACGTGAGATAGAGAGAGTCCGCGCATGCCATGTGCTGCTGTGTGTGATTGCGTGCAGCCTGACTTTGCCGATCCAGACCAGGACTGTGCTGCACCACTGACAGGTTGTGTACAGTCAGAGTGTGTAAGCTGAGAACTGTGCCTTTGGGGCCCCAGGGCACATACCAGCTCTGCTTCCACAACACCATTGACTCTAACAGGCATATATTGACAAGGGAAGCGGCGGAGTACACACCAGTAGTTCCATGAATGGTGCTTACGTGAGGCACTTTCTGACCCATCTCACAATTTTTCTATGACATCATTGGTTGAAGGGTGTGTGACAGTTTGTGGGTGGTTGATGACTTTTTAACAATGAGGAACACTTGTAGGTGGGCATGACTAGATAAGTAAGCAGAGCCTTACCTAGGAGTAACACATAATACCCGTATGACAGAATCTTTTCTAACATCACAATGTGTTCTCTATAACCAGGTTTGTTATTTTGTGAACTACGTGAGTGGAGGGCTACCTGGTTATTTTCCCTCTTTTGCTCCCTATATGATTGTTGCTTGTAAATATGCCCTTAAGTTACTACACCTTACAAACTGATTCCAAAAGTGAAGAACTTTTGAGTGTGATCTTATAGTTCCCTGGATGCTGTCATAACTGAATCTTAAATAGCAGCAAATCCTGCTGCCATAACTCAATTTTGAACTGCAGCAAATCCATTACAAATGGGTTTGGGAAGACAGGGAGTAACCTGACAACTACAAGTGCCCAACCTCAAGCAGGTGGACAAGATAAACTACTACACATACATAGAGTACTGTACTGGTTTCCAAAAAAGGTGGCAACAGATGGCAAAACTGGCCAGTGGGCATTTACAAATGTTTATCAGGAAGTTCTTCTTTGGAAACTGTACATCTACCTCCACTGGAAGTCGTGATGCTGTAATGGGAGGCACCTGAGTGATGTTACTTGGCTCCAACACACAAACATCAGAGGCAAGAGATGTAATTGCCATTCTTCCAATAACATTTTTGATCGCCAGTAAGGCAGCATGGTAGTCCCTGGCAAGTGTTTGCTGGTTGGCTAGGAAAGCAATGACATTGCTATTGAGGGCACTCATTGATGCTATGAAAGAGTCCATCTTGGCCTCCAGGGACTGGATGGATGCATTGATGGCTCCCAGGTATCTGATAACTTCACTGGTGTCAAATTTAGAAGGATGGTGTTGTTCCTTCTGCATCATGACACCAGCGATGTCAGCTAGGGAGACATCAATCCCATGGAGCCAAGAATAGGTGTCTGTGATTGCCTTACTCAACCTCTTATTCGGGCTCAAACACCTACAGACTCTTTCAAGAGCACCCGCTGTAGTCTCCATCCCCAACCTAACTGATTCAGCCACTCACTGCTGAACTCCTATCACTCGCCATTGAAATGTAACTTGGGGGTCCTCAGAGTCTACATCTGTTATATGCTCGGCTGATGTTCCATGTCCAGTCTGAGTAGGTTAATCTGGAGATGCAACAACATCACCTTCCCTTGACAAAGCTGGAGGAGATGTCCAGGAACCGTTGGAAAGTGTCTTCATCCATAAGGGACAGGATGGTGTCACTTACAGGTTGTATATCACAGACAAGTTCATCTCCAGGAGATGATATTTGTGTCTCTGGAAAGAAATAGGAATATGTTACATAGATTCCATGAGTGGATATGACATGAATGTTTTATGTTACCTCTGGACAGCATTTTTGTTCACTTTTAGGTACACAGGGGTATGTGGTATGCATATTTCTACAAGTGAAGATGCCCATGTTGCAAATGGCAATACATGTACATTATTCGCACAACCTCAATATTCACTATGGTGCCTTTTTCAGTTATGTGACACAATGAAACGCAGTTATGCAGTTTGCTGGCATGCCCTGCCTGAAAGAGTGAGGGCAGTAATTGGCCACATCTAACAAGTTACAGTGCATTCCTGCTCCCCGCCTGCACTGATGCAAAATCTGCAGCCCAGCATCACTATAGGGACCATTACACTGTGTAGCAAGGGTGCCTGCATTTGTTCAAGCCATCAGAGTGCGCCCCAGCACTTGCCAAGAGATGAAATGCACCATTTATAACTAATGAGCACACATTCCTGCACTGAACCTTCCACGCAACACAACACACCAGCTGCCTTGCTGTACTGCCTTGCATCCAATTTGTGCATTATTGTGTCCTAGGAGTCATATTTCACAAACATGTACACAATTCTACATAGCAAGCCACCTTGCTGCACTGCATGAAAGGTAAAGGACATGTATATGCCACATTTCAGAATTTTCTGGGGAATTATCTAGTTTCCTAACACACACACACTCATCTCCAGACTGCACAATAAAAAAATACAAGGGCCATCTCTGAAGTGCATAGCCTCCTTCATAACTGGAAGTATGCAACAGGCCATGCCCACTCCATTTCCTCAGAATCCAGGAAACTCATCTGCAGAGTACTGCATGTCTTTTCACTCAGCCCCACTCTCTTAAATTTATGCATGGCTCCTCTAGCAGCCATCATTCAGACCCAGGGAATCTATATCATCTCTTAAACTGATGACAACCAGATCATCCAAAAATATCTCAGGAGACACCAACAAGACCAAATGTTGTTACTATATGCTTTTGACCATCATAGCCAACTCTATGTGAGATAAGTAGCTCATACTCAACCTGACAAAATAAAAGTTATGATATTCTGGGACATTGACTCACTCTGGAAATCCACATGGTTGGTCACATAACTAGGCCCAACTCCCTCTCCCTCCAATCACCCCAGTAACCTGTCCATAATCATGGACACCAACCTCACTATCAGACATCAAATTGACACCATCAAATCCACCTGCTTTCACATATTTTGCATGTTCATACATTTCTTCATATGACTCCCTCATTACACCTGTAAGACCATCACCCAGGCCCTAATCACATGGAGACTGAACTACACCAATGCCCTCTACAGCAGCATCTCTGCACACCTGGTACGCTAGAGGCAAACCATCCAACACAACACTGCCAGACTATTAGCGAACCTACCTTGTGTCACGCACATCACACCTCATCTCAGGCAAAGACACTTGGGGCATCCTTTATGGCAATTTGGCGTAGAGTAGATCAGCAAGGCACCTTGCTGTGCTGACCAGCGCCAAGGAGAAAGGGCAGGAATGCACAGTATTTTGGGAATACGGTGCATTCCTGTCCTTTCTGCCTGTGCTGGTGCCATTTTGGCAGCTTATCACCATATAAGGCACCCTTGCACCATGGTGCAAGGGTGCCTCCGTTGTAGGCAAGATTTGTTTTGTGCAGGAAGGGGAACCTTCCTGCACAAAAACAATCCTATGAGGTGTTTTCCTCTTTCAGCAAAGATGATAAAAAATGGAAAAATAAACATAACTCTCCTTGTTACGCCTCACCTCAGGAGGTGTTCAGATTTGATGCTTCCCCAGGTTTATATCACTTTGTAAATCTGGCGCAGCGTTCCATGGGTGTTGCGGTAGGCTTTTCTATGCAACACCCATGGAACGCCTTCCAGGTGCATAGTAAGGCAATGCAGCGATTTGCGTTGCATCACCCTATTCATGATTTATGAGGCCACTCAAAGCCATGCAGGGTGGCTTTGAGTCAGTAGCGGCTGCTACCAGATAGGGGTGGTGGGGCATGGAGGAGAGGAATGTTATAAAAAAAGACTTACCTTTTACGGCCAACTGCCGCCTCTCCTCCGTCCTCGTCATCTTCCTGTCCCGGCCAGCAGCAGGAAGCACCCGGGCACACAGGCTCCCCTTAGCCAATCACAATGCTGCAATGCAGCGTTGTGATTGGTCTGAGCACTGTGGATCGGCGCTCAGACTGAAACAGGAAGCCTGTGCATGTTCCCCACCAGGCTGTGCAATGATGCCTGGTAGGAACATGCAAAGTGTGCATGAACTGTTTGGTCGGCCCAAGAGGGCCAGCCAAACAGTTCATGAGCACTTATGGAGTGCACACCACTCCTCCCTTGCTCTGGCCAGCCCCACCACGGCCAACCACTGACTGTAATAGGGAAAATAAAATGATAATAGTGATATGTTATTATCATTTTATTTTTCCTTTTGAGCAGTGGGGAGACGCTCCTTTGCCTTAGCGGAGCAGCCACCACTGCTTTGCGTGGCTTCATAAGTCTTTATGGGAGCCCTATGTCACGCATGTACCACTTTAAATGGTGCAAAGGTGAAGCAGGGCTCTCATAAATAAACCCTTTGTTTCTCATTCAGACACACTGCCAGTTCCAAATGCTCAACCACGCCTACAAGGCACTATATTACCAGGATCCCCTCTAGCTCATCCACCATCTACACTTCCACCAACCAATCATGAAGCTCCACTCTGCATCACTTGTGATCACCCACACCCCCTTTAACCGTAGAAGCAAGGCAGGTGAAAGGGTGTTCTCTTGCATAACAGGCTACGCCTGGAACAACCCCCCCCCAGCACATCAGGGCAGCGGTGTCATTTTGGGATTTTTGCAAGAAACTGTATACCTGGATCTTCAACTGATCCAACTTGCAGAACATGCCCCTTCTCAGCACCTGGATATCCTCTTGGAAGTACTCCCTGCTTGTCGGTGACTTCGAGGTAGTACCAAATGTTGAAAGTGACCATAACCCTCTAACCATTTTCTTCAGTACAACAGCTAGGGTTGGGAAAGGTGACGGTTGCCATATTGATTTTAATCAAAATAAAGGAATGAGACTAAACTGGGGTAAAGTGGATCCCATCCAATTTGAAGCAAAAATTGTTACGAAAAATTTAAACCTCATTATGAGCTGCCTCCATGCTGACTTTTCCCCTGATGAGGTGGTTCATGACTTTGAACTGATCTGTGCAGATGTGGCGAAAGACCTGACCAGATCAGCTCGAAGAAGGGAATCCCAGGAGGTGTGATGGTTTAATGCAGAGTGTTCCAGAGCACATAGGAATCTTAAAATGGCCCTCCATGCCACCCCACGTGATAGAGCACAAATTAAAAATCTAAGGCAGACCTATAAGTGTACTATCAAACAAAGACAAGATGAATTGAGGACCTTGGCTTGGGAGGACCTGGAGAGAGCCAGTGCTCTGAAAGATTCTAAGAGCTTCTGGGACATTATTAATCGCCCTCTATTTAAGGACGAGCATAAAGCCTTGGATTCTTTGATCCTGGGGGCAACCTGGGAATCCCACTTCTCAGCTATATTTAATCCGAAAAACGCCTCAATAGCTGAAGGAAGCGGGGAACCGGCATTTGATCTAACCTTGGCCTCACAATTAAGTTTATCAATTACAGCGGCAGAGATCGAGGAGGCTCTAGTGAGGGGAATTAGTATGAAAGCCCCTGGCCCTGATGGGGTTCCTCTTGATTTGTGTAAAAGAAACCCCAAATTATGGGCACCTATGCTCACTAACATTTTTAAAGCTGTAGTGATTCCATTAACTTGGAAGGAGGCAATCATTGTTCCAGTATATAAGAAAGGTAACAGGATTGACCCCGCCTGTTATAGGCTAATCTCATTAATCATTGATCGATGCTACTGCCAAGGTACTGGGGAGAGTTATCCTGGCGCGTCTTGAGACCTGGGCGAACAGTGCAGGGATTTTGTCTAGACTGCAATATGGATTTAGAAGGGGGATGGGTACTACAGAACAGTGTCTAAATCTGTCCCTCATTATGGGCAAGTACACGAAGGCCAGGAGGGGTTCCATCCACCTGGCCTTCATGGACTTTCCAGTGCCTTTGACACAGTCAATCGGGAGAAATTGTGGGGACTGATGGAGCAAATGGGTTTTGAAGAAGCTCTTATATCCCTCCTACGTAGGCTTCCTACCTCTACAACGGTTGCTGTACGATATGGCTCTAGGGGGAGAAGACGGGGCCCATTGTCTCCACAGAAGGTGTCCGGCAGGGTTGCATTTTAGCTCCATTCCTCTTTTTATTGTATACAAATGGTATAGAGGCTTTTTAATAGTGAAGGAATTTGACTTCCCAAAATTGGAGGTAACCCGATCCCATTGTTATCTTATGCGGAAGATACTGTTTTAATGGCCCTGACAGCCAATAGCCTCCAAAAGTCACTTAATGCTTTTACTGATTTTATGGCAGCATTGGACTTAAAAGTAAATTTTATTAAATCTTATGTCATGGTGTGTGGCCCTAAAGGTACGAAAAACAAGAACATTTAAGGTTGGGGGCAAGACCATTGATAAGTTGAAAAATGTGTTTAACACAAATGGGGCCACTCCCAGTATAGTGACCAAGGTGCTCAAGTGTTAAATTGTGAGTGTGGGCATCTCACAAAAAGTGAAGGACTGGTCTCACACACCACCAGGTGTCATGCTTCATCATTGCTAAAAATCAAAAGGAGAGGGAGGAAAGATACTGGAGCCAGTTCCTTTCCCCTGGTATATATGTTTTATCAAAGAGAACTAGCTCTGGAGTGGGTGCTCCTAGCGTATGTTTGTTTTGGAAAGGAAACACATTATGTTTATAGTAAGGCCCTCACTCACCAACCTAGTTGGTGACATGCTTCATCATCGGGCCCCACCCAAGGCACCAAGTGCACCTTGGGTGTGCTACGACGCCTGGATACAGCGGAGCTGGTATTGTGCCATGAGAGTGCAGTGAAAGGAAGTGAGTGAATGTTAAAAAAGCTGTCCTAAGGGTCCCTGGGATAAAAAATGACTATTTTAATGGGTGGGCCCTTGGCAGCTAATAAAAACGAGAGTCGGATATTTAAGGAGATCATATGGTAACTCCAATATCGACTAAGATATTGGAGTTACCATATGATCTCCTTAAATATCCGACTCTCATTTTTATTAACTGCCAAGGGCACAATACCAGCTCCGCTGTATCCAGGCGTCGTAGCACACCCAAGGTGCACTCGGTGCCTTGGATGGGGCCCGATGATGAAGCATGTCACCAACTAGGTTGGTGAGTGAGGGCCTTACTATAAACATAATGTGTTTCCTTTCCAAAACAAACATACGCTAGGAGCACCCACTCCAGAGCTAGTTCTCTTTGATAAAACATACTTCATCATTGGCCAGTCCTCGCCCTCTAGAAACTTGGTTTGGTAGAGGGTGGACATACACCTGACGACAGGGATGCACTTCTAAACTAAGTGGGGGCCTGTGAAAGAGTGAGTGAGATTAAAAACCATTATAGTTACCAAATTTAAGTTTTAATGTGACTGGCAGCTATATGGTATTAAAAGCAGGTGAACAGTGTAATGGGGATTTTATTGTCCCCCCACCATGGTGAATATGGTTGACATGTTTCTGCCGTTTGGCCCGTTTGGGCCCGTGGCATTCATCAGGACCTAAAGAGAAAAAGGGGGGGGGCTCCGTTCTTACCAAATTGTGGTGAGAAGGTACCACTTTGTGGGGTGACCTATGTCACACTCCACTTGAGAAAGGCTCGCGTTTTTTAAGCCTGAAAGACAAAATATACACAGAAAATACAATGAGAATCACCTGGGTCACTTTCTAAAAGGTCATACAACCACATGCACGGTCCTTACAGTGAGTGGCTATATGTGTGACATGTAACACCCATCTGTGCACACACTTGAGTATGGAAATGTTTTATATGAGAGGTTATCTCACATATCTTACCCTAGGACAGGAACCTTCATGCCCCATAGGAGGAAGAGGGAAGGAAGACCCCTGTAGTCAAACTCTAAAGAATTGTAGGAAACAAAAGCAACAGGTAGTACAAGTTGAACGGAAAGCTTTGCATCAGAAGATCTTAAAAATAATGGGAGCCTGTAAACACTCCCTTTCTTACAACCTCATTCAGTCAACTAGGCATGCCCACGAACACTCTCTTACTGCCTCAAGGTGCGTCTCCCGTGTTTACACCTAGGTGTGGGCTCCTTTCCTCCCTGACGTTAAATGGGAGAGAAAGGCTTGTGATATTTATAGCGCTCTCAATCGGCAGTGAAAGGTAATTAAGCACCGTGATTAAGTAAAGTGGCTGCCAGTTTGTGGGATCCGGTGTCCCAAAATGCGCCGCTAAAAATATGCTCTCGCGCTGCCTGACCTGCTTAAAATAGTCTCCCCTGTTGTTGCGCAGCCGGATCCGGAAATCCGGTGTCCAAACGGGTATGATCAACTGAGAGACAGGCTGCTGCCTGACCATGGTAGCGTTCTCTGTTTGCCAATAGGGTTGCGACTTGCGGTTTTGGGCGTAGTTCAACCCACGTGTACTTGTCATCATGAGGAAAACAGGCGTGTCCTGAGTATCGCGTATGCTGCAGGATGGCCAATTGAGTGTGGGGGCGCAGCATCACGTGAGCGCAACCCCCACCGCCTCACGCTGGAGAAGCAGCCAATAGCGTAGGAGCAGGGGTGTCAGCGTTGTTCCGTATTGTGAGAAAGAGCATTCAAAAAGAGCTAACAATAAAGCTGGTGACAAGGGTTTGTTATTCTTGGAAATCGTAACCCGCGTGAGGGTTTCCTGTCAAAGTACGAGAAAGAAGTACAGTGTCAGCGCTGTTCCTTATTGTGAAAAAGGGGGTTCAATAAGGGCTATCGAAAAACCTGATAACCATGGTGTATTTACCTTGAAACCGCTGCTCGCAAGTGTGTTTTCCTGTCAAATTATAAGAGGGTTTTTTAGGAAAGCAACGTTTTTTTGGGACACTGGGCCAACATATAAAAATACATATGTAGGTGTGCTAAGCAGGCTAGTCTCTGTATGCCTGCCAGGAAGACCATAGGTTCAGAAGGGTTCTGAACAATAGTCTAAACGTGGATGTATAAAGCACAAAAGTAATCATGGGACAGTTGGTACACTTGGTGCCAGCTATCATGGTGTGTGGACAGAAGGGTTAGTTGGTTAACGTCCCAGCTGTAACCATGGGATCTCATCGTTGAGCCCCTTTTCCCATGACCTAAGGGGGTAGACCCACCGCTGTTCCCTGATATGTAGGGGTTTGCTCAAGTCCATCTTATGTTTCTTCTTTACCTCTAGGACCACCCATTTCAGGTTGGTGTCCTTGTGGTTTTGTTCTAAAAAATGCCTTGTCAATTTCGTGTTGGTTTTCTTGCATCTGATGGTACTCCGGTGTTCATTTATGTGGACCTTAATTTTCCTTGTGGTCATGCCCACATACATAAGACCACAAGTGCAGGTGAGGAGGTATGCTACATTCTCTGTGTTGCAATTACTGACGTTTTTGAGTTTCCAAGGATTAGTGGTGCCTATGTCCACTTCTTTAGTGGTGGTAGTTAGTGGCCATGCGACACAACCCCCACACGAGTAGTGTCCAGTCAGTCTCTGGAAATTCCAGAGTGTGGGTTGTTCTTCCCTCTCCTGGGGCGGTGTTTTTGCATGCACCAGCTCGTCCCGTAGACTTCTGTTTCTCCTGAACGCAAACAGTGGTGGTTCCCACTGTTTCTTTGCACTGTCCAAAATGTGCCAATTCTTCCGTATGATATTTTGTACGCCGTTGGATACTGGGGTGTATGTGGTCACACACACAATTCTGTTTTTTTTTTCTTTAGGAGTATTCTCCAGTAGTGCCTCCCGATTGTTGTTTCTGGCCCTCTTTTTTGCTCTTTTGACCATTTTCTTTGGATAGTGACGGTCGAGTAGCTTCCTCTCTAGTTGTTCTGCTTGTTCATTATAAGTTTCAATGTTTGAACAGTTTCTGCGGACCCGGAGGAATTGTCCCACAGGGAGATTCTGCCGTAGAGCCCTCGGATGGTAGCTCTCATAGAGAAGCAGGCTGTTTTTATCCGTGGTTTTGTTGTGTACCTTAGTGCTGATGCCTTTTGTAGCCATGGTGATGTCAAGGTCCAGGAAGATGGCATGGTCTTTATTGATGGAATGAGTGAACTTTAGGTGTTTGTCCTTAGTGTTGACCCATTGTACAAAAGCTGTTACTGCCTCTTCATTTCCATGCCACACGATGAACACGTCATCAATATAACGCTTCCATGTTTTCAGATGTTTAATGTATGGGTTATTCTGGTTAAAGATGTAGTCCTCTTCGAACTGTTGTACGTAGAGGCACGCCATGCTTGGGGCAAAAGTGCTGCCCATGGACGTGCCTTTGATTTGGTGGTATATCACGTCCTCAAATTCAAAGTAGTTCTCAGTCAGGGCCACCTCAGCGCACTCCATGATGAAGTGTTGGGGGGTGGTAAAATCCCAATCCATGTTAAATGGAATCTGTTCCACGACTGCCAGTGTGCGTCTCTGTGGGATGCTGGTGTACAGCGCCTCTATGTCCATTGTGATCAAGAGGTCCTCAGCTGTGTTAATCTCCAGGTCACGCAATAGGCACAAGACATCCTTTGTGTCCCTCAGATAGGAGGGTGATTTCTGCACAATAGGTCGAAGGAACCAGTCGCAAAACTGCGATAAGGGTTCCAAGACATAACCAATGCCTGATACTATAGGTCTTCCTGGAGGGCGCATTCTCTCCTTGTGGATTTTTGGGAGAGTGTAGAACCTCGGGGTTCTAGGATTCTCATTGATGAGGAATTCCGCTTCATGTCTAGTGATCCAGTTGTTATTAAGACCTTCGTCAACCATACTTCTGATCTTGTTGGAGAGACGGGCAGTGGGGTCACTGTGGTATATTTCGTAACTGATCGTGTCAGAGAGTAGCCGATTGCACTCCTCTTGATACATTGTCTGGTTCATCAGGACAATGGCTCCCCCTTTGTCCGCGGGTTTGATGACCAGATCTGTGTTGTTTTTGAGTCTCCGGAGTGCAGTTCGTTCACACTTAGTCAGGTTCTGTAAGCCCTTCACATTTTGAAAGTTGATCTCTTCCACTTCTTTAAGAACCGCTTGTTCAAATGCTTGTATATGACAAGGAATGGTTTGGATAGGAGGTAGAAATTTCTGAAGCCTGTGTTGGTGCTTTCGTCCTGCTCATCTCTAGAATACCCAAAGTGGTTCTGGAGCTTTATTTTCCTGAAGAACTGGGCTAGTTCTGTGTTCAGGGTAAATGGGTCATTAATCGGTGTAGGGACGAACCCCAGGCTTTTAGAGAGGACCGACTCCTCATCCTTCGTGAGTATGTGGTCGCTGAGATTCACGATGTTTGTTACTCTCTGCTGGTAGTCGGGCTGTTCCCTCTCCCTTTGCTCCTGGTCACTACTATGTTGGGCGTCTGGTCTTCCCACTGTATTCTTGTGTTTTGTCTTTTTTGTCTTCATCTGCCCTTGCCTCTGCCACTGCATAAAAAAAAGGCTGCGGGCCTTGTGGGAAGCCAAAACCTGGTGGGTAGTATGGTTGCTGCCAGAATCCAAACTGGGGCATTGGGGGCATTGGGTGTTGCGCTCACGTGATGCTGCGCCCCCACACTCAATTGACCATCCTGCAGCATACGTGATACTCAGGACATGCCTGTTTTCCTCATGATGACAAGTACACGTGGGCTGAACTACGCCCAAAACCGCAAGTCGCAGCCCTATTGGCGAACAGAGAACACTACCATGGACAGGCAGCAACCTGTCTCTCAGTTGATCATACCCGTTTGGACACCGGATTTCCGGATCCGGCTGTGCAACAACAGGGGAGACTATTTCAAGCAGGTCAGGCAGCGCAAGAGGATATTTTAGCGGCGCATTTTGGGACACCGGATCCCACAAACTGGCAGCCACTTTACTTAATCACGGTGCTTAATTACCTTTCACTGCCGATTGAGGGCGCTATAAATATCACAAGCCTTTCTCTCTCATTTATTGTCGGGGAGGAAAGGAGCACACACCTAGGTGTAAACACGGGAGTCGCACCTTGAGGCAGTAAGAGAGTGTTCGTGGGCATGCTTAGTTGACTGAATGAGGTTGTGAGAAAGGGAGTGCTTACAGGCTCCCATTATTTTTAAGATCTTCTGATGCAAAGCTTTCCGTTCAACTTGTGCTACATGTTGCTTTTGTTTCCTACAATTTTTTAGTGTTTGACTACAGGGGTCTTCCTTCCCTCTTCCTCCTATGCGGCATGTAGGTTCCTGTCCTAGGGTAAGATATATGAGATAACCTCTCATATAAAACATTTCCATACTCAAGTGTGTGCACAGATGAGTGTCACATGTCACACATATAGCCACTCACTGTAAGGACCGTGCATGTGGTTGAATGACCTTTTAGAAAGTGACCCAGGTGATTCTCATTGTATTTTCTGTGTATATTTTGTCTTTCAGGCATAAAAAACACGAGCCTTTCTCAAGTGGAGTGTGACATAGGTCACCCCACAAAGTGGTACCTTCTCACCACAATTTGGTAAGAACGGAGCCCCCCCCCTTTTCTCTTTAGGTCCTGATGAATGCACGGACCCAAACGGGCCAAAAGGCAGAAACATGTCGACCATATTCACCACGGTGGGGAGACAATAAAATCCCCATTACACCGTTCACCTGCTTTTAATACCATATAGCTGCCAGTCACATTAAAACTTAAATTTGGTAACTATAATGGTTTTTAATCTCACTCACTCTTTCACAGGCCCCCACTTAGTTTAGAAGTGCATCCCTGTCGTCAGGTCTATGTCCGCCCTCTACCAAACCGTGTTTCTAGAGGGTGAGGACTGGCCAATGATGAAGCATGACACCTGGTGGTGTGTGAGACCAGTCCTTCACTTTTTGTGAGATGCCCACACTCACAATTTAACACTTGAGCACCTTGGTCACTATACTGGGAGCAGCCCCATTTGTGTTAAACATTTGATGTTGGAGGCTGCCTGCTCCTAGCGCCCCGCGCCTCTGGTTCCCTCCCCCAGGACTTTCTCCGGGATAGTGTGGCTAAATAAGTTGAAAAATTTCACATATTTAGGGAATATTTTTAATGACACTATGAACTGGGACCACCTTATCACAGCTAGGGTACAACATACCAGTCGGGTTGTGGAGGGGTTATTTCGCTTTGCCCGCAAGCTAGGCCATAAACTAGTGACAGAACTGGTTACCCTCTACAAAGCTAAATGTTTGCCTGTGGCATCCTATGGGGTGGGAGTCTGGGGCTACCATAACACCCGACAATTGCAGGTACTGGAGAATAAATTTATAAAGAGATTATTGATGGCTCCAAATAGTGCCCCTACACCTTTTTGCCACCAGGAGCCAGGTTTGGTCTATCTTGAAGATCGAATTGATATCGCCCCATTGATCTTATGGGCCAAGATTTGGTCATCTGAGGACCTAATGTTCTCAAAAGACGTTATCAAGGATTGTACCAACTTAGATAGTGCTTTGTCCATCCCCTGGCTCCGTTTTGTGAAGGACAAATTATATGAGCTAGGCTTGGGGCACTATTATGACAATCCTGCAAGTATTGATACAAATGTGAAAGATGTTATAAAAGAGGCATTTTATGCTAGGATACACCTGCGCCATGCACAAATGGCAGTGTCAGGTCTCCCATGTTAATTCCCCGGAGAACAGAAATTTTATTTAACTTTTACCACTAACGTCCAAGCATGATTTTACCTGACAAGGTTTCGATTAAGCACATTGCACTTTCATGTGGCATTCCCTAAACAATCAGGTTGGGTTCACAGTTTACCACCTTGTCCGTGTGATAAGTTGGCAGCCCAGAGCACGTTGCACTTCATTTTGTTCTGTCCCCTTTATAAAGAACCGAGGGGGACATTTTTAACCCCACTTCTAAGGGGAATACAGCCATGCACCTATATTGGCAGTTTTAATTTCTTACAGTCTTACTCTAACCACCTGCATTGCAGCTTCGAATTTCATTAGAGTTGCAATGTCTATAAGGAAACGCTATGAGCTATCATAACTTAATAAAACCTGTGTAACCCTTTTGTAAAAATTAATTATATGGAAGAAATTGTATGGGTGATACTAGAGATCGACGTTTGGGGTATTTGATGTTAGGGTCCATAATTGCTCTTAACAATGCCTGCATGTTTTTTTTTTTTTTTTTTTACGGAGTTTTATATAGCGCGAACGTGACCCTATATCGGGTATCAGAGCGCTTTACATAGCACCAGTTGCTTTACATGAGGACACATTCATTTTTTGTTAGGCACGGGGCGATTAAGTGATTTGCCCAAGATCACAGGATGTTCAGCGCGATTGCCGAGACTCGAACCCGGTTTCCCAGATTCAAGGTCGACCGCCCTAGCCGTTAGACCAACTCCTCATGTTATTTATTGTCTGCTTTTATGCTTGTTTTTATCCATGCCTTTGTATCTATGATATGTAAATTTTATTTTAGCAAGTATTTGTGTGAAACTTTTATGGTTCTTGTAACCGAATAAAGTTGTTTTGACTTTTTTTGACTTGAATAACCTAGGAACACAAAGTTATTTTTAACTCAATCTGGATCCCTCTCTTTTTGCTTTGTCCAGTAAGATTTATCCAAGAACTCCCCCCTTCCGGTACAGTCTTCAAGGAGGTGAAGTATGCCCTGGTGGCATTGTCCTATCAGGGTGGGGCGAGGATACTGATGATGACTAATGACACTATTATGTGTGTGAGGTTTCCTCTTCCATAAAGGATAACTTTTCCTAGATAGGAGACAACATTTTAGTCACTTCCAAAGTCTGGATTATTGTACTGGATCAAAGTTTTGGTATACAGTACACTACTTTCTTTGTTCTCAATTTCCGCTGTACTATTTCTTGTGTTTGTTCTGATTTAGTGAACAGACGTACGGTGTCATACCCTTCTCCTCTCCTTTCGTTATATTGTTCTTTGAACAAATACTCTACACATTGCCTCTGAGGTAGGCCTGACTGCCCTGTGCCAAGCTACCCAAGGGTTGAGCACAGGTTAATTTAGGGTTTGCTTCTGCCTTCACCCTGAGAAGAATTATGGTTGCTGCTTAAGACCGGTTTCACCCCCCTCAACTAGCAACTCAATTTCTTATATATGTCATTTGAGATGTCATCAGTGATGTCATAAATTATGTCAAAGAACATGTCATGAGTAATGTAATTTGTGAGGTCATTAGCAGTGCATGGCAGGGCCCATGTTATAGTTAACTCTGCCCACTATAACTGGCGAGTTTCTGGTTTTTCTTTTGGTTCAAAATGTTAATGTGATCACTGACATATTCACCTAACTATAATGTTATTCTAACCTTTGTTTTTTCAGTGAATTTCTAAAGTTTTCTTTAAACTAAAACAGATCTATTTATCAGACCTAACTATCAATCAATCACAGAATTTGTAAAGCTCACCACTTACCCACAAGGGTCTCAAGGCGCTGGGGAAAAAAAGGGGGGGGGGGTGCTGCTACTGGTCGAACAGCCAGGTCTTGAGTAGCCTCCTGAAGGTCAGCAGGTCTTGGGTCTGTCGTAGGCTTAGTGGAAGGGTGTTCCAGGTCTTGGCGGCGAGGTGGGAGAAGGATCTGCCGCCGGTGGTAGTTCTTCGAATGCGAGGGACGGTGGCGAGGGAGTGGTCGGCGGAGCGGAGTTGGCGGTTGGGGACGTAGAAGAGGAGTCGTCTGTTGAGGTAGGCTGGGCCAGTCTTGTGGAGTGCCTTGTGTGCGTGGATGAGGAGTTTGAAGGAGATTCTCCTGTCGACGGGGAGCCAGTGCAGGTTCTTCAGGTGGGGGGTGATGTGGCTGTGGCGTGGTAGATCGAGGATCAGGCGTGCGGAGGCGTTTTGTATGCGTTGCAGTCGCTTGAGGAGCTTGGCTGGGGCTCCCGCGTAGAGGGCGTTCCCATAGTCAAGTCCGCTACTGACGAGGGCCTGGGTGACTGTTCTTCTCGTGTCTGTCAAGATCCACCTGTAGATCTTGCGAAGCATGCGGAGGGTGTTGAAGCAGGAGGATGAGACTGCGTTGACTTGCTTGGCCATGGAGAGCGTTGAGTTGAGGATGACTCCCAGGTTGCGTGCGTGGGTGTCGGGGCTGCTCCCAGCGTCGTTGGCCACCAGGAGTCGTCCCAGGCAGAGGGGTTGGAGCCGAGGATGAGGACCTCTGTTTTCTCTGTGTTCAGTTTTAGTCGGCTGATCTTCATCCAATCGGCGACGGCCTTCATTCCTTCATGGAGGTTGGATTTGGTGGCGTGGGGGTCCTTGGTGAGGGAGAGGATCAGTTGAGTGTCGTCGGCGTACGAGATTATGTTGAGGTCGTGCTGTCTGGCGATGCGTGCGAGCGGGGCCATGTAGATGTTGAACAGTGTTGGGCTGAGGGACGATCCCTGGGGTACGCCGCAGATGATCTCGGAGGCTTCGGATCGGAATGGTGGGAGGCGGACTCTCTGGGTTCTGCCGGCGAGGAAGGAGGTGGCCCATTCCAGGGCCTTGTCTCGGATCCCTGCGTCGAGGAGGCGTGCGCGTAGAGTGCGGTGGCAGACAGTGTCGAAGGCGGCGGAGAGGTCCAGCAGGATGAGGGCTGCGGTCTCACCGTTGTCCAGCAGGACCCTGATGTCGTCGGTGGCGGCGATGAGGGCAGTCTCAGTGCTGTGGTTGCTGCGGAACCCCGATTGGGATGGGTCCAGGATGCTGTTTTCTTCGAGGTATCGGGTTAGCTGTTTGTTGACGATCTTCTCGATGACCTTGGCTGGGAACGGAAGCAGGGAGATGGGCCGGAAGTTCTTGAGGTCTCTCGGGTCCGCCTTGGGTTTTTTGAGTAGGGCGTTGATCTCTGCGTGTTTCCAGCTCTCTGGGAAGGTCGCGGTCTCGAAGGAGAGATTGATGATGTTGCACAGGTGGGGTGCGATGGAGCTGCTGGCTTTGTTGAAGATGTGGTGCGGGAAAGGGTCTGACGGGGAGCCGGAGTGTATTGTGCTCATGGTCTTGATGGTGTCCTCGATGTTCACGCTGGCCCAGGCTGGCAGGGGTCGTGGTCGATGGTGTGCGGTGGGTCTGGTGTATCGATCTTAGCTGGGGCTGTCTGGGTGTTGAAGCTGTCGTGGATGTCGGCGATCTTGCGGTGGAAGAAGGTGGCGAGGGAATCGCACAGGGGTTGCGACGGCGGGATGTCGTTGGTGTTGGAGCTGGGGTTGGAGAGTTCCTTCACGATGATGAAAAGCTCCTTGCTGTTGTGTGCGTTGTTGTCGAGGCGGTCTTTGAAGGAGATTCTCTTGGCGAACTTGATGAGGTGGTGGTGGTTACGGATGGCGTCTTTGTGGGCTGCGTGGCTGTCCGGTGTCTTATCACTGTGCCATTTCTTCTCTAGTTTCCGGCAGGTACGCTTGGAAGCTAGGAGTTCCGAGGTGAACCAGCTGGCTCTTTTGGCGGTGTCACTGTAGGTGAGTTTTTCAGCGGGGCGAGGGTGTTGGCACAGTCGTCCATCCATCGTCTGAGGTTGCAGGCAGCGTCGTCGGTGTTGGATGGGTCGGAGGGAGGGCTGAGAGCGAGGGTTGCCCGTAGTTGGTCTTCGGTGACTTTGCTCCAGCAGCGGCGTGGGATCTGTTGGGTGTGGTGGTGTGTGGTGGGTTTCTGGAAGGTGAAATGGATGCAGCGGTGGTCGGTCCAGAGGAGTTCCGTGGTGTGGCTGAAGGAGACGTGGGAGCTTGAGGAGAAGATGGGGTCAAGCGTGTGGCCGGCGGAATGGGTCGGTGTTGTGACGAGCTGGCTCAGACCGAGGTTGGCGAGGTTGTCGATCAGGGTGGTGGAGTTGCTGTCGTTGTTGTTCTCCAGGTGAAAGTTCAGGTCTCCGAGGAGGATGTAGTCGGTAGAGGTCAGGGCGTGCGTGCTTATGAAGTCGGCGATGGAGTCGCTGAACTGGGGTCGGGGCCCAGGGGGTCTGTAGACAAGGGTGCCTCTAAGGGTGGTGTTGGGGTCCGTGTGGATCTGGAAGTGCATGTGTTCGGCGGTGCTGAGAGTGTCGTCGGTGCTGGTCGAGACCCTGATGGTGTTCTTGTGAACGATGGCGATTCCTCCTCCTACTGCATTGACGCGGTCTCTGCGGGTGATCTTATAGCCGTCTGGGAGGTCTTTGGCGATGTCGGGGGCGGAGGAGTCGTTCATCCAGGTCTCTGTCAGGAAGGCGACGTCTGGTGATGATGTGTCGAGCAGGTCCCAGAGCTCGACGGCGTGTTTGCGTGCGGAGCGGGTGTTCAGTAGGATGCATCGGAGGTGGTTGAGATCCTTCTTGGTGGGCGCCTCGGTGGCTCTGAGGCTGGTGTAGCTGCAGTTCCGGCAGGTGAAGGGACCATGTGTGCGTTTCGGGGCGGCCTTGAAGCAGTTGTGCGTCCGTCCGGGGTTGAGAGCGTGGAGTGTGGTGGCATCGTATCGGCGTCGGTCCTCGAGGCTGGTGCGGAGGGCGCACGGCCCAGGGGTTCTAACGCTGGACGCGGTCCAGGCGCGGACGGGCGCAGACGGGCTTGCCTTAGGCGCGCCTTCGGTGCGCCAGCGGCGCGGCCGCCATATATGGGGAGGTGGGAGGGAGGAGCAGCTGGGAGGCGGGAGGCAGGGGCAGCGAATGGGCAGTCAAGGGGGCGGGGCCGCAGGGGACGCAGCGGCTGGAGCGGGATCGGAGAGAGGCAACGAGGGGTACAGAGGCAAAACGGGGCACTGAAGAAAACAGGGGCAGCGAGGGGTACAAAAGGCAAAACGGGGCACAGAGGAAAACAGGGGCAGCGAGGCGTACAAAAGGCAAAACGGGGCACAGAAGAAAACAGGGGCAGCGAGGGGTACAAAAGGCAAAATGGGGCACAGAAGAAAACAGGGGCAGCAAGGGGTACAAAAGGCAAAACGGGGCACGGAGGAAAACAGGGGCAGCGAGGGGTACAAAAGGCAAAACGGGGCACAGAAGAAAACAGGGGCAGCGAGGGGTACAAAAGGCAAAACGGGGCACAGAAGAAAACAGGGGCAGCGAGGGGTACAAAAGGCAAAACGGGGCACAGAGGAAAACAGGGGCAGCGAGGGGTACAAAAGGCAAAACGGGGCACAGAAGAAAACAGGGGCAGCGAGGGGTACAAAAGGCAAAACGGGGCACAGAAGAAAACAGGGGCAGCGAGGGGTACAAAAGGCAAAACGGGGCACAGAAGAAAACAGGGGCAGCGAGGGGTACAAAAGGCAAAACGGGGCACAGAGGAAAACAGGGGCAGCGAGGGGTACAAAAGGCAAAACGGGGCACAGAAGAAAACAGGGGCAGCGAGGGGTACAAAAGGCAAAACGGGGCACAGAAGAAAACAGGGGCAGCGAGGGGTACAAAAGGCAAAACGGGGCACAGAGGAAAACAGGGGCAGCGAGGGGTACAAAAGGCAAAAACGGGGCACAGAGGCAACAAGCAGAGGGGCGAGCTTACCAGCAGCAGCAGCGGGCAGTACCAACACAGGCGGAGCTGTGTGGTGGGGGAGCGACCTACCTGGCAAGGTCAAGGGTTGCTCTCCTCACTGCGCAGCGGCCGCCATAAATGGGGAGGTGGGAGGGAGGAGCAGCTGGGAGGCGGGAGGCAGGGGCAGCGAATGGGCAGTCAAGGGGGCGGGGCCGCAGGGGACGCAGCGGCTGGAGCGGGATCGGAGAGAGGCAACGAGGGGTACAGAGGCAAAACGGGGCACAGAAGAAAACAGGGGCAGCGAGGGGTACAAAAGGCAAAACGGGGCACAGAGGAAAACAGGGGCAACGAGGGGTACAAAAGGCAAAACGGGGCACAGAAGAAAACAGGGGCAGCGAGGGGTACAAAAGGCAAAACGGGGCACAGAAGAAAACAGGGGCAGCGAGGGGTACAAAAGGCAAAACGGGGCACAGAGGAAAACAGGGGCAGCGAGGGGTACAAAAGGCAAAACGGGGCCCAGAAGAAAACAGGGGCAGCGCGGGGTACAAAAGGCAAAACGGGGCACAGAAGAAAACAGGGGCAGCGAGGGGTACAAAAGGCAAAACGGGGCACAGAAGAAAACAGGGGCAGCGAGGGGTACAAAAGGCAAAACGGGGCACAGAGGAAAACAGGGGCAGCGAGGGGTACAAAAGGCAAAAACGGGGCACAGAGGCAACAAGCAGAGGGGCGAGCTTACCAGCAGCGGGCAGTACCAACACAGGCGGAGCTGTGTGGTGGGGGAGCGACCTACCTGGCAACTATAACTATAACTATAACATTACTTTAACCCTCCCCAAGCCCACCCTCAGGGCAAAAATATTTCTTAAGTGGAAGTGGAACCAAGCCATAGAAAAAAATCCTAGGGACCCCATCCCCCAGGGCTGCTACTTGAATAAATGACATTATAGGCTGCGGGAAGACAACTCCAAGGCCGCATTCTGTAAGGGGAGGGGCTGCGTGTCCCCTCTCTCTGAACTATTATAGACCACAGGGAGCCCACTCGAGGATGAAATTCATCAAAAAAGGGGATAGGGCTGCACAGCCCCCCTCCCTGAGTCATTATTGGCCCCGGAGAGCCCAACTCTGGGACAGAAGTTTACCATAAATGGGAGTGCCCCCTCCTGAGCCATTATAAGCCCTAGGAAGCCCAGCTCAGGCTGAAATTCACCAAAATGGGAAAGGTTGGTCATGCTGCTGCCCTCCCCGATACTTGAAAAGGCCCCTTGGACCCCATCCCCTGGGAGCCTATAAAGGCTGGGGAACGGGGTGCTGCCTGCCCCCCTAACCTCATTAAATGTGGCACCAGTGTTGGGCTCCCTGGGGCCAATAATGGCTTAGGGAGGTGGGCCATGTACCTTCTCCCCTTAAGTAATGAAACCGGCCGCAGGCAGCATCTTTTTTTTATCCCATGCGAGTCCTTTGGGATCGCACCAAAAACTGCAGATTTTTTTTATTTTGGCCCCAGGAGGGTCTGTCTGGGTCCCCCCCATTGAGGCATAGGGGGCAGGGTATCCCTACCCTGCCCACACACATTTTCCTACTACTTCAGAACAGGGGACTGAGTCCCTGAGTCATGTAATGACTGTCAGCAACATTATTCTGACATTCTTCATTTCCCTTAAGTACTGTAATATCTTTTTGTGTAGTGCTCCCCACATAGACCTTTGGGCACAGGCATTCCAGTATGAATACTACTAAGCTGGCTTTCCCCGTAATTCTACTTTTTATCCAAACTTCTTTCCTGCACCCATGTCGTAAGTAGTTTTATTCTGTCCATGTTTACACACTTTACTTTTAGAACGACTCATAAAACCCTCTGTGGGTTTCAATCATGTAGTGCTTTTGTCTTTCAGTTTTATATCACTCTTTACAAGATGGACACTCATGGAGGGTGCCCTTCTATTGCTTATCTGGGGTCTCCTTTCTGCTTTGGTCCCTATGATGGGATCACTTCTCATTAGGTACCAGTGTCTGTTTAGTGCTGATCTCATAATCTTGTGTTGTTTATTCATTGCCATAATTAACCTAAGTTGTGCCCCTCTCTGTGTTTTCTCACTTTTGTTACTGTCATACAGTGCCTCCTCCCTCCAAATTTTTCTTGCTCTCGCCTTCACATCTGAGAGGATTTCCTGTGTGTATCCTCTATCTCTGAATCTGTGACGCATTTCTCTTTCTGTTTTTTTGTAGCTTTGGCCAAGTAGGTAACTGTTACCTGCTGTTGCTTTCCTATAAAGTGTTGTGGTCTATTTCTGATCTTCTACCCTTACCAAAACATCTACAAACTCCATCTCATTCTGGCTTATTTTTTGGGTAAACAGCAGATTCAATTCATTCATATTTCTCTCCTTAATAAATTATTCTGCCAATTCCAAACTCCCTTTCCAGATGACAAACAAATTGTCAATAAACCGTAATCATAGAGTGATATGATCATACAATTTCTCCAGTTCCACACCCCAACCTCCAGCTCATATGCACATTTGCATAGCTGGGGACAAAGCAGGTGCCCATTGCTGTTCCTCTCTTCTCATTATTGAAAGCAAATATATTTCTGGTGAGGTACAATTTATTCATCTTTCACACATCAACTTCTGACTGTGTCCATAGAACTTAATCGGCCTTGCTCTATAAAAATGATTTATTGCTCTCCAGTCCATCAGAGTGTCTAACGATTGTATAAAGTGACATAACGTCTAATATTATGAGCAACATGTCACTCTCACAATTGATGTCAAAAATCCTGTGGAGGAAATCAGAAGTATCTTTTATATGTGATGGCAAGCACGTCACTATAGGTTTAAGGAATGAGTCTATAAATCTTGACACATTCCCAAATATACTGCCTTTTGTTGCAGTTATCCAGCTGCCCGGGGGGGTTGGTGGCATTCTTGTCACCAAGGGGACAATGCAAAAAAAAAAGAATGTGAAATTAGAGAAGAGGTGATCAAGGAAAAAGAAAATCATGAAGGACAAATCAAGAGAACAACGAGAACCAGCAAGAATTGATATCAGATGTAAGAACAGTAATCTTACCAATTAATTTTACCTAAAACTGACAGTCAAATTTTATCCTCTGGCTTATCATTTTGCCTAGTGAAGTTCAGCAGTTATAGTTACCTTAGCTAGCTATAACTTACTGCCCCGCAATGCACTGCTTATGACCTCACATATTACATCAGTCATGACATGGTCAGTGACACCACTCATGACATCTGAAGTGACAACACTGATGATCATCCAGGGAGTGTGAGTGTTTTCTAAAGGTTTATGTGTGTTAAACGTATATATTACGGTAACACATAAATTAAATTAGTATACCTTGTGTATTACTAATGAGTGATTCCTTTTTTAACATAGTTTATGTAAATCACTGTGTGACTGTAGGTATCCGTGTGTGAGTGAATGTTTGAGTGACTGTACAGCTGTGTGAGTGGCTGTGTAAGTGACTGTATAGGTATATAAGCGGGTATCTGAGTAGCTGTGTGGGTGACTTAGTGGCTGTGTGAGTGGTTGTATTTCTTGAGTCAGTAGGTGTGTCAGTGGCTCTATGTGTGGATGAGTGAGTTGGTGTGTAAGTGGCTGTATAGAAGAGTAAGTATTTGTGGGATTTGGGGTATGGGCGAGTGAGTTTTTGGCTGAGTGGTTGTATGGATGTGTGAATGGGTATATAGGTGGTTGTATGGGTGTGAGTGAGTGTGTGAGTGGTCATATGGGTGAGTGAGTGGCTGTGTTGAGAGGCTGTATGGGTGAGTGAATGGGTGTGTGAGTGGCTGTATAGGATAATAACTGGGTGTGTCAGTAGCTGTATGGGTGAGTGTGTGGCTGTGTGAGTGGCTGAAAGGGTAAGTGACTGTTTGTATGATCAGGCTCTATGAGTGGTATGTGAGTGGCTCTATGGATGCATGAGTGGTTGTATAAGTTCTTGTACAGGTCTATGAATGGGTATGCGAGTAGATGTGTGGGTGTTTGAGTTGGTATATGAGAGGTTGCATGGGGTGTGAATGGGTATGTGCATGGTTCTGTGGATGATTTAATCATTGTTGTCATTTGAGATGTCATCAGTGATGTCACTGACCATGTCATGAGTAATGTAATATGTGAGGTCTTAAGGAGTGCATTGCGAGCATCAGTTATAGTTAGCTCAGGTAACTATAACTGCTGAATTTCACTGGTTTTGTACGAGTGAAATCTGAGCCTGACTATTACATCCCTGTAACCTTTGGTTTTCTCAGTGAATTTCCAAGATTTTATTATTCTATTTCCTAACTATATTGTCTCTGTAACCTTTGTTTTTTTCAGTAAATTTCTACGTTTTTAAATTTTATTTCCTAACTATAATGTCCCTGTAGTCTTTGGTTTTTTAAAGTGAATTTGTAAGGTTTTCCTAATTTTATTTCCTAACTGAAACCACTAATCTCTGACACTAAGTGTGTGGGTGAGTGCATGAGTGTCTCAGTGGGTGTATGAGTGTTTGAGTTTGTTTGTAAGTGGGAGTGAGAGAGTATGAGTGGAGCTGCGAGTGTGTATATGAGTGTCTGTGAGTGGGTGTCTGAGTCTCTTATAGGGGTGGACAGTAAGCTCTGCTCCTCTGGCGGAGTTTGCAGAGTTTTGCCACTGCATGCTCCACTTGGAACATGGAGTTTGGCATAAACTCCCTCAACTACCTGCAGCGCGGAGGTTCCTGGTGTGCTCACCCCTAGATTTCATCCCCTAACTAGTAGTGTGACAGGAAGCCCCTTTCAGGAGTGGTTGGAAAGGGGGTGGTGCCTCATATGAGGGCTAAGCAATCCTGCTGTGGGGGACTTACTTGTGGCAACAATTGGGTTTTTGTCCCCCAACGACCCTCAGCAGCCAAGGGGACTTCATCCCCAAAGCAGTAGTGCGCCAGGAGGCCCCTTTGCAGAGAGGTTGAGAAAGGGGCAATGGCCTCTGACGATGTCTCAGCAATCCCACTGTGAGGGACTTACTTGTGGCAAAAATAGGTGGTCTTGGCCCACAACGACCCTAAGCAGCCAAGGGAACTTCATTCCCCAAACAGTAGTGTGCCAGGAGGCCCCTTTTCATAGTGGTTGAGAAAGGGGTCAGTGCCTCTGATGAGGTCTGAGCAATCCCGCTGTGGGAGACTTAGGGTTTTTTGGCCCCCAACGACCCTCAGCAGCCAATGGGACTTCATCCCCCAACTAGTAGTGCACAAGGAGGTCTCTTTGCAGAGTGGTTGAGAAAGGGGGTGTGGCCTCCAATGATGTGCACTGTGACTGACTTACTTGTGGCAGCAATAAGGGTACTTCACCCCCACCGACCCTCAGCAGCCTACGGGACTTAATTCCCAAAACAGTAGTGCGCCACTTGGCCCATTTGCAGAGTGTTTGAGAAAGGGGGCGAGGCCTCCAACGAGGTCTCAGCAATCCCGCTCTGGGGTACTTACTTGTGGCAACAATGGGGATTCTTGGCCCTCAATGACTCTCAGCAGCCAAGGGGACTTCATCCCCCAACCAGTAGTGTGCCTGGAGGCCCCTTTGAACAGTGGTTGAGGCCCCTTCAAACAGTGGTTGAGAAAGGGGGCAGGGCATCCGATGAGGTCCGAGCATTCCCGCTGTGGGGGACTTACTTGTGACAACAATGGGGGTTCTTGTCCTACAATGATCCTCTGCACCCAAGGGAACTTCATCCTCCAACTACTAGTGCCCCAGGAGACCCCTTTGCAGGGTGGTTGGGAAAGGGGGTGGCGCCTCCAACAAGGCCTCAGCGCTCAATCTCAATTTTTGGGGCCTTACGTCTGGCAAAATAGGGGTTATTGGCCCCCAACAACCCTAAGCAGCCAAGGGGACTTCATCTCCCAACCAGTAGTGTGCTAGGAGGCTCCTTTGCAGATTGGTTTAGAAGGGGGGTGGGGTTCCAACGAGGTCTCAGCAATCCTGCTTTCAGGGACATACGTCTGGCAACAATAAGGGTTCTTGGTCCCCAATGACCCCCAGAAGCCAAGGGTACTTCATCCCTCAACCAGTAGTATGCCAGGAGGCCCCTTTGCAGAGTGGTTGAGAAAGGGAGTGGGGCATCCGATGAGGTCTGAGCAATCCTGCTGTGTTGGACATGCTAATTGAAAAAATAGGGGTACTTTGTCCCCAACGACCATCAGAAGCCAAGGGGACTTCACCCCCCAAGCAGTAGTGCACCAGGAGGTACTTTTGCAGAGTGGTTGAGAAAGGAGGGCGGCGTCAAACCAGGCCTGAGCAATTCTGCTCTGGTGGACTTGCTTGTGGCAACAATAGGGGTTGTTGGCCCCCAACAACCCTCAGCAGCCAAGGGGTCTTCACCTCCCAACCAGTAGTAACCCTTTGCACAGATGTGTCACTGAAACCAAGCTGTACCTGGCTGATGAGTCCATAACTAGGGTAAAACCAGTCCAGAGTTGCTTGTGTTCTGGTTCAGGAAGGACCTGGCCTGGCAGTGAGATCTGGACTGTTCTGATTGGAGCAGGGTTGAGATTCATTTGCATATAGCTGGGTCCAAACTGAGGTGATATGGTGTGCAAAATAATGATGGAGCGGGATGCCGCCCGAGTAATTACCAGAGGCTGAGATTAATTCCAACATTCCATCCATCACTTTTTTGTATACTTTAGTGTGTCACCATAAGTGGGACAGGAATGCCTAAACATAGGTCCCATGCATGCTGTGTCACTGAAACCAAGCTGTACCTGGATGATGAACCCATAACTAGGGTGAAGCCGGTCCTGGGTTGCGTGTGTTCTGGTTGAGGGAGGATCTGGATTGGTAGTTCAGGCTGGACTGTTCTGAATGAAGCAAGGTTGAGACTAATTTGCATATAGCTTAGTCCAAACTGAGGAGACATGATGTGCAAAATAATCATGGATTGGGATGCGGCCCGAGGAATTACCAGTGGCTGAGATTAATTCAAGCATTCCATCCCTCACTTTTTTGAAAACTTTAGCCAACACTATTCATCCTCCACTATACTCTACTGCAACCTTCAAGCAGCCTAAGAGAAACTGGCTGTAAACAATGTTTTTTGGAAATAAAGGGGCGTCGTAACCTTTGTAAAGACAAGAATTTGTGGATGCACAACAGGATTGTCCCATTTAGTATCATATTTCCATTTGCTGCACTGAATTGCAAAGCTATGCCATGCAACAACAATTGAGGCTGAGCAAAAATGCAGCCTTAGCTCAAAGCAGCAGTGTCATTTGTCACTCTTTTAGGATTTACTAGCTATCGGCTATCTTCCGCCCCTTTGAAATGGTTTTAGGGTAACCATGGTGATGAATGGTTCCCAGGGGAAGGACACACATAGAAACATTGTGATCCCGAACTTCTCCTCCGAAAGGGTAAACAGAGTATGTCGCCTTCTGGATGGTCTTCTTTTTCATTCTCTTTCAGGGAGTAGCATGACATAAGGCCATGGATATTTCTCAATCCGAGCAGGAGTGTAAGCTTTGCATCAATGACAGCATACAAAACATGGGGCCAGATGTACGACTGTAAGATTTAGCGACTCGCAAGTTGCGCCAAATTGCGAGTCGCAAATTGCGAGTCGCTAAATTCAATGTACAAACACAACCGTTCCCCAGATAGGGACTCGCAAATGACTCGCAACGCTAAATTGCGATGATGCTAATTGGGACATGCTAAACGCTCGCAGATAGCGTACGCGGTTGAAAGCATGCATTTTGCATGCGCAATTAGCGTTCGCGGCTGAAAGCATGCATATTGCATGTGCAAATAGTGAGTGTGAATAACAATTGAAAAAAAAAAACACTTCCTGGTAGAGCAGAAAGACCCCAAACCAGGAAGTGGTGTCCCTGGAGAATCCTGAACAAAATTAAAAACACATGGCAAGTTGCAGCAGCTCATTACAACACTGATATCCAAAGAGAGAACAGCACATCAAGATGGCCAGCCAGACAAGTGAAAAAGAAGGCAAAAAGAGGCTGCGCAAACTAAAATTTTCTGAAAGGGAACTGGACATTATCATCGAAGAGCGCTGCAACAACCATGAGCAGATTTTTGGTCGGAGTTCGCATACTGTGCCAGAATCCAAGAAAAGGAAAATATGGCGTTACATGCAGCTGCGCGTGAATGCCCTTGGTGTGGCTGACCGGTCACTTGAGGACATTAAGAAGAGGTGGTATGACCTGCGTTCCAGGGCAAAGGAGAGGGTGGCTGCACGGCTGTGTGATGCGCAATGAACAGGAGTTGGCCCATCCAGCCTCCCAGAAGCCTCAGCAGCAGAGGCAATGGTGGAAGCCACCCTTGAGACCGAGGCAGTCTGGACACATCTCAACCTCCACCACCACCAGGTAAGTGAGAAATGAATGCCATATTATGTCACACTTAAGCCAGCATACCACATGCATGCCCCACACACAGGCCCAACTGCATCTACATGCTCCATCTACACGATAAAAAAGTCACAGTTGGTGCATCATGGAAAATTTAGTATGTGACACAAACATTGCAGTTAGGGACTGACATGAGTTGTAAACATAGTACCACAAAAGAGATAGTGTCTCAGAACATTTCCTTTATTTTCCCTTTTGCAAAATAGATACACCTTTGGGGGGAGAGCTAAGGAGAGATGTGACAGATTCTGAGAAGGAGCAGGGCCAGATGGATGAAGAACTGGATGATCCAGGTTGTTCCATGTCATTGGGGAGTGCTCCAGCGCTTGACACAACAGCCACACATCAGCAAGCAACATCCCGTCGCACTCTGGGCACAAGGGTCAGGGTACACCGTCCAACCCAGCGATCAGGAAGCCGGCTTCAAGCTCATAGGCATGCTCCCACCCACACCAGAGCAGTCAATCAGTCTGCGTTTGCTGGCCTGGAGGTTTCTATGTTAAAGGTTCAGCACCTGCAACAGAAACAGATCAGGATGATCAATATGAAGTTGAGCAGGGGATTTGCCAATATAACACAACAATTGGCTGACAATCAGGCACGTATTGAGGCCAAATTTGATGCCATGACTGGAGCAATTGTGCAGCTGTGCACAGAGCTGAAAGAGGACAGAGTTCAGCACAGGAGGATAGAGAGCAGCAGGGCACATAAAATGCACTTCATGACCAGGGCAATTGGTCGGCTGGCAACAGCCACAACTCAACATAGTAAGCGCACCCTGGCCCTGCAGGTCGAAATGGGCCACTACAGTGGTGACATAGCAAGGGGCCTGCAACAAATCACTGCTGCTGTTGAGGCTAACCAGACCAACATGGTAGCTACCGGAGGAGCCACAGACACAGCTGACAGTGAAGTATCCAGCCGCAGAAGTTTTTCATCTGCAGATGCACCAATGCAGCGGCGAAGCAGCAGTCGGCATTCTATGCTCCAAAGTGCCAGATCCCCACATGCTGGACATAGGGACAAAAAATAATTTGATTTGCTGGGACGTTCTTTTCCCTTTTTCTGTGGTGAAGTAACCACATTACATTTACAGTTAAAGATGTTTATGTTGTCTGAGATGGACAGGTTGTCCAATAATCTAAATTGATATGCCCTTCAAATAAAGGGTAATTCAAATACACAGATTGACTGTTTCTTGTGTAGTTTATTGTGCATATACTGTGAATGGTAATTACGTACCTTGAAAAGTAATGTCTGGTTGTGTGGTCCCTGCGCCTTCTGCCCCCTGCTGCTGAGCTTCCCTTGCTTGGCTGGTGGGCCCCCAAGGTCCCCCAAGTCTGAATCTGACAACTCCATGGGCAAGCCACGCCTGCATGTGATGTTGTGGAGTATGGCATGCTTGCCACAATTTTGCAGACTGTCTCAGGCATATACTGCAAGGCCCCGCCACTCTTGTGAAGACACCGGAATCTTGATTTTAGTATGCCAAATGTGAGCCCGATGACTGACCTGGTGCATCTATGTGCCCTGTTGTATTGCCTTTCAGGTGCATTGGAGGGAGACAGGTACGGTGTGAGGAAACAGGTACGCAGGGCATACGCACTGTCACCTGTGAAGAGATGTAAGAAGTTGAGACAACATGCAGACAGACATTTATGTGCAAATACATCTCACTGTGAGCGTGGGGATTCATTACCTAGTAGGTATCCTTCATCAAAGTTACCTCTTTCTAATTTCTGGTATATGCCACTGTGTCTGAAGATGTATGAGTCATGGGTGCTTCCTGGAAATTTGGCAACAATGTCTGTGATGATGTGGTTTGCGTCACAGACAACTTGGATGTTGAGTGAATGTGTGCTTTTCCTATTACGGAATTTATATTCTATGCGTGATGGTGGACATATGGGCACATGGGTCCCATCTATGCACCCTATGACCTGTGGGAACCCTGCTATTCTATAAAATTGCATTTTGGTATTTTCAAGTTCCTCATCATTCCTTGGCAGATAGATGTGTTGATGGATGTGGTGTAGCAGGGCATCTAGGAAATTGTGGAAGAAACGCGAAAGCGCTCTCTGTGACACACCTCCAGCCACTGCAATTACATCTTGATAGCTACCAGTGGCCAATAGGTGGAGGGAGCACAACACCTGCACATGTGTTGGGATTGCATTGCTGCGCTGGGTTCTGCTTTCCAAATGTTGCTTCAGGGTGTCTATGAGGTCTAGGATAACAGTGTTACTCAGTCTGTACTGTTCATATATCTCTTCCTTCGTCTTCTCAAACAATGTCAGCCTGACTCTGAAAATCCTCTCCTGTCTCCGCCTCCTCTGCAGAGCAGCAAGTATCCGCATCCTCCTTGCTATCACATACAGGGCAGCCATTTTGGAAAGGTTATGGTGCATTCTGGGGCTGTTTTTATAGTTTGGGACTGGCTACCACCTGTTTCAGGTTAGTGGTAAATTGCATGCGCAAATGGCCCGTTTTGTGCATAGTCGCAATTTGTGACTACTTCGTGCATATTATTTTGCGAGTCGCTATTTGCGAGTCGCAATTTGGTATATGCAAAAAGCGGTCGCATTTTCTTCGACTCTGTATTCAGTCACAGCGCAAATTTTGGTCGTACATCTGGCCCATGATGTTTTAATTCTGGATTTTTTGCCACTGGACCGGTACATTAGGAAGAACAGGGCGGGCCACATGACTCCTTCTATAATACTGCACTGCAGTCCTTCCACCACTGTTGAAAAAATAGGTCTTTCCATGATCGTTGATTCACCAAAATGCCTGGGGCAGTGGAAGTGACATCACATGCCATTTGACCTGTGACATCACTGGCTGTGACATCACATGATCCTTCGCCTCAGCGACATAATAGAAATTGGTATCATGTGATGTTTGTCCCTGATTTAGCCACAGGAATTGACATTTAGGAAGTTGATGTAAATTTACATATTTAAGCCAGGACATACTATTAACACAAGTTCTTCTGATTCCTTTCTTCTGTGATGCGATTTAGGACTGCCACATTGCTTGTATTTTACCAACATGGCTAGTATTATATTGCCCAGGCCAGTGAGAAACTGGAAAAATCAGGTGAGTGTTTTTCCACCTTGAAATCTTAAAACGATCAATACAAGAGGAATTCACTTCACAGTATTTGAAAGCTTTCTAAACTAACCCTCTTTGATTGTGAAAGTAACCAGAGGTAGATTTACCTCGTTATGAAAATACATAAGGAATTTTCTTTCGCACTGAAATGCCAGCCTTGGCATGTCAAATCTTTTAAAAATAGGAGCAAATAGCCTGTATTATTCTGTGAGAAAGGTGTCCCCTTAGATTCTTTCTAGTCCAGTGAAACAAACCATAAGAACCTGGAGCATGCATGACAAGCAAAATTTGATTGGTGGAGCCAGAGGCATTTGAGTCCTCAAAGGAGTGTTGCTAAGCAATACCTGATTTGATGGGACAAAATGAAACAATGTAATGTTTCAACTGTCTACTGTCCCAAGGAGCCTGGAGCAGCAGCTGTTTTAAAGACAGAGAAATCCCAAGGTTGTGTTTATTTTCCATCACAAGAATTGTGCTGCCTTTGCTATCTGAGGCCAGGGGTCGCAAGGGCAGTGTCAGGGGTGGCAAGGGTCTAACCAGGAATCTTGGCAATACAGCACACATCAGGGTCCCAAATCAATATGCAGGTACTGGATTGATTCTTTACTACTACCTTTGGCCTTGGACTTGCTATCAGGTTCTGGAAGAAAGGCCTGACTTAGGTGCCCTTTTCTGTGGATGCACACCTAAAATCATGAGGATGTTCTCAAAGATCTCATTCTCATGATTACATCTTAGACTAAGGGAAATAACATTTTATCAAAACGTATCTGATGTTCATTTCAAAACCGTGCATGGTATTGACGCAGAATGAACTCACAGGTGGAGTGATCGAGTAAACATTTGCACAAACGTGAACATTTTTAACGGCGATTAATCTGTCCAAAGATGGGGTGGGAATAAGAGTATTCTCAACTGTGTAGCCAATGGAGCCATCATTGTAAAAGTGATGAAATAGCACAAGTCATAGGTTGTGGGCTACGCATATACATTTGTCTTGCGCCTCACCTGTGGCAGTTATAAACCATAATTTTCAAGAACGTGCATTCGAAAGGATTTGCTTTCAAGATTAAAGTACAGTGACACTAGTCACATGTATAAGGATAGTTTACATGGAAGCTGACAAATGTTTGTCAAAAACCTGGCAAAGGGAAGGTTTTCCCTCCGCTATTGCTGGTTGTTCTGCTAGTCTAAAAAATGCAGGTATGTAGGTGAAATGGAGACATAAAACCACACCAACCTTGACTTCCACATTTTTGTGAAATCATGTTTCTGTTTACAGAACTGATGACATCAGAACCTACTCTGGTTCATGAATATAGGGATTTCAGAAGTCTGTGGAAGCAATGGTTGCACCGTCAGTGATTTTGCTTTGATTTCACTGACAGGTGACATCACACATCCATTCAGAAACATCACGTGGGAAGTATTTGGGACCAAATGCATGACACCGGGGCATAGGCTAAGGGTAATCGATAAATAATTAGTATCTAAAGTGATGTATTATCAGACAATTTGGTATGTGATGCTTATTATATGTTGTATGTTCATTGATTCTGTCCCACTAGATTCTGTAACTTTTCATCGTTTTTCAAACCTTTGAAAAAATGTGGATATATTACCTTTGTGTTGCCTTGAAAACAATAGTTATTTTGCACAGGCTGGAGGAGGTTTTAAGTTGTGAGGAGTACTCACAAATGTCTTGTAAAAAAAGTATGTGAGATTTATATTTTAATATTTCTATTTTAATATTCTACTTGTCTATTTATCTATCAAAATATTTTAATTAGTTGTGGTCAACAAGCTAGCACGCAGATTTACTTTCACATTCATTACAAAATGTGCCTCTGCTATCACCTGGCCAAGTCTGCATCTAAAATACTTCGGGGCATATTCACAAGCCCCTATCGCCACAAGAACGTCACTTTTTTTGACGTTCCCGTGGCGATAGGGCCAGCGCCCTATTCTCAAGGCAGCGTTAACCCACTTAACATGGCTAAAAGCTGCCTTGAGAATAGGGCCCCTTTCACGCTAAACTTAGCGTGAAAGGGAGCCTGCAGTGGGTGTTGCGGTGGGCGTACCACCGCAACACCCATTGAGTTTGAAGCTACCGCCTATTATCAAGGGCGGCGTTAATAGGTGGCAGCTCCAAACTTAAGACCTAGAAAAATCAGGTCTTAAGATAGCTAAACGAGGAGAAAAGCTTTATCTCTCCTCATTTTTGCTTTTTCTATGTGTGCTGCAAGTAGCAGCACACATGGAAAAAGCAAACTGGCATTTTCGGTTTGTTAATGTACAGGAAGGGACACCTTCCTGTGCATTAACAAACCTCCCTGCTCTCAGACACCCTTGCGATCTGGTGCAAGGGTGCCTGTTTTGGCGTTAAGTCGTGAGACTTAGTGCCGTCGCAGGGGGAAACGCCAGGCTGCACCACATTCTTGTGAATAGGGTGCAGCCTGGCGTTTCCGAAGTGGCGGTGAGAGGCGTTAAGCCAAGGATGCTAACGCCTCTCACTGCCACTTCTTTGTGAATATCCCCCTTCGTTTTTCAAATCCTTGCAAGTTAATCACCTTTCCCTATCTTCCCTATCATATCAGCTACCAAGTAACCAAGTAGGAAATGAGAAAGCAGCTAAGAAGAAGCAACCACATTCTCTGTAGTTTGCAAAGTAGGAGCATATCTTTCAGAACTGCTGCAGGTATGGCTCCAATTGAACTTTTTACCTTCTTTGCTCTTTTTCCTGGCACAGAAATTGGCATTCTATGATTCTCCAGATGTCAGATATCCCCTTGACACCCTTTAACCTGTTGCATTTTCACTGGCTTCCTTCTAGCCTTTCATTGATATGACCAAATAGTTCGAAAGAAGGCTTTACACTGGAAAGAAGTGGCAGAAGTCCAGTTTATGAAATAAATATGAAACCATATCAAAGAAACAAGCACTGTTGGGAAAATAATTATGGGGAGCATCCAGATTGCTAATGCAATTTCCATAGCAGCAGGGTGTCATAATTGGTGAAATTTTGCAGGGAGATTGAGCCAGAATTAAAATATCATTTTTTACCTACAACTCCCGTAGGTTTTAAGCCTTAAAAATACTTCCAGCGCACAATGCTTTTGCTTGTTTGTATTACTACTTTTTATCTATTTTTGTTTGCTGAACCGTACCGTTCAGGGATCCTATATAAAAAAATCGAATGCCAGTATCCTGTTCCTAGCATATGTTCTAAGCAAAGCAACCCAATACTTGTGTTTATTACATCAGTTGCAGTCCTCTTACCAATGGTCCATCACTTCATGCAACTGTACTGTGTGTTTCTCTTGCCTCTGTGGAACTAATTCATCGTAAAACGCCACATTATTACTAGTAGACGAAAAGTATCATGAACATTAAACCAATACTTTGGTTACCGAAGTCATGTGATGTACAGAGAAAGTACACTCTGTACACTTAACTTGTGTGCATGTATAACCGCATAGATGAGCGATGGCCAGCTGATCATCATGTTTAGTAAATACACAACTTCAGAAGCGATTAAATCACTTTTGTGTAATATGAATTTTGACATTCAATATTCTACCATGGAAAATACGTCTAATGTGATCTACATTATATCTGACTATGTGTTTACTTTCAATTTCTCATCCATAGAGGAAGAAAGTATCAAAGGCTAATTAATGTAGCCTTAGGTATGTACCATCCATCAGCAGGGCCCCATTTAGAGGATGATAACACTTTGGATCAAGATCTAGAAATACATCTTATACAGCCTTAGGCTATGTTAGACCCGGGATCCCTGGTTGGCTGAGATAGGTACCTTAGGCCAAATAAGGACCCGCGGTTCCACGTCAGGGAAAGGAAGGTTACCTTCTGAGATAGCCCCCGCTCACCCCCTCGGTAGCTTGGCATGAGCAGCCAGGCTTATCTTCAAGGTAAATGTGTAAAGTATTTGCAACCACGCTCACAGCAACACAATGATGACACCACAAATAGACTCCACACGAGTTTTGTAAAACGAGTATAAATTTTATATAAAAAGATATACGATAAGACCACACGATATAAATCCAACATATGCGTATTTGTAATATTCCTCCTGGCCGGTTGTTAGGCCAGCCAGCCCTGCAAGTTCTGCCGATATCAATGAGCACTTCAAACATTCTACTGTAATCCTAACACCATGTTATGCAGATCGTAATGCTAGAATGAGGCACTTTTGCAATGTAAAAATAATGCAATGCGTACGCAACAATCAGGCACTTTGCGATGTAAAAATAATGTGATGCGTAACACAACAATAAGGTACTTTGCAATGTAAAAATAATGCAATGCGTAATACAACCACCAGGTACGTCGTTATACAGATGTAAGGCAATGCGTAATACACTAATCAGGTAGTTCGTTATGCAGGAGTAATGCAATGCGTAATACGCTAATCAGGTACTTCGTTATGCAGAAACAATGTAATGCGTCATACCACAATCAGGTAGTTCGTTATGCAGAAACAATGCCATGCATCATACACTAATCAGGTAGTTCGTTATGCAGGAAAGATGCAATGCGTAATACACTAATCAGGTACTTCGTTATGCAGAAATGATGCAATGTGTAATACGACAATCAGGTACTCCGTTATGCAGAAATGGAGTAATCCGTAATACACTCCAGCACCGATCACGGTGCCTCAGGTGGTCTCTCCGCCACTCCTTCTGACTCGCAGGTAGCCTTTGACAACAGTTGCCCCCAACACGGGTATGGTGTAACAAAAAGTGCAGCTCCGCACTCCGGCCCCGGTACTGCCACTCCCTTGGCAATCCGGGCCGCGACACGAGCCGAAGCAGAGGATTGCGCTGCTGGACCGAGAGAGAGGCCGAGAGCGTCTCCTTCCGAGCCCGCGCCCAGCCCCAGGAGTCGACACACGATACCTGGGGGGCGCGAACCCACTCTCCTCTTCCAGCGACTTGGGCCTCAGATGCAATCTTTGTGAATTGGCCACGGCGGGCTCGGTCCGGCAGCTCAGCTCCTCCGAGGCTGCCGGTCCGGGCCGCTACTGCTACGAAGATCTCAGGCTGCCACAGGGCACATGCACACAGCGTCGCTGAGACTCCCTTGAGCTTCGGGTGCACGATCACCGGGCACTCCACACGAAGGTCTCACGCTGCACGAAGATCACACGCACAGCGTTGCTGAGACTCACTTTAACTCCGGGTGCACGTTAACAAGGCAATCCTCAAGAAGGTCTCAAGCTGCACAAAGCACACGCACACAGCGTCGATGAGACTCACTTGGACTCTGGTGCACGATAAAAAGGCAATCCTCACGAAGGTCTCACGCTGCACAAAGCACATGCACACAGTGTCGTTGAGACTCACTTGGATTCCGGGTGTGCACGATAACAAGGCAATCCTCACGAAGGTCTCACGCTGCACAAAGCACACGCACTCAGCGTCGATGAGCCTCACTTGGATTCCGGTGCACACGATAACTGGACAATCCTCACAAAAGGTTCAGGCTGCAAAAAGCACACGCACACAGCATCACAGATCCTTGCTTGGACTCCAGGTGCCCACGATCACAGGGCACTTCTTACGAGGGTTTCAGGCTGCACGAAGCACATGCACACAGTGTCACTAAGACTCTCCCGGAAACTTTTGTGTTCCTGAGTTTCCGCAACAGGGAGCCAGCTCACCTCGGGCCCTTGGGGATAAGTTACTTCAGGACACAGCACACAGCAAAGCCCTTTCAAGCAGGGAGACACAGCACACAGCAAAGTCCCTTTAGCCTTTCCTTGGTTAAAACAGCAAACTGCAGGCCAGCCCCAGAACACACAGCAAGGGTCAGTCCTATCCTTCAGTCTCTTCAGTTGTTTCTTCCTTGGCAAACGTTCCTCTTGACCACGAAGAAGCTCCAGTCTTGTTCACACTTGATCAAGCCATTCTCCAAAGTTCAGGGGCTTCAGCTCTCATAGTTATACCCCTCAATGGCTTTGAAGTCTTTGTGTTCAGGGGGCACTGACCCCTGTTCAAACCAGTTCTTGGTGCCTCCCTGCCAGTGACACCTTTATCCTTTGATTAGTGGGGGTTTGGATTCTCAATCACTCAGCAGGAGATGGGACAATTGTTTTATAGCAGCAACCCAGGCCTCTTCACCTCCAGGGGCTACTCCTCCCCCTACACTCCAGATGCAGGTCGGCCTGTTGCTGTCTCACCTCCTCCCCTGGGTCAAGAAATTCCCCAGATCCTATCGCTTTCAAATCCAGACAGTCAATCCACAACCAGGCAGAGACACACAGAAATGTTAGAGCACAAAAACCCAGCCACTTCTAAAAGAGTGGCTTCTAAACACACAATGCAAAAACCACCTTCATAAAAAGATGTGTTATTACATTGTGAGTTCAGGCATACTAAACTTCACCTCTCCATCTTAAGTCTTTGGGAAGATAGGCTGGAAAACATATTACACAGCCTCCCCATTCTGTCCTATGGGAAAGATGGCCTTTCAACAGTGAAAAACGAAATGGAGATTATTTCACTGTCAGGACATGGTACTCACCTTAGTACATGTCCTACCTTTCACATGCACTGCACCCTGCCCAGGGGGTACCTTGGACCTACCATAGGGGTGTTTGATGCGCATAGAAAGGGAAGGGTAAGGTCTGGCAAGTGGGTGCACTTGTCAGACAACATGGCAGTTTAACAAACTGCGCACAGGCCCTGCAATGGCAGGCCTGAGTTCCCTTTTTAAAGCTACTTGTGTGGGTGGCACAATTCGTGCTGCAGGCCCACTAGTAGTATTTGCATTACCAGCCCTGGCACACATAGTGCACTTTACCAGGGACTTTACTAGGAAGGCAAACATACCAATCATGGACAACCAATTACCATTACACTTTACACAGGGAGCACTTGCACTTTGACACTGTTTAGCAGTGGCAAAGTGTCCAAAGCATCTAAGTTGGCAACACCTTTACCCTTGTAATGGTGAATATCGAAGAGTACATTTTCACGGATTGATTTACTCACGTGAGTTTACCTTTGGGAATAGCCCGCTGTGTATCAGGAAAGATTCAAACCACATAGAGAATGGTGAGGGACCTAAAAGATTGCACAAGAGGCAGATTAAAAGGTCACCAGAAATGCTGTATATGCATCATACACCAATATGACCTTTATTGTTCATAGCGTTGTACAATAATTTGACCAAATATCATACCAATACCAATTGAAATGCTTATCTTAAAACAGGAAAAAATACATTTTTTGCTAGTTCATTATTTCTAGATAAGTGGTTATTGGTGTTCACAATGGAAGAGAAGTAAATGCTGAGTAACCTGAGAATGTAGTGGAGTCAGGATGTGCTTTTCTAAATATTTCAACTACTAGGTAAAGTTGTAGAAGCCTATTTACTGACCAGATAAAGGTTACTAGTGATCCTGATCCTCAATGAAACCTGCGCAGAACTAAACTAAAACCTAACAGTCAAAACATCAAAAAACAGAAAACCCAGGAATAAATGTGCCCCTCTCCTTTATATGCTTAATTACAGTTCCTGTTTTTGCAACAATATTATAAATTGCCATTTTAGGCAACTTCCTCTATGTATAAAATATTATTATCTCTCCATTACTCAATACTGTGAAAGTGACGTTTATCATTACACCAACCTACACCATGAAATGTTTGATGCAATTACATAAAGCATTTATATTTATTTCCTTGTTTAGTAATAGCCAAATCTTAACATGAAAATTTGAGTGATGTTGGGAACTTCGGGAGTACAAAGGAGGCTTGTGAGGTGTCACTGTCCATATCTATTTTGCAAATCTATTTAAATCCACTGAGAGACCTGGTGACTGGAAGCATCCTGCTTCAACAGAATGTTATTAAAAGGCAAGTGTATCTAAAAATATCATTCCAATCTACATTTCGGTATCTCTCTTGATTTATTTCAGGTTGGAACTGGCAAAAACCATGCAAGCAAAAACTTTACAGCAGCACCTTTGGTTTTAAGTAACATCAGGCCCATCTCATTAATTCCCTTACTCATTAAAGGCCTGATTTAAAGTTCAGAAGATGGGTTACTCTGTCACAACTTGACGGATATCCCAACGATCTTATTAAAAGTGCCTTAGGATATAATGTACTTGTAATAAGGAGAACTGGAAATCAGGTTTGTGATGGAGTAACTCAATCTGCCAAACTCTAATTCAGGCCCTAAGATCCTTGAGAAAGAGATCAACTTTCATCTAAAGTTTTGAAGTATTATCACATACTTGCGAACATCACTTGGGCTTTCATTCTTATATTATAGCCTTATAGCCCGCCGTAGCGGGCTATACCGGCTATTAAAGGCCCGCTCCCGCGTTAAAGGCCCGAGCCAAAGTCGAGGGACTTTAACAAGGGATCGGGACTTTAATAGCCAGTATAGCCCTGCTACGAAGGGCTATAAGGCTATTAGAACATTCTGCCACTAGAGGGCAGAATGTTCTAACAAATAAAACAAAGGCCTCTCGAAGCTCGAGGGGATTTAAATCCCCTCGAGCTCCGAGAGGCCTTTGTAAAACATTGGAATGTTGCTCTGCGGGCCTTTACCGGCTCGTAGAAGCATGGAGCACTCCATTGTCTACAATGGAGCTCTCAACATTCCAATGTTCTAATATAGCCTTATAGCCCGCCGTAGTGGGCTATACCGGCTATTAAAGGCCCGCTCCCGCGTTAAAGGCCCGAGCCGAAGGCGAGGGACTTTAACAAGGGACTAGGACTTTAATAGCCGGTATAGCCCTGCTACGAAGGGCTATAAGGCTATTAGAACATTCTGCCACTAGAGGGCAGAATGTTCTAACAAATAAAACAAAGGCTTCTCGAAGCTCGAGGGGATTTAAATCCCCTCGAGCTCCGAGAGGCCTTTCTAAAACATTGGAATGTTGCTCTGCAGGCCTTTACCGGCCCGTAGAAGCAGGGAGCACTCCATTGTCTTCAATGGAGCTCCCAACATCCAATGTTCTAATATAGAATAAGCTTTTGTTTCAATACTGGATGGTATGATGTTAGTAGTAGATCAGGATAGCTTTGCTGCTCTGGTGTTAATAGATTTATCTACAGCTTTTGATAATGTTTTCCGCAACCTCCTACTCCAGTGTCTCCATCAGGTGGGGGTTTGTGTAAATGCCCTTTGTCATAGGCGAACACGGATCATGTGTGTGTGCGATGACATAGGCCTGTCTCACAAATTGTGTTCTTGTTGGACCCAAAAGGGCTCCCTAGGCACTACCCTCTTAGTAGTGGAAGGCTACTGCCTTCACCAGGAGTTAAGAAGCACAAGCATGGTGGTGCCAGCATACTGTGTAGTGATCAATAGTAGTGAACAGGACCTTTTTACCTTGTGTCACTGTCATTGCGGCCAACAAGCTCATTCACCTATTAAAGTTCCACTGCTGTGTGCTTAACTCAATCCTTGGCCTACACCAGGTAGATGCAGAGTGCTGCACAGGCGAGCATGTGTTGGGTGCATGTGTGCTTGCGTGAAGTATAATACACAAAGGGGGAAGTATTGTGCAGCACACACGGTAAGTGTGTGTGCTGCCAGTGTGTGTTTGTAATGACACCGGGGCATAGGCTAAGGGTAATCGATAAATAATTAGTATCTAAAGTGATGGATTATCAGACAATTTGGTATGTGATGCTTATTATATGTTGTATGTTCATTGATTCTGTCCCACTAGATTCTGTAACTTTTCATCGTTTTTCAAACCTTTGAAAAAATGTGGATATATTACCTTTGTGTTGCCTTGAAAACAATAGTTATTTTGCACAGGCTGGAGGAGGTTTTAAGTTGTGAGGAGTACTCACAAATGTCTTGTAAAAAAAGTATGTGAGATTTATATTTTAATATTTCTATTTTAATATTCTACTTGTCTATTTATCTATCAAAATATTTTAATTAGTTGTGGTCAACAAGCTAGCACGCAGATTTACTTTCACATTCATTACAAAATGTGCCTCTGCTATCACCTGGCCAAGTCTGCATCTAAAATACTTCGGGGCATATTCACAAGCCCCTATCGCCACGAGAACGTCACTTTTTTTTACGTTCCCGTGGCGATAGGACCAGCGCCCTATTCTCAAGGCAGCGTTAACCCACTTAACGTGGCTAAAAGCTGCCTTGAGAATAGGGCCCCTTTCACGCTAAACTTAGCGTGAAAGGGGGCCTGCAGTGGGTGTTGCGGTGGGCGTACCACCGCAACACCCATTGAGTTTGAAGCTACCGCCTATTATCAAGGGCGGCGTTAATAGGTGGCAGCTCCAAACTTAAGACCTAGAAAAATCAGGTCTTAAGGTGGCTAAACGAGGAGAAAAGCTTTATCTCTCCTCATTTTTGCTTTTTCTATGTGTGCTGCAAGTAGCAGCACACATGGAAAAAGCAAACTGGCATTTTCGGTTTGTTAATGTACAGGAAGGGACACCTTCCTGTGCATTAACAAACCTCCCTGCTCTCAGACACCCTTGCGATCTGGTGCAAGGGTGCCTGTTTTGGCGTTAAGTCGTGAGACTTAGTGCCGTCGCAGGGGGAAACGCCAGGCTGCACCACATTCTTGTGAATAGGGTGCAGCCTGGCGTTTCCGAAGTGGCGGTGAGAGGCGTTAAGCCAAGGATGCTAACGCCTCTCACTGCCACTTCTTTGTGAATATCCCCTTCGTTTTTCAAATCCTTGCAAGTTAATCACCTTTCCCTATCTTCCCTATCATATCAGCTACCAAGTAACCAAGTAGGAAATGAGAAAGCAGCTAAGAAGAAGCAACCACATTCTCTGTAGTTTGCAAAGTAGGAGCATATCTTTCAGAACTGCTGCAGGTATGGCTCCAATTGAACTTTTACCTTCTTTGCTCTTTTTCCTGGCACAGAAATTGGCATTCTATGATTCTCCAGATGTCAGATATCCCCTTGACACCCTTTAACCTGTTGCATTTTCACTGGCTTCCTTCTAGCCTTTCATTGATATGACCAAATAGTTCGAAAGAAGGCTTTACACTGGAAAGAAGTGGCAGAAGTCCAGTTTATGAAATAAATATGAAACCATATCAAAGAAACAAGCACTGTTGGGAAAATAATTATGGGGAGCATCCAGATTGCTAATGCAATTTCCATAGCAGCAGGGTGTCATAATTGGTGAAATTTTGCAGGGAGATTGAGCCAGAATTAAAATATCATTTTTTACCTACAACTCCCGTAGGTTTTATGCTTTAAAAATACTTCCAGCACACAATGCTTTTGCTTGTTTGTATTACTACTTTTTATCTATTTTTGTTTGCTGAACCGTACCGTTCAGGGATCCTATATAAAAAATCGAATGCCAGTATCCTGTTCCTAGCATATGTTCTAAGCAAAGCAACCCAATACTTGTGTTTATTACATCAGTTGCAGTCCTCTTACCAATGGTCCATCACTTCATGCAACTGTACTGTGTGTTTCTCTTGCCTCTGTGGAACTAATTCATCGTAAAACGCCACATTATTACTAGTAGACGAAAAGTATCATGAACATTAAACCAATACTTTGGTTACCGAGTCATGTGATGTACAGAGAAAGTACACTCTGTACACTTAACTTGTGTGCATGTATAACCGCATAGATGTGCGATGGCCAGCTGATCATCATGTTTAGTAAATACACAACTTCAGAAGCGATTAAATCACTTTTGTGTAATATGAATTTTGACATTCAATATTCTACCATGGAAAATACGTCTAATGTGATCTACATTATATCTGACTATGTGTTTACTTTCAATTTCTCATCCATAGAGGAAGAAAGTATCAAAGGCTAATTAATGTAGCCTTAGGTATGTACCATCCATCAGCAGGGCCCCATTTAGAGGATGATAACACTTTGGATCAAGATCTAGAAATACATCTTATACAGCCTTAGGCTATGTTAGACCCGGGATCCCTGGTTGGCTGAGATAGGTACCTTAGGCCAAATAAGGACCCGCGGTTCCACGTCAGGGAAAGGAAGGTTACCTTCTGAGATAGCCCCCGCTCACCCCCTCGGTAGCTTGGCACGAGCAGCCAGGCTTATCTTCAAGGTAAATGTGTAAAGTATTTGCAACCACGCTCACAGCAACCCAATGATGACACCACAAATAGACTCCACACGAGTTTTGTAAAAACGAGTATAAATTTTATATAAAAAGATATACGATAAGACCACACGATATAAATCCAACATATGCGTATTTGTAATATTCCTCCTGGCCGGTTGTTAGGCCAGCCAGCCCTTGCAAGTTCTGCCGATATCAATGAGCACTTCAAACATTCTACTGTAATCCTAACACCATGTTATGCAGATCGTAATGCTAGAATGAGGCACTTTTGCAATGTAAAAATAATGCAATGCGTACGCAACAATCAGGCACTTTGCGATGTAAAAATAATGCGATGCGTAACACAACAATCAGGTACTTTGCAATGTAAAAATAATGCAATGCGTAATACAACCACCAGGTACGTCGTTATACAGATGTAAGGCAATGCGTAATACACTAATCAGGTAGTTCGTTATGCAGGAGTAATGCAATGCGTAATACGCTAATCAGGTACTTCGCTATGCAGAAACATTGCAATGCGTCATACCACAATCAGGTAGTTCGTTATGCAGAAACAATGCCATGCATCATACACTAATCAGGTAGTTCGTTATGCAGGAAAGATGCAATGCGTAATACACTAATCAGGTACTTCGTTATGCAGAAATGATGCAATGTGTAATACGACAATCAGGTACTCCGTTATGCAGAAATGGAGTAATCCGTAATACACTCCGGCACCGATCACGGTGCCTCAGGCGGTCTCTCCGCCACTCATTCTGACTCGCAGGTAGCCTTTGACAACAGTTGCCCCCAACACGGGTATGGTGTAACAAAAAGTGCAGCTCCGCACTCCGGCCCCGGTACTGCCACTCCCTTGGCAATCCGGGCCGCGACACGAGCCGAAGCAGAGGATTGCACTGCTGGACCGAGAGAGAGGCCGAGAGCGTCTCCTTCCGAGCCCGCGCCCAGCCCCAGGAGTCGACACACGATACCTGGGGGGCGCGAACCCACTCTCCTCTTCCAGCGACTTGGGCCTCAGATGCAATCTTTGTGAATTGGTCACGGCGGGCTCGGTCCGGCAGCTCAGCTCCTCCGAGGCTGCCGGTCCGGGCCGCTACTGCTAGGAAGATCTCAGGCTGCCACAGGGCACACGCACACAGCGTCGCTGAGACTCCCTTGAGCTTCGGGTGCACGATCACCGGGCACTCCACACAAAGGTCTCACGCTGCACGAACATCACACGCACAGCGTTGCTGAGACTCACTTTAACTCCGGGTGCACGTTAACAAGGCAATCCTCAAGAAGGTCTCAAGCTGCACAAAGCACACGCACACAGCGTCGATGAGACTCACTTGGACTCTGGTGCACGATAACAAGGCAATCCTCACGAAGGTCTCACGCTGCACAAAGCACATGCACACAGTGTCGTTGAGACTCACTTGGATTCCGGGTGTGCACGATAACAAGGCAATGCTCACGAAGGTCTCACGCTGCACAACGCACACGCACTCAGCGTCGATGAGCCTCACTTGGATTCCGGTGCACACGATAACTGGACAATCCTCACAAAAGGTTCAGGCTGCAAAAAGCACACGCACACAGCATCACAGATCCTTGCTTGGACTCCAGGTGCCCACGATCACAGGGCACTTCTTACGAGGGTTTCAGGCTGCACGAAGCACATGCACACAGTGTCACTAAGACTCTCCCGGAAACTTTTGTGTTCCTGAGTTTCCGCAACAGGGAGCCAGCTCACCTCGGGCCCTTGGGGATAAGTTACTTCAGGACACAGCACACAGCAAAGCCCTTTCAAGCAGGGAGACACAGCACACAGCAAAGTCCCTTTAGCCTTTCCTTGGTTAAAACAGCAAACTGCAGGCCAGCCCCAGAACACACAGCAAGGGTCAGTCCTATCCTTCAGTCTCTTCAGTTGTTTCTTCCTTGGCAAACGTTCCTCTTGACCACGAAGAAGCTCCAGTCTTGTTCACACTTGATCAAGCCATTCTCCAAAGTTCAGGGGCTTCAGCTCTCATAGTTATACCCCTCAATGGCTTTGAAGTCTTTGTGTTCAGGGGGCACTGACCCCTGTTCAAACCAGTTCTTGGTGCCTCCCTGCCAGTGACACCTTTATCCTTTGATTAGTGGGGGTTTGGATTCTCAATCACTCAGCAGGAGATGGGACAATTGTTTTATAGCAGCAACCCAGGCCTCTTCACCTCCAGGGGCTACTCCTCCCCCTACACTCCAGATGCAGGTCGGCCTGATGCTGTCTCACCTCCTCCCTGGGTCAAGAAATTCCCCAGATCCTATCGCTTTCAAATCCAGACAGTCAATCCACAACCAGGCAGAGACACACAGAAATGTTAGAGCACAAAAACCCAGCCACTTCTAAAAGAGTGGCTTCTAAACACACAATGCAAAAACCACCTTCATAAAAAGATGTGTTATTACATTGTGAGTTCAGGCATACTAAACTTCACCTCTCCATCTTAAGTCTTTGGGAAGATAGGCTGGAAAACATATTACACAGCCTCCCCATTCTGTCCTATGGGAAAGATGGCCTTTCAACAGTGAAAAACGAAATGGAGATTATTTCACTGTCAGGACATGGTACTCACCTTAGTACATGTCCTACCTTTCACATGCACTGCACCCTGCCCAGGGGGTACCTTGGACCTACCATAGGGGTGTTTGATGCGCATAGAAAGGGAAGGGTAAGGTCTGGCAAGTGGGTGCACTTGTCAGACAACATGGCAGTTTAACAAACTGCGCGCAGGCCCTGCAATGGCAGGCCTGAGTTCCCTTTTAAAGCTACTTGTGTGGGTGGCACAATTCGTGCTGCAGGCCCACTAGTAGTATTTGCATTACCAGCCCTGGCACACATAGTGCACTTTACCAGGGACTTTACTAGGAAGGCAAACATACCAATCATGGACAACCAATTACCATTACACTTTACACAGGGAGCACTTGCACTTTGACACTGTTTAGCAGTGGCAAAGTGTCCAAAGCATCTAAGTTGGCAACACCTTTACCCTTGTAATGGTGAATATCGAAGAGTACATTTTCACGGATTGATTTACTCACGTGAGTTTACCTTTGGGAATAGCCCGCTGTGTATCAGGAAAGATTCAAACCACATAGAGAATGGTGAGGGACCTAAAAAGATTGCACAAGAGGCAGATTAAAAGGTCACCAGAAATGCTGTATATGCATCATACACCAATATGACCTTTATTGTTCATATCGTTGTACAATAATTTGACCAAATATCATACCAATACCAATTGAAATGCTTATCTTAAAACAGGAAAAAATACATTTTTTGCTAGTTCATTATTTCTAGATAAGTGGTTATTGGTGTTCACAATGGAAGAGAAGTAAATGCTGAGTAACCTGAGAATGTAGTGGAGTCAGGATGTGCTTTTCTAAATATTTCAACTACTAGGTAAAGTTGTAGAAACCTATTTACTGACCAGATAAAGGTTACTAGTGATCCTGATCCTCAGTGAAACCTGCGCAGAACTAAACTAAAACCTAACAGTCAAAACATCAAAAAACAGAAAACCCAGGAATAAATGTGCCCCTCTCCTTTATATGCTTAATTACAGTTCCTGTTTTTGCAACAATATTATAAATTGCCATTTTAGGCAACTTCCTCTATGTATAAAATATTATTATCTCTCCATTACTCAATACTGTGAAAGTGACATTTATCATTACACCAACCTACACCAAGAAATGTTTGATGTAATTACATAAAGCATTTATATTTATTGCCTTGTTTAGTAATAGCCAAATCTTAACATGAAAATTTGAGTGATGTTGGGAACTTCGGGAGTACAAAGGAGGCTTGTGAGGTGTCACTGTCCATATCTATTTTGCAAATCTATTTAAATCCACTGAGAGACCTGGTGACTGGAAGCATCGTGCTTCAACAGAATGTTATTAACAGGCAAGTGTATCTAAAAATATCATTCCAATCTACATTTCGGTATCTCTCTTGATTTATTTCAGGTTGGAACTGGCAAAAACCATGCAAGCAAAAACTTTACAGCAGCACCTTTGGTTTTAAGTAACATCAGGCCCATCTCATTAATTCCCTTACTCATTAAAGGCCTGATTTAAAGTTCAGAAGATGGGTTACTCTGTCACAACTTGACGGATATCCCAACGATCTTATTAAAAGTTCCTTAGGATATAATGTACTTGTAATAAGGAGAACTGGAAATCAGGTTTGTGATGGAGTAACTCAATCTGCCAAACTCTAATTCAGGCCCTAAGATCCTTGAGAAAGAGATCAACTTTCATCTAAAGTTTTGAAGTATTATCACATACTTGCGAACATCACTTGGGCTTTCATTCTTATATTATAGCCTTATAGCCCGCCGTTGCGGGCTATACCGGCTATTAAAGGCCCGCTCCCGCGTTAAAGGCCCGAGCCGAAGGCGAGGGACTTTAACAAGGGACCGGGACTTTAATAGCCAGTATAGCCCTGCTACGAAGGGCTATAAGGCTATTAGAACATTCTGCCACCAGAGGGCAGAATGTTCTAACAAATAAAACAAAGGCCTCTCGAAGCTCGAGGGGATTTAAATCCCCTCGAGCTCCGAGAGGCCTTTGTAAAACATTGGGATGTTGCTCTGCGGGCCTTTACCGGCTTGTAGAAGCACGGAGCACTCCATTGTCTACAATGGAGCTCCCAACATCCAATGTTCTAATATAGAATAAGCTTTTGTTTCAATACTGGATGGTATGATGTTAGTAGTAGATCAGGATAGCTTTGCTGCTCTGGTGTTAATAGATTTATCTACAGCTTTTGATAATGTTTTCCGCAACCTCCTACTCCAGTGTCTCCATCAGGTGGGGGTTTGTGTAAATGCCCTTTGTCATAGGCGAACACGGATCATGTGTGTGTGCGATGACATAGGCCTGTCTCACAAATTGTGTTCTTGTTGGACCCAAAAGGGCTCCCTAGGCACTACCCTCTTAGTAGTGGAAGGCTACTGCCTTCACCAGGAGTTAAGAAGCACAAGCATGGTGGTCCCAGCATACTGTGTAGTGATCAATAGTAGTGAACAGGACTTTTTTACCTTGTGTCACTGTCATTGCGGCCAACAAGCTCATTCACCTATTAAAGTTCCACTGCTGTGTGCTTAACTCAATCCTTGGCCTACACCAGGTAGATGCATAGTGCTGCACAGCACAGGAGAGCACAGGCGAGCATGTGTTGGGTGCATGTGTGCTTGCGTGAAGTATAATACACAAAGGGGGAAGTATTGTGCAGCACACACAGTAAGTGTGTGTGCTGCCAGTGTGTGTTTGTAAAATAGCACACCCTGGGTAAATATAGAAAACTTTCAGTGCTAAACAGTACGCGGACTAAGTGTGTGTGCTGATTGCATGTGAACATGTAAGGGTTCAATACATGGAGGTACTAGTGCTAAACATTAAGTGTGCTGTGAATGTAAATTGAGTAAGTGTTCCTGCAATGGTACATTACATGGAGGTCCTTGGGTTCCATTTTGGGAAGCCCAGGCCTACCTGGTGAAGACATGAGGAGGAGAGGAATTCTCCCAGACAGATTTGTGGATTGCCGCATTCCTGTGAGCTGGGTGGGACACACACTGGAAGGGAAAAAGGAAAAGACTCCTTTACAATTCAAAAGACTGCTCTTTGATTCAGTGATAGATCACAAGGTAGGGGCATCAACACATCTCAGGAAGGAAGATGAGGTTGATAAGACTATCATAAAGAGTAGGGCTGGGGGTTGGGTATTAACATTTTGATGCACATATCAATGTGGCTGACATCCAGGTGTGATCTCTGTTCACTCCGATGAATTGTGTTGTGACACAAACACCTTCAGAATCTTGACTGCTGAGACAGACGGTCTTTCATGAGGAATAAAAGAAAAGGATAAGACTCTCTTTCAAAAGAAGCAGAACTCCAACACAAAACTCCTAAGTCTCAGACCCTAATTTGCATTTTGGTGTCTGGAAATGGACAATAAGAAGAGGTGATTAAGACCCCAAAAATTGTCATCTGCCAAGCAGCCATATTGGCTGTGTGAAAAGGGGAAGCTTCGAGAAATTTCTGCCTGTGACCAGGACTGGGAACAAAGGTGCAAGTCTCCCTGTTGAGTGAGGGCAAATTACCCAGGACACCAAGGTTACCTGCCCTGGAACCTGAAGCACCGGCTCCCCCCTGATGGCCCAGACCAGTGTGCACTGTGAAGAAGAGGTGAGCGTTGAAGGGAGCGAGGTCCAGTGGGGAGCCTTGCTAGAGGTTCCTTGAGGTGCGAGGCTGTGCACCGATTGGGACATTGCCCATGTACTGTGTCAGCTTTGCGACTCTCATATGTCAGGAGAGGGTCGCTGGAACTGAGCCGTGAGTGAAGCACTGTGTTGCCTAGGTGAACCCGTAACGCCATGCTGCTGTGACCCCATATGCCAAAGGGGGTTACCAGTAGAGTTACCACTACTGAATCGCTAGGACCCTTGACCGTTTCAGTATGGGTGTTTGCACCAATAAAGTCAGCACCCATATTTTCAAAGTACGGTGACAACCTTGTATGGCAGGTTGGGCTGCAAGGTACAAATGTGCCAAAGGATTCGCGTCATTACCCAAAGTAAAGACTGAGGCTACATTCCACAGTGTGGACCCGCACTGCAAGGGAACCACACATGCCTGACCTAAGGGCTGCCAAAGATACCATGGATGATGTTGAACCCTCACTGGGCTCCAGACAGGAGCAAAGAAAGGATTACCCCCCGCCCAATGGGTAAAGCCAACTGACCACATCTTCACAAGCAGGGAGCTGCTCCGACAGCTGAAAAGAACTTCAGCAGAGCCACTTATGAGGGAGAGCCTACACCGCCGGGTGCAGCAGGACTCACTGAGGTTCGCTCTGAGGGCACTCACTGCTTGGCTGAACTCGTCCGCACTGCAAGAGCGGTTAAGATATGAACATGGCCAGTGGGTCCTGGGAGACTCTCTGCAAATGGTGTTATGGAACCATAGTCACTTTTGATTAAAATCCTGAAGAGTCAAAAGGGGAAGTCTTGGTACAACCTAATAAAGTGCATTCCTTGGATGCGGTCACCAGCGAATGGGAAATAACCCCCAACATGTTACTCAAATAATGGTGGGACAGAATTTGCCTGACAATTACTAGAAGCCCAACCTCAGGGAAATTGTGTTATTGCTTCTGAATGTCGTAAGCATTGTAGAGTTAGAAAAATAATACTTTTGTTTGTATAAAAGCAATTATTTGACTGGACGCTGATTTATTGTGTGTGCTGTGTGCCCTTTGAGTTATGAGTCTTGCTCTCTGACCTGCATCTGCATTCCCCTTTGAGGGAGACTTGAATGCTTGACCACAGCTACCACTGAGAGTCAAGTGCAGAAGGGTTACTTGGCCCAGTTGCTCAGGATCCATAGTAGGTGGGGTCCTGGAACATCAGGAGCAAATAGATCTCAAGCACCACAGTCGGGCCCAGTAGCCCCTGCGTGGCCTGTGGCCCACTAAAAGAGTTGCTGATACCAGCTATGCCTTATGGAAGTATTTTCTTTGAGGAACCATAACTCCTTTCAATTTGATACAGACAAGCTGGAAATCGTAGTGGTCAGTAGCAGGTACAATTCCGTTTCATGGTCTGTTTGATGGCCTTCACACGTAGGCCCAACCACCATTTCAGTGTCCTTCATCCATAACCAAGACTTTCATTTTAGTCACATACTCTCAAGTTCTGCTCAGATCAATAAAATTTCTCCTGCCTGTTTTCGATATTTTCAGCTTCTAATCATAATTATCCTATTCTCTACAACCTGCTTCTCTTTGTGCAATAGTTCAGGGGCAATTTTTAGCCACCTGGACAACTGCAAATCTTTGTATCTAGGTATTCCTTCCTTTTTGCTCGCTCATCTCTTGCACATTTCATTTGATCTTCTTCCTCTCTCCTGTTTCACATATTTCATCTAGATACTTTCTCTTTACTGGTTCCATTTCATCACTGGGTCTTCAATTAATGTCTTTGCTTTGAGTGCTGGTCATTTCAAAAAGAATAGTCCCCACTGCCTGCAATTCAAACTGTGTCATTATACCCACCACATGCATTCCGCTTCTCATCAGCAAGACTTTAAACAATATCTTGCACAGATTGGCTGGCACTATTTTTCCTCTATGGAGTCCCCTACCATTCAGTTTATGCTATCCTTTATCCGGACTTTGGAAACTTGGCTCTTCCCCATATCGTCTCTCATCTTAGGTAGCTATAAAAGAACAAACATTTTTTTGCGTGTTCTCCCAACTGCTTCCCATCTGGTTTTGCTAGCTTTTGGAATGTGTGTACTGTGACACTATTAAGGAGTGTTACAGCATGTGCACTCCCACCATTAAACATGTAGTATGCATATTTTATGGTTAATAGACTTAATTAACCTGAAAGCCATGGGAGATGGTGCTATGCAGACTACAGTGTGTAGGTACATCACTCACATAGATAACAATGAAACAATGAGGCCAAGAAAAGGTGTTTTGCTGTTTAGAAAACACTATTTTATACATAAAGTAAGACACTCCTAAAGTGTACCTTGTAAGCCCACCGGGCTTGCTGTTTAATATATAAAAATGGGGTATGCTAGAAATTGGAAAAAGTATGACCCTAGAGTGAGAGTTACAAAAATGTGTTTTCATTTTCAAGGTTGTATTTTCCATTAACTGATGTGGTTATGAATAGAAATTATTTTTCTTATACAGACTTTTGGAAAGTTTAATGGTGAAAGTGCATTTTTGATAACTTTAACGCAGAAGAAACTTTATAAAAGTGTATTTTGAGCTGTCTGAAAATAAACTGGTTTAGAACTGGTTTGGTTCACATTCCGACTCCAGAGACTGAATATACATCCCTTGGTGAATAGTTACCAGCCCTCCTTCTGGAAATTCAATGACTTGGCTGTTAGCAGCAAAAATACAGGATTATTGTTACCAGTGGGCAATTATCAGTGATTAGTAAACTAAAAAGGAAAAACGAAAACTAGCACCCAAGAGAGGAGATTTGACAGCTCTGCCTTAAAAGTGGAAATTGACATCAAACTATCAGGAACTGCCATTATTTATTCACTGAGCCACCCTAGTCTTTCTGTCTTTGTCTCAGCAGGACTGTAAGGTGAGCCGTTGTCAAAACAAAACAAACTATAACATTGGTAGAGAGGAGGAAACCTTGGTCCAGATTTACAAATTCTTGCGCAGGCATAGAGCACACAAAAGGATGCAAAGCGAAGCATTGCATTGATATCTCCTGACCCGTTCAAAAAGTTGTTTTGCATTAGCAAGGTGCATATTTTTCAGCTTAAAACCCCTGTTGCGCTGCTACGATGCTTTGCATTGCTTTGATTATAGGGTCATTACTAGGGTGTTACTGGGGTGGATCTGCGCAAATACACATTGGTTTTGATGCAAATAGTAATGTAATAAGATAGCAAGACAGGACTTTGCTTCTAAACTAACAGTTCCTTGAAACAGGAGTTAAGTAAGGGAAACTAAGGGGCATATTAACAACGGCCAGCGATAATTATCGCTGGCCGTCCTTAGCGATAATTATATTATCGCAGGCTATCTCTGGCATTTATCGCCCTGGTAGCGCGTTATTAACAACGCGTTACTCCAGGGCGATAAAAATTCCAGAGATAGCGAGGTTATCGCCCTTTTGCAGGGAACATCGCTGGTTTTCCAGCGATGTTCCCTGCAAAAGGGCGATAACCTTGCTGATACGACCCTGTGGTCGTATCAGCAGAATCCACCTCCTATGCCTAACATAGGTAAGTCAGGATTATAGCAGACGTTAGATTTTGGCGAAAACGGCCGTTTTTGCCAAAATCTAACGTCTGCTATAATCCTGTGGGCTGCCTTGTAAATATCGCGATGTGAACATCGGCGATATTTGCAACGTAGCCCATCCGGGGTACGCCCAGTAACGCCCACTTTGCATCTCATTAGAGATGCAAGGATGGGCGTTGGGGGAAAGGGCGATAGTGCAAGGATTCACGCGATAGCGTGACCTTGCTGATTAGGCGATAGAATTATCGCCGCTTTCCGTCCGAAAACGGACGTTAAAGCGGCGATAATTGCTTATCGCCTCGTTGTTAATATGCCCCTAAGTTCATTTCTCCATGAAACCCTAGACATTACATGTGTGCTACAGTGCAATAGCACACATCAAATGTATGGGACCATGCTGAGGTTGTCTACGCATAGGAATTTGTAATGAAAGGGTATGCTTCCAGTACAAATCCTACGCTAAACAGTGAAAACTCACCTCTGCACCATAGTACCAGGCTGTGCACCACAGAAGGCAGCATGTTTTTGCTCCAGGGGAGGCGATGACATCATCAGCAGGCCATTCACAGTAGATATTCCTCTGCACTGTGTCTCTCCCTTTGCACAATACAGCACAGCAAATTTGGTGGCTACACTGTGTTCCATGAAACATTTGTATATCTGGACCCTTATCTCCAGAGCTCAGTAGTTATAGGAATCCCAGCTGGAGGGAGGCTAGGACTGTTTTGGTTTAGGGATAAATGTGGAAAGGTGTACAGTTAACTGAGAAAGGAGATACTGCATAAGGAGGACGGTATTTGCTGAAGAAGTAGTCAGGAATGTGTATAGGAAATACTTTAACCAATCAGCATAAAATACAAGCACTGACTACAATACCAAAGAGACACCCTTTTTTTTTATTGAGATCCATCAAGAATACACAAATTCATCCAAATAACACCATACAAATATCCAATAAAAAAAAAAACCTTTCACAATAGCCATATTGATAAAAAAAGTCAGTTGAGAACAAGTTACATAGTCAAAAGCAAGCACAATAGCCTTAGATTAGACGAAACATTAGAGCTCAGGTACAGTATTCTTTCATCAATAACTAGATAATCACTAAAGTGCCCATAAAACAGTAAAATATAAGTCTGGTTAAAGCTGAAGGTTTTGACAAAATTAAGGCTACTAGTGATGTTTTGGCGTGCAGAGGATCAGATGCGACGTCGCCTGCCAAATCTAAAACAAGCTTAAGGTGTCTATAGTGCATTAGGTCCAATAAATTATGCATAAATATCAACATATAGGTCATAGTTAATGTTTTTGACCTGTTGACTTGAACCATTTTTAAAAAAGGGAAGCTAAAGTGTCTATGGTGCAATAAAGTGCTATAAAATTGGTGTCTATAGTGCAAGAAAAGTGCAAATGAGTTTACAAATATGTCAACACATACAACTTTAGTTAAGATTTCTGCATATTTAGAACAACCTTTAAAGATTTTTTTTTTTTTTTAAATTCAGTCAAAATGGGCCGCCCAAACATTTTAAAACTTCTTAATCCCACCAATTCGTAATGCATACAAGCGCTCACTATTCCTAACCTGCTTCATTTTCCGAACCCATTCGCCTTTTGTTGGTCACAGGTATTATTGCCATATCTGAAGCAAGAGTGACCTGGCGACCGCCATTGCGATATACAATAATTTAACCAAGTTATCAGAGAGAAGTATAGAAGGGTCATAGGCAAGGACTTTCAGCCAATTATTGGAGTCTATTATGATGAAACATTCAGCCTCCAGATGACAAAAAATCTCATTCCAGAACCCCTGAATTAACGGGCACTGTGATATAATATGCGTCCAATTGGCAATCGGATGATTTAAGCAGCGAAAACACTGACCGGTTTGGCTAGGGTAAACCTTAGATAAAAAATGTGGGGTTCTATATAGAAGCCATTTGCTGAAAAAGAGCATTCGGAGCCAATTAGCTCCCCTTAATGTTGTAAAAATTAAGTTTATTTAATTCGGACCACATACTCGCTGTAACCTCCAAACCTTCGTGTTTTTCCCATTTTGTTATTGCTTTCTCCGAGAGAGCCGAACCTCTGATAGGGACTAAAGATTTTCTCCACTCCCCTGGATTCCTGGCTGTGATTTCTTCAAGAAGAGCATATGCCAGATTTTTACGTTCGATAATCTGTAACAGATCCAGATTGTTAAGAAACCTGATAAGAATATTGCATGACCGGATGAGAAGGAAATCATTTGGAATTAGGTCGTGCAATTCGGAAATGTTCAGCCACCTATCGATCTGCATATAATCTGAGATCTTCCGGAAGCCGGCCTTAGCCCATTTTTGAATAATTTCGGTCGATTCTCTAGCCCCAAATACTGAAGTGAGTTCGGATAGCGGGGTTAAAGAATTTATGACTGGAATTGTATATCTTCTATAAAAGTCCTGGCGTTTATAAAAGAACCACTGCATGCACTTATAACGCACTAATTTAGGGGATTTGAAGATTTTTAAAGGACAGCGTATCTGATGCTCTTTACAGATTAAATTCATGAAATAATTTACGAATAGTCCTGTGTTCAAATCTGACTTAAACCTAGACGTATATTGTGCAAAATATGCAAAATAATAATCCCTGAGATTAGGGAGAGCTAACCCACCATCCTCCATCTCCTCATATAAAGTGCTTAGCACAATTCGGGGAGTTTTCTTTCCCCAGAAAGGATGTAAACATGGACTCTAATTTAGCAAAAAAAGGTGCTGTTAAAACACACGGAATTGCCGAGAATACAAAATTAAATAGCGGGAGAACAGACATTTTAATCAGTGAGACCCTACCCATAATAGTTAACAGGAGCGAGTTCCACCACCGCAGAAAATCCTGTACTTTCCGCAAAAGTGGGACAAAATTTAAATCATACAAGTTAAGGATTCGAGATGAAAAATAACCCCCCAGATATCTTTTTGGTTTAGAATTTAGACAGGACAAGATATCGGAATGTAATGCATCGGGCTTGCATCCGCATTGGATTATTTCCATTTTCTTTTTTGTTGATTTTATACCCTCCGAGCAGTTCAAACTGCTCAAAAACCTCAAAGACTTTTGCTTGGACCCCCTTGTCGCCTTTAATTATAAGCAGGATATCGTCCGCATATAATTTTAGTTTCCCCATAGTAGGTACAGGGGGGAGACTATCTGCATTATTTCGAATAGCAATAGCCAAAGGTTCAATATAAAAAAGCGACTAAAACGGGGGACAATGGACAGCCTTGTCTGGTCCCGCGTTTTACACTAATTTGTCCTGCCTCGGAGGCGTGAACGATAATATTGGCTTATGCGTTGAGATATATTCTCTAAATTAACCCCGTGATCTTAGGAGTTATACCATATCCTGGAGAGGATATGGAATAAAGTCTCCCAGACCACAAGGTCAAACGCCTTCTCTGCGTCTAACAGAAGGACCAAGGATGGTATTTACTTGGTCTCGAAATAATCCAATGCTTCTGCGAGATAATGCGTGTTAGTCCCCAGCTGTCTCCCTGCTATAAACCCATTTTGGTCGGAATGGATCAGATTCCGGGCTATAACATTGAATCTGTTGGCTAAAAGTTTGGTGATGATCTTATAGTCAGAGTTTAAGAGTGTAATTGGGCGGTATGAATTGGGATCTTCGCAGTCTTTTCATTTTTTTAAAAACTAACTACATTCCCTGTTTGGAATGAAGGCGGGATTGGTCCTCACCAAAGAGACACTCTTGCTGTAAAAGTCTCGGACACGTTTCAGTTGGAAAAACATTAACCAGATCACAATGTACAATGGGTTGCACTCCAAGTTAAATAAGTGAGATACTTTAATCACTGTAAATATAACTATATCTCTAAATATATGTAATGCTTAAGTAGCACATTCAAGGATTGTTTCAACTAAACCCGCCTCAAAAGCAAAGATTTTTTTTTTTTATGCATTCATTTTTAATTAGCTGTGGTTTAGGAGAGCTTTAAGACAATGCTTCTCCATGCATGTTATTCATTTATCAGAATATGTTAGTATCAATACTAGGAAAGGATATGGATTAAAAGCTACACATAAACTAAATAGTGAGTTGGCAAAATTCAACTTTAACATCATTTGGCATCCCTAATTTTGGTGAGTATGTCTAATGAGTTTATTTGTTCCAAATCCATAGTAAACATTTTATCCCATAGTCTTTCTCTGTTCACTGCTTTTGAATTCCTTGAAAAATCACGAGATCCCCAGGGCTTTTTTCACTAGGTTGGATTTTTACCAGTAATTTTAAGAACATTACAATATCCATTTTTTTTTACTCTTTGCGAAACCAGCATGGGTAGTAGGTATTAAGTCATTGGCATCCATCCAGTCCATTAATCTCGATTGAAGTGGTTTTGCATATAGTTTACATTCTGCATTCAGTAGAGTTGTTATTCAGTAATTATTTATTGTCAACTATTTCTTTTATTGCTAATTAAGTATTTAATTGATTATTTTATTTGTCTAAGTTTGATTTGTTTATTATATTTCTATTTTAGTTTTAATAATAGATACTTTAGTAGTGGGTTGTTGGGTTTGTAGGGGAAACAGGGTGAGAAGGTAATTAAATCATAATTATTTTAATTGATATGGTAAATAATTTGTATTATGAATTCAATATTTAAGTTATCAATACATGTCTAACTTGTTCAATTATTCCATTCTTATTTCATTTATTTACATTTAATTTGTAAATCAAAATCTATATTTAAATGTTTATACTTTTAGTAGTAATTTATATATTAGATGAGGGATTTTGGGTTTGTACAGGAGCAGGGTGGGAAGCTATTGAAATTCATTGAAATTCTACACCATCTACAAAATCCTTCCGTTGAACATATCATAAGTGGTCCGGGAATAGTTGGTTTAAGTCCCCGCAACAGCTTGCACATAAGAAACCTGTCAGCAGAGCTGTATCCAATGGAGCAGAAAATGTTACTGGGGACTGTAGATGGGCTGCATGGTTCCTGGTCATGAAGAGGCACCTGGACTTCATGGCGGCTAAGACAGAGCTGCCACTGGAGTTACAGAAACCCCCGTGGGCTGCTGCAGAAGGCTGACGAGAGATGGGCTGCCACAGATCCTCTGACTGCTGAGAGGTGTCGGCTGCTAGAGGGGAGTGCTGAGGAGTGTGAAAAGATGCTTGAGGACACAGTGAATGAGTGTAGTATCAGCTAGGTAGGTCAAGAGAAGCTTGATGCTGAAACAGGCTACAAAAGGAGGCAAGCTATTTGAAAACCACTACCAGCGGCCAAATTGATGAGATAACAATCAGCATGGCCAAGAAGGCAGCCCTGAAGGAGCAAGAGGTCCACCCGGGGGACAATAATTAGTTGGCGGGTGGGTCTCAACCCTTGGAGGCTTGGACCGTCCTGGCCTTTTTGCTTCCCATCTTTTACCCCATCGCTGGCACAGGAGGGAAGGGAGCACCTCTACATGTGTGTTCTGTCTCTGGGTGCCTAGAGAGGTAGGGCCTGGAGTTGCCTGCCTCCCCACCTGCACATATCTTCATCTGCGGCTGGGAGGACAGAACTGGAACACTGTATGGAGGGGGACCGAAAGACACTATATTGACCTGGGGCAGCAGAGCTCTTGGAAATTCCCTGTACCTCCCTAAAATTGCCACCTCAGGATGGCAGATGTCGCTGCACTGTGCTGCATATAGGAACACTGCCAGCTGTGGTTGGGAAATGGCGCAATCTGTGACACTGATCAGTGGGCTGTGGACTGAGAAGACCCCTCACTCACACTTGCATTAAAGTGGTTGCAACTGCCGAGGCCCCTGAACCACTGGTATTTGAGATCTGAGGAGGCACACCCAGGAGATCCTAGGACTAGAGCCCTTGTGGAACTGAATGGCCCCTGCTTGGGGTATGGGAGACCAAGAGGGGCCCACAAGCCCTGCAGTGCTAATTGGACACCAACCAGATCAACATAAGGGTAACAGTGGGAATAACTTAGTGATAAATTAAGCATTGCAGAAGGTAGTAAAGACGTCTGTTGCTGTGGATACGTTTGACGCAATCCTGAAGTCTTGGCTTCAAGAGCTGCTTCTGGGCAGGCTCTAGAGTCTAAAATAGACAAAGCTACTGCTAGTGAAGGTAGATAAAAAACAAGCTGCTGGAGAGCAGTGAAAGCTGCAGTGACAGATATAACACTGGTCAAGAGGGAGCTACAGCAATAAAGTTAGGATTATAAAAACTGTATAATGGCCCAAGAAATGTAAGCCAAAGATGCAGAGGGCTGTTCAACAAGGAACAATAATAGATCTGTGGGCCTTCCCAAGAAAATGTATGCTCAAAGCATGGAGCTGTTCTTTGAACAGTGGTTAGAGGAGACGGTAGCCTCGATCGGCTGTTCAGCTTCTGTATGGTTGAGAAAGCACACATAGTACTGGCTGTGACTTGCAGAATAGGTCTCCCTCTTAAACCTCTTTAATCCAAATGCAGGTGCTCAGTAACTCCTTTTTCTAGGCAAAGAAAGGTTTTTGTGCGATGGGCATGCAGTTTATGCAGATGTTCCTGACCAAATTGATGGTCATTGATGGTAGGAAGCCACACAGCTTCTTCATTCTGGAAGATGCCATGGAATGGGTGGTAAAGATGCCAATTGAGTGGAACGTGAATATGAGCCCACCCACAAGTGCATATGGCGCCACTATGTTCAGCTGGTCAGACGAGGAAATCAGAGTGAGGACCCATGGCAAAATAGGAAAAAACTGAACAACTCAAAGTATTGAGGGAAGTCACATCTTGGAGAAACCTGAATTAGGAGATGCAAGATGACCACACAAAACTAGAAAGTGTGGAATGGGAGTAATGTAAAGTCCATAAGATCAGAGTCCATCTTGAGCAGGGCAATACTCCGTTTTCTCTATTTTTGCAGAATCATTGACATGTCTTCCTTTTTCAGAGATGTTGTCTGTCCTTATGTATCAAAGAACCTGTGAAAGTGTCAAGTCACTCAGACAATGACATCAGACAATGACATCGATAAGAACACTTGATACGAGATCAATAACATTAACAGTAGAGTCTGAATTGTGGTGTTTTTACCTTATTTGTTTAGAAGAAGGGTTGTAAGACTAGCATCTTGATGGACATAAGTTATGATAGACATTCCTGAGGTTATGTCAGAAATTCCCCTCTCAGATAAGATATTGTATAAAAGGTCTACCACTTGATCACTTGTTAGGAGAGGTCTCAGTTTATTGTGTAAAAAACTGCCAAAGATGATCTTGACTGCCAGATGGCAGAAACGAAGTCGCACCTACAGTCACCTACAGTCGCCTGCTCAATCACCAACCTGATCAATGCCTCACTGGTTCCGGTATAGTCCCCCATGAGTGGAAAAAAGCAATGGTAAAAGCACTGCTAAAAAAAACCCACTTGGACCCGGCTGAACTCGGCAACTACCGCCCTATCTCGCTCCTCCCCAGAATTAGCAAAATTGCGGAAAAATATGTCAACCACATACTCTCGGCATTCCTTGAGTCCCATAAACTGCTACACCCCTCACAAACAGGCTTTCGCCCTTGCCAAGGCACTGAAACTGCCTTACTAGCAGTGGTGGAGGATCCTCTGCCATAATCCTCCTCGACCTAAGCGCAGCCTTTGACACAGTGAGCCTTCGCATTCTGGTTCACCGTCTCAAGAATGTGGGAGTGATAGGCACTGCCCTATCATGGCTCCAATCTTTCCTGGAAGAAAGATTCTTCCAGGTTTTTGAAGGTGACACTCTATCTAAACCCTTCCCATTGCAGTGTGGAGTCCCCCAGGGCTCATCCCTAAGTCCCACTCTTTTTAATGTATATATGCCCCTTTGGCGGATATTGTATCCCCCTTTGGAATCCATATAGTGGCATATGCTGACGACACTCAGCTGGTCGTAGCGCTGAACCAGGCTGAACATTCGCCCACTGATTTGCATTCCTGTCTTGAGGAAGTTGCTAAATGGATGAGCTTATCTCATCTAAAGCTCAATGGTGATAAAACCGAGCTTATGCTGCTTGGCAACCAGTCAAGTTTTAAATCTAGCACCATGTGGCCAGCTTGCATGGGCCCAGCACCAGTCCCTAAAACTGAGATAAAAAGCTTGGGTATATGGTTAGATCAAGATCTTACCTTTAAAGCCCAAACTAGGAAGACTGCTGCCGCGTGCTACGGCCTGCTCAGAATGACCTGCAAAGTACTCCCCTTACTATCTTGCCAAGCTAAAAAGTTGCTGATCCAGGCCTTAATTCTTTCCAGGATAGACTATGGCAACGCTCTCTACCTAGGCGCCCCAAACTCAGTGATCGCAAAAACTGCAGATCGTTCAAAATTCGGCAGCAAGATTGCTCACGGGCATGAACAATCGTTGCTCAGCAAAGCCCGCCCTATGCTCCCTTCACTGGCTTCCGGTGCAGGAGAGAATCCATTTTAAGGCTGTCTGTGTTGCACACGTCTTTAGAAGGAAATGGGCCACCCATCATCAAAGCCTTGATTAGACTCTACAAGGCTACCAGAAGACTTCGCTCTGATGAGCTCCACCTGGCAGAAGTGCCCAGAATCAAGAAGGCCAGAATGGGCGGCCGTCTTTTTTCATATAATGCTGCCAAGCTTTGGAACTCCCTACCGCTTTCCCTCCGTAGGGAATCTAACCACCTTGCATTTCGGAAACAGCTAAAGACCTGGCTCTTCCCATAAGGGTCTCCTCCCCTCTAGCCTCCTCTGCAGCGCTGGGATGCCCCCGGGTAGCCATGCGCTATATAAAAGCCTATTTCATTTCATTTCATTGTAGTTTATGCTGTAATCTGATAAGGAGTCAAGTCGGAGAGGAGAGGAGCTGATGCAACACAATTTTCCATTTGCAGGCAACACTGTGGTGGAGCAGTAAAAATAAAAAATTTTAACCCCTAACAAATTATATAATTAATTAATTAAAAATGTTCGTTTAAATGTATTAATCAACATTGTATATGTGGGAATGGTAATATGCCAATGTATGTGCTAAATAATCTATTAATGAATGTCCGTGTGTCTAATCATAACGTAAGAATAAAAAGCGTACTAAATAAAATAAATGCATGTTTGTGCTTCATAGAAATAAAATGTGTCGTTGCAAAAAACAATAGTGATGGTAAGTAAGGAGCAGCTTAAAATGTCGCTTTTTGCTAGGTAACAACTAATTGGGGTACGTAGACGGGAGGGAAACGAAAGGGATATTTTTCTCTATTTAATTATGTTTTGTTTGCCTCAAATTAGTGCTTCTAAAGTAGAACCGAGTGGCGAGATAAAATGGCCGCCAGTGGGAAGATGTGCGCAGGCGCAAGGGGACACGTGGTACGGGATGAGATTGATGAAATCTGGAGCCTCGTGATGTCTCTGAGAGGCTAGGATGCAAGAAATGGTCAAGGCTGGAGTGACCAAATTGAACTGATAGTGTGCCGTGAGGATCAGGAGAGAGTCCGTGGGAAAGGAGCCCAAGAGAAAGGACAATGACTGCGGAGTTCTTGAATGTGTCAAAAGAAGATACAAATGAACTGATCGAATCGGATGGAAATGTTTAAGCGTATGGGAAAGGAAATGATCCAAGGACCCTTGAATCCAAAAGAACTTGATTAAAGAATGAATAAGCTGACATGTATGGACCAATGAGAGAAAAGCGTGATATTAAGGTTGCAACAGTTAGTTAACAAAGTTAGAATTGGGGTATAAGAGGGCCTACTCTTAGTGGGAGGGGGTCAGTTCCAGGAGAGTTCCAGAGAAGTTCCAAGCAGTTCGAGAGTCATGGTTGCAGTAGAGAAGACGGGTTGCAGGTAGCTGATGCTGACGAGCTGAAGTTGCTGTTGCTGTCTTAACTTTACAGTTGAGTATGAGAATCAGGCTATTTCTAATCCCAAAGTTAGGTTAGAAATCATTAGGCTAAATTAGGAAGCTAGGCAGGTAATTAAGGTTTTTGGCTTCATGACAAAATTTCCTTTCTGCAATAAATTGATTATGCTTAATAAAATTGTGAATTTAAAATTGAATAATTGAATAAAGTATTAAATCTTTTCATGCTTTTAAAATTATATAAAATTTAAGATTCTTTAAAAACCAAAATGACTCAGTGGTTATTTTCCTAAATGATTGTGACATGAGTAATTGGTTGATTGTGATTCAGCTGGTCTTAATCACTATGAACTAATTTCTTAAATGAATGATTCATCGACAAAACAATGAGCAGGAATATCTTAAGAAATAATTAAAAGAAAGTGACAAATTAAGGTAAATAGATATCCTTGCTCTTCCAGTGGTACACAAAATGGTGTTCTCCATTTAGTTCTCATGCTTCTCCTAGGAGTACAGAATTTCATAAAGGTGTAAAAGGAAATCCAGGAGTGTGTGTGTGTTTAGGCGATGTTTATGGGCCCCATCGTCATGTGGATATGAGAAATATAGTTTGCCCCTGGATGACCTATAAGTAACCTGGGAGGAGGATAGTTTTTATTGTACGCGCTGCATCAGATTTCTTGGTAGCAGAGTTATGGTTTTCTATAGATTAGTTTAGTGATTATTGTTTATTGATTATTGATTATTTGATGACTAACACTATATGTTGAGTCGCGTTATGTTATATGTAAGTTCTCACGCTTCTGGGATGTAGGAAGTGGAACACGTGTGGCAAGAGAAGTCACATGGAATTTGGTACATGGTCTGAATTCATTTTTGGTTATAACGCAGGTTGTGTTATGTTAGGGATTTCGGTGTGAAAAGTGTGTAAATGAAATAGCAAATCACGTTTACTTGTGAAACTTTGGCCTTAATTCTCAGGAGCCTAGTCTCCACATGTGTCTTATCCCCAGAGAAACGAGTAAATTGTTTGTTTGAAAGAAGGGTAAGGTAGAGGGAAGTGCTACTTTATCGGCAAAAGCAAATAATTCTGTGGTAGGGTAGAGGTAAGCGCTGCCTACTGGAAAAACAGGATTCTTGTGTAAAAGGACAAAGCTGTCACTTTGTTTAGCGAATCAGACTATGGAATTGTTTATTTGTTGTAACTAACGAAGAAAACTGTAAAAAGAAAAATTGCCGATAAATTTTGTAAAGGAGGGGTAAAGAGTAGAAGTGACGTGAAAAAGTGCCGCGCTAGGATTCGTCAGTGCACTAGTCACGTGAATACAGAGCAGGAGTGACGTAGAAAAGTGCCGCGCTAGGATTGCTTGGTTCGCGGACGGTGGAAATTGTTCTGATTGGTACGTTAGTGTGAATCGCGCTGTAATTGGACGAAGTTCCGTACACAGAAACAGCGTTAGAGTAAAGAGAAAACAAATAGAAAACATGCCATATTACGAGTATGAAAGGGAGAGAACGTCATGGACAACGAAATTAAAGAATTTCTTTAAGAAAGACAAAAAGGTTGTGACTAGAGAGGGACAAGTAATTCCTCCGCCAAAATCAGCAGCTTCACATATGATGCTGAAATATGGATATCATACGTGCATATGGTTGGATAATTGGGTAAAATATACAAAGAATGATGGAGCATTGGCTTTTCCTGAAAATGGTTCTTTTAATGTAGCGATTTTACGGAATTTAAAAGAAAAGATGCTTAAATTGGAACCTAGACCTAGACCGACACAGTTTGAGGCTTTAACAGAATGGGAAGATGAGATGTACGAGAAAGAAAGATTCAGAGGTATGAAAGGTTATGAGTTCGTGCCCGGAAGAATGTGGGGAATGAATCATGAGGACAGAATAAAACGATGGAGATGTGCTAACATGACAGGAGGTTTGTTTCCAGCTTTTACAGTTGAGGAAGGGACTAAGAAAAAACGGACTGAGAAAAAGAAACATTTAGAGAGAGAAAAGTATACGCATGAGAGCGAAACGGATGACGAGTTGCTGGAAGATATATTAAATAAAAATCCACCTCCGTATCAGCAGAATTCTACAGTGGTGACACCAAATGCGCCACCAATAGAAGCTATGCGAAATGAAAGTCCAGAAAGAAGACAAGAAATAAATAGGTCACAAGAACAAATAAGAACTTCCCAAATTGAGGGAATAGAAAATGATAGTGCAAGAGAATTGGCAAGGACAACAAAAGAACTAACTGAGAAAATTAGAGAATTAACGAAAAATATGGAAGCAGTTACTGTGCCTGTAACAATAGGTCCAGTAATACCAGTTTTTGAGAATCAGAAAATTGATGAACGATCTTTGGTGATTCCTTTGAGTTCACAATTTCAGAGAGAAAAGGAAAGAATGGAAACAAGTCCAGGTACAAGCAATTTGGCTAGTGCTTACAGACCAAGTCCACCTGAAAATTTGACAGTAAATGAGTGTAACGGTAGAAAAATACCTATGGTAACTGAATCTGCAACAGTGACACCTGAAAAGAGTGGAAATTGGACAGAAATAAATAGTACTCCCATAGGTCCGACTCCTGATGAGTTAAATGAGTGGATGAAAGCTTTTAAAATAAAAGAAACAGAAGAAAAACCATTAGATGTGATCAGATTGAAAATAGATATGGAAGAATTAATTCTAGGAACGATTGGTACTGAAAAGATAAAAAATTATCAGGATGATGAAATAATGTTTCTGTGCAAAAGTATAACATGGAGGGCAAAGAATTTACATGACAAACTAGAAGAAGTGGCTAGTGAGATTGGGATAGATTTTGCAAAAGTAAAAATATTGCAGAAACCATACAGAGTAGATTTTTGTGAAAAAGATATTGAAAATTTGAATACAGCAGGGAGGCTGACACAGATAAAAGAGTTGATTGTTTTGTTGAGAAAATGGGGTGATGTGGACAGATGGAAGGTTAGATGGACAAAGAAGAATGAGAAAAGTGTAGACAAAGGTTCATTGGCTTTTATGATAACAGAAAAGGAACATGTTGTTAAAGAGTACCCTATGAGAGAAACTCCAGGTGGTAGTTATGTGCATGTTCCCTGGACTAGGCAGGACATCCTGTCATTTACAAATGACTTTCCAAAGTTAAGAGAAAAGCCAGTTGAGTGGTACCGACAGGTAGAAAGGTTTGTAAAGGTCTCGAAAGTGTTGTGGATAGATTTGGATGGATTGTTTGACATAGTGGTACCAACGGATCTATGGTCAGAATGTAAGATTACAGTTGACTGGCCAACTACAGAATATCCAAGAGATCCTAAGACAGGAGCTCCAGGACCAGATGTGATGAAGAAATATGACAAGGTGATTACCTTTTTGAAAAATAAGATTCCTCCAAAAGAGACAGATTGGGTTAAGATTGATAGAACTACACAGGAAAGCAAGGAGAGTGTACATGCATATTATGAGCGATTGTTGTTGGTTTTCAAACAGTATAGTGGTTATGAGGAATTAAGTGAGAAGGATATGAGTCATTTTGTATACCGATTTGTATTTGGCTTGAAACAAGAAATAAGTGATATGATTAAGCAACATATGATAAACTGGCAGAATGCAAGTGTAGATGAGGTGCTGAGGTATGCTAAGTATTGTAGTGATGAAATAGAGAGTAAACAGCGTAAGTTGAAAGAAAAAGCAATGTGGGCACAAGTGAAAGTGGCAGAAAAACAAGAAGCTCAATTGGATAATAATAATGGAAACGAATCAGGACAAAATAAGATGCGACCAAATATAGGTAAAGGAAAAGGACAAGTGAGTCTAGAAGAGGCAAAGAAGAAATGGCCATGTCATAATTGCGGAAAATTAGGGCATTGGAGAAATGAGTGTAAGTTCCCACCTAAACCTAATCCGGAACATCAATCATTAACTCCACAGGTGCAGAATGAGGTAGTTGTTCAACAAAGTCAGGTGCCACAACCACCACTTCCCAACACTGTTAACCAGCAAAGATACAGTACAGAAACAGGATTCTACGGAGGAGAGCAGGTAACACAGTTGCCGAGAGCAGCTAACATTTCCCAGTATTGGTTGCATCAGAGTGAGGATGACCCAGATGAGAGTTTCTGACGGTGCGCAAGAGAGGGGAAAGAGTGCGTGCTTGGCGCAACTCTAGAGGTAGATCAGTCTGGTCCCTTTGTGGATGGAGAAGTGAATGGAGCAAACGTAACATTCCTTGTCGATACTGGAGCTACCCGTTCTACTGTTAGGTCAGTGGAAATTCCGAACCTTCCTCTCTCAGGTGAATGCATCCAAGTGGTAGGAGTTGCCAATCAGCAGATTAAAACCCCACTTACTGAATTGGTAGAAGTAAAAATTGGTTCTTTTAGGAAAATGCATAAATTTGTAGTGTGCGATTGTAGTCCTGTAAATCTTCTAGGTCGTGACCTCTTGTGTAAAATGAATTGCACAATTTATTGTACACCAGATGGAATTGGTTTTCAGACTTCAGATGAAGATGCTTTGTATAAAGTAACTTTGATGAATCAGGAACCTGAAATGAATGGGTTGTTTCCTGCATTTGATGCAGGAAAACTTCCAGAAGAGTTAAGAAGTGCAGTGAAAGAAAGTGTGTGGGATTTTACAGGAGAAGACATTGGATTAATGAGAGAAGTTGATCCTGTAAAAGTGACAGTGAAAGAAGGGATAAGTTATTCAAACACGCCACAGTACAAATTAACTCCAGAAATAATTGAAGGAATAACTCCTGTGATAAATAAGATGATTGAACAGGGAATTCTGAAAGAAATCATGAGCAGTCCATGTAATTCACCTATTATGGGACTGAAAAAGCCAAATGGAACATACAGAATAGTACAGGATTTGAGAAAGATCAACAAAATAGTTGTACCATGCTGTCCAATAGTGCCAAACCCTGCAGTGATTCTATATCAAATTCCGCATGAAGCTGAGTGGTACACTGTGATAGATTTGTGTCATGCATTTTTCTCTATTCCTTTGCATCCAGATAGCCAGCCATTATTTGCATTCCGTTTTGGAGAGCGTATTTTGGCATGGTGCCGAATTCCTCAGGGGTATACAGAGAGCCCCTCAATTTTTAATCAGATTCTAAAGAAATCTCTGGAAGATTTAAAAATGCCAGAAAAATCAGTGATGGTGCAGTATATTGATGACCTATTGGTGGCATCGAAAACCAAAGAGGCATGTGTAAGTGACACAATTGCTTTACTGAACCATTTGGAGAAAAGAGGACATAAGGTGTCCCCTTCAAAATTACAGTTTTGTCAGAAAGAAGTCCAGTATTTAGGACATAAAATTGAGAAAGGAGTGCGGAAAATAGCGACAGAAAGAGTGAGAATGATTCAAGGAATGAGAGCACCAATGACTCAAAGAGAGGTAAGAATGTTTTTGGGAATGGTTGGATATTGTCGACAATGGATAAGTGGATTTTCTTTGATTGCAAAACCATTACAAAAATTGACAAAGAAAGATGTAAAAGACCCTTTTGAGTTAAACAAAGAAGAAATGAAATCTTTCAAAGAATTGAAAAGGAAACTGTGTGAGGCCCCTGCATTAGGCATGCCTGATTATGAGAAAGATTTTGAGTTATACTGCAGTGAAAGAGATGGATGTGCATTTTCAGTACTAGTACAAAAACATGGCACCATGAAGAGGCCTATAGCTTACTTTTCAGCTGTTTTAGATCCTATAGCAAAGGCATTGCCTGGATGTTTGAAAGCAGTTGCTGCTACTTGTGTAAGTCTGGAACAAAGTGAAGGTATAGTGATGGGGTATCCACTGAGAGTATATGTTCCCCATTCAGTAGAAATTCTTTTGACAAGAACAAAAACACAGTACATGACACATAGTCGGCTGACTAAGTACGAAAAAGTCATCTTGAGTGCAGAAAATGTGACCATAGATAGATGCATAAATGTAAATCCTTCGACTTCATTGCCAGATGAAGAGAGTATAATTGAACAAGATGAAGTAGATCATGATTGTCTGAATGTGCTGGAATATTGCACAAAACCAAGAGCTGACATAAAAGATGAACCATTAAAGGAATCCGATTATGTCATGTTTGTAGATGGTTCATGTTTACGCACAAAGGAAGGAGTGTTAAGCGCAGCTTATGCAGTATGCACAGTGGCAACTGTAATGGAAGCGTCTTGTCTGAAAGGAGTTAGGTCTGCCCAAGTTGCGGAACTAATTGCTTTGATTCAAGCATGTAAATTGGGGAAAAATGTACGAATCACGATTGTGACCGATAGCCAATATGGTTTCGGCATCGTACATGATTTTGGTCAGATTTGGTCACAAAGAGGATTTTTGACATCTGCAGGAACACCTATCAGAAATGGAGATTATGTTAAAAAACTGCTTGAGGCGATACAGCTGCCTAAACAAATAGCTGTAGTGAAGTGCAAGGCGCATAAGAAAAACGAAGATTACATAGCGGTTGGCAATAATTATGCTGACGAGATCGCTAGATATTGTGCGGAAAACATGGCGTCCCTGAACAGAAATAGAGAAAGGGAGCATGTCTCTTGTCCTTTGCTTTTCACTAATGCAGTCGAAACATGGGATGAAGTAAGGCAGTTACAAGAAACAGCAAGAGATGAGGAAAAGGATTACTGGATTAAAGCAGGATGTAGAAGACAGGAAGATAATGGAGTGTGGGTATACAGAGATGAAAGACCAGTTATGCCTGATAGCATGATTGCAGACATGGCACGGATGTACCATGGACAAGCTCATGTTGGGAGAGATGCAATGATCAGACTTTTTAGACAAACTTGGTATAATCCAAAATTCAGAGCCATTGCTGAAAGTCTTTGTCAAAGATGTCTTATTTGTCAACAATTTAACCCAGGAAGAAAAACAGTAGTGAGTCTAGGAACAATAGGACGAGAAGGAGGTCCATTCACAAGGATACAGATGGATTTTATTGAGATGCCCCCTAGTAACAGATTAAGATATGTTCTGGTGGTCGTCTGTTTGTTCTCTCGTTGGGTGGAGGCATACCCCACAAGAAGGAATGATGGAACAACAGTGGCAAAACTTATGCTACGAGAGTTCATTCCGAGGTATGGTTTTCCAGTCACAGTTGAGACAGATAGAGGAACACATTTTCAAAATGAGTTGATCCAATTGATTTGTGAAGCATTGAGTATTAAACAAAAACTACATTGTGCTTACAGACCAGAAGCTTCTGGGGTAGTAGAGCAGATAAATGGAACGATTAAAAACAGATTAGGAAAAATGTGTCAAGCTACAGGACTCAAATGGCCAGATGCACTGCCTCTTGTTCTGATGACCATCAGAAGCATCCCTGAAAAGAAAACGGGACTCAGTCCTCATGAAATGATCATGGGACGAGCAATGAGACAAGCCCACGTACCAGTCAACAAGTTATTGACAATAACTGATGATCTAATACTGGATTATTGCAAAGGACTGGCTGATGTGGTGCGTTCTGTGTTTCATCAGGTTGGACCGGATGCGACCACTCTTGAAAGAAAACCAGCCCACGACTTGAATCCAGGAGACTGGGTCCGTATTAAAGTCCACAGGAGAAGAAACTGTCTAGTTCCGCGTTGGGATGAGCCAAGACAGGTAATCCTAGTAACAACGACTGCTGTCAAGTGTGCAGGAGTAAAGAACTGGGTTCATGCCAGCCACACAATCAGAATTCCAGAACCTACAGATCGACATGTGAGTCGGCGTCTGGAAGTGTGGGATAAAAGTTTAACGGCGGGAACAACCAAGATAAAAGAAAGGGTGCCAGAACTTGAAGATCGACCTGAAAGTCGACATCTGGAGACCCCAACGGAAAACACCTCTAGAGAAGAAGAGGAACAAGAAGAAGAAGAAGAAAGAAATTCAGAAGTTCCAGAACTTGAAGATCGACCTGTAAGTCGACATCTGGAAATATCTGACACAACTTCAGGATCTGATGATTCAGCTGCAAATTGGGAAGAATTCCGAAAGGGAACTTGGGGTTATAAACCAATTAGAGAAGAAACTGAGCAAGAAATTGAGTTAGATGAACAACCAAGTACAAGTTATGGTGGAAATCCTTCAGAAACAATATTAATAGATGAAGTAGGGAAAGAAGTACACAAAAAGTTAGAAAATCGAGAAGAACCCCGAGGAGCAATAGGGATAGATAGAGAAACAGGAGAACAGGGAAATTCAGAAGCAGATAAGGAGGAAAACACCAAATCGGAAGAACCCCGAGGAGGGACAGTGATAAGGGAAAACAAAAAGGAGAAGACAGATCCACCAGTAGGAGATGACGAGATTATAAGTTTCAAAATAAGAAACAATAGTGAGACAGTTGAAACAGAAACAGAAGAAAGTGGAGGAGAGGAAAAAGCAAAGACTGAATCAAGAAAAAGAAATTGGAGATCGGAAAGAGAAGAAAGAGAGGGTGAGGTCAAAAGGCCAAGAAAAGGAGATAATTGGCCCAACAGCTATGTAAGAAAATTGAGATATAGAATAATAAGAGCAGAAGATGAAGATGCTGAACAAGTAAATGAAGTAACAAGTCAAAAGGGACAAGAAAAACCCAGTGGAAAAAGATTACAAAAGTCCAAAAGGACAAGGAAAATAAATTCAAAATTTAAGTCACCTGAGTGGCTGTATATTGCACTAACAGATTACAAAGGAGAAAAAGAAAACACTCACGGAAACCAGAGACTGAGAAGTCAGATGGGAAAAGGTGAGATGCAACGAAACTGAAGTGAAGACTTATAGTGCTTCTGCCGGACGTGACAATTTACTGGACGTGACAAATCACCGGATGTGACAACGAAAGAATTCTGGAGAGAATTAAAGAAAGTACTAAGCAAAGACTTTTTGGAAGCAGAGTGGCATCTAAGTCATTTCTGAGGTGTAGTGACACAATTTTCTGAAACTTAATAAATAGAAAAAGAAAAATGGAAAATAATAGGGATAGAAGAAATAAATGTGAATTTGTAAAGAGATGGTGCAAAATGTGCTGCTTTTGTACAGGGTTATTAATGACCATATGGATAGTTTTAGCAATCACAATTCCTATTAGTGTAGCTGTGATAGAAGCAAAGAATGATACTAAACAAGAAAAAGAAACTAATATTAAAGAACAAGTTGTTTTAAGAAGTAGTGCAGAGTTGCATAAGGATAGGTCAGTAACAGATTTCTCAAAGAATGTTTTTACAAAGTTGTTGTATGAGTACGTAAAAACAATGGAAGTAAGAGATTGTTATGTTTGTATGCAGTTGCCTGCATCAGTATCGGAAGGTGTGACTTATCATCACTTACCTTTGACTTATGGAATAACATGTAGTGTAATAGCAAGTTTATTTTATAAAACAGGTAGATTAGAATCTTATTATACTGATATAGATAAGATATTTGCAAACATTCCAGTAGTACCAGAACTTAACAAAGTAAAACCAGCAAAGGTTTTAGGAGAATTCTTTTAGAACACAGAAAATTAACGTTAGAAGAAATAGTTAGTGACAACCTTACCTGTGAGTTAAAGAAAGAAGAAAAAGTATTTTTAGATATGGTTGAAGAAAGAAGAATGAAATTTCAAAAAGAAGCAATAAAAGAGGAAGGAAAACGCTTATGGACGTTTGAGGAAGGAAATCATGAAGGGAAAAAGATAAATGCAGCAATGACATTAGATTGGCCGCAAACAGGAAAGTTGTGCATTAAGAGAAATAAGACAGTCTATGACAATTACTTTGTAGGTTCAAGTATCTGCCATGACAATTATCAAATTCTGGGAGGTTGGGGATTCAAAGGTGGAAAAGATCCAATATTTCCAGGTATCTATTATATTTGTGGGAATAGAGCTTATTACAGGTTACCGGACCATTGGTATGGAACTTGCTATGTAGGCCTGGTCTTTCCAAAAATCTTTCACATGGACAGAGAAGAAAAGGGAACATACAAGATGATTAATGGATTTAAACGTAGAAAGAGGGAAAGTTTTTCAGAAGTTGTAGGAGATATTTTTGGAGCATTGATACCAGCAGTGGGAATATCTTTGAATGCATTTAAAATTCGGAAGTTATCCACAGTAGTAGATCGTTTGTCTACAGATACTGCGGGAGGGTTCTTAATGGTAAATACCGAAATGGTTGCCATGAGAGCTATGGTGATGCAAAATCGGCTTGCCCTTGATATTCTTTTGGCAAAAGAGGGTGGAGTCTGTGGAATGTTGAAAGTCCAACATTGTTGTACTTACATTCCGGATAACAGTGAAAATATACAGAAGTATATTACAAATATTACAAGTCTGCACAAAGAATTAGTCCCACTGGAGGTTGAAAGTGTTTTGGGAAAACTTGGTAGAGGGTTTTCCTCAGTAGCAAATTGGTTAACTAGGATGAGTAAACTAGTAATAGGGAAAGTTATAATAGTAGCAACTATAGTGATATTGTTAGCAATGATATTGAAAATAGTAATAACATGTATAAAGAGAAAAGTAAGACAGAATAAGATAAGAAGAAATAACAGAATAATGAGAGAAAGAGAGAGAGAAATGGGTGAAATTGAGTTGGAGAAAATGAAAGAAAGCATGTATAAAGAGACTAAAAGGCAAGATGAAGAGGAGACAGAGATATGAATAACAGAAAGTAAAGGATGAAAGACATGCTGCCTGAAAAGAAGTATGACTTGGGTTTTATGTGGTGATTTAAAAATCACCAAAGGGGGATTGGTGGAGCAGTAAAAATAATTTTTTTAACCCCTAACAAATTATATAATTAATTAATTAAAAATGTTCGTTTAAATGTATTAATCAACATTGTATATGTGGGAATGGTAATATGCCAATGTATGTGCTAAATAATCTATTAATGAATGTCCGTGTGTCTAATCATAACGTAAGAATAAAAAGCGTACTAAATAAAATAAATGCATGTTTGTGCTTCATAGAAATAAAATGTGTTGTTGCAAAAAACAATAGTGATGGTAAGTAAGGAGCAGCTTAAAATGTCGCTTTTGCTAGGTAACAACTAATTGGGGTACGTAGACGGGAGGGAAACGAAAGGGATATTTTTCTCTATTTAATTATGTTTTGTTTGCCTCAAATTAGTGCTTCTAAAGTAGAACCGAGTGGCGAGATAAAATGGCCGCCAGTGGGAAGATGTGCGCAGGCGCAAGGGGACACGTGGTACGGGATGAGATTGATGAAATCTGGAGCCTCGTGATGTCTCTGAGAGGCTAGGATGCAAGAAATGGTCAAGGCTGGAGTGACCAAATTGAACTGATAGTGTGCCGTGAGGATCAGGAGAGAGTCCGTGGGAAAGGAGCCCAAGAGAAAGGACAATGACTGCGGAGTTCTTGAATGTGTCAAAAGAAGATACAAATGAACTGATCGAATCGGATGGAAATGTTTAAGCGTATGGGAAAGGAAATGATCCAAGGACCCTTGAATCCAAAAGAACTTGATTAAAGAATGAATAAGCTGACATGTATGGACCAATGAGAGAAAAGCGTGATATTAAGGTTGCAACAGTTAGTTAACAAAGTTAGAATTGGGGTATAAGAGGGCCTACTCTTAGTGGGAGGGGGTCAGTTCCAGGAGAGTTCCAGAGAAGTTCCAAGCAGTTCGAGAGTCATGGTTGCAGTAGAGAAGACGGGTTGCAGGTAGCTGATGCTGACGAGCTGAAGTTGCTGTTGCTGTCTTAACTTTACAGTTGAGTATGAGAATCAGGCTATTTCTAATCCCAAAGTTAGGTTAGAAATCATTAGGCTAAATTAGGAAGCTAGGCAGGTAATTAAGGTTTTTGGCTTCATGACAAAATTTCCTTTCTGCAATAAATTGATTATGCTTAATAAAATTGTGAATTTAAAATTGAATAATTGAATAAAGTATTAAATCTTTTCATGCTTTTAAAATTATATAAAATTTAAGATTCTTTAAAAACCAAAATGACTCAGTGGTTATTTTCCTAAATGATTGTGACATGAGTAATTGGTTGATTGTGATTCAGCTGGTCTTAATCACTATGAACTAATTTCTTAAATGAATGATTCATCGACAAAACAATGAGCAGGAATATCTTAAGAAATAATTAAAAGAAAGTGACAAATTAAGGTAAATAGATATCCTTGCTCTTCCAGCGGTACACAAAATGGTGTTCTCCATTTAGTTCTCATGCTTCTCCTAGGAGTACAGAATTTCATAAAGGTGTAAAAGGAAATCCAGGAGTGTGTGTGTGTTTAGGCGATGTTTATGGGCCCCATCGTCATGTGGATATGAGAAATATAGTTTGCCCCTGGATGACCTATAAGTAACCTGGGAGGAGGATAGTTTTTATTGTACGCGCTGCATCAACTGCTTCCTCGATTTTCTGATAAGTGCAGCATTTTGCTGTAAACAAGTATGCAGTGTGTTGGTTCTCCCTAAGAAACTCTAGATGCAAGTTGTGCTTCTCCATGCTCTCTTAGTGTAGCATATAGAAGTAGGTTTTAGGGTGTTAGGATGTTAGGTTGTTATATGACATTTTAAGTATGGTAGAATTGTCCATTTTATTCTCATTCCCAACATGCATTTGTGCTGATTTAATAGTATTCTGTGTGGTTATTTTAGATATACTGAGCAACGGGATGAGACATTTGAAATACATTATTTTTGTTTAAAGTGCATTTTTTAGTGCAATTTGTGTATGCGATACTGTAAGGAACAAATCAGTTTTTTTTTAAATTAGCACTTCATCCCTGGATCCCTGTTTCAGAACCATTAGTAATCCAAAAGCTAACCACTTCAACTATGTATTTGGTGGGGTCCTGCGAGTCTACAATACCCTGTCTTTCACATTCAATCATTGGGACATTGAACTAAGTTCACCCAGATCACCAGTGGGTGTGAAAACAAACCTTGTAGAGCTAAGTCAGATCCTTAGTTTAGGCAACAGGACTCGCAGGTGGGCACTAGTGGCTTGGAATCTAATGCAACTGGGAAGCCATGCCTTTTGTGATACCAAGAACGGCTGACAATTTGCTATAAGGATATCAAATTAACATGCGAGGGAGAGAGGCCTTTGTGTTTTTTGACTACTGAGACACCTGTGGAAAGTTTGATCTGCCTATTAAATGCTTTATTCTTAAATATTTTGTAATGAGAAAACAAAGTGCTAGTGCCTGGATAAGTACATACAAATGTACATGTGTTCTGCAGTCAAAATATAGATTTGTTAAATTTCACTCTTTTCAGAAACTCTCTTAAATTGTTGTTCGTTGATAGTCGTTATTTAATGTTGTTCGAACAATAAGAGTTTATTTTTGTTTTACATAAAACAATGACAATCAAATAATATGTAAAGCTTTGCGGTTTGGTGTATGGCTACTTCATCAGAGCGACAATGTATTTTACTCCTTCACCCTGATAGAGTAACCGCACTTTAAATTTAGAGATTTTCTCTCTCCCAGCAGACATGCCTTACCCTGGCACGAACCACCATCATGGCAGTTCCTGTCAATTCAGTGAACAAATGCCGTACTGCTATATCAACATGATGGAGCCATAGGGCACACTTAATTTCTTTTTTTATTTTTAAAAAGAGAACCCCTTCGCCGTGGGAGTGTTCTCTGTGGTTTTTTTCTCCTATGTCTTTGGGGTCACTGAAATGTTTTTACTTTCACTTAATGCCACCTTTTATATGGTGGTAAGCGGAAGCAAAAACTTGCCATTTTTTTGTCCACTCTAAATATTTTAAACATGTACCTGGATGCAAAGCTTAAAACTGTACCCTGGGTCTCATAAAAAGAATGTATCTGTTGTGTTAGCAAGTTTCCCAATATGAAGTGGGAATCAATATAACAACTAGATTGAAAATGGCTTTACATTAATTAATGATTGACCCTCATTGATTGACCCCATTGATTGACACCATTATAGATTTTTTCTGGTTTTCACGTATCTGGGGCTCCGCTCCATAGGCTGCAACTTTGACGTTGACGGCAAAATCATCCATAAAAGTTAAAAAGTTAAATACTGCTTAATCATTTCTTATTTGCAAATTGTGGTTCTGATGATCAGAAATGTGTTATCCACATGTAAAATTAATTGAATTATTTTGAGTCTGTTCCTTGGACAGTATTGGGCCCCTTCCCTCAAAACCTCCTCAAGCTCATAGGTATAAGAGAAAAGGAACAAGGATACAGTCCTAGTTAATACCTTTGTAATGTGAAGCAATCTGAATTCCCCTAAACCAGACCAAATCTAAAAAAAGAAGGTAAGTTTGAATGCATGGACTGGAAAATTTTAATATTGCTGACTCCACACCCCTGTGTCTTAGTATGTTCAATAGTGTGTTAAAAGCACTTAGGGCCAGATGTACAAAGCTTTTTTGAGGCCACAAACGGTTCAATTAGCAGAATTGCTAACTTGTTACCGAATTGCAGTCTGCGTTTGCGATCCAATTTCACATCGGAACTTGGAAGGGTTGTGCTTAGGACTCTCCTTCCAAATACTGAGTCACAATCAAATTTATTAATGTTTTGAGACTGAATTTCAGTCGCAAAACAATAATATTTTACTGCCATCTCAAAGCTAGTGGTAATCCATTCAGAAATGGGAAGGGGTCCCCACAGGACCCCTTCCCTTTTAAGAATGTTAAACAAAATATTTTTAAAGGGCAGTAAGTGCTCTCATGGAAATCACTATTCTTAATGCTAGTAAATCTGGCCCTTAGCGCCTAATTTAGGTCCTGGAGGCTGGAGTACCATCCATCAGGGTGGTGGGAAACTTAAAGCCCCACACACTGACGGATGGTAGTTCATTCTATTTAGAGAGGACCACAAGGTACAAACTGGCCACTGCACTTTTTGACAGCAGTCTACCAAACCTTTAGGGCCTCATTTATGAGAAGTGTTGCTTCGCTGTGTGAAGCAGCAATGCAACACTTCTCAGTGCGCCCTTCTTCCGACTCGAATGATATCTCATATTTACTGTATGACGCATCATGTCGCAAGGAATGACAGATACATTAGTATTACTAACGTATCTGTTGGTGCAAAAGTGGCGCACTGCTGGAGTTGTGTTGGAAGCGTGACGCAACTCCAGCAATGTTCCTTTCACATGGGGCAGGTAAATGTTAGGATGTGTGCTTTTTAATGTTTCATATCTTTGGAATGGTGATGATAAATCTTTCTCACTGGTGAAGTTGAATGTAACATTACTGTTTTAAGAAATGCCACTTTCAGAAAGTGGACATTTCTCTGCACTTACTGCTCTATGTGCCTGACAGCCTGTCTCCAATACATGTCTGCAGTGGGTAACAGCTGCACTTTGTGCATTCCCTCTAGATAGCCACAAATCAGGAAGGATAGGTGTGCTGGAGTACCCATCTACATACATCTGCATTCTGATGGCCTTGCTTGAGCAGGATGGAAGGGAGGGGCTAACACTTAACTTCAAACTTCAGTGTCCTGTCCTCACACAAAGGACTGATTACCCCCCACAGGTTGCCAGGCAGACAGGGTTGGGTTGAAAGGGATACTTGTGCACTTCAGAGAGCTGCTTTAAAGTCACCTCCACATCAAAGGCACTTTTAGGTATAAGTTCTGGGTCTCTTACCCATCAGATCAGACACTACTCGACTTGTAACTGAAGCTCTGCCAGAAGATCTGCTGTGCTGCATACAGGACTCACTCAACTGGACTGCTGAACTGGAAGAACTGCGTTTCTGTCTGTTGCCCTGCTACCTGCTACCTGCTGCTCTCTGACTCTGCTGAAGGAAAACTAGACTCTGCCTTCACTCCAAGTGATCTCCAAGGGCTTGTTTGCTTGCCTCCTGTTGTTGGGACTCAGGAACATCAAAGTATCTACCCCTGCTTCTGTGCCTGGCTCACTGGAAGTTGCCCAGATACTTGCAACTTGGATTTCGACACATCTCTTGTCTGCGTGTAGCAGAACTGGTACATCAACCCAGTTGCAGGAGAAAATCGGTGCATAGCCTCGAAACTAGCACTTTGCCTCCAAGAGATTGAGGTGTCGGACAGCATATCGCTGCCGCTGCAGCTTGGTGAGATCAGCGCATCCCCTCGACTGTAGGGTAGAATCCGGCACATTGCTCGAGGCCTCTCGACTCCGGCATCTGTCTTCATAACTGACACATCGCCTTCACTGCATGGACAAGATCGACATATCCTGAACCTATGAGCTTCGACATCGAAGCATCTCGCAGTTTGCGACCATGAAAAGTACTTTGTTCACCAGAGCCTGCATAGTTCCTGTAGCTGGTCGGCGCTCCATCATGGTGGGCCCGAACTTTGACTTTGGCCCGGTCCAGAGTGACCTAAAGTAACCTGTTTAGCACTACTAAGCACTTTACTGCATTTATTCCTTTAAAATTCAATATCTCAACTTCTATACATTGGATGTTTGTCGTTTTGGTCTTGTTTTGTTTAGAATATAATAATCTATTTTTCTGATCCTGTATGGAGTCTTTCTGTGGTGTATTCATTGTGTTACTGTGTGTGTGTGTGTGCGTGTGTGTTGCCCAAATACTTTACACATTGCCTCTTTAGAAAAGCCTGACTGCTCTGTGCCAAGCCACCAAAGGGTGAGCACAGGTTATGTTTTAGTGTGTATCTAGCTTACCCTGACTACAGTGGTCTGGGTGCATACCTCAGCCAACTAGGAATCCCATTTCTAACAATGGCATACTAAATTTGCCACATAGGAAGTTGCACACTGTTACTGTGCCCTGCAAGGGCTCCTTCAACCCACAGGTGAACACAGTCACACACCGCACCTGCTTCATCTTTACCATGTAGAATGTTTTCCTGTAATGCACACTGCTTGAAACTGCAGGAATGCGTTTCACTGCTGTGCTGCTCTGAATGCAAAAGATTTGCATATCTGTTTAAGAAAGCTTATTTTTTGGGACTATGGTGCAGATTCTCAGTTTACTTCATTTTATGTCATGTATTGACTGGCGGTAGATACACATATTGAATGTAAATGTCGAAAACTGTTGCAATAGTTATTTTCACCCATTAGTCCTCACTTTTTATTGCATTGGTGGTAACCCGCTATTTGCTGGCTGCTCTGAGGTGAGGTGCTTTATTGTCTGATTGTACCACAAGGATACAATGGACCTCTTACGGGTTCTGGTGTGCACTCTATGGTTTTGTGTGCCCTGAAAGCGTTTTACAAAACAAGCTACTCTAGTCAACCTCTTACAACTATGATTCCGGGTGATGCAAATGTATTCTTTTCAATGCAAAAAGATTCTTCGGTCCCCAATTTCTGAGGGTGTTTCAACAGGAAATCTCATAAATAATATTTTCACTAAAAGGTTGCGCACCATCCTCCTAAAATGTTAATGACCCATTTCCTGCTACAGGAATAAACCTCAACAGCTTAGATGCAACCATTACTTAATGGGCTTAACTGCCAAACAGGAAAATGAACAACCCAGCGGGGCTGTAAAAACCGTCTACAGTAGTTAAAAAACTAATAATCCTGATTTAAAAATGCTCCTTTCATGCTTCTGTGACAAAGGACCACTGCCTGAAAGGACTCTAAGCACATTTTTCATCACGAAGCACATTCTTTGGCGCAAGATTATAAAAATCATTTTGGAATTTTTCATACAAAGCCGAGAGGGATAATGAAAAATCCAGAAGTAGGTTTATCAACCCAGGGAAAAAATGGCTTTTGTTTCAATGTATTTACTTTCATAATGGATTTGCATTTCGCGTTCATGTTTAACATCGAAGAAATGAGAAAGGAGGGAAATGCATAGCGCGTCGCAGTATAACCATATTGCAATGAAATGTGCCAGCCGAAGAAGCATGATTCATTAATGCACGGTCTTATAAAATGTTTCTGTTCTGCAGCGCTTAAGAATGGGCTCTGTTTTTGGCCTAATATACACTGTGGCAATAGTCCAAGCCATAGCTGCCAAGTGTTCAGTTTGCTTATGTGAGACATTTCCATGGTTTCAGTGTACTTAGGAGTGACATTCTATAGCCAAACGTGTGACACTTTGAGTGACACTTATTTTTTACTGTGTGTAGTAGACTTGCATGGAAACATTTCTCAGTCGCAGAATAGGACCTTTTAGCACTGTAAATAGAAAAGCCACTATTTCTTACTGCGCCAACCAGGATTCAATTCTGTTGTTTTTTCTCTGGCTAAACACAGACAGACATCTACATAGACTGCTTTATCCAATTTGGTTTCGCAATGTAAAGAGTGCATTTCCACCAATGACTTGTACTTGCATTTATCTTTCACTTAAGGTGCATGCAACTGTGTTAGTTACATAAAGGTGAGAGACCAATGAAAATACATGGAGAATCATTTTGTCCTTTGAAACCACCTCTTTGCCCCACAAAGCCTCCACTGCTGCCAGACTCATCTGTGCCAACCACAGGTTGTTGCCAGGGCAGGCTAACGCTGAGTCATTAGAGGGCGTTCTGAAGGTGGGAGAGTCGTGCTGGCGGCAGTGGCGTAGCTAGGGGGGGCGATGGGGGCGGACCGCCCCAGGCGGCACGAGTTTTGGGGCGGCAGCCGGCCCCCCTTCCCCCGCTCTTACCTGCGGCCGCAAGAATCGGCCGCGACCGCTACCCCCCCCGCTCTTCTATCATTTTGCCGAGGGCGGCAAACGCAGGGGCCGCCACGGGCAGCCTAAGGCCTAGCTACGCCCCTGGCTGGCGGGCCACCGGATGCATAGTGTGTGCTGCCCTTGAGGGTCGCCCTACAATGCAGCCTGTTTTCAGGCGCTGCTGCCAGGCTCTGGTGAATTCACGGTCACACTGCAGTCAATGCCACATGGAGGATGGTTAGTGATAGCTGAGGACAGACTGGGACCCCACACCTGACTGGAGGCAGCAGGGAAATGAGACCTAATATCCAAACTGCAGTCAGACAGTGTGTGCATCCCCCACCCCTGTCCTCCAACACACATGGATTGTCTGCCAGTGCTGGGGGCTGCTGAGGGAGGCTGGGGCTAGAGGACTTTGAACACACTTTGTGATCAACCCACCTGACCTCCCCAATGTCAGTCGCATTTATGCCCTCCCATTTACTTTGGGCACTCTGCCAGGTCTGATGAAGATAGTGCTATTGTTGTATGACAATGACTGAAAGTGCTAGCCAAATGGCAATAATATAAAGTGATTTTAAACAATATGAAACACAATATTTGTTGCTGGCTCACCTCTGCTGATTAAGATTTATTGTCTTACGGGGCACAGTGCCTGAAACACCTGTTAGATTCTGACAGGATTTGCAACTTGAAGAGCGAGACGCAGAAATGAAGTGCGCTGTGTTTATTAGCATGCTTTACAATGGTTTCAATTAGGCCTAGTTGGAGTTCGCGTACTCCACGAATTGAGCAAAAAACTCTGCCGTGCTATGTGGAGTTCTGCAAGCGGTGGAGTGCACTGAGTTGGGCCATTCACGCTGATTTTTAGTGCTGGGTGTTTGTTCCATGCTGTAAAATCAGCGCAAACGGCACCACGCGCAGCGCAAGAGGGCACTGCTTCTTTCTGCCGGTCGAGTAGATGTTCTACTGGGGCGGCACCTTCCTCAATGCGAACAGGAGACTTCTCAATGCAAGTGGTAGCAGCCATCTGCGGCCGCCCGCATTGAGAAATCTCGCAGGGAGATGTTCTGGAGTAAGAATTTCCTCACTCGCGCATGCCAACTTAACGTTGGTGAGTGCAAGCGAGGTAAAAACTCTGCTCCGCTCTGCAGAGTCATTCAGAACTCTGCATGCTACGCAGAGCACAGAGTGGGAAAAACTCCACAAACTCCATGAGTGGAGCGGAATTTCACGCCCATGCCTATTTCAATAAAAGAAATGCTGGGTTGCAAACGGACTGCGCTGCACTCCTAAGTGCACCATTCATTTGAAGCGTATTATCAGGCATCATTAGCCATTACTACTTGAGGGGTCAGATGCAGCAGACGTGAAGTGGGAGCACCGAAGGCATGCCAAAGGCAGGCCTGCCCGCACATGTCCGTGGCTGGAACGCAACCAGAGCCAGCCACTCTGCCCATAATTCCCCAGGTACTTCCATGTCATCTGTTTTTTTTAAATCATGTAATGAGTCTATCTGACATTGTGATGTTACCCTCTCTCCAAATTGTATTGAAGGTCCTCGTTTCCTGCCTGAAGTGTAATGGCATATTTGGAACCCTGGAGAACCTTTTTCTGTCACTACCCAGACATCTGCTGAGAGGTCATTTTTAGGCGGCCTTATCAACGCTCATCCCCTGAGCAAACACACTCAAGAAACCTATGATTTGATTACTGACCATCAGGTGGATTTCCTTTTTATTACAGAATTTTGGCTCGAAGAGTGGTGTAATCCTCATGTTACCTTGCCCTACCCCCTGGTTATACCACTCTCAGGCAGGATAGAGTAGGGACTCGTGGAGGTGGCGTGACAATAATTTTCAGAGATGTGAAACTCTTGAATTAGGATCCCCGAAAGGGGCAGAAAGCTTGGGTTTTTGTCTTAAAATGAGCCCTTCCCTGTCCTTTGCAAGTGGTTTAATATTTTGTTCCCCAGGCCCAGGTTCTATTTTTTTAGCGTCTTTGGGAGAAGCATTAGCTTCTCTCGTACTGCGTTATGCAAAGTTTGTAATTTTGGGAGATCTCAACCTCCATCTTGAGTGCAGGAAAGATCCTGAGGTAGCTAATTTTACTGATACCCTAAGTATCTTTGGTTTCCATCAATTTGTTGCGTCTCCCACCCACTCTGCAGGTCATACCCTTGACAGGGTCTGCTCTAGTAACTTGAATCTTGTAGTTGGAGCCCCCACTCGACAGATTTGGACTGATCTTATGTTGATTCCTCTTCGATTCTGTCTTGAGCGAGATAGCACCACCTCACCTCCCTCAGACACGGGCCCCAGAATTATACGTAAATGGGGCAAGCTGTTGTCTGACTCCAATTTTCAACCTCTACCCCTACTTTGATGGGGAACATAGTGGAGAATGTGTCATCCTTTAATAATTGGATTACCTATACTATTAATGAATTAGCCCCAGCAATTTCCTCAAAGAAGAAGCACAGATCACTGCCTTCAGCCCGATGGTTCACCCAGGCCATTGCGGAAAAACATCCCCACTGTAAGCAACTAGAACGGAAGTGGGGGAAGGCTTACAATGCAGATGACTTGCTTAATTTTAAAATGGCATTGAAAACCTATCTTGGTAAGATTAAGGCTGCCAAAAAGCCTATTTTTCCACTCAGATTGATAAAACACAAGTCAATCAAAAAACAATCTTTAAGATTTCTAAATCGTTCTTTCAACCTAAGACACTAGTTAGGGATATTCGGCCCTCCCAAACATTATGTGACCAAATGTATTATTTTTTTAAAGAGAAAATACAGGCTATTCAATGGGATTTTACTAATAACATAATCCCAAGCATGGATGTGGAGGTAAATACCTCTCCGAAAGTAGTGACTGAGGGGCATATTATCAACAAGGCGATAAACAATTATCGCCGCTTTTGCGTCCGTTTTCGGACGAAAAGCGGCGATAATTTTATTGCCTTATCAGCAAGGTCACGCTATCACGTGAATCCTTGCATTATCGCCCTTTCCCCCAACGCCCATCTTTGCATCTCTAATGAGATGCAAAGTGGACGTTACTGAGCGTACCCGGATGGACTACGTTGCAAATATCGCTGATGTTCACATCGCGATATTTACAAGGCAGCCCACATGATTTTAGCAGAGGTTAGATTTTGGCAAAAACGGCCGTTTTCGCCTAAATCTAACGTCTGCTAAAATCCTGATTTAGCCATCCCTAACATAGGGGTGGATTCTGCTGATACGACCACAGGGTCGTATCAGCAAGGTTATCGCCGTTTTGCAGGGAACATCGCTGGAAAACCAGTAATGTTCCCTGCAAAACGGCGATAACCTCGCTATCTCTTGAATTTTTATCGCCCTGGAGAAACGCGATGTTAATAACGCGCTACCAGGGCGATAATTTCCAGAGATAGCCTGCGATAGGACTATTAACGCTAAGCACGGCCAGCGATAATTATCGCTGGCCGTTGATAATATGCCCCTGAATCTTTAACTACTTTTCAGGCAATTAATTTAGCCCAGTCATGGCAACCATATTGTCCTGCAAATTGGAATCCCCTAACAACCCCTCCCCCCACTCATTCTCCATAAAATGGTTTACATTGTCAATCCAGTGATTAATGACATTTTGAACACATCATTGGCCACGGCTGGGGTTCCGACTGCTTGGTAATTGGCAGCTGTCAAACCTCTGCAGAAAAAAAACTTAGCCCACCCTGAAATACTTTCTAATCTTCGTCCTATCTCACTTCTTCCTGCTTTGAGCAAAATCATGGAAAAATTGGTAAATAGCCAGTTATCTACTTTTTCGGAAGAAACTAATGTACTTCATCAACGGCAGTCTGGCTTTTGCCTTAGACATTCCACTGAGCCAGCTCTGTTGAAAGTTGCAGACACCTTAAAATTAACTTTGCGGTAGTAAATAATGCAGTGTTGATTTTATTAGACTTGCATTTGATACCATCTCTCATGATATTCTGCTCCAAATTATTAATGACTGTTGGATTTTGTAACTCGCTCTGTTATGGATTAAATCTTTCCTCACAGAGCGTAGACAAACTGTTGCATTAGGACCTTTTTCATCCCCTAAAAGGATTGTCACTTCAGGGGTACCACAGGGCTCATCTTTTAGACCTCCATTACTTAACATTTATATGGCCCCCTGATTTCATTGATCACTTCCTTTGGAATAGAAACCACCTCTTATGTGGATGATACGCAGCTAATCCTATCTCCGGGTAAAGCATCCATTGGTTCAGAGTTCAATTAAAATAACTGCCTCACTTAAGTTATACGGTGAATGCAATCCAATCATTTAAAACATAATACTGATAAGACCAAGATCATGCTGCTTGGCAAGTCAAATTATTTTGCCCCATCCCAATGTAGGCCAAATCTGGGCACCCCCTCCCCAGCTACTGTTGAGATTGTAAGAAACCTCTGTGTAAAATGTGATGCTTCTTTGTCTTACCGCCCACAAGCCCTTGCAGTAGCAGGTATGTGTTTTAATTTAATAAAATCTTTGAAATATTTTTTTGTAACCTCCCGTTGGCAGCAAGAAAGACAGTTGCCTTCGCATTGCTAACGGCCAGATGGGATTACTGCAACAGTTTGTACGCAGGATCCTCAAAGCAAATTACCCAGAAACAGCAGGTTGTGCAACATGCTGGGCGAGATTGGTATTAAAACTTCCTCAATGATCATCAACTTCGGCAGCTTTGAAAAGCCTTGCATTGCCTGCCTGTGCACAAAAGGGTCCTTTTTAAAATACTTCTATTCACATTTAAAGCCTACAGATTTATTTGTGCCAAAATATATAATGGTTAGATTTACACACTATACTACTGAAAGGCCCCTTGATATCTTCCCGTGTTCAATCTTCTAAAACCTCTCTCTTTCAGACTCAAAACTCGAGGAGGGAAATCCTTACCAGTCCTGCGTACTAAAGCATGAAACCAACTTCCAAGTCATTTAAGATTAATTGAATCTGCAGCAATTTTTAGAAAGCAGTTGAAGAAATGGCATTTTACACCCCAGTGATTCGCCCTGCTACTCTTTGATTCTTTGGTTAACAATCCTCTCTGGGTCATTTTGTTTGATTGTGTCACCTTAGCCACTCCTGTTCTCCATAGTCACCAGGATGCTCCTTTGGGAGTGGCAGAGTACTTTACAAATATCTAATTCATTCATTTATTCATGGATTAAACTCTGAAAACAAATGTCCCAAATAGCAGTGTGTGATATCCTGTCAGAATCCTGATGTGGGATTCAATGCATGTGCATGGAATCTCATACAGCAGGGGAGCATCCTCTCCTTGGTACCTGGAGGTTCTTAGAATTTTGGTGTTTGAAGGCCAGTCTGTTGGAGGAATATGATGGTGGTGAATGGGCTGATCCTTCTAGCTTGATAGTAAACCACAATAGGAAATCAAGCCCTGCTACGCCTTTTACTCCTTTACAAAGGTTCCAGCCCCTACCTCGCGCCTGTGCATTTTTCACCTTACTCGTATCCTGCAGCCCAATCAGGAAGCATAGTAGGGGGGGTATTTATGTGAGCCCTGCATCACTTTTGCAGCACATAAAGTGGTACATGTGTGACGCAGGGTTCTCAATCCGATTTATGAAGCCACTCAAAGCCACCCTTTGTGGCTTTGAGTGGCCTCATAAATCTTGAGTAGGGCAATGCAGTGCAAATCGCTATGTCACCTTACTCTGTGCCTGGAAAGGCGTTCCATGGGCGTTGCAGTGGGTTTTCCTGCACAACACCCATGAATTTTGGCACTGCCCCAGATTTACAAAATCATGCAAACCTGTGGAAGAGCCAAATCCATTAGACTCCCAAGGTGAGGCATAATGAGGAGAAATATGTAGAATGCAACACACACAGAAAGAGGAATATGCCTGTTGGTATTGTTTTTGTGGAGGAAGGTGTCCCTTCCTTCACAAAAACAATCCTGCATACAACAAAGGCACCCTTGCACCATGGTGCAAGGATGCCCACGTTTGTGCTTTGCTGCAGAAACGGCACCAGCGCATGGAGAAAGGACAGGAATGCACTGTATTGCACAAATACAGGGCATTTCTGCCCTTTCATTTTGGCATAGGGCAGCACAGCAAGGTGTCTTGCTGAGCTGCCCTATGCCAACATTCCCACAAATGAGGGCCTAAATACAAATCAAGTGTGATGGCAGTGTGACAGAAGCAGACCAACACATACTGGAACCTGGGCAGAGGGACGGACCTGATGACAGAGGACTGTTTCAGAATGTGCCCCAGAAATAGAAGAGGGTATATGACAAAGCATTTACGATGACATTGGGTGGCACAAGTTATGATTTCACTAGTTAACCTTAATGTGATATATGCGAGTCAACCCAACAATCTGACAGATAATTTGGAAAGAGAGTAAAGCAAGTCTGGTCATAATTATAAGCAAAGGGACAAGTTAAAACCTGCTTTGAACAATTTTCAGCATTTGCTAGTGAAATCCATGAATAACTGTAAGGTCTTGTGTACAATGCTCAGAAAATTCTGAAACAACAGGGCAGAGCTACCTGTTGCAGAAGCAGCACCTCAGCATGCCCTGCTAATCATCCAAGGTAAATCTCATCCAATATTTCGAGTGACGAAAATATATGTGAACCAGTCTAAGTAAAGACGAAAGCTATGGAATTAAAATGAGAGATTTATAGTACAACAATTTTCCAGAAAATGGGTGTCCATATGCTAAAAATTAGGGTTATTATTAAAGAGTGAGTTTTTAGGAGTTTAGAAAACCTGAGATGACTGGTGGAGCCAGGAAGACCAGTGGGAAGCATGTTCCAGAGTCTGATGGTGATGGCTAAGAAAAACATGGCTGCCAAGTCTATATTTGTGGAATCTTGAAGAGGAAAGAAATTTGGTAGTGCTTTAAATCAAAAGCCTAGGCCGAGGATAAGTGCTGAAGCATGTATATATCTGAGTGAGATAATGTAGAGTGACACAGACACAAGGCCTTAAACTTGTTGTTAAACAAAGCAGCGATGCATGGAATGGTTGAATTATTATTTAGGGCTGCATCCTAGTCCAGAAGTATTCCCAGATGTAGGCCCTATGCTCACTGTGTCATAAGACTTAAGCTTACCAACTGACGAGTCTCAAGTAGTTCGAAATTGGTCTGGGGTTGCCTATGGTCCCTTCAGAAGGAGGCCTCTCATGGCAGTTTGGGCGGACTGTTCCCATGAGGAGTAGGGTCGGTACTGATATATATAAAACAGTCCTTTGTCTAGAGTGGCATGGTGACTGAAAAATCACTGACTAGAATGCTGCCCCGAGAAGCTGCCTGTGGCTGGGAAAGATTAATTCAAGCTTTCCAAGATGTTGTGCATCGTGGGAGAAAAAGGAGTATAAGTTGAGGGGTTGAGAACCCACTTCAAATAATATTCACAGTTCTTCTCAAGGTGAACTATTATCGTCACCAAATAAACCTGTGCTTACCTTAATTTGGCACAGAGCAGTTACCTTAACTTAGAGACAAAGAGTAAAGTATTCATGCAGTACTCAAACATTAATAAAGTGAAAACACAACAAAAGAAAATCCTGAAACAATTTGGAAAAATAGAGAATGTTTTATTAAATAATATTACACCAAAACAGCAAAAATCCAATTGGTAGTACAGGAGGCATACATTTTTAAGTTTGAATTACATATACCACCAAAAAGCACAAGCGCCCACAAAAGATATCTGGTAGTGATAGACTCAATCAAAGTCAAAAGTTACCGCTGACTGGGATGGAGTGCTGGTCTGAAACAGGGACCAGGTTCATCCCTATGAAAGGTTTACCTTCCGTCTTAGAAACTCTCATAGGTAAAAAGTGGTCATCAATGAGTCATCGGCGGGACAGGCATCAAGCTGAATCCAAAGTGGGGCATGACAATGGCAGGCTGCTGAAGAGTGGGACCCCAATGCGGTCATCAACAAAGTCAAGAAAGCTCTGAGCGTGCAGAGTTTGAAGTCTGTGCCCAAGAAGGCCTCTTGGGTCAATCAGATGCTTCTCAGCATTGGACCTGACACCCTCTATGTTTACACTTAGAAACTTTTCTGGAAGTCAGATCCACCTCAGCAAGGCAATTGGCAAGTTCCGGCCAACCAGTGATTCAATGTCGACAGCTGCAGCTTCGTCGGTGATCCTGGTCTCTTATGGTTCTCCAGGCAGTAAGTTGCCAAAAAGGTTCTAAATACCACTTGTGACAGGTTCGGAACAGGAGGAGTACACTCTAACACCATCGAAGAGTCCAGGACCTGAGGGGAACAACTTGGGGGTTAGGACTCACTCCAATAGAAGCAAGCAGTAGAGTCCAGGGGACATCCAGTTGGAAATGGTCAGCTGGGCAGTTGTAGAGTGAAAGGCCTCTGGATGATTGCTGTGTCCTTGTAGCTCAAAGAGGAGGTCAGCCAACTCACCCTTGGAGTCACTTCTGGGGTCCTGCAGTAAAAGCAAGCAGGCACAGTCTTCCTTCAGGTTCTTCAGACATGAGAGCAGTTCTCTTATCTGATTCTTCACAGGTCTAGGAATATTCTGAGTAGAGGTTTGTGGGGCCCACTTTTATGCCTGTGAGCGGAGGGAAGGCCCTTGTCCACTTCCTAAACCTGTTCTTATCAGTTACTGGCCTCCCAGTGGGTTTGGACCAGGCTGACTAGAGAGACAAAAGGGAGACAGGCCTGTCACCTACTTGTCCCCATGTATGCAGACGATTATCTGGGTGTCAGAACAAGTACACATTTTCAAGCCAAATGAACAAACTGTAGCAGCTAATGGAGCAACATATATGCTGAAGAGGGGTCTACTCTGGGCAGAGCCCTTGAGGAATCCCACAATAAAGTTACCTAAAAGTTGATTGAAATGGGGACAGATACAATGTCTTATAGCAATATCCCAGGAAGGAGTTGTACCCGTTAAAACTGCCTTGAGAGTCCAACCACACTAGATTACTTTCAGGAAGATGATACACATAAAACAGTTTAAGAAAGTGTGGGATTAGACAGTGACCTGTGATAACTGACTATCAAGTAGAGGAGTCTTTGTCAGAGCCCTTTCAAAGGCAATACACAGATGCCAAGTTAGTCCCTGCTAACCAGATATCCAGTGCAAAATGCATTTCCTACTCCAGCTGCTGAATAAAAGTTGCTACACATCACCTTTACTTTTTCTCGAGTAGTTTACCTTTTTTTGTTAACATCTTCCCATACCTGACTTGAAGGAAGTGACCCGTTTAGGGTCACCCGGGTCACTAATGACCGCCTCTCAGCCTTCCATACCAAATGAAGAGTCGGTCAAACAGTAGAGAATACAAACCAATAACTGTTTATTCATATACACTCAGAGCGTAGCCCGGTCTGCCCAGTCGCTAGAAGTGCTGCAGAGGGGACTGAAATCTACAAGCATAGAGATACATTATGTACATTTTGTAACTGGGATAAAACACGCCCACAGTGGAATTCTCCAGGCAGGTGCAGCCGAACAATGAAATACATAAAAAACGGTTTCAGCGGTTCTATCATTTACAAAGCATCTCAATTCCAAGGTCGTCCATTCGGGCCCGTCACCAGACTAGTGGGAGAGGGCCTCTATCTAGTTAGAAAGAGAAACTTACGTGCTAATAGGATTAGTGTTCTCATTACGGGAACAAGTCTAACATGGCAGAAACTAAACTTATAGTGGAACATTTCTCAGAATCAAACTAAATCAGTTTCGACAGCCTAAAATGGCGCCTGCAAAGAAAATGGCGCAGCGAATGCTTACTTACATAGGGCAATTCGCAAATGTGAACATTTCTAGTCTAACAGACCCTCCTTTTAGCATGAGCTAAAACATTTTCTAACAGCAACAAGGAAAACAGGAAACCATAAGCAATAATACAAATTCAGAACAATAAATCCTTATGAGCACTCCATGTTTTCAGCATCAGGAAAGGAAACGGTGAGGAGGGAAGAAGTCTCGAAAATGCGCTCATCTATATTCATGAGTTCCTCTACTTCTTTCTGTGACATAATTACAGCCTTGGTATCATGAATTGATATTTTCCTTTTCGGGGTAAGAATAGTAGTGCAATAGGAGCAACAGAAAGGAAGACACTGAATAAGAGCACAGCAAAGCACCAATATCACAATCAGGTAAATCACCTTTTCAAGAATCCAGCCCCAGCTACCAAAAAGAGACCAACTCCAGTTTCCATTTTCCATTCCCTTGACATTCTCCAGGATGTCCAGAATGTATTTGGTAATATTCTTTTCCATATTCTTGATCCCTACTACACACTAGTCTCCCACTACCGCGCATGCACCATCACTCTTAGCTAAGACAAAATCAACTGCGTATCTAGTATGCTCTGAATATATTCACATGCTTTACAACTGAGTGGTCATGTCGCGTAAAGCTGCCACGGTAGTATTAGATAAAATTTGCAGCTTGCACTCAAAATATTCTCTAGCTTTCTCACCCTTAGCCATAGAGGTACCACCCAAAGGGAAAATAGAAGAGAGGATGTATCCAAAAGTGATCCCATTACTATAATTATTGACCTCTATATCGGTCACTTCCTCACAGAATTCTTTGGTCGAAGTCCTTTTAACCCAGCAGACATTGGGCTTAGCATATCTACAGGGCACACCTAAGGGCAACACCATCCCAAGAGCTACATCATATGTACCATTATGGATGTTGGAATATGTACCATTAGACAAAAAGTAAAACCCTGGGTGGGCATAAATCGGCCCTTCATAATCTACTGCAGCATATCTAGTGTTCATTCCGAAAGTACTCGGATCTTTGTCATTCACTAAAGGGATCGTATTTTTGTACAACACTATTCCAGAACAATTGATATACGAAGAAGTGTCCATGCTAGTCACGATAGGGGAACAAGCAGGATAATAATCAGCCTCCCGGGTGACTATCAATTCCTTGTAATGCCAGCCTACCAAAGTGACATTCTGTTCTTCCATATAAAAATTGTCACAATATGTATTATTATCACAACGTGGATAGCCCATTCCCAGTGGTTTTCTATAATATAAACAAGGTCCTGGATAGCCAAAACAAAAAACTCCCTTCACTTCTGTGAATTGCGGTGGACGAGTATTTGTATAATTTACAAGTGACAATGGATATGCAGTCCATAAACTAGTGACAGATTCAGTGGGGTAGCAAGCTGTCCCTTCTCCAAAGAATCTCTTGTGTGTGTCTAGAAATACATTCTTCGGGCTGTCCTTTTACTTCTTGTCGGGGAAATAACCTTACCCTTGTTACGTAAAGGCACATCCTGATTATTTTTCAAAACCCATGACACCCCACGCAATATTTTTAGCAACAAAACCACAAGAGCAACACATGTTATTTTCTGTTTGCGTGTCCACACCATATTATGCTGGGCAGCAAGAATCACTGGCTGCTCTTACTCAGCAACCTGTCTACCAAAGGGATGCATAACGGATGATAAAAAAAAGGGGGGCAAAATGCAAAGAAAATATACAAGTTCCCAGTGTCCATCAGAGCCTCACTGGTACAGGCTCCTGTTGTCCATCAATACGGTGGTGCTCTTGAGCACCGGTGGTGGAGCTTGCTCTGTCCTAAGCTCTTTTAGTGTATCCCACGTCGATCAAGGTGGTATACCTTCAAGGTATACTTTGGCCTTCCCTTACCAATGTTCAAACAACTAGAGTAAAGTAAGCAAAAATCCTTAACTAATTTCATCTAATTCCGTTGGTACTATAACTCAGTACAACCTGTTTTACGCAATCCATCCCTAATGTCTTTTCTCCTTAGACTCAGTATCCCTCAGCCGAGGGTGCAAATTATACCTGGTAGCCCCAGGCACCGTATGATCAGTGAACAAAGGCTCTTGGATGGCTCATATTTCTGGCGGAAACAGCCTCGTTCAACCCATCCTCACTTTCTTTATCTGTCTGCGTCCACGTTAGCTGAGCATCGCTGAAAGGGACAAACCGGGGCACCTGTTCGCACTCCGTTTCCCCAATTCTGTCTTTGACCCACTGGTCATAGGGTAACGGCAAGGTAATCCTCCGACAGTGGGACGTGTGGACCCAGTTCTTAGGGCCAGCAACCTTCACAGCAGTACGTGTCACCAACAAAACCTGCCCAGGACCTTTCCAGCGTGGCTCCAAACTTTTCTTCCTCTGGAAGCTACGCAACAGGACAAATTCACCAGGCTGGATATCGTGGACAGGTCCCTCTGGTGTAGAAGGTAGGGACTCTTGCACCTGTTGGTGAATAGAACGTAAACTTTCTGTTAACTGGCCAAGGTAATCAAGCAACACAGGGTACTCAATATCAGAGAACCTACGAGGACGCGGGACGCCCCAGACGTTTGTCGGGCACCCAAACATGACCTCGTAAAGAGACAATCCTATCCTAGAATGTGCCGTCGTTCTTGTTGACAAAAGAGCTAATGGTAAAGCATCCAGCCACTTTAGCCCTGTGGTCTCCTGAATTTTTGCAAATTTCAGTTTGAGAGTACCATTGTACTTCTCAACCAAACCTGCTGACTGTGGATGATTGGCAGCATGACATTTTTGTTTTATATGGAGACCCTCACAAATCAATTGAATCACTTTCGCATTAAAATGACTTCCGTTGTCACTCCAGATAACTCGGGGCAAGCCGGAACAAGGAATGAACTCCTTCAGGAGTACCTTTGCAGTCGTAATGGCGGTATTATCTTTAGTGGGGTAAGCCTCAACCCATTTACTAAATGCACTTACAACCACCAAAACATACTTAAGATTATTTCATCTCTCTAATTTAATATAGTCCATTTGAAGGACTTCGAAAGGAAAAGTGGGTGGTGCAAAATTACCAAGTGGTGTCGGGGTACCCTTCCCTGGATTATGCTTCATACAGACCATGCAATATTTCACTAAATGTGAAGCAGTCCTAGAGATATTGTCATTCTGCCACACATGGGCTAACAGCTTACAAATGCCGTTGGCACTAATATGAGCTGTACCATGTGCCATAGTAACCACAGGAAGAGCATATGCATCTGGCAACATCCATCTTTGCTTCCCTGATTTATCAATCCAACATCCTTCCTCATTCAACTGTGCTGTACTTACCTGCCATTCCGCTAATTCTTCCATTGTGGCTTCACTTTGTATCTCCTTTACACTTTCAAGGGTATTCTCAAACATGACAACTTCAGGGACCCACCTAGCTGGACCTGCTACAAACATGCGTTTCATCTTTGTTTCCTTAGCTGTCTGATCTGCAAAACCATTTCCTCTACTCACATCATCAGTAACCTTCCTATGGGCACTACATTTAATTATGGCCAATTTTTTGGGGAGTGTTAAAGTGGACAAAAGCCTCAATATGAGGTGCCCATGCTGAATCTTGGTGCCATGAGAAGTAAGGAACCCTCTCTCAGCCCAGAGTCGCCCAAAATTATGTGCGACCCCGAAGGCATACTAGCTGTCAGTATAAATGTTAACAGCCAGCCCTTCGCTCAATTCGCAGGCCCGAATAAGAGCAGCGAGCTCAGCAGCTTGAGCCGACTGATAGGGGACCCATGATGTCTCTACCACCGTGCGCAACCTAGTGACAGCATAAGCTGCCATCTTGTAACTTAAAGCAAGAGCAATCGACATATAGTTCTCCTTGGGGGTCAGATAAGGGAAGATCAGTCAGGTCTACCCGTCCCTTTGTCTCTTCTTCCATCCGGAAGATAGAATCATGTTTATCGACTGCATCATTCTCAGGAGGGAGGGGTAGTAACGTGGCTGGATTCAGAGTGGCACATCTTTTAGTCGTAATATGCTTAGCGAACAATGTCAATTCATAGCCGGTGAGTTGTGCACTGGTGAGGTGCTGTGTCTTTGTCTTATTTAAAAGTGTATCCACAGCATGGGGTGCCATAACTGTGAGGTCTGTATCAAGTACGAGTCCAGCCAATTGTCTGGTTGAAGTGGCCACAGCCGTGACCGCTCTCAGACAACTCGGGAGTGCCCTTGCGATGGGATCAAGCACAGCAGAGAAATAAGCACAGAGCCTCTGCTTATCCCCAAACTTTTGTGTTAGGACAAAAAGCGCGTAGCCAGCCATCTCGTGGATATAGAGCACAAACGGTGTGCCAAGCACTGGAGCCGAACAAAGCACAGTTTTCTATTGCTCAAAAGACTGCTGGCATTTAGACGTCCAAGGCAGAGGCTCATGCACTTCTTTCGTTGTTAATGCAAGCAAAGGCTTAATTAGTAGTGAATAGTTCGGTATCCACTGACGACAGTAGGAAGTGATATCTATAAAAGCGCGCACATCTTTTTGAGTTTGTGGAATGGGCATTTTAACAATGGTACTGATGCGCTCAGGGGTCAACCTCCTACCCTCCTTCTACAGTAGGTGACCTAAATAGGTGACCTCCTGTCAACAATACTGAAATTTAGAAAGGGAAACTTTATGTCCATGATGGGCCAAATGCAACAACAATTTGACTGTACTATCTTTGCAACCCTGTTCTGTATCAGAAGCAATAAGGAGGTCATCAACACACTGCACTAATACATTACCTGGAGGAAGCGATAAGGAATCCAATTGACCTTTTAATGCCTGACTATAAATGTATAGCCCTGAGGAGCGCGACAAAATCTAAAACTCCTACCAGCCAGTGTGAACCCAAACAAATATCTACTGTCTGGATGGATAGGAGTACTAAAAAAAGCATTTTTCAAATCAATAACAGAAAAGAATTTAGCAGTAGAAGGAATCATCGTCAAAAGGACTAATACAAATATTGGCAGACGTTTCTTCAACTACTCCCTTTTGTATCAAATCCTGAATAATCTGAAGAAGAGCCCGTTCTCCTGCCTGCGGTATCTTATACTGAGGAATGCAAGGCAATACAGCATTCTCTTTAACTTATATAGAAACTGGTGGTATATGAAACAGCCCTACATCCATGCAACCTGTAGCCCATAGAGTGGGTGGGATGTCAGCAAATTCAGCTGCGAGGGGTGCATCCTGAGACAAACACTGTTTAGTACTCACATCCGGACCCATAGTAATATAGAAACCTGCAGGAGAGCAATAGATAGTAGCATGCAACTTCTTCAACAAATCCAAAGCCATCAAATTCTCACCACAGGTGGATGTCAACAAAAACGGAGATTCCACAGTGAAAGGTCAATGCAAGGGGGCGTGAAATGGGGCTTATAACCGGTACACCTGAAAAACCTACCAAAACATTATTGTGACCAGACAGAGCCGCCCCAGGGACCATATGTCGAGAAACAGAACTCTTTGTCGCACCTGTGTCCACCAAAAATTCCTTAGTCGAGCCTTGCAAATCCGCTGTGACATAAGGACCACGCTGATCTACAGGTAACTGAACTGGTCCCTCACCCTGTTCCTGGCTGTCCTAGCTATAAGCCATACCTGTCACCTCATCCACATCGTAATCATCATAATACTGTCCATCATGAGGGTCATCAAAGTAATTATTATCAGAGCAACCCTGTGAAACAGTAGCATTCTGAGCTCTCTCAGTCCCACGACCTCTCCCACAGATCCTCGCCCTCTAGGAGCTGCAACTTTCAGTAAAAGCACAGGGCACTACGCCAATGACCTTTCTTCTATCACAATACGCACACTGATTTAGCCCTAAAGGTGTCGTTGAGGGCTGCCTACTGGTATGTGGAAGCTGTCTGGAAGGATCACCCCGTCCCCTACTTTTTCTCCTAAACGCTTGCTGCAACAACACCTTCGTTTTTAAAACACCTTCGTTTTAAAATCCTTGTGTTTCTTATCAGTCCTTTCCTTTTCCTCCTGATCTCGGTGTTCATAATACTGGGCCATGTTCAAAATAACAGAGGGAGAAGACGTGGACCAAGTACTCTCAGATGCCTGTAAATGAGTCGTAATTTCAGGGAGAAGGTTAGAAACAAACCTGTCAACAAACAATCGAACTCCTCCCTCAATAGGCATTTCCTGCCCACTATAGTCCAAAAACATATCTTCAAACCGGGTAAAGAAATTAGACATACTCTCATCCTTCTTCTGTCGACAAGCTGTCAATTTGTCCCAGCTTACCTTCTTAGGTGGACTAAGTGAATGCATGTATGTAATAATATGACCTGGCAAAGCAAGTATCTCGGCTCGGGGTTTATCACCTGGCTTCCTTTCCTGAGCCTATCCTTTAATCACATCCCATGTACCACCCAACTCCGTGACATGGTCTTGAGTATGAACCTGTCTCCAAACATCAACCGAAACGAGAAGACCAAAAAACATTTCAATATCAGCAAGAGTCATTACAGTAGAAGAGGCAGCCTCTGTTAATTCTTTATAATAAGCTGTAGGATTTTTCCTAGGGTCAGGCAAATCAGTCTTAAGGGTTAAAACCTCACTCCTTTTCCACAGAGTATAAACCCACTGCTCCTGGAAAGGGCCGCTACACCTGGTCTAGTGACATTACCATGCTGATCCGTTAACTCATGTATTTCTGGGTGATATATGGGCCGGACCTCTCGCATTGGAAACTGAGTTATCTGAGTAGGGCTCCTCTCATATAGCCTACCCCTGTAGTCAACTAGAGTTGTAACATTCCCAAATACTTGGCCTGGCTCCAAATCAGTAGCATATGCACGATCTCTAATATCAAATAAAATTTGAGGCGCTTCTGTCCCAATGTGTGTTCCCAAACATCCTCAACACCATAAATCGCATTACGAGCCCACCTTACAGCATGGTCAGCTATTATTTGTTTCTCTTCATCCCCTACCCCAGATCGCACTAACAGGCCTATTCATTCCTTGAATTTCATCCAATCTCTATCCTCAAACCCACGTTCTGGCGTCTCAGCATTCAAAGGCGTCAGAGGATGAAAAACCATAGAGGGAGAGCAACAGAGGTAACAGGCACAATCGTTGTCAACGCTTGTACCGGAGGAGAAAGAACGGAAGATGCAGGAGTTGAAACAGTAGATGTGCTAGGGGTCACTGTTGTCAAAGATGGCGAGGACAAAGAAGGAGCGGATGGTGCCATAGCCAAAGCCGTTGAAACAACAGCCGTAGATGCAGGAACAGCCGGAGCAGACGAAACAGGCTGCTGTGACTGTAAGGGAACAGTGGGATCCTCTGCTGGGCATAAGGAGGCGGGGGTCGAGTATCCCAACAACTCCTCTACAAAAGTATTGTCTTCTTCTTTATCCAAATAAGACTTATCAATATGCAACCAAAATCTCCTATCTTTACGTTCAATTCCGGACTCTTGTTTTTCTCTATCATATGCCACAGCTTTCTGTGTCCATATTTGCATTTTCCCCTTCCGTGCATCTCTTTCCATCTTTATTCGTCTCTGTCTAGCCTCCTTCTGACAAGTTCTGAAGGAGTCAAACATGGACTGTCTACTTCTTTTCTTAAATAATTGGTCCTGTAAAACCCCAGGGGCAGATTTACAAGAAGGTGCCGCAGCATGGCACCGTAAGCCCTTTGGCTGCGCCACGCTGCGACACCTTCAGAGCACAGGAATGCAACATATTTACAATGATATATTACATTCCTGTGCTCTCCCCTGCGCTGGCGCACAAACAGCTGCCATGCGCCGGCTCAGGCACCCTTGCACCATGGTGCAAGGATGCCTGCGTCATGGGGAGATTGTTTTTGTGCAGGAAGGGGCACCTTCCTGCACAAAAACAATCACTTCAGGCATTTTCCTCTTTCAATGCGTGCTGTAGAATGCAGCACGCATTGAAAGAGGAAAAAACGAGGAGAAATGAAAACATTTCTCCTCGTTGCGCCTCGCTATGCCACCCCTAGGGTGGCATCGCATACTGACGCATTTCCAGGTTTACGAATTCTCCTAAATCTGGAAATGTGTCTGGTTCCATGGGTGTTGCGTGGGAACACCCACAGCAACACCCATGGAATGCCCCTTTCACAGAAAGTGCTGCGTCTAAAGGGGCCATATTTACAAGGACAGGAAAAGCCACGCAGGGTGGCTTTTCCTGTCCTTGTAAATATGGGGCAGTGAAATGCGCTGCCAGTGCGCCACAAAAAGTGACATACTGGCAGTGCAAGGGGCTTGTAAATCTGCCCCCCAATTTTTTGTTGATCAAAAGTGCCCGTCAACGCCCACTGCAACTCGGCATTGTCCCTCCTATATTTGTGCCATAATGTACTAAACATAATAAGGCCAAGACCATGCTTCACATACATATCAAAATTAGGGCTGCCTTCAGGAGGCACCAGCGGAGCCTCTTCCAATCGAGCATCTGCAGAACAACAACGACAACACAAATTCCAAATTTTACTGAAACCAGGCATTTTGAAAGGAAAACAAATTCGTTATTTTTACCTGGCAAAGTAGTTGCAAGTACTTCTATCAAAATAGTCCTCAGACCGTACCAAACTCAACCCACAATGGTACCATATCCACTAAGAACCAAAACAAACTCACCTGATATCAGTAGTACAAACGAGCCAGCTCTTCACTGCCGACTCTTCAGACCAAACGGTCAGATCCAAGGGTTTTGCCGTTCAGGACTCCAGTCGGGATGACCACTGGGCGAGGCACCGTCCGGCAGGACATAAGGGGCAGCTGCGAGTAACAGAAACTCTTCGTGCAGGGATCCCTGAGCCATCAGTCCGACCCGACGATGTCCTCGGCCTCCCCCCCATCTGCGGAAAGGGGATGGATCAATCACCCAAAGGAGTCCCTGTTCTGGCCCCAACTGAAGGAAGTGACCCGTTTAGGGTCACCCGGGTCACTAATGACCACCTCTCAGCCTTCCATACCAAATGAAGAGTCGGTCAAACAGTAGAGAATACAAACCAATAACTGTTTATTCATATACACTCAGAGCGGAGCCCGGTCTGCCCAGTCGCTAGGAGTGCTGCAGAGGGGACTGAAATCAACAAGCATAGAGATACATTATGTACATTTCGCAACTGGGCTAAAACACGCCACAGTGGAATTTTCCAGGCAGGTGCAGCCAAACAGTGAAATACAACAAAAAAAACGGTTTCAGCTGTGCTATCATTTACAAAGTATCTCAATTCCAAGGTCATCCATTTGGGCCCGTCACCAGACTAGTGGGAGAGGGCCTCTATCTAATGAGAAAGGTATGCGCTAATAGGAACAGTGTACTCATTACGGGAACAAGTCTAACATGGCAGAAACGAAACATATAGTGGAGCATTTCTCGGAGAATCAAACTAAATCAGTTTCAAACAGCCTAAAATGGCGCCTGCAAAGAACATTTCTGTAAAAAGGGTTACCTCTTGAACCATAGATTGAATATGTTTTAACCAAGAAGGAGCTACAAAATTCTCAGTCTTTCAGGTTCAGCTAATGAACTGCAAAGAAAATGGCACAGCGAATGCTAACTTACATAGGGCAGTACGCAAACGTGAACATTTCTAGTCTAACACACTGCCTTCTATTACATATATGCAATCAGGTTTATGTGACAGCAAGGTGACACACTTGGTGATTGTTGGAAAACGAGGCAGTATCAGTGAGGCCTGCACAAATAACATGACTACATTTGTCCTTCACTGGGAACCAAACACCCAATTGTAGCTCTTGATTCTCAGAGGGTAGCGTTGCAGAGCAGTCTAAGGCTTACTCAAGGGAGGTGGTGTGTGGCTAGTAATCGCCATTTACCAGTACGCAGAAATAACACTCAATAATTGATTGTCCAGTTTGTACTTTGCTTTATAAAAGGAAGAGTACATTTATTAAACACACATACTACTCAATACTATGCAACAATTTATAAATATACATAAGCTGTTACTTTGTGACATTGCATAACATTCCCACCAACCACGGGGGGTGGGGTCTAGTACCACCATTCCCATGTATGCACATCATCTTGCCCTCAATGCCGTAGGTTGACCATAACCTGGAGTGCGGGCCTTGCCCACTAGCACCATCCCAGTGGCGACCCACCCCCTTTATCTCAACAAGCATTTAAAATGGGCACACTTGCCATGGTGACACATAACCCTGACTGAGCATCTCATACTGACCATACAGTATACACCTCTACATCTTAGGGGCTAACAGTCGGTTGTTCTTCACCTAACGCAGCAGCAAGAATACATGTTTAAGCATCACTTAAAATGGCAGTACTTATCACAACTGATAACAGTTACACTGCATTGCAATTAAAGCCCCTAAAAGGCATCACAGTTATAATCACAGGATTAAGCATATACAGCCAGACATCCTAGCAGGAATGTCCAGCAACATAACTCCACTTTGCCTATGACTTCACATTACACATGTGACTTTCAGTCCCTCAAAAAAAATAACATTGGTAAATACACTTCTCGTGCAATTGCACTGCTTCACCTCCAGGGGATGCCCTTCTCCGGACATCCCCAACTCAGCCCTTCATACCTTGGTGCAGTCCCTAACGCACCCCCAGCTGAAGAACAAAAGTTCCAGCTACAGGATGCTGTTGACACACAGCTGAGCCCTTGAGGGGTCTGCCCGCTGCAGGCAGACACAGAGACTCCCGCTGGTCCGGCCGGACCTCGGGGGAGTGTGTCGACACTCCCCCTGACTTCCTCCTGCCATGGGGGAGTGCGGCGGCACTCCCCCACCTTCGCGGGGCACACCGGGGCCCAGAGTTGGGGATCCCGGGCCCCCCTGGGAGGACTTCACGGGGAGCGTGATGGCGCTCCCCGGCTTCTGCTTCGGGGTCCGGACTTGGGGTCCCGGGCCCCAGGAACCTCTTTGAGGGGAGTGCGACGGTGCTCCTCTCCCTCCTGTGTCTACGGGGAGCCAGGGTGGGCTCCTGGCACCCCCCTCGGGAACTCTTTCACGGGGAGCGCAACAGTAGTTAGCGATAACTAGTTATAAGGGGTTCTGACCAGAACCCCCTTAATCACCAGTTATCTGCTCAGACCACCTACTCCTCCCATCCATGAGACCTCCACCCATTACAGGGATCCCAGACTACCCTAAGAACCCTCCGGGCTCTAGTTTAGATACCTCTAGGTCACTCACGGTCTACATGAACTGAGCCTAACTAGGCCTACCCTTGCCCTTAGTCACACAACACTACGCTTACCACCTCTCTGGACAAGGGTACAGTGCCTCAGCACTGATGCGGTCACCGGGGATAGGTCTACACCCCATCCCCTGGGTCACTAGCTGGTCCCCCTTCCGGAGATTATTCCAACCAGTACCCTCTCTCTCTTGGTCCTTGCACCCTAAAGATGCAACCTTTCCGGACCCTCACCCTCAGCCTTCCGCTGGGGTCATTCAGCTGCCACCACCCTTCGGGATGTCTGTCTTCCCTAAAGAAAGCACAGCCACTCATGCTCTCCCTTCCAGAGAAGCACCTTTGGCCACTGGCCTGGCTCCCTGAAAAGACCTCAGACCGGCCTCACCACCACACTGGCAGTGCCAGGGAGGAACACTGAGGGTGCCTCGTCAGAAATCCTACAGCTGATTCCCCCGTGAGTAGCTCCACACAGAAACTACCCCGGGAACCTAGACCCTTTCCTTGTTCTCCGCTGCGAGAACAGGGTCTATGCACCCTTCCCTCCGAGAGGCACGCTCTCCTCCCGGAGTACCCTTAGAGAGCCCTTGGGCCCCGAATCAGCTACACCCAGGCCCACCTCTCAGAGCCCTCCTTATTCTCCCTGCAGCGCCTTGGGAGACCGTCCAGGGATCCTCATGATCCCTGGATGGCCTGCACCACCCCCTTCTGAAGAGCAGGGTCCCATCACTTAAGATAGGCCCCACCTGCCTTCAGGCTGGTACTATCATACTCAGCCAGGCACCATCAAGATCCCGGCTAGGCCTGCACCACCCTTCTCTGAAGCACAGGGTCCCTGCACTTAAGATGGGCCCCACCTGTCTTCAGGGCGGTACTACCTCCATCAGCCAGGGACTCTCAAGATCCTGGCTTGGCCTGCACCACCCTCCTTTGAAGCACAGGGTCCCTTCACTTAAGATGGGCCCCACCTGTCTTCAGGACGGTACTACCTCCATCAGCCAGGGACCCTCAAGATCCCGGCTTGGCCTGCACCACCTTCCTTTGAAGCACAGGGTCCCTTCACTGAAGATGGGCCCCACCTGTCTTCAGGGTGGTACCACCAGGCAGAAGTCCACCTCCTGCATCGAGCAAGGGGAACACCCCCATGCTCCTGGTCCTGGGGTCCAACCCCCCAGGGTCTACCTGACTGGTCACCGGCTAGGCATCGCCCCAGCCACCACTTGAGGTTCACAACACTAGCTCCAGAATGACATCCTGTTGCTTCCTTGGGTAACCACCTACCCGACCCTGACACCTCAGGGTCCACCACTAACCCTTCACCTGGAATCTAGGGAACATCACCCCCTCTCAGATCTCCACTGGGTCAGTTACCTAGTCCACCTAGTGTACCTAGGGGCTACCACTACACTCCTTAGCTCGAGAACTACCCTCCTTTGGGGCCACCCACTACCATGAGCCACCCCTGGGTTGCTCATCCTCCCCACCAGTTAAACCGGGGGGCCTGCCGGACACACAACTCTACCGCACCCTCCTCCCACAGTGGGAAAAGTTTCTTGGGGTCCCCCACCATGGGAACCCCTGGGTGTTACTACCCGGGGTTAAGAAACCTCCTGCCCCACCCTTCCAGTGGTTTTGGCCTGCGCCAATGGCAAGAAAACTTTCAGCGGGGGAAGGATACCCTCCTCATGCAGGTGTAGTGTGTGTAGTGTTAGGGTTCAAAGGTATACAATATGGCTTAGAACACTTGTATGCAATCATTTCCTGGAAAGCACCATCCCGACATCACATGATAATCAACATAACTCAGTCATATCAATACAGTTTACATTTAAACCATAATATCTTCACATGACATATAAGTGCGCTGGAATTTCCTTTCCCATACTTTTAGTTCATATAACCAAACCTTTGAACCCTTCTCAGAGCCTTGTGCTCTTCCATTTGCTCATTATTGCATAGGTAATGTGTGGCAAAACTGAACTTATCAAATGCTATAAATGCATACCAGAATGGGATACTATGTTTCCCGCCGCTAGATACCAATGTTGGAAAACGAGGCAGTATCTGTGAGGCCTGCACAAATAACATGACTACATTTGTCCTTCACTGGGAACCAAACACCCAATTGTAGCGCTTGACTCTCAGAGGATAGCGTTGCAGAGCATTCTAAGGCTTACTCAAGGGAGGTGGTGTGGGCTAGTAATCGCCATTTACCAGTACGCAGAAATAACACTCAATAATTGATTGTCCAGTCTGTACTTTGCTTTATAAAAGGAAGAGTACATTTATTAAACACACACTACTCAAAACTATGCAACAATTTAAAAATATACATAAGCTGTTGGGATTACTATGTGACATTGCATAACATTCCCACCCCTCCCGCAGGGAGGAGGTGGGTCTAGTACCACCAGTCCCATGTATGCACATCATCTTGCCCCCAATGCCGTAGGTTGACCATGACCTGGAGTGCAGGCCTTGCCCACTGGCACCATCCCAGTGGCGACCCACCCCCTTTATCTCAACAAGCATTTAAAATGGGCACACCTGCCATGGTGACACATAACCCTGACTGAGCTTCTCATACTGACCATACAGTATACACCTCTACATCTTAGGGGCTAACGGCCTGGGTTGTTCTTCACCTAACGCAGCAGCAAGAATACATGTTTAAGCATCACTTAAAATGACAGTACTTATCACAGCTGGTAACAGCTACAATGCATTGCAATTAAAGCCCCTAAAAGGCATCACAGTTATAATCACAGGATTAAGCAGATACAGCCAGACACCCTAGCAGGAATGTCCAGCAACATAACCCCACTTTGCTTTTGACTTCACATTACATATATGACTTTCAGACCCTCAAAAGAAATAACATTGGTAAATGCACTTCTTGTGCAATTGCACCGCTTCACCTCCAGGAGATGCCCTTCTCCAGACATCTCCAGCTCAGCCCTTCATACATTGGTGCAGTCCCTACCGCAACCCCAGCTGAAGAACAAAAGTTCCAGCTACAGGATGCTGTTGATGCACAGCTGAGCCCTTGAGGGGCTATTTCCATTCAGTCCCCAGAGACTTCGGTGGGGGACTTTCCTCTTTGTGCTGGGGGAGACTGCATGGCTCCTGCAGCTCCCCATGCACCTTTGCAGACCTTTGACGGTGACCCCATCCTCCTGGGGCCACCACACGCAGAAAACTGCCATTTTCATGCAGGCCTGTCCAGGCTCTGCAAAGCATTATGGGCGCTTATCCCCCATTTTGTGCATTTTTTATGAGCGGCTCTCCCGCTGCTCTGGGGAGAGCCGCGCTGCCTGTGATGGCGGCCCTGTGCCGCATTTGCCCATTGTTGGGGGTAAGGTCCCACCCGGACCCCGTGACTGCAGGTGAGCTATGCGCTGCTCAGGGAGCCCCCCCCCGGCCGCCCTTCTCCTCTATTCGGGGGCCCGGTCCCACCCAGGCACCCCGCATTGCAGCCACGTTGGAGAGCCGCTCTGGGACCCCACCCACAGCGGCTCCCGCCGGCTCCCCGACTGGCCAGCACCCTCCCGTGCTTCCGCGGGAGCCAGCACCTCTGTTCTGGTCTGCCTGCTCCTGCGGGCAGACACAGAGACTCCTGCTGGTCCGGCCGGACTTCGGGGAGTGCGACGGCACTCCCCCTGCCTTCCTCCTGCCACGGGGGAGTGCGGCAGCACTCCCCCTACCTTTGCGGGGCACACCTGAGCCCGTAGTTGGGGATCCCCGCCCCCCCGGAAGGTCTTTGGCATCAGGGCCCGGAGTTGGGGTCCCGGGCCCCAGGACCCTCTTCGAGGGGAGCGTGATGGAGCTCCTCTCCCTCCTGTGTCTTCGGGGGGCTAGGGTGGGCTCCTGGCACACCCCTTGGGAATTCTTTCACAGGGAGCGCAACAGCGCTCCCCGACTTTCTCTTCTTGTGGGGCAGCCCCTGTGACCTGACCCACCCCGGGGGTACATCTAGGACCGGCGGCGGAGCCCCACGCGCTTCGTCGTCGGTCCTCGCAGAGGTCAAAGGTCGCCTACCTTCTGGGGGGCATATCTCGGCCCCCAAGCGGCCGATTTGCCCAATTAGGCCTCTTCTTGCTCCTGGTGGCACGCCCCAGCCACTGGGAGCACTTTCCTTCACCCTCCTGGTCTCAAGGAGGGAGAACTCAGCAGGGAGCTGTCTTCACTGGCTCCCTGCGCTAGCCTTTCACCTGGCTCTCCTCCTGGGCCTCTCTTCTTCTTGCACAGAGGCCCAGGCTTCTTCTCACTGGTCCTGGTCTCCCCTTTTGGTGCAATCCGGGGTCCTGGGACAGTCAGGGGGTTCTTCCTCCCAACTGCCCATGGCACCAGGCTGCAGCACCAGTCTTCCTCAGCAGACCACACCCCAGAGAGAGCTCCTCTTCCTGTGCAAGACCTTTTAAAAGAATTTGGAGGGGGCTGGCAGGGAGGCTCTGCTGCCCTATCCGGCAGTGATACATCACCTCTCTGCCCCTGCTCCCTCCTTCCTGCCCAGGCCTCTGGGATAGTTCAAAATGGCGTTGTCCAGGGGTCCCATGCCACATGGTCTCTGAAAAGCCCCCTTCCCCCCTTGCTGCCTTCTCTCCAAAGCATCTTGGTGCCTGGCACCAGGTGACAGCTGCTGATGGGTAACCTGCAGCTCCACCCACCTTCTCTCCCTATTGGAGAGGAGACCTTCACCCTTGGAATGCTACAGCTTGGGCATGAAGGTCATTAATCCAGCCTGGCAGGGTCACACCTAGCCAGGCTCTGGTTATGAGCTGAGTCAGAGGAATATGACATTTCTGGATGACCCATAAGCAGTACCGATATGTCTTTGGACTCAGCAGAATACTTCTTCTCACATAAGTTACAGTGTACTTTGGTGCGTGTCTGGAATTTGTAGGCCCTAGGGAACTGAAACTACCCCATGTGATCCCCATCTTCATAGGAGAATAATGGAGTGTTCCTTCAGTGAAAACAGTAAAGCACAGTGACTTTCCCTTACATGTTTCTTCTCATAGTATAAAGCCTATTCCATGTTACCACCCAGCTCTGCATAATTCATGCCACACCATTCCATCTGTATCTGCTCCTGGGCTGCGCACGCCAGGAATCTCCCCCGCGCAGCCCCTACACGTGTCTGCATGTAACTAGCCCGGGGCCCCTTACTCCGGCTGCAGCACCAGGGGGGCACTGGTAAAATCCATATGCAGTCTCTTTCATCATGAGTTCACTGTCGGTGAGTCCCAACTTATGAGGGTCTCCCACAGTAAAAGTTCAACAATTAGGTGTTCAAAAAGCGAAAAATCCGGGCGGCTCAGATGATCAGAACCACCTTCTAACAGTGATATACAAAGCACTTCAAATAAATAAACAATTTAAAGGTTTTTGGGTGAAAATCAGACCTTTAATTGTCTGATGGTGGTTGCAAAGTTTTGTATAGAAGAATTCGAGTAGAAATACACTGCAACAGAGTGGTATGAGACAGAGTTGCCAGAGGAGTGTCACATGAATCCAGACTCAAGCTATACAAAAATAAATTAGCGGTCCCTAATGTTGCAACTATTCATTTCAATAAATATTCTTCCAATACATTCATGTGGCTGAAAAGGTATACTGATCAGGTCTGGCTAACCTTATGTTAATCCTCTTTTCAGTTATTCAGAACAGAGCAGGCAGGCACCACATTGTGTTATCTAATAATGAAACATGCCAGCAGCGATGAGTGACAAGCAGCAATGTACAAAGGAAACCATGACAGAAATCAACTGTTCATCACTGCTTCTGCCATGAATTACTCCTGGCAGGGTAGGCTTCTTTATCCATAAGCCCGGTGGAATATTCTGGAGCTTCCTTTGCCTCTAAACTTCTGCATAGAACAATAGTGATATTTCTTTTTCCCTCCTGTCATAGGCATTTCCTTAGGAAACAAACAATGTGAAAGTGGAGGAAGCGGAAATATGTCCTTAATTAACTCTAGATTATACTTAAGGAAACCCTTAAAATATAGTTTCAGCCTTCTGCAAAATAATTCTGTGCTTCTTCTAAGGATATTTGCTAAAATAGCACTTTAGGGACTATGAAATATGGTCACAATTGTGTTTTTGGGTAAATCGTCTCGTTGCATCATTGATTAGCAAATAGCCTGCTGAGATTGCTTCCTAAATTAGCCATTTCATTATGAAGACGTACTCTTTTTGTTACATTTTAAATGGCTGAGCTCCTACTGTTACATTGTATAAGACTTTCTTCCAAAAGGGGTAGTCACAAAGAATCATTATTTAGTACCAGGGAACACAAGCAGTGTATGTTTTTGGTCATTTGGTCATCTTGCTATTCTTCTCTGAGAACCAATGTTTTTATCAGATTGACCTACCCCATAGTTCTTGTATTTTCTACATAATAATCTGAAATATTTAGTCGCTAAAAATATCATAGTTAAGCTTGTGTTCTGTATCTGGTAATAAGAGGCAACTGTGTCCTTATTATGCACTGTATACAAATGTTAACACAATTTCAGTGATCGTGCAAAGTTACCACATTTCACACAATTTTGTTAAGTTTCCCAGCTTGTTTACCCTCACCTGCTGGAAGTGATCGCATATAAAAAACAGAGGGGCATATTAGCAAGGCACTTTTTGCCGCTAAAGCGGCGATATTTCTATCGCCCTATTAGCAAGCTGTCGCTCAGCGACAGCTTTATGGCGAAAGCGACCGTTTTGGTGCCGCTTTGCATGTCAGCGATAATTATCGCTAATGGCATGCAAAGTAGGCGTTCCCAACTAAAAGCAACTGCAAACAGTCGCAAACACAACTTCCCCTATTACCAATGCCCGCGAAGCGATAAAAAAAGTTGCGCTAACCGCGATTATCACTGGAATCTAACACCTGCTAAAAACTTGACTTAAACATCTTGTCAATGGGAGGTGGATTGTAAGGTTAAGTCCTCACCTGCCTATTAGCAAGCTTTTCATTAGCGCAGTGAATTTATCGCTGGATTTCTCACGCTATTGCTGGGTTTCGCCGCTACCGCTGAATTTTTTATCGCCTTGGAGATAAGCGTTGATAATAACGCATTATCTCCGCGATGAAATACAGCGATAGCCGGCGATAAAAAAAACAGCGCTAGGCGCGCTTTGCGATAATTATCGCAAATCCTTGGTAATATGGCCCAGAATTTCCTCACAAAAGCATTTTTGAAAAAGAATAGTTGATTACAAAGAATGATTCGTAGGCTGTTTCTCCCATTGATTGTTTTTTTATTTTTTTTATTTGCAAAGCTTTTAAAATCGATAAAGAGTTCAAAATGTTTTTTTTTAAAGTTGCAGGGCGTTGTGGAGTACCGACTTGTGAAACTTCTCACATGCCTATTTAATATGCTGAAATATTTTTTTAACTGAAGTAAAGCGGAAGTGAAGGTAAACCACTTCACTTGAGAGAAATGATTTTACAAATGAAAGAATGGCATCATTGCAAATCTTTGTGTATGGAAACAAATATATATCTGTACCAAATGCATTACTCTCTTGAACGTGAGGGACATGACCTCCATGTTGATAGCACTCTCAATCGGGTGCTATGGATGTGGAGGTCATGCATGAGCGATTCCTTTTTTTCACCTCAGGTCAGACTGCTAGGGGAGAGCTTGCAGCAGTCTGAGGCAGTTTTGTTTTTGGGGGAATGACGATCAGCTTACAAAGCAATCTGATTACTACAGAAAGTGAAAGTAAAACGAGCCAATCAGCTTGTTTTTCTTTCACTACATTGGTGCCTCGGGTCATATCTCAGCCCGCAAGTACCAATTTAGTTGGGGAGGGAAGCGCTGGAAACTGGAAAATATTCCTTTATAGTGATATCCTGTGCATGGTGCCCCAAACCAGGAATCGACCCACTAGACACTAGGGATTAGTTTTTGAGGGGGGAGGGGACCCCCTGACAAAAGGCTGGTGCTTCCCATTCAACCTGGGCACAATAGTCTTTCTGTTGCATTGAGGGGCAAATTGGAGGCCTTTCACCTCCTCTGCCCCCTTCAGGGAGACAGAAAGGCCACTAGAAAGAGGAATTAATACAATAAAAAGAGGTGGGGCAGCCCAACATGAGCAGGGCCATGCCCCCATCGAAACAAAAGGGTACAACAGTCTTTCTGCCTCCAGGAGAGCTGATTTGGGGTTAGCCCACAATATGCCCCCCCATCGGAAGGAGTAGAAAGACCACTAGACACTGGGGCTAAATTGAACAAAAACACAAAGGGGTGGAGTGGCTCACTATATGCAGGGCCATGTTTCCACCTCAAAAAAAGTCAGAATAGTCTCTCTACCCCCTGGGAGGCAGACAGTGGTTCTGCCCCCTCGCCGATGAAGCGGAGAGCCACTAAACAACAGGGATACATTTTAAAAAATGAACAAAGGAGTAGGTGTGGTCCACCATCACAGGGTCATTCCCCTGCCCTGCAGTTTTATTATACCCTTTGACCAGCAAATTGAGAGGTTAGCACCCAATAAGCAACCCCCAAGGGCAGGGAGCCCACTGGATACCAGGGATGGGAAACATCCTCAACAACGACTCCGGAACAATGAGTTCCGGAGTCACGCAAGCCGAACAACGGCTTGCACGAACAACAACTTAGCCTTAACCACGCATGTGCATGGTTAAAGCTAGGTCGGTCTAGTGTTCGTGCAGGGTGGAGTTCAGAGGAGCATCGGACAGAAACAGGTAAGAGGGGTTCGGTGTGGAGGGGGTCATGTTAGTTTTTTGGGGGTGGGAGGGGTTTGTGGGGGTGTGGGGATGTGTGTTAGTTTTTAGGGGTGGGAGGGGTTCGGGTTAGTTTTTAGGGGGAGAGGGTTAGGGATAGTTTTTAGGGGTGGGAGGGTTTGTGTTAGTTTTTAGGGGTGGAGTGGTTCGAGTTAGTTTTTAGGGGCTGGGGCTGTTTGAATTAGTTTTTAGGGGGTGGGAGGTTTTTGAGTTAGTTTTTAGGGGTGGGAGGGGTTCAAGTTAGTTTTTAGGGGGTGGGGGTTCGAGTTAGTTTTTAGGGGGTGGGAGGGGTTTGTAATAGTTGTTAAGGGGTGGGAGTGGGTTTGTGTTAGTTTTTAGGGGGTGGGAGGCATTTGGGTTAGTTTTTAGGGGGTGAGAGGTTTGTGTTAGTTTTTAGGGGGTGGGGGTTAGTGATAACTTTTAGGGGGTGGGAGGGGTTTGTGTTACTTTTTAGGCGGTGGGAGGGGTCTGGAGTAGTTTCTAGGAGGTTGGGAGGGTTCGTGTAAGGTTTTAGAGGGTGGGAGGTGGGGGGTACGGGGTTGTTTTTAGGGAGTGGGAGGGGTTTGGTTTAGTTTTTAGAGGGTGGGTTTACCATGCATTCCTTTACCATGAAAAGTTGTGGTAAAGGAATGCATGGTAAAAGAAATTGTGGTTGAGACGCATGTCATACTAGAGACCGCGTTGTTTAGGGAGTTGATGTTGAGGAACTCGTAGTTCCAACATAAAACCACCAGGGATACATTGAAAAAACCAAGGGTGGGGGCAGCCCACCATGTGCAGGGCTACGCCCCCATCCAAAAAAGGGCACAACAGCATTTCTACCTCCCTGAGAGGCAGATTAGGGGGTTTGACCACAATCCCAACCAGGGGGGACTGAACGCCCGCTGGACACCAGGAAACACCATAAATATAAACAAAGAGGTGGGGCTGGTCCATCATAAGTTGGCCTATGTCCCACCCAAAAAAGAGCACAACAGTCTTTCTGCTGCCCTTGAGGGGCAGCTTGGGGTATTTGCCCTAATCTGCTTTAAGGGGAGAAAGCCCACAAGTCATCAGGGAAAACAAAGTCCAAAGGAGTGGGAGAAGCGCTGGACCTTGTCCCATGCCTGGAAAGGCATAACAGTTTTTCTGCCCTTCAGAGGGCAGATTGAGATGTATGTGCCCAACTTTCCCCCTGGGGCCAGAAACCCCACTACATACCAGGGATTTTAAAAAGGCATCAAAATAAACAAAAGTATAGGGAGTCCTGCGCTGGCATTGAGCATATCCCAACCCCAAAAGGGCCAATACTGTCTTTCTGCATATCTGGGAGCAGATAGCAGTTGTGCCCGATTGGGAATGTTGCCCTAAATCTGCCCCCTCCAGGAGGGTCAGAAAGCCCACTAAACACCAGGGATTTCAAAATGGCCCGAAAACAAACTAAAGTATGGAGGCGACCTACCCTTGCTTTGACACACATCCAAAACACAGAAGGGGCAATAGCATCTTTCTGCCCCGCTGGAGGCAGATCAGAAGTTTGTCCTCATTGAGGAGGTTTCCCTAATCTTTCCCCCCGGAGGGGGTAGAAAGCCAATGATACATCAGGGTTTTTGCATTAGTGGTAAAAGATAGGTGTGCTGACATGCCACCCTGGCATTGGGCCATAACCCCTCCACAAAAGGTGCAAAACAATCCTTCCTAATGCCAGGGACAGAGAGGGGGTTTGTCCCAATTTGCTTTGCGGGAGAGCATAAAGTGGATGCGAGTAATATTTTTTATAAAATGATGGGGTGGGGTCTGGCTCATCCTAAAGCCTAAGCAGTCTTTCCCCTCCCCTAGGGATTATTTTTACATATGGGCCAACAGAGTGGGGCTAATCCCAATATTGTTTCAAGTGCCATGTCGAATGGCTACACTTTTTGGGCTAGGGTTGGCCATCACCAGGGGAAACCTACCAAAGCCAGACAGTTTTGAAAACTATACACTCATGGGACTCTAGGTTGGTGTGCCTCGTGTGGATCCAGCAACATTTTCTTACCCACAATGCCTTGCAAACCTCAACTTTTGCTAATATTAAGCTTTTTACTTGCATATCTCTGTGACATAAACTTCTGGAATCTGCAGAGATCGACAAAATTCCCACAATTCAGAATGTTCCCACTTATTCTGCTAAAACCACTGTCGTGAAAGGAAGGGCTGCAAAATGCAATGTGGTGACATCAACATTTCCTGTCAAAACAATAACCTGATTTGGCAATGGGGTTAGCTGAGATTTTTGTCCCCAGGCTTGGCTGCTACCTAGGGAAACCTACCAAACCCAGAAATTTTTTAAAACTAGACACCCGTAGGAGTCCAGGGTGGTGTGCCTTGCGTGGATCCCTTTACATTTTCGACCCCACAATAATCTGCTAACCTTAAACTTTGCTTAAAATCTTACATTTTCCTTGCATTTTAGTGACAGAGACTTCCAAAATCCACAGGGATCAATAAAATTCCGACCAGACAGCGCCAACACCCTGTTAAAAACCACCAAATTTGAGTGGCTGGGCCTACTGACCATGACAAAAAATAATCTAACCAGTGTCAATGAGAGTACCCATGAAAGATTCTAGACATTTCCCTCAAAGAAATGTCAGGAAAATATATGATGCATGTTTTTAGCCAAAGTCTGAGGCTTGCAATCTCCTCTTGGTAACAAAACCTCATGGGAACCACACAAGTGACACCACCCTGGACTTCCCTGGGCATCTAGTTTTCAAACATGTCTAGATATTCTAGATTTTCTTTTGTGGCGGCTGAGCTACGTCCCAAAATTCACAGCTAGCTGTCTTGTAAAAAAGCATAGATTTTGCTGGGGGAAATGTGATATTTACAGGTCATATTTTGGCGCATTTGTGTTGCAGGCGTTAGGCACATCCATACAAGTGAGATGTAATTTTTATTAAGACGTGTGTAAATGCAGAATAGTAGAACATTTTATTACCAAGTAGATTTCACTGCATTTTTGGCTTCCAAATGTAAGACAGTTCATAACTTTATATTTTATCATTCTTTATATTTTATCAAAGGATCTGTTGTATAGTTGGTATACAATCAAAAATCATTGTAAGATGCAGCTCAGTTGAAGACAGTTCATAACTTTATATTTTAGCATTCTTTATATTTTATCCAATGATCTGTTGTGTAGTTGGTATACAATTAAAAATCATTGCAAGATGCAGCTCAGTTGAGCGCTCTTGGCATTGTTTGTTTTATAAGTACCTACAAACCTTATATATCACCGTGACCAGAAGGGTCTCCTGGACTACAGTGAATCTTGCTTTTGCAAATCAGCTATCACGACAAGAAGTTACAGATAAATGTCATCACAAATGACTGTTAGTTTTTTTGGAAAAACTTGGAGGTATCAACTTAAATGACCCCTTGCTGAATGCAAAACTGTGTCTGCTTTTCAGAAATGTATAGTTTTACAGGATCACCCATGGGTTTCACACCTGTCTCCATCACAAACTACAAACAGACTGAAGCCACAATAATTAGGGAAAATGGACTACCTCTTAGACAATTTTAAAGACTGTGGGGCAGATTTACAAGGCCCTTGCGCCACTTTTGCGTCACTTTTAACATGGGAAAAGTGACGCAAAAGTGGCGCAAGGGGCTTGTAAATCTGCCTCTGTGTTTAAAAAGATATTTTGTATACAGCTCTGCTTGTTCATGAAAGGTGGGAAGTCAGTGATCCTAGCACCGTAAAGCTTTTGTTGACGCCAGTTTTTAAAAACAATGTATCCTTTGTTACACAGCCCCTTTCCCATAAAAAACGAAATGTAACTATATTGTGGCTATTTTCTTGGTCCCCTCCAGGGGAATGTGCAAACCATGGTTGCAATTAGAATCTCTAGGAATGTTGGGCAATACGGACACAAATTTGACATGGATATGCTTTGTGGAAAAAAGGGCACCCCATAACATCCAAAAAGGGATTGGCACCGGGGGAATGGCCTAGCAGTCAAGAGATTAATCACAAAGATAGATGCAAAAGCAAAAATGTGAGGAGTCACCCATTAATTTTACAAGTTATAAAAATTCCATAAAAATATCCTCGGTATAGTAAGACATAGGCTGATGTAGATCTCGGCGGATGGGTTACTCTGTCATAATGGTGACAGATATTCCATCCACTGAAATATAAATCCCAATATGTCCTATGGTGTTTATATTTCAGTGGACGGGCTATCCATCACAGTTGTTATCGAGTAACATGTCTGCCGAGATCTAAATCAGGCCCATAGTCAGAAATCATTGGAATAACTTGCCATGATATGGAAACTCAGAATCTGTATTAATGGAACTAGAATAATAAATATGTAACACATTTTGTACAGAAAAACTCTAGCTTAACTCAGGCAATCCAAGGTGCCTTAAGAGTTCTGGAAATGGCAAACTAAGAATTAATAAGAGACTGAAATGAGTTAAATGTTCGGCAATAAGGGACTGATGTCTGAACCCCAACATCACAGGTACATTTTAACACAAAAGTATAACAAAACCTCTCGGAATTTACAAAAAGGGGAGGCCCACATAAAATAATACCATTATTTTAGTAGAACGAGGTTTGGAAAGAGGCACATTTATTACAATGGATTCCAAAAGTGTGATGAAATGGATGTGCAGCCTGCATATGTAAAGTACAAATGAAGAAAATAAGAATGAGGAAGGTATTGGAGAAAGTCTTGAATCCATTACTTAACATAAGCATAAATGTGTATATGGGGATGTATAAGGGATAGTCTATGTGGAGATCAACAAAGCCCGGGAAATGTGATTGAGGATCAATTACAATAGGGCATTCAAAGTCAAAGTCATAATTTTAACTTTATTCGGCTGATTATAGCCATCAAAGTACAAATAACAAAACAGGACAGATCAAATCTACAATCATAAAATACATAAATGTAAAATCAGTTAAGATCCCCCGTCTTGTAACAATGTAGCAGACATAAAAGTAAAAAAACCATAAGACAGTTATTAATCTCCGTAGAGTCCTGCTCCACTCAAAATTCATTATCTACAATAGAATAAAATACACTCCATCGAGTAATACAACACTTCATACAAGAATAAGCACACCTCAAGGATCCATGACAGGGAAAATAACAACAAAAATAAAAAAAAAACAGCCCACCAACACATAATTAGGCCTGGGAGTGAATAATTAAATAAGATAAAAATTAGCCCAACTTACACTTGTCCAACTTTACATATAAGAACATAAGAATAAGTATTTAAATAACGTGATTCAAAGCCATGTCCACAGGGGAATTCATGAGTGACCTATTCCTATGCCTAATTGCTCCTGTTAGGAAACTTGCTACCCCATAACAGACCATAGGTGACGCTAGCATTTGTAAATATACCAGCGCCGGCCTAACTTGTTCAAAGTTACAACCTCTACAACAATAGGGCATTCATTTTGTAGGTTTCGAATGTGTGAATGTAAGTGATCTTTGAAGAGATGAGTCTTTCATTTCTTTCTCAATTGCATGAGAGGAGCAGCAGTACTGATGTTGATAGATATTCTTCTTGATAATAGTTGTGTTGATGGACAAGCCCTGCCTTCTGTTATTACTCTTCTTACATTTCTTCATTTCCAGTCTGGATCTGTCCTGGATCCTAGTGCAGTGCTGTCCATCTGAACTGGTACATTTCTCATTCAGGTATGCAGAAATAGTGTTAATTCCAGCCCTATAGGAGGACAACATGGTCTTGAGGATGATGTGGGCTTGGCAGCTAATGTAGTTATGTGATTTTGGGGTGAATTGGCTAACTACTTCAACCCCTTCATGCACAGAGCAGCAACAAGTGGAACAGCTTTCTAAGGCACCAATGGAGTATTGGAGAGACATTTGAGAAACGGTTTGCCTCCATACAGTTAAGAGAGGATCAATGCTTGCTCCATTCTAATAAGGTCTGACATCAGATTCAGGTATGAAGTGTTACTTTTTCTTATGCAGTCAAACTTTGTATCAGTGGTCCCCTATTTCTTCACAATATTTTTTTAAGGAACAGTAAGTCACAAAAGGTAAATCCAAAACTGACTCTAGTACAAAAAAAACATAGAAGGCACATTTGAGAGCAGTACAGTGACAAACACTCTTCACAGGCCACTGTGCATGAAGTATGTTTAGAACATGCATTTAAAAAGGGTGACATTACTGTTAGAGATATACAAAGTATACATTGTGGATAGGAAACAATGCAGTGGCCTAGCTTGAAAAAGACAGTCATGTAAACATGTTATGGCCATTTGCACATAAGGCTTATATAGTAGATCTAGAACAATCAGTGTATACAATAAGCTAATTTCAGAAATTGTCCATGATCTTCCCAGCCTCACCAACAGCAAACCTTAAGGCAAGACTATTTGGTAATAATGAATAGACGCTTACTGTGCTGTGGAAGTGTGTTTACCTGGGAATTAACCAGCTTTCATGAAGGCATGAGCCCTGGAAAGCAGCATATTATTAATTGTCATGGTGTAGCACTCTACTATGGAACCAGAAATTGGCACGGGACTTGGAAAATGCAAAACACAAAGGGAGGTCTTCCTTTTGCCGCCTTGCCTTGCTGGTTAGCCCTCTTGAAAACAGCAGTGGGTCGTTCCTGAGGACAGCACAACCTACCTACTTCATTTGGTTCTGAAGTTGATTACTGCTTCTCCACAGTGAGGCCTTTCAATGATGGTCTGTGAATGCACTATAAAAGCATAAAATAATGAATAAATAGATAAGAGTGTCCATGAACAAAAGGTGATGGCAGACACATTTCTCTACCCAATATTTTTACTAATCTCAGTACTCCCTACCCTAGTGGGCCCTAAAGGTGAATAAGAGGAATTGTTCTGACTTGTACTAAACTGAATCGTTTGAGGTAGAGAGAAATTGATTCTGAACAAGCATTGGGAATGCCAACAGGTCTGGCTTTGAAGGAATGCTGAATGGTAATGTGACACATTACAAGTAAATATCATGGAAATAAATCTGAATTTGTGTGGAAGCAAAGAACTGTAGAATAATATTGGTGGAGGTTAAAAGGTCAGAGGACAGTTACACTGTCAAGCCAGATCTAAAAATCCATGTAGGTTAATAACTGCACTCTTCTCATCTGTGCTGCTGCCTGAGAAAAACAACATAAATTATTTAGTTATCCAAGACACTTTAATAGCATTTTAATCTCATGTGTGTGCCCCAGAAAGTTCAAGCCGGATAACTAAGCACTATGATCACAACTGTGTGGAGGGTAGGGTTGCCACCTGGATGGTATTAAACCATCATGACCGGTATTTTATCATCCCTGCCAGTACAGAAATCAGAAAAATCACCTAAAGCTGGTATTTTTTTCCACTTATCTGAACATTCTTTAAACAGTAAATGTTAGAAGAAAGAACTTAAAAATGTGTTATTCAGCTACGCTAATGACCCCTGACTGATAATTAAAGTAAGCAAAGACAGAAAGAGCATGCTAATATAGCCTTATAGCCCGCTGCCGAGGGCTATACCAGCTGTTAAAGGCCCTGATCCCGAGTTATAGGCCAGAGCTGCAGGCGAGGGCCTATAACGAGGGAGAGGGCCTTTAACAACTGGTATAGCCTGAGGCAGAAGGGCTATATGGCTATTAGAACATTCCACCCACTAAGGGTAGAATGTTCTAAATTAAAAATGGAGAAACAAAAAGATAAACATTGGACTGTTGGAGTGTTGGGCTTATACCAGCCACTATAAGCCCAGAGCAACTCCATTGTCTTCAATGGAGCTCCCAACATTCCAATGTTCTAATAATAAATACGGTCAATTTCATAAAGGTTCTACTTAAGAATCATGTTCAGGCCTTTGCCGGATCTTTAAAAGTAAACAGATGGCTAGTATTTTTCTCTCCATAAGGTGGCAAAATACTTATTCCTGGCTCCCAACATGTGAGCGGAGCCAAAACCCCTCTCTAGTGATACATAATTGTCTGGCGACAGCTGCACTGTCAAGCCAAACCATAAAAAGGGCTCGTGTTTACTTGTAGGTGTTACTTTTCCTGTTTCCTTTTTTGAAAAGTATGGGTGTTTGGTAAAGAAGGCATGGAACTGCAATGGTCCAAGCTTACCAGCTAAGAAATCATACCTCTATGGTGAGATCAATGCAATCCAGACTGATGCTGAATTGAGTCCCTGCATATCAGTAGGGTGTTGTGGGTCTACCAGTTTATGAATCGAATTTCGTTCAGTGCCCCCAGTGTGCGGGTCATGTATCTGCTGTTGGTAAGGCAAAACCTCTCCTCTCCCCTTTTTAGCAGATTGTGCATTTCCCTTTTTTACTTTCATATAACCCAAACAACAAAGTAGCACATTTATTGTGCCGGATTATGTTTACAGAGTAACGCAATTATACGTTAAGATTATGATTATTTATAATGAAAATCTTGTATTCATAATTTGATTTTTATATCTCTATTTATATATTAATATAACTGTTGTTACTGAATTCCTGACACAAGTACTCTGTCTTGCAACATAGCAGCACAGTCAGCTATTCAATTGGTAGACAATAAGGGTAACAGTACAAGGGTAAAGAAACACAGATGTCTTGTGAAACTATTTTCAGCTGAAACAAAAATTTCATTGCCCAATACTTTAAAGAACTCTGGTGGATCGGGAAAAATGTATGTGGTTTCTATGTACTTAGTCAACATAAAAAATAACTGCTCCTTCCAAAAAAACATTATCGGTTTTCTGTTATTTTCAGGGCACTGTGGGATTTTCTGCTATAGGATGAAAATAGCATCGCATACAACAATGTCAGTTTCTGCAAAGAAAAACATTCTGTAGCTACTGCTCGGCAATGAATCACTGCAACATTCCCTGGATCAGACAGTGTCTTTAAAGTCGCCTCTGCTTCTTCAGAAAGTATATCAAGCCAAAAAGCAGTGAGTCGACTTCTTTCAGGCTGAGCAAGTGGGCAGGTGATATCTATCCTTTCATGATTTGCAGGGAACTAAAAATAATAAAAGTGACATGGACAAAGGACAAAAATAAGCTCGGAATTGTTAGGAAAGGGTTCAGCTCTTTCAAGAACTTTGGCCACATACAGTGTATTGTGCAGCAGCAAATGCTTTTAGAAATGTTCTATTTTAACAAATAGGCAAGATGTTTTGTTTAGTAACATTCAAGAAACACGTTTAGGGGATTGCTAAAAAAGTACATTAAAGATTCTCAGAGCCAAGAAAAAGGCCCGGATTTACTAACGCGCGCACGATTTGCATTACTTTTTCAATGTTAACCAGGGGTACATTGTGTGTTGGGATTTACTTTCCAACCAAATCATGATTGCATTGGAAATGATACTTCCTTGAGGCAAGCTTGACAGAATGCACACAGTTTTATAATATTCCACAAGGATCTATGTATTGGCTCATGGTAACGTCTTAGTATATATGGTGCTCTTCTGCAGTCCTCTTTTTATGTAATGCAGTGCAACAACTTTGGTTGTGGAACTGCATTGCATGAAATGTAAGCAAATCTGCCCCATAGTGTTTCATTTAAATGTGTTGTGGTTCTCTGATTTAATTTTTGAATTGGGGTTCTATTATCCAGGCACAGTGGACCCAGCATGTTTTGAAACAATGACTCATAAAGATCATTGTGTTGGAAGATACATTTCTTTCTGTTTCGTGAAAGCTACATTAAACATCTCCTCCAGTTTTTAAAATCAGTATGTCACATTGGGGCATATTAGCAAGCCTTAGCGATGAACGCGCTTAGCGCGTTTTGCACTAACGCCAGCTATCGCAGGAAATTATCGCCAGGCTAGCGCTGTATCAATAACGCTTAGCGCTTTGGCGATAATATTCCCAGTGATAGCCGGCAATATGGGGCGACATCGCTGGAAAACCAGCAATAATCCAGCAGAATTGGAGATGAGCTTGCTGATAGGGCCCTGTGGCCTCAACCCTAGAATCCACCTCCAATAGTACACATAGGGTAGTCAAGAAAATACCAGACGTTAGGATCCAGCGTTAAGGGGCATTAGCGCAACTATTATCGGCGCTTTGCGGCTCTGGGGCATCCTTGTTAATATCGCGATGCTGTGTCAGCGATGTTTTACATGGATTCTATGTGAGGAACGCCTACTTTGCATCTAATTAGTGATGCAAGGCGAGGCGTTCGGAAAACGGCAGCTAACATGCGCTAATGCATGTTAGCGCCGCCTTGATGATTGTGCGATATTTGAATTGCCGCTTTTTCGGCGCTATGTGCCGAAAAAGCGGCGATATGTGTTTTGATGATATGCCCCATGGTACATTTCAGGAACATAGGGGCTGATCACGATGGCAGTCGGACTTTAGCCTGACAGGGTGTCGGTGGTCTCACCATAGGATTTAGGATGCAACCGCCACCACGGCGGTCAGAATGCCTATGTTTTGCATGCGGCAGGTGCTGCTGGCTGCAGCACACGCCACAATGCAAAAAGGAGACACTGCACATATCCCTGCACTACGTGGCAGGCACCATGCGGTGCCTGCCACATGGTGCAGGAATATGTAAGGGGACACCATAGGTGCCCCCCAGGTCCCATGTCTGCGGGCTAGGGGGCAAGGAGGGCCCGACATGGGCCCCAATTTCCCTTTCTGCTGGCCTTTTCATGGCGGATAAACCGCCATGAAACGACCGGCGGGGAGGGACATCATAATCCCTAAGGCGGTGACTGGCAGGCACTGCCACCATTGAAGGGATTGTGGCTCCCTCTGATGCACCGACGGGCTCCTTGAGCCCGTTGGAGGCGTGGCGGTCGGTCTTTCCGACCACCATACATCCGCCCGCCATCGTAATGTGGCAGTTTGTGATTCAGTCACCGCCATCCTAATGAGCCCCTAAATTATTGCTTGATCCATTCACTAAAAGATTTAGTTATATTTAAATGAAACACTTTTCAGTTGTATTCATGCTAGTTTTGTAAGCTGAGGAGTGTCGAGGAATTTTTTTTATAATATATGTTTGTGAGAAAATCAGTTCTGGTTTAGGGGGGTGTGAGCCTTTCTCAAGCAGCAGCCACAATCCTTGTCAGGGTGAACCATAGTAAGTCACAAAATTAGCCTGTGCTTCATCCTCTGGTAGATTGGAACAAAAGCAGTCAGGCTTATTTTAGAGGCAATGTGGAAAGTATTTATGTAGCACACAAACAGTGATAAAATGAAAACACAACACAAGAAAAATTCCAAACCTGTTCAGAAAAATTGAGTAAATGTAAATAAATTATTTGACACCAAAACAATAAATATCCAATCAGTAGAACTGAAGAAATGCCATTCTAAAGATTTAGAGAAAGGTAGCGCCAAAAGGCCAACTGAGGTTATTTGGTCACAATGGACCAAATTCAGGCCGACCACAAGGGAGCGCAGGCTGGGTACACGTCTAATATTGGCCCACTGAGGATTGCACCTTCTGTCCTTGGTAAGTGGCCTGTGTGCTGTTGATTTGCAAGGCTTCACGTCTTCAGGCGCTGCTTCCGGTGAAGCAGCAAGGCTATGCGTGGTATCAATTCTGAGGAGGCTGGCAGCTGTGCGGTGAGGCTTTGTAGGGCTCTGCATTGCTTCGTGATGCTATGTATTACTTTGTGGCGGTTCTGATGAAGCTTGCAGCTGTGTGGCGAGGCTTTGTGGGGCTTCACATTGCTTTGAGATGGATTTTAGGAAACCCTCAGTTAGGCCAGGGTAGCTCTCTCTGATGCCAGCCAAGGGCGAAGGACCTGGGGAGGCAACACTTGAGGATAAGGAACTCGCTCCATCAGAGGCCAGCAAGGCTCAGCAGGTCCAGTGGCAGGTCCAGGATGGTCCAGTGCAGCAGAGCAGCTAGGTAGTTGCATGAAGGTCTCTGGAGCTTGTCGTGTCCCTGTAGCTTAAAAGAAGAGGTCAGACAGATGATCCTTAGAGTTACTCAACCTGGGATGAAAGGAGCAGGTTTAGTCTTCCTTCTCAGCAGGCAGGCCCTGATGCAGCAGGGCAGTAGGGTGTCCTTCTGTAGCATCCACAGGTCCAGGGGCCTGCTGAAGAGAGGGATACACAAAGGCCAACTACACCTATTCCTGTGACTAAGGAATAGGCTGCAGGCACCAAATGGTTAGGACAAGAAAACCGTAGCTTTCTAAAAGTGACATTTTCAGAATTGTGACTTAAAATCCAACTTTCTCATAAAAGAGGGTTTTAAATTATGATTTCTCAGACTCCAAACATGATATTCTGACCTGCTCCAAATCACAAGTTATCTCTTATTAAATGTAATAAGGTGACCCAAATGTTATCTTATAGTAGAAGAAGGTCTTGCAGTAGTGTAAAACCAATTTAAGAGTTTTTTTATTCCAGGACAGGTAAAACCTAAAAGCACATGTCCAACTTTTTAAGTGCACTGTAACCTGCCCCATGCCCTTTTTAGGGCCTACCATAGGGGTGACTTATAAGTATTAAAAGGAATGTTTAGGCCTGGCAAAAGGTTTATTTTGCCAGGACTAAATGGCAGTTTAACTTGCACACACAGGCTGCAATGGCAGACCTGAGACATGTTTAAAAATGCTACTTAAATGGGTGGCACAACAAGTGCTGCAGGTCCACTAGTAGCATTTATTTTACAGACCCTGGGTACATGCAGAACCATTTTACTAGGGACTTACAAGAAAATTAAATGTGCTAATAGGATGTAAGACACATTTTTCATATTTAAAGAGGAAGCACAAGCACTTTAGCACTGGTTAGCCGTGATAAAGTGCACAGAGTACTAAGGCAACAAGAAAAGTTCAGCAAAAATAGGGGGAGTGAAGCTGTATGCAAGTCGAATGGCCATGTTGTGACGTTGGATGGGGTGGCCTGGAGAAGTGACTGCGAAGGATGACCACTGTTTGTGATACATGCACAACTGAGATTGCACTGCATTTGCTCCTTGGTGGGATTCTGCTGGTGATGCTGATGGGCGGGCCTGGTCAGGAGACTTGTTGCACTGAGCAGTTCATTAGCCCCTGTTGGGCTGCTGGGGAAGTTGTGCATGTCCTGGCACGAGCACGAGGTGGGCACTGACGATTTGGACAGTTGCATGTTTTTTGTCCATGGGAGGGAGAAGGGTTACTTTGCTACAGAATTATTTGTTTGTTAGTTATGAAGACATAAACAGGTTGTTGACAGCAGGTGGTGAGCATAGGTATGAGCGATGATTGAACTCCACAACACATTGGCATGGCAACGGAGGTTAGGTTTCTAAGCTGGTAAATTTGGGACTTAGGCACATGCAAAAAATGCTACACAGTGTTCTCATTTCTTAAAGAACAGCATATATCTGTATCCTGTCTGCAGGAAACACACCTAGATGACTCAGGTGCTGCAAGGTTGGCAAAGAAGTGGCAGGGTCAGATATTCCACTCCTCCTATTCATCATATGCCAGGGGTGCACTGGTATGGGTGGCTCCCAGGATGCTTTTCACCCTAACATATATGGGGGCAGATGCGAACGGCTGCTATGCTCTGCTAAGAGGGACCCTAGACGGTCGTGACTTCACTAAGCGAAACACGTATGCTCCAAATACGGATGATCCTGTGTTCTACCATTCCACACAGGATCTGATAGCCCTAGAACTTGACGCGCCTCTCCTGTGGATGGGGGACCTTAACTGCATTCTGGACCCTGACCTGGACAGACACCCGCCCAGACAGGGAACTAAACCACAGACGACAAAAAGGCTCCAGGAGGTGATGCAGGGCATGGGCATATGGGACACATGCTAAGAGGGGCACCAGACTCAGAAGATTTACACATGCTATTTGTCCACGCACAACATACATAGCAGACTGAACAGGGTATTGGTGGCAGGGATGTCCACTTTCCCAGGGGTTGAAGTGACGCATTTGGACCGATTCTTGTCTGATCATTCCTCCGTTAGCTGTGTGCCAAAATGGAATACCCCCGTACAGGGGCCTAGAGTGTGGAGAATGCCTTCGGACATTCTAGAGGACCCAGTAGGGAGGGAGATCCTGTCCCAAGCATTGACTGAGTATATGACTTTCAATTGGGAGCGGACATCCAGTAGAGCCACAGAATGGGAGGCAATGAAGACATTGCTGAGGGGTGTCTGTATGGGATTGACGTGTGGGGTCCGCCGGCAATTACAATGGGACCTAAGGGAGGAGGAGGATGCCCTAGCCATGGTTTAGGCAGAAGACCAGGCACACTCGACCACTGATGACTGTGAGCGGGAGGTGTACCAATGTATCAACGACATATGGTACAGGTTGGATAAGTACACACTCCGCAAGTACCGACAATGACGACACAGAGAGGGTAACAAATCCAGGTGTCTCCTGGCCTGGATTCTATGGAGGGAACAGACCTCGCCCTGAAAACCTGCTTGCTCACCTCGGTGGGTGGAGTGGCACACACCAGGGCAGAAATATTGGGTGTTGTAGGACTTGGCCTTTTTGGCTAAAGTTCCCTAAACTTTTTGCTTTCCCCCTAGACCGTTTTCCTGACATAGAGTTGCCAATTTAGATGCTTTGGGTACTTTGCCACTGCTGATTAGTGTCAAAGTACAAGGGTTCCCTATGTAAAGTACAATGGTAATTGGTTGGCCATGATTGGTATGTTTGCCTTACTAGTAACAGTCCCTAGTGATGTGCACTGTGTGTGCAGGGGCTAGTAATGCAAGGGCGCGCAGAGAAGGGAACTCAGGCCTTCAGTGTAGGGCCTGCGCGCAGTTTGCTAAGTTAGCATGTTGTCCTGACAAGTGCAACCACTTGTCAGGCCTTACTTTCCCTTTTGTGTACACTGTGGGCAACCCTGTGGTAGGTCCCGGGTAACCCCTGGGCAGGGTGCAGTGTAGGTAAAAGGCAGGACATATACTGAGGTGTGTGCTATGTCCTGACAGTGAAAAAACACTCCATTTCATTTTCACTGGTGAAAGGCCATTCTGCCCATAGGACAGAATGGGGGAGGCTGGGTATGGTGTTTTGTTAGCCTAGTTTCCTATAAGTTTATAATGGAGAGGTGAAGTTTAGTATGTATGAACTCACAGTGTCATAACACATCTTTCTATGAAAGTGGTTTTGTCAGTGTGTGTTCAGAAATCACTCTTTTAGAAAGTGGCTGAGTTTTGTGCTTTAAGCATTTCTGTGTGTCTCTGCTGAATGTGGGTTGACTGTCTGGATCTGAGATGGTAGGGGGTGAGTTGGCACCTGGCTGACCTGCATCTGGAGAGTATGCGAGGAGAAACCCCGGGAGGTGAAGAAGCCTGGGTTGCAGCTATAAAACAATTGACCCATCTCCTGCTGAGTGATTAAGGGTCCAGACCCCCAGTATCAAAGGGAGAAAGGTGACACTGGGAGGGAGACACCCAGAACTGATTTAGGCAGGGGTCAGGGACCCCTGAGCACAACGAACTTCAAAGACATGAAGGGGTATAACTAAGAGAACTGAAACCCCTAGAATTTGGTGTAATTTTGAATGGCGAAATGGACAGGTCGAGTCTGCAAAGGCTTTGACCTCTTTCGTGGTCAAGAAGAACCTCTGCCAAGGAAGAAGTTGCTGAAGAGACTGCTGGATAGGACTGACCCTTGCTTTGTGATCTGGGGCTGGCCTGCAGTTTGTAGCTTTTACTAAGGAAGAGACTGAAGGGACATTGCAGTGGGTGGTGTCCCCCCCTTCTTGAACAGGACTGTGCTTTGTGCTGTGTCCTGAACCCCAAGGGCTGGAGGTGAGCTGGCTCCCTGTTTGGAAACACAGGAACATAAAAGTTTCCGGAGAAGTCCCAAGCAATGCGGTGTGCGCGTGCTTTTGCAGCTTGAGGCCCTCAGAAGTTGTGCCTTGTGATCGTGGGCACGCAGGAGTAAACTAAGTCTCAGACGTGCAGGGTGCGTGTCGTGGTGCAAGCCGCGGCATTGGTGAGGAGCGCCAGGTCGTTGTGTGCACTGGGAGACGAGGTGAGACTTGGACGCGCAGGGTGTATGTCGTGGTGCAAGCCGAGGCGTTGGTGAGGAGCGCCTGGTCGTTGTGTGCACCGGGAAAAGAAGTGAGTCTCGGACGCCCAGGGTGCATGTCGTGGTGCAAGCCGAGGCGTTGGTGAAGAGCGCCTGGTCGTTGTGTGCACCGAGAGAAGAGGTGAGACTCAGAAGCGCAGGGTGCGTGTCGTGGTGCAAGCCGAGGCGTTGGTGAAGAGCGCCTGGTCGTTGTGTGCACCGGGAGAAGAGGTGAGACTCGGACGCGCAGGGTGCGTGTCGAGGTGCAAGCCTAGGAGTGGTGACGATCACCTGGTCATCGTGTGCACCAGAGAAGAGGCGAGTTTCGGACGCGCAGAGTGCGTGTTGCGGTGCAACCAGAGGCACAGGTGAGGAGTGCCTGGGTAGCGTGTGCACCGAAATCGAAGTAAGTCTCCACAAGTGCTGAGGGCGGGTCTCGGTGTCCACTGAGACCGCCAGAAGGAGGGCCAGGACATTGGGCACTCGGAGTGCAGCAGTAGCGGCCCAGACCGGCAGTCCCGGAGGAGCGGAGTCGCTGGCCCGAGCTCGCCGTGCCCATTGACGGAGTTCTGGATCAAGGCCCAAGTCGCTGAAGGAGGGGAGGAGAGTGGGGTCGCGCCCCCCCAGGTAACGTGGATCACCACCTGGGGTGGGGTGTGGGCTCGGAGGGACACTCTCTTGGCCTCTCGCTCCTGGCAGCTGCGTGAGCCTGTTGCTTCAGCTCGGATCGAGGCCCGTGCCCAAGGAGGGGCAGTACTGGGGCCGGAGTGAGAAGCGGTACTTTTGTGTCATCATTGATCCATGTCGGGGGCAACTGTTAACGGAGCACCTAGACTGTCGTATTACACTTTGCATTATTGCTGCTAACGAACTATCGAACTGTCGTATGACGCCTGAATCTATTTGTGCCTGACGAACTACATGCTGGGTGCGCTACGCACTGCATTATTTTCCCTTGCAGAGTACATGATTGTAAGCGTGGCACATTGCATTATTTCTTCATCGCACAGTACCTGATTATAACGTGGTGCATTGCATTATTTATTCAGTGCACAGTACATGATTGTAGCGTGATGCATTGCTTTGTTTCTTCCTTGCACAGGGCATGCTGGTGGTGATACGCATTGCATTATTGCTTCTATTGCAAAGTACATGACTGTGGCGCTACGTATGGCATTGTTTCTCCATTGCACGGTTCAGGAGTATATCGTTACGCATTGCAGTATTTTGTTTCTTTTGCAACGTGTGTGATTCTAGCAATACGACCTACCTAACCTTTTGGAAACGGTTAGAAGTCAGCTTAACTGTTGGTGAGAAGTGGTGGTTGGGATTAGAACCTACCAATCCACCGGAAGAAATACTACCCATTATTATATGTTGGTTTTGTATCATGTGGTCATATCGTATATCTTCTTGTATAAAGATTATACTCGTTTTATCAAAACTCGTGTGGAGTCTATTTGTGGTGACATCATTGGGTTGCTGTGAGTGTGGTTGCACATACTGTACACTCGTGCCTTGGAGATAAGCCTGGCTGCTTGTGCCAAGCTACTAAGGGGGTGAGCAGGGCTATCTCAGACGGTGTCCTTACTTAGCCTAACGTTGAAACGAGGGGTCCGGATCTCGCACCTGGCAACAGCGGTGTGGGATGGGGACTCCCACCTCCAGCATTTGGTGGCAGTGGTGAGGGATAAGGACCCCCACTTCCAACAGGTGTGTTCCAGCAGCACTTACAGAAAGTGTATACAATGGACCCAGCGGTCTAAGGAGGCTGCTACATACCGTTTCTTCGGAGTGTGCCCCTGGTGCACCTTCCACCATGGAGGCTGAAGGAACTGGATGCCCAGTTGTCATTGGAGGAAGCGGCACTGCGGGCACTCCCTGGGGACAAGGCACCTTGGGGAGACATATTCCCATTCGAATTCTACCAAGCGTACTCAGCTGCGATGGCACAAGCCCTACTACAGACACACAAGGAGACATTTGAACAGGGAGTTTTACCCCACACTATGAGGGAGGGGGAGATATGCATGTTTTTAAAACCTGGAGGAGAAAGGCTGGGCCCAGCTGCTTTTTCGCCCGCTCACAGTGATCAATTCAGACATTAAAATACTATGTAAATTGTTAGCAACACGATTGGCCCCACACATACCCCACCTGATCCATGAGGACCAATGCAGTTTTATACCTGGTCGCAATACTGGCATGAACAGAAGGCGGATGATGCATGTCATGCGGGAGGTGAAACACAGGGAAGAGGAAGTGGCCCTGGTGTCAATAGACCTCAAAAAAAGACTTCAACACTGTAGACTGGGGATACCTACAGGAGGTGGGATTTGGGCCACAGTGTTGTTGCTGGGTCAAACTACGATCAGCCGCATTGCGCATGCGGGTCCGTGTGGCTCTGAGTCGATCTGGGGTTTGGTCGCTGGAGCATGGAATGCAGCAGGGATGCCCACTTTTACCACTGCTCTTTGCCCTTGCTATTGAGCCACTGGCGGTTTGAGTGCGGCGAGACCTTGAGCAATGGGGCATTCAGATAGGTGGCACGCCGCACATGAATTCACTATAGGTGAATTCTACGTAGCCTCACACCGTGTGGCGTTTTCTAAACTACTGCAGCTCCTGGAGGGTTTTGGAGGTTACTCTGGTCTGCGTCTCAATTGGCATAAATCCTTTCTCTTCCCCCTGGCTTATATGGCCACCCCGCATTGGAGCACCTCCCTTGTCTTAGGCTATGCTGCGAATGGGGGCATATTCAATACCTGTGCAGGTGGTGGTCGAAGATTCCCAATTGTTGCACCTTAACGTGAACGTGGCCGTGCTGTGGCAATCGGTGGCCTTCTGGAACTCCCTGCCACTCTCAGTGATGAGCAGACTAGCGGTGTTGAAGATGGCGATACTGCTGCATTGCCTGTACATGCTGCAAAACTCGTTATGCCCTATTTCTGGGCAGGTATTTAAGCAATTGAACTCTGTGCTTGTGTCACTGTTTTGGGCGGGACATCGCAGTAGGGTGGCTTTGAGTACTCTGATCCGACGGTAAGAGGAGGGGGGACTGGAAGCCTCTAAGCTGGACTTATACTACTATGCAGCTCACTTACAGCATGCAACCCAGTGGCTGGACGATGGGGACAACTGGGAGAAAAGACTGCTGGCGGAACGCATCCAATTGGGCAAACTCCCAGTAGCATTGATGGAGGGTATGGTGGTCTCAGATGATATGCCCTACATAGTCCAACAAACTGCGAGCATCTGGCAGCTATACGTGTAAAGGGTCCTGAGATGAGCACCGTTCCATTGGGTGCTTCCTATATGAATACTTGCCCCGGTGCAGAAAATGATGGATCATATGGATGTGAAGTATTAACTGACCTTTTCCCAGGAGAAACATTCATTACCTATGAGCAAGCATGTGGGGACTTTGGGTTGGGTCAGGGCTACTATCTACATTACGCAGAACTGATGGAAATAGTTAAAGTGACCTGGCCCACATACCCTGCTATCCCGCAGACAACACACAAATTGGATATATTGAGGCTTTCCTGTTTTCAGTTTCTATTTTTGGTAAATTCTGGTGGGGTTTTTTCAGTGTTTTCAATACCTTAAAAAAACTGTGATTATCAGTGGTTACACATTTTCGCGCCATTAAAAACAACAGAAACAGTGATTTTCCGGTGTTTATGGAATGTTTTGCTTTTAATATTGCTTGCTTTCCTCAATGATAGTGCATGTGTATACACTGTGTGTACAAAGTATATGAGGTTCAAATAAATGTTTACAAATCAAACTTACTGTAGTACTCCATACAAAACTTCTTTAGTGAGTCTTTGGTCATACGCACTCGCTCTTTTCTTCCCATGTAAACGTTTATCTGTGAAAAGGCTCTCTCAACCTTGGCTCTTGAGACGGGCAACCCCAAAACAACCAGTACACATTTTGCTAACTCTGGTCACTGACAAAGCTTTTGATGCCAATACTGGTGCACCTGAAGATTGCAATTCTCTGGGACAGCTTCTGCAACATATGTGTTGAACTAGGCGCATATGCCCTCAGTTATTGAAGCAGCGGTGAAAATTGCCCTTTATGGAAGGGATCTAAAACTTGTGCAGAGTACCTCAGTGAGGCTTCATTGACTTCAAATGCCATGGTTGGTGAAGGGACATTTCTCTGCATCATTGCAAGCCATTCCTCATGCACTGTAAAATAAAATTTCCTGAATTGCTTCTCAACATTTCTTTGCTTACCAAGTGCCAAGAATTCTAACAAGAAGCATGTTGCAGTGCCAAAGTCACTAAACGTTTCGCCCAGCCTACTCTCAAGATGTTTCACCTCTTCACCAATTGCGCTGAACATTTGGTAGACAAGGGTGTTTTCAGACTCTAGTTTTTGGATTATGTCCACCATAGTAGTCATGTTTTCCTGTAAAAATCTAAGAATGCAGTAGACTACTTTTTTTTCACCTCACTATCAATAGACGACCAAATATCCTCACATTTCTTGTCTTTGGCATCATCACTAAGCAAAAACTCTGTAAACGGTCGCCGCATGGATAATATAGAATTCGCAGCCTCTAAAACTGAGAACCACCTGCTAAATGACACAGTTGGGACGGCTCTTTCTTTGATGCCACAGAAAGCACAAAATGAAAAATATATGCGTTTTAGTTCCCGCGCATAATGAAACAGTGCACCAGAATGGACTACAAAGTCAATAGCATTCTTCATTAATTCTGAAGATTGTAAAGATGCTTTCAGCATACCATCTAGCAATTGGCAAGGATCGCTAACAGGGAAGCACTTCAGCTCAGGTATCGATTTTGACAGGTCACCATACAACTTTATCATCTACGTAGCTGAATTACTGCAAATACAAACAATATCACTCCAATCTTTGTTGAACTTGATAAGAACATTTTACAGCAGCATTCCAAGTGATACTGCATTCCATGTTTTCTAAATGTCTGGTGTCATGTTTTCACCACTATTTCAGATGCTTGGTGACAACACTCTTTTCCCATATACCTGTCACTACACCTTGCAGTGAATGTTTAAAAACCTGGAGTGTTTAGCAATTCACCTACTATCAATACTGACTCGCTAAAAAAGGGAGGTGATATATCAAAGGGTTTCACCCATTATATGTCTGTGAGTAAATGTGATGGTACATATTGGGAAAGATTGTTAAGAAAACAGCCATTTTACCTATCAGTGAAAGAATCAAACATAGCCAAAATGTCAAATATGATTTTGATATTTCCTGATTCTCTACAGTTTATAAAATAATTAAATAAGACCTAAAACATGCTTCTAAACCCTGCATCTTTAGACCAAAGATGACAAAACAGAAAAAAGCAAAAGGAAGAAGAAACAATACTTTAGTGACATCCCTAAACAACAAAACTCAAGCAGAATAATTTTAGCCCAGTCTTCTTGCTGCTGCCTTGTATAATAAAGTTACATTGTATTGGCCCCTTCAGGAAGAAATAAAAATGACTATTTCACTCACCTTTTCCTTTCTTTGAATGGCATTTGTGGTTGTGAAGGTGTTTTTTCAGTGTTTATATGTTTACACTGGTGAGGGCTATTTTCCTTTCAGTGGGGTTTTATCAGTTATTAGAGGGTTAAACCTACAACAGAATAGCCTAGATATATTGCTCACCTGTGGCTCTGGGCGCAGACTGATCTCTCTCCTATATAACGCAATGAGGGCAGACTCAACCGGCCCCTCTCCTAGGGCAAGGGCAGCATGGGATGCTGACATGACAGAGCGCCTGGGAGATAAGGCATGGACAGCCTTAAGTGTGCCTACTCATACAGTATCCTGTAACACACGCTTTAAATTGATACATTACAATTTCCTACAACGTACTTACCTGACACTAGTGTAGCTACAGAGTACTGCCCTGGACCGTTCGGATGCCTGCCCATGGTGTGGTGAGACTGGGGTGGATTTCCTGCATTTAGCATGGAGGTGCAATGAGGTCACTCAATTCTTGACCCAGGTGGTGGGGATTGTGCTGAGGGTCATGAGCTTTCCATTTGAGAGGTCGCTGTTTACTGGAACACATCAGGAAACCCAAGAAGTGCAAGATAGCTTTCAAGCTTTTACAGTTACTTTTAGTGTTGGCAAAACGCGGGTCGCCATAACATGGATGGGGCAGTGTACTCCAGATGTGGAGGCATGGTACAGGGATGTGCATGAGTGGACGCTGGCGGAAGAAGCCCATATGAAATTAAGTCGAGGGGGTGAAAAGCTGGACGAGAACCTCAGATAATGGAGGGAGCTGTGTGATGCTTTCCTGAAGCCTGAACCGGATGCGAGTGACACGCATGAATTGGACACCAGTGGGGGCACGACAAGAGGGAGGTGTAGTGAGATGCAATGGATGGTAGATATGCATTTAAATACACAGTGAATTGATCTGTCAATAGCGTACGTCCTGCTCATATATGTGTATTCTGCTATAAATTACCAATCGTCTACACCACTTGAAAATGTATACCTGCTGCAAAGTTGTTAAAATCATAAATAAAAGTTATTAAAAAAGTTAAACATCTCCTTACATAGACAATGCCCTAAAAGCTATTTTAAATTTATCAGGTTCAGCTGTTTTATAGGAAACCTTAGGATACTTGATTAAAGTTAATAAAGATATCTCAGCCTAGAAACCAGATAAAAGTGAATTCTTGGACTTTTAAAAATATGTATTACAAATCCAAAACATTGATAAAATTGAGTTTGTAACAAATATTTTGTAAAAAGTACTCTTAAAAAGGCACCTTAACCTGCCTAAAGCCTTAGAAGTAAATTTACCTGATCTTACAACTGGCTCCTTGATGAGGTGTGAATTGGCTACCAGAGAGGAGACAAAGAAATTTGTTGTGGGTAGAGGTTGACTTTCACTTGACAGATGGCCTGGGTGCTGTGCCCAGCCCCTTTCAGATCTTCAAAGGATGCCTACCCCATCACTGGCAGATGCAACTCACACCTTGACCTGCCTCCCTTTTAGCTTCCTAGCCAGCCAGGCTCCAATCCCAGTAAAATAGGAGCTGCCCCCAGAACTGATTTTGAGTGTCCACAAAGGATGGGTTGCTCATTTTCCTGACCACACCACTAAGGTGGGCACAGGAGCTCCAAAAATGGGACGACAGATTCTGCCATGTTGAATTTAGCTAGAGAGGGGCACTCTGAGATTGGTTTCAGTAGGGCACACAGGAACGGCTGCAAAAGTGGGTAGGGTTTCCCATGGGCATTTTTCCCTATTGGTTGGGGAGGGGCCAGGAGTCACCTCCACCCGCAGGCTAGTGGCAGACATAAATGAGGCCCCATGTTTGCCTTCTTCAGAGCACTACTGGACCTTTGGAAGAGAGAAGAAGGACTACAATTGCTATAGACAGTTGAACCAAAATTGCTGGGCCTATTCCAACATGAACCCAGGGCAAAGAAGTGGACAGCAAGCATCAGTTGGCTAACCTCCTTTTACGCTACAGGCACACAAATGCTCCAAGAAGCCCACTTTCCTTGAAGGCCCAGCTGACCAGTTTCAACTGGACCAGTGCTAGAACCTGCTGGTGGCTCGTGTTGGCATGGGTCCTGACTCCCAAGTGCTGTTCCTGAGGTCCTGGAACTCTTGACTGGTGTTTGAGTGTTCCTCTCCTTCCCAAATTGCAAAAGGTTGGACTTAGAAATGTTTAGTCAACTTTTTGCCTGGAGAACCAATGGATACTGCGGTCATCATCAAGGCTGCAGCCTTAGTTGTTTAATCGCTGGTCAGCCTGAACTGGCTGGTTTGTCCCCCTGAAGGAAATCCAACTTCCAGAAAATTCCCACTGTAGAGGGCTTCAACTGGGACCGATGCTGTTGGACACGAGAGATCCCCATTTCTAACAGATGCCGGGCAGCATCCAATCAACATTAAGGCCTTCCTGAGCACGGACTTCAGACCTCACTCACTCAGAGCTTTCTTATCTTTGTCAATTACAGAACCAGCACCCAGCAGTTCAAAAACCCTCATTCAAGAAGCCCCATTTCAGATCTAGGTTGCAGCTTGCCCCATCAACGACTCATCAATGGCAACTTTTCACCACAAAAGGTTTTAAGTCCGAAGGTAAATCTTTGTCCTGAACCAACCAGGTCCTTGTGTCCGACTCATGCTTCATGGCGGTCATCCCTAAAACTTACCTTTGTCCCAGTCTAGAGTAACCGGATGATCACAGTTGGCACTTGCTCTTGCTGACCTTATCTTTGTTGAAAGTTTTACAAATGAACACCTCTGTTTCCCTTTATTGTTTTTTTGGGGCATTTTGTTGTCATTTTGTTGATTAAGATATTTTCTATTTTTTATACATTGGAGTGGGCTTTTTTATTGTGTTGTGTTTTTTACTTTGTGACTGTTTTGGTACTTGTAAATGTTTTAAACATTTTCTTCAGGTAAGCCTGTCTGCTATGAGTTACCAGATGTTGTGCTAAGATTTAAGTTACTGAAACCTTTACTGGACATGATAAGAACAGTGACATTATTGCTTGTTTTTGAACTCCTGTTGCTTCCTTTCATTGTGACTTGTTGACCCCTCATACATATCTGTTTGTTCTTGGGGTTATGGCCATTGATCACAGGGATAGGCAGGCAGGCAGATTCTCATGATACCAGTGGGCCTAAAAGGAGTAGAGATATCTGGCTCATAAACTTAGACAATAGTAACAATATTTTGTTGGGCACGTAGAATAATTCAAAGTACATCAGAAAGGTTCACTCCTTATGTTTGAAATATACAACTCTTACGTATAAACTATATATTCTTATCATTAATTTATACATTAATTCTGGTATTAGAACAGGAAGTAAATATCCATGGTTACAACATAAAGATAACTTATATCACTCTATTGTGTAGAGTCAACTTTCAGCCAACATGTTTTTCGTGGCAGACTATGCCTCTTCATCAGGGCTAAATACCTATGTCTGTAGTGTATCATACGAAAAGTTTTCTAATGAGGATAGAGGTAGGATACAGGCGGAACCTCAGCACTGGGTCAATATAGATGCCCTGGAGAACATTCCTTCTTTATTTACTTAAGCCTTTTGTTCTCCAGTTGATGTACGTTTGGTCCACAAGTGATTTGTACTATTCCGGTTATCCATCCTCTTAAAAACACATACATCATAACTGGAAGCACTACTGCTGAGAATTTCACCAAGCGTTTGACGCCAACTCAGATAAACTGTAGTTCGAGCCGCAAGGACAATTCCTATTGAAGCTCGCCTTCATCCTGATTATAACTAAGCATCACTCTTGGTCCATGCTCACCTCTTCTTACCTAGATTGACAGTATCTGGGAATCCACTTTGAACTCTACATATAATCAACTTATCCACAAACAACTTTATTAATTATTGTTTATTGGCAAACCTTTTCATATTATACACTACAGACATATGCAACTAGCCATGAAGAAGTGGCATAGTCTGCCACAAAACACGTTTTGGCTGAAAGTTGTCAAGTTGGCTCTACACAATATAGTGATACTAAGGTATCTATATGTTGTAACAATGGATATTTGATGCCTGTTCTAATACCAGAATGAATGTATAAATTAATTAATTACAAGAATATATCGTTTATACATAAGAGTTCTATATTTCAAATAAAAGGAGTGACTCTTACTGATGTACTTTGGATTATTCTATGTACACAACAAATATTGTTACTAGGGCATAAACGGAGAGCATTAAGTGTCAAGGGAGGTCAGGTGAATTTTGGGAGGTGAGTATCAATGCAGGAGGAAGGACAAAATGGTAAAACGACTGTGAAAGTAGTGTATTGAAGACAGGAATTGAGGAGGACACACTAGAGTAAGTATATATCGAAACTGTGCAAGTGGAAAGTTTAGATATCACTTGGGAGCCGGGGGGCAGGGAGTAGTATATGTCAAAGTGTTTTGAAGATTATAATCATGCAAAATCCAGGGGCAGCGGTTGTGCAGCCCTGATTTGCCAGACAGATTGGAGGTTCAGTAAGGAGCTGAACATGAAATACAGAGAATGAGTACCTTGTTCACATTAATTAAAATTATTCTGAGCAACGGCCAGAATGTTGCCTTCTTCCATTCTCATGCCCAGATTTTTCTTATTTGTTTGCACTAGCTTTGTGGCATATGATCTCTGGGCACTGTGAGACTGCCATTCAGACTCACAGTGCTCTGACCCTCAAACATGGTATAAGAGTGCGTAAACCCAAATGGGTTACAGTTGGATGAGGCAGGAAATGTACCAGTGGGTGAACAGACATAATATCGAGTTGGAAATATCGAATAGTAGTAATATCGAGTCCAAAATCTCGGACTACAAAAATATCGACAGTCAGAATATTGTTGCCAAGAATATCGAGTTGAAGGTAAGTAATATCGTTTTTAAAAATATCGAAGTAATTAATATCGTTAGCAAAAATATCGTTGTTAAAAATATCGTTGTTTTATTTAGTATTATGTATTTTAATGTGTATTTTATATGTATGTGCTCTATTTTTTGTGTAAGTATTGCATTTGTTTTTTTATATATGTGTTAAATTTTTAGAAGTTAATACATTTTTTTAAATTAAATTTTACGTTTTAGTTCCGTAGCGGGTTGTGGGTTTATAGGGTAATAGGGTGGGAAGTAATTTAATTATAATAAATGTAATAATAATTTTTATGCTATTAATTTATTTTAATTAATTTTTGCGTTTTTGTTCATTAGCGGGTTGTGGGTTAATAGGGGAATAGGGTGGGAAGTAATTTAATTAAAATTAATTAATTAATATTTATGTATTTAATATTTTATATTGTTAATTGTGGTCATTAATTAATTATTAATTAGTTATTAATTGGTAGTTAAGTATTAATAATTATTTGGTAAATATCTTAATTGTGTAATTTTTTTAGGAGCGGGTTGTGGCTTTATAGGGAATAGGGTGGGAAGTAATTTAATTATAATTAATTAATTAATATTTTTAATTATTTGATATTTCTGTATTTAAAATGTTATACTGTTAATTGTGATAAATAATGTATTGTTAATTATTTATTAATTGGTTATTAATAATTATTAATTAATTATTAATAATTGTATTTGTGTTATTTTTTTAAGAGTGGGTTGTGGGTTGATAGGGGAGTAGGCTGGGAAGTAATTTAATTATAATATATTTTATTACATTTTTATTATAATATTTATTTTAAGTCTTTTTATAGTGTTAATAGTGTGAAATAATTTATTATTGATTGCTATTAAATTGCTTGTTAATTTTAATTAATTAATGAATTAATTATTAATTAATTATGTTAATAGTGTTATGTTTTACAATATTGGTGGTGTCATTTATAGGGGAATATGGTGGGAGTTCATTTTTTTTTAAATTAATTAATTGTTTGATAATTAATTTTAATTATTTTGCTTGAGTGGGAATAGTAAATGTTTCACCTACGCAATCCAACACTTTCCCTACTGTTGCATTTGCTGCAGTGGGAATAGTAAATTATTCCTCTCCGCTATCCAACACTTTCCCTACTGTTGCTATTGCTGGACTGGGAATAGTAATTTTTACCCCTTCGCTATCCAACACTTTCCCGACTGTTGCACTTGCTGGAGTGGGAATAGTAAATTATTCCCCTTCGATATCCAGAACTTTCCCTACTGTTACACTCGCTGGAGTGGGAATAGTAATTGTTACCCTTCCGCTATCCAACACTTTCTCCACTGTTGCACTCCTTGGAGTGGGAATAGTAAATTATTCCCCTCCCCTATCCTACACTTTCCTTACTGTTGCGCTCCCTGGAGTGGGAATAGTAAATTATTCCCCTTTACTATCCAACACTTTCTCTACTGTAGCATTTGCTGGCGTGGGAATAGTAATTTTATCCACTCTGCTATCCAACACTTTCTCTACTGTTGCACTCTCAGGAGTGGGAATAGTAATTTTTACCCCTCCGCTATCCAACACTTTTCCTACTGTTGCATTCTCTGGATTGGGAATAGTAAATGATTCCCCTCCGCTATCCAACACTTTCCCTACTGTTGCACTCGCTGGAGTGGGAATAGTAATTGTTACCCCTCCGCTATCCAACACTTTCCCTACTGTTGCACTCTTTGGAGTGGGAATAGTAAATTATTCCACTCCGCTATCCAACACTTTCCCTACAGTTCTACCTGCTGGAGTGGGAATAGTAAATTATTCCCCTCTGCTATCCAACAGTTTCCCTACTGTTGTACTTGCTGGAGTGGGAATAGTAAATTATTCCCCTCTACTATCCAACACTTTCCCTACTGTTGCACTCGCTGCAGTGGGAATAGTAATTTTATCCACTCCGCTATCAACACTTTCCCTACTGTTGCACTCTCTGGAGTGGGAATAGTAATTTTACCCCTATGCTATCCAACACTTTCCCTACTGTTGCACTCTCTGGAGTGGGAATAGTAAATGTTATACCCTCTGCTATCCAACACTTTCCCAACTGTTGCACTCTCTGGAGTGGGAGTAGTAAATTTTATACCCTCTGCTATCCAACACTTTCCCAACTGTTGCACTATCTGGAGTGGGGATAGTAAATTGTTACCCCTCCGCTATCCAAAACTTTCCCTACTGTTGCACTCGCTGGAGTGGGAATAGTAATTGTTACCCTTCCGCTATCCATCACTTTCCCTACTGTTGCACTTTTTGGAGTGGGAATAGTAAATTATTCCCCTCCGCTATCCAGCACTTTCCCTACTGTTGCACTCGCTGGAGTGGGAATAGTAATTGTATCCACTCGGCTATCCAACACTTTCCCTACTGTTGCACTCTCTGGAGTTGGAATAGTAATTTTAACCCCTATGCTATCCAACACTTTCCCTACTGTTGCTATCTCTGGAGTGGGAATAGTAATATTTACCCCTACGCTATCCAACACTTTCCTTAATGTTGCACTCCCTGAAGTGGGGATAGTAAATTATTCCCCTACGCTATCCAACACTTTCCCTACTGTTGTACTTGCTGGAGTGGGAATAGTAAATTATTCCCCTCTGCTATCCAACACTTTTCTTACTGTTGTACTCCCTGGAGTGGCAATAGTAAATGATTCCCCTCCGCTATCCAACACTTTCCCTACTGTTGCACTCCCTGGAGTGGGAATAGTAATTTTATCCCTCCGCTATCCAACATTTTCCCTACTGTTGCTGTTAATGTAGTGTTGAATGTAATTGTAAAAGATTATACTATTTTAATTTTTTTAATTATTATATATATATTTTATTTTTATTTTTATTTTACTGGAATATATATATATGTATTTATAAGTTTTAGTATGTTTCTAACATGTTATAATTTATTATAATAATTATTTATAAATATTATTAAGTACATTTATATATTATATTTTATATATATGTATGTTTAATTATTTTTAACATTATATTTATTATTTATTATTTTAAACATTTTCTAATAATTCTGTTTTTTTAATTCTATGGGGCCGATTCCGATTCGGGCCGGAAATCTCACCGACCGAGCCGGACCCGGAGAGATTTCCGACCGAATCGGACCCTAGCAGCCCGACCGAACGAGTACGATGCGCACGTATGCTATCGGACTCGAGTCGGTCGGACTCCCATTGAAGTCAATGGGAGCCGGTCGTACAACGCGTAGGCGGGCTCCCATTGACTCAATGGGTGCGAGGCGAACAAGGGCGCCCCTACAGCGGGTACGCGGCGAGGCGGCTCGCGCCGTACACGCACAGGTAGGGGGACCCATGGGTCCCCCCTGTGTGCGACTCGCGCAGCTACGCGTACAGGGGAGTCCGACACGGACCCCCAAAGTACGGCTCCGACTGCTTCTTCGAGCCGGACGGCGCGAGTCAGTCGGACTGCTTGCGGCGCGCATCGTACTTGCCCGGCCGGGGAATGTCTCCATTGCGCGGTGCGAGGCGTGTCCGAGCGAGTCGGTCGGAGCGGTCGGTTTTTGCGAACGAGTCGGTCGGTGCGGCTGGGTCTCGCGAACGAGTCGGTCGGAGATTTCGCATCGTACTCGCTCGCCCGGACGCACGTACGAATCGGTCGGGAAACAGGGCTCCGAATCGGATCCGGTAAAGCCGAATCCGATTCGGAGCCCTACCGGCCGAGATCGGAATCGGCCCCTATGTATTATTTACTTTATTTTACATTATTTTTTAAGCATTTAAAAATAAACGATATTTTTAACAACGATATTTTTGACAACGATATTTTTTTTTCAATATTTTTGTACTTACCATGATGTAGATAGGACTTCGATATTCTGGACAACGATATTTTTGTCCCGATATTTTTGTACCTCGACATTTTTGTTGTCGATATTCTGTCAGTGATCCGTACCAGAGGCATGAACGTTAAATTTCATATGTAGGCTACAGCATAATTTCACACTACTTACGTGTGATTGGAAAAACAAGGTTCAGACTTTCCATTGTGGTTTGACTGGCTATAACTTAAATCACTGCAGTGACACATGTCAAAAGAATTTGTTTTGGCATGCAGAAAATCATACTTTTATACATAGCTAATTCACTCCTAATTGTGCCCTGTATCCCTGAAAGCTGGGTGCTTTATGTATAAAAGGGTGGCTTACTGAATATTAAGAACAATCTGCCTAAAGTGATAGCTGCAAAGTAGTCCGTTCACTGTATAGGTAAATGTGGCCTTTTCCGAAGGAATGGATTGCTTGTGATTAAAAATCAGTTTTACAGGTCAAGAACATGTTAGAAATGTTTTTCGAAATTTATTTTTAATATGTTGAAAAAATCTACTTCAAAGGTGAAGATGGATTTTCAAGAAATATGTCGTAAAAGTAACTTTGTAAAAAAATAAGTTATGCTGCCTAGACGTTGTAATATTAATAAATTCAGGTCTACTTGGTTGCTTTTTTAATAGTAAATAGGTCTTGATGAGGCATGGAAATATCCTCTTTCCAGTAGATGATAGGGATGCTTCCCTGAGCAGGAAGGCTGGAAGGCCCAATCACTGGCTACTTATTCTTGAATGTATGATTTGGGAGTGGACATGTAAACACATGTCATCATAAAAAACCAAGCAGGGCCTGGGCCTTCTTTACACTAAATAGGAATTAGTGTGAAGAAGGTCTTTACAGTAGCCATCTATCCCTATCTTCTCTCTCTATTTCCAGCTAAAGTTAAATCTGTTTCTAAATCAGTCCAAGAAAGTTTGCCTGGGGAAGTTCCTTTTATCCACAGGGCAGATCCTGGCTGAAGGTTAAGGGCTCTGGATGGTGGGGCTTGTGAATCTGCCATCTTGAGGCTTATGAGATATTGTACAAGAAGGCAACCAGGGAACTGTTCCAAATGTGGATTGTCTAGACTGTAGAAATTCTGATGGTATTGAGTTTGATATTGTCACCCATCACAGGACTAATGTGCATGATAAAAAAAATGGCACCTGAGTACCATCTTATCAGAGCATAACTTAACTTTGGAAGAGACTTCAGGCACTATGTGAGGGTGTCTGCCTGCAGTTTGTTTTCTGCTTATAGGACGGCTGAGACCTAGATATACTTCTCTCGGTATGCACACCCCTGGAATTCTTTTCAAGGGTCAGGAAAGATGCCCAACTGTTAGTGTGAGGGGCAGAAAAGTTTGAAAAAGGGCATAACAAAAGAACAGCTGACCTGTTTGTAGTAGCCGGCAGTGAACCTTTTCAGTAGTCTGGTCTGGAAAAAGTGGTTGAGCAGAGTCCCATTGCTAAACTATAGCCTGAAACCTCGAAGCATGCCACATCTGTTTGTGAGGCTTAGAAAAACCAGGGACATTTTCCAGTACCTTTTGAAAGTTGCAACTTTTTTTACCTCTGGAGAACCAAGATAAGGTGTCAGTGCTTACCAAGAAAGACACAATCCAGCAGTCAATTTGGCTGCTTTCTACCACTCTGAGCTCTTTCAAGTGAAGTTTGAGGCTACAACAGGATTGCTGAGAAGAGTATCCAAACTCATGGAGTCGTTATCGGTTACAGCATCCAGTCCTGTACTGTGGAAAAGTTTCAGAACCAAAGCATTTTTTTAAGTGCAAAGTTTCAAATATTGTCCGGAATGTTTCACCATGGCTTAAACTATCCATGTTCCTTTGTGGTCAGCCCCAAATCATGCCTAGGTTCCGGTCAACCATTGCATTGACTTGCATTGGAAATGTTATCTTATTTTTTAATTCTCTGGTTGCTTTAATTCAGTTTTTACCATGTTTATCCTACTTTGTTTGGAAACGTTGGGCTTGATTTACAGTTTGGTGGACAAGATCCAACGGTTGTTCTCCCGCTCGCCCTGCCATCTGAAACCCTACACCGATGGCCTCAATGGAGTAGGGGCCATCAGTATAGGAGCATCAGCTGTCTGCCCTATTTAGAAACCCAAGAGTTCCAGAACTGAAGAAAATAGAAACAACTGTCCCCATGCCCTGGGGGAAAATGTTTAGGGTTGTCAGGACCATCTGTTTATCATTTTTTTTAATTGCCCATTTTTGAAACCCAAAGGATTGTTGAACAGCCACCTGAAACATGGTGGCCACTCAGCATCCTTTCAGTGCCTTTACAGAGGAACCATCTTGGCTGAAGGCTCGTTTGAAGTCACAGAGATCTCTGCAGGGGTGGCAGAAACCTCAAAATCTGGTTTGCAGTAGTCTAGTAATTACCTACGCCACCCTAACGAAGGGAGGGCTGTTCACTGCATTCTAAATGGACCATTTTGTTAGTTGGTTTTCTGGGTTAAATATATTTGGTGTTACTTAAATACTCTGTGGAAAAGTTTGCTGCTTGTACCATAGCTGCCATAGGTTGAGCAAAATATTCTCCTTGAAATGTGTTTAGAATTAGCAACATATTTTTGTCATTAAGTGCTTGCTTAAACCCCTCACAAATTATTTTCCCAAAACTGCACAAAAATGAAATACACACATATAAAAAGACAAGACAAAGGAGCTCATTCACAAATTGCATTTTGTAGTATGTGACATAGCTCTACAGTGGTACTCGTCAAGGGGCTGCCAAAAACTATTCACTAACCCAGCTTTTCCCAATTTGTACTTTGGAAATCAATTTTTGGTGGTTCAGGAAAGTCTGAGCACTAAAAACGATGCCGCTGTGTTTACCTTTGCAAAAAGAACAATTGATGGACAGAATGCAGAACAATGTCATACATTCACCCCAGTAAAGAGATCTGGGCCTAAATCCATCATTTTTTTTCTCACCATGCCATTCCAGTTTGGACCCAGCCATATGCAAATCAGTCTTGACCCTGCGCCCAATGGGAACAGTCCAGCCCGAACTGCCAAGCCAGGTCCTCCCTGGACTGGAATCAAGCATCCTAGGACCGGTTTCGAGGTTTCACCCCTCTTCAGCCAGGAGAGCTTGACTCCAGTGGCATGGACAGCACGGGACCCACGTCTGGGCATGCCCGTCCCACTCGGGGTGACAAATGCAAAAAGAACAATTGATGGACATAATGCAGAACAATGTCATACATTCACCCCAGTACAGAGATCTGGGCCTAAATCCATTGTTTATTTGCTCACCATGCCATTCCAGTTTGGACCCAGCCATATGCAAATCAGTCTTGACCCTGCGCCCAATGGGAACAGTCCAGTCAGAACTGCCAGGCCAGGTCCTCCCTGACGTGGGTCCCTTGCTCATTGTGCCACTGGATTCAAGCTAGCCTGGCTGAAGAAGGGTGACATACCCTGAAACCGGTCCCAGGATGCTTGTTTCCGGTCCAGAGAGGACCTGGCCTGGCAGTTCGGACTGGACTGTTCCCATGGGGCACAGGTTCAAGACTGATTTGCATATGGCTGGGTCCAAACTGGGGTGGCGTAGTGGGCAAAAGAACGATGGATTTAACCCAGATCTTTTGACTGGGGGAGAATGTTTGCATTGTCAGCATTCCGTCCATCATTTGTTTGCTGTAACACTTTTCGCCCTAAGTGGGATGGGTATGCCCAGACGTGGGTCCCTTGCTCACTGTGCCACTGGATTCAAGCTAGCCTGGCTGAAAAAGGGTGACATACACTGAAGCCGGTCCCAGGATCCTTGTTTCCGGTCCAGAGAGGACCTGGCCTGGCAGTTCAGTCTGGACTGTTCCCATGGGGCACAGGGTCAAGACAGATTTGCATATGGCTGGGTCCAAACTGGGGTGGCGTAGTGGGCAAAAGAACGATGGATTTAACCCAGATCTTTTGACTGGGGGAGAATGTTTGCATTGTCAGCATTCCGTCCATCATTTGTTTGCTGTAACACTTTTCGCCCTAAGTGGGATGGGTATGCCCAGACGTGGGTCCCTTGCTCACTGTGCCACTGGATTCAAGCTAGCCTGGCTGAAAAAGGGTGACATACCCTGAAACCGGTCCCAGGATGCTTGTTTCCGGTCCAGAGAGGACCTGGCCTGGCAGTTCAGTCTGGACTGTTCCCATGGGGCACAGGGTCAAGACAGATTTGCATATGGCTGGGTCCAAACTGGGGTGGCGTAGTGGGCAAAAGAACGATGGATTTAACCCAGATCTTTTAACTGGGGGAGAATGTTTGCATTGTCAGCATTCCGTCCATCATTTGTTTGCTGTAACACTTTTTGCCCTAAGTGGGATGGGTATGCCCAGACGTGGGTCCCTTGCTCACTGTGCCACTGGATTCAAGCTTGCCAGGCTGAAGAAGGGTGACATACCCTGAAACCAGTCCCAGGATGCTTGTTTCCGGTCCAGAGAGGACCTGGCCTGGCAGTTCGGTCTGGACTGTTCCCATGGGGCGCAGGGTCAAGACTGATTTGCATATGGCTGGGTCCAAACTGGGGTGGTGTAGTTGGCAAAAGAACGATGGATTTAACCCAGATCTTTTGACTGGGGGAGAATGTTTGCATTGTCAGCATTCCGTCCATCATTTGTTTGCTGTAACACTTTTCACCCTAAGTGGGATGGGTATGCCCAGACGTGGGTCCCTTGCTCACTGTGCCACTGGATTCAAGCTAGCCTGGCTGAAGAAGGGTGACATACCCTGAAACTGGTCCCAGGATGCTTGTTTCCGGTCCAGAGAGGACCTGGCCTGGCAGTTCGGTCTGGACTGTTCCCATGGGGCACAGGGTCAAGACTGATTTGCATATGGCTGGGTCCAAACTGGGGTGGCGTAGTGGGCAAAAGAACGATGGATTTAACCCAGATCTTTTGACTGGGGGAGAATGTTTGCATTGTCAGCATTCTGTCCATCATTTGTTTGCTGTAACATTGTGTTTACCTTGTCACATTTGCCAGTGCTTCAAAGACAGAGATCAAATGTCACTATATGTCTTCCGACAAATTGACACTTATTCTTTTAACATGGTAATTGATGTTTACTTTTCTTTCCCAGACTTCTAAGTGAGAGCAGTTTTTAAATTGATTTATGTGACAAACTTGTTGGAGTACAGTGAGTGTGAAAGGAAAGACGGTAGGATGTTGTTTTTTTCAACACACAAGAAAATGTAAGCTCCTGTAAATGAACTGTATGGATTCAGCAGGTAGGAAAGCAAAAATGAAGCCTAATTCTGAAGTGTCCAGCTAACAAAGACGTTAATAGGATCCAAAAAATCAAGAGACCGTAACGGCAGAGAGGGGACTCCATCCCCCAGCAAGCAACGTGGCCTGAACACCGCCAACGCTACGCCACGCCATCCACATGCCAGGAGGCGCTTATCTGGTGCTCTGGTCTCCCACAGTGTGGCCTATCTGCGCCCGTCTGCACCCGTCCACAGCCGATAGTAGCTGGGCTGGGCCCACTCTCTTGCCCCCATCTCTGCTGGACGTCAGTTGATGTTAACTGTTGGAGCTGCTTTACTTTGTTCAACATCTGCAAGGAGCACGGAGGTTAAGGAATTGGTTTGAGGCTGACCGCTGGACAGTGACTACAGAACTTTTATATGTGAGTACTTATCCTGCTTTTGTGGGACATTGTTATTACTTTGCCCCTCGATCAGGAGGAGGGTTCACCAGACAAGGGCATCATGGGGAAGAGGAAAGCCACACCCACGTGCTCTCCGCAGGATTCAAATAATGGAACCATTGACTCCTTTCTGATAAAAGAGGTGGGTGTAATTACTAAAGAAATAGATAAGTTGGAGAGGCGACTCTCTCTGGACAAGGCAGGAGTAGTATTTCCAATGCTGGGAGAGACCTTGTGTCCGACGGCTGAATAATCTTTAGATGGAGCACCGGGACAAGGACAGGAGGGTCCAGGGGTCTCTAGTACTAGCCAAATCAATACTGCTCCTGGGCATAACACACAGAATAGGGCCTCAATGGCCCCCACCCATAGCGCAGAACTGAGCGGCACCCCTGCTACAAAGAAACTACGGAAAGTGAACAGGAAAATAGTTCCAGTAAAGAAAGAGGATGGCGTTGCTAGCGTGGACACTAAGGGCACTAAGGTCTTTGAAGAACTATGGGATCCCTTGAAACAAAAAATCGTGGAAGCATTGGCTGGTTTATTGAATAACTTTTGTAATGAAATCTCTAAAGTTTTGGATGAAACCAGAGTTACACTTGGCAAAGGTAATAATTCACTTACTCCCCTTATTCAGGTCTCGCAGACACTAGTATCCCAGCATCAGGCTGCTCAACCAATAATTTTCCCTGCGGGGGCCCAAATCCCCACCCAGACCCCTTCAGTTATCCCTAGCACACCAGGGATTGTGGCACAGGTCTCAGATCCTAGGATCAGCCTACCCTGACCTCCTTCAACCCGCAATAGTGGCCAGATTCAAAGGGGTCACCAGTCACGGCAACGGGTAGCTAACTTAGATAGTTTATCCGCCCCAAATAGCCCCGACCTACTAGTAATAGACTTCCCTCCAGCTAGCTGCCCCTATACTGTGGTCCTGGTAGGGGTACCAGGCCTGAACAGTTCAAAGGACGAGTCCTCCGCCCAGTTGATTAATAAAGCAACTCACTGGTTATGTAAACATGCATGGTTTAATATGGCAGATCATAGGCATATCGTGATGGCTAGGCGGGTTCCTTGGATCGGTAGGACCAAGAAAACATTTAAAGGTGATAGCTTGATTGTCATGCTTAGATATCCAGAACTGGCCGATAAGATCCTGTATCATACCTCGCAATCATTCTCAGTTGATTCAGGGATCAAAGCCCTACCTTTGGGTTTTTTTGTACAGGCCACCTTTCAGCCCTATACAACCCCAAAGTCTTGCAGATCAGGAAGAGGGCCCTCCCCTTTGTGGGGGATTTCCGACAGCATTTAACCCATTTATCCCCATGAGGGATCTTAACGATATGGACTGACAACGAGTGGAGGGTGGTACAGGCAAAGATATTGACATCCATGTCGAATCTGCTGTTGAACCCTGTGTGACTGAGAAGACTAATCTTGGGCTAATAAGAGGCTCCTGTTCCGAACATAGGGACCAAAGTAACATGGGGCCAGGTAGCCAAGGGAAGGTTTCCATTGCCCCCTCTTTTAATCACAGTGGGGTCAGGGGGGGTGATTTAAATATAGTCTCCTGGAATGTGGCAGGTTTAGCTAGTAAACTCTTGGATGAGCAGTGGCTCCAATATATCAGACACTTCCACATAATATGTATTCAGGAAACGTGCTAGCCAGTTAATAATTTTCTAGAGAGCTATAAAACATTTTTCTGCCCAGCAAAAAGGTCTAGATCAGGGAGAGCAAGGGGGGGTTTAATTATGTTTATAGACCTCAGGATCCATGACATTATGAAGACCCTGTTGTGGGACTCTAATGTCGTACAAGGGCTCACATTAATGAGCACATCATATCGATTTGTCTTAATCAATTTTTATAATGCGAGACAACAGCCACAAGGATCGGCTAGCCTTGATGAGTTAAGCGGACACCTGGAGCAACTCCAGGGGGAAGGCCTGTTGCAGACTCAATTAATTTTAGCGAGAGATTTTAATTGCCACTTGTGTCCCAACTTAGGGGCCTATTAGGATGGCTGGCAGATCGCCCCCGCCGGGCCGGCGGTAGCCACCGCCGGCCCGGCGGGGGCGATCCGCCTGCCATCCATGCCTCAGTGACCCCACGCCATATTAGGATGTCTGGGGGGTCCGCGGCGGACGGGAAGACCGTCTGCCGCTTTTCAGCCGGTCGACTCATCGACCAGGCTGAAAACGTGCACAATATGGTGGCGGTGTCTGCAAGACACCGCCATCCATATTGTGATGCAGGCGGAGATGTGCCTTTCCATGGCGGCGGCATACGGTCTTTCGTAATGGGGGCCCGTTGTGGGCCCCCGGGGGTTGGGGGGTACCTGTGGTACCCCCCTACATTAGCATGCACAGGGTGGCAGGCACGTGCGGTGCCTGTCACGTTGTGCATGCCAATGCACAACATGCTTTTTTTACATTGCGGCGGGTGCTGCTCACAGCACCGCCCTCCGCAATGTAAATGATGCGGGATGCCACTGCGGCGGTGGCATCCTAATTGACATGGCGGGAGCGCCGCACCTCTTGCAGGCGGTCCCGTTTGCCGTTGCGGTGGCGGGCGGACTTTGTCCGCCCGCCATCGTAATGATGCCCTTAGTGGTGACCCACCGAGACTGGTCCACTTGTACAATAAGTGAGGGATTGCATATGGAACATACCCAGGAAGGGCGGGATCTGAATGTCCTCCTAAACACTTATGGCCTAACACACACTTTGGACCTGCTCGCCACCCCCCCCGACTCACCTGTGCCCCCGACCTATACAGACAGAGGCTGTTCAACATTTATTGATTTCATTTTTGTGTCCTTTACACTGAGGAGGTTTATATCTTTTTTCAACATACATCATAGCACATTTAGTGACCACAATCCTGTGATTATGTCACTTGTAGCCCCTTGGAATCAGCCTGTACCGCGAAGAATTACTGGGGGAATGATTTCTGCTACTGATCAAGGAAGGCGTTTAAGGTGGTCACAAGTCGATATTATTGCTTTTAATAAATCTCTCTTTAGCATAAGCAAGCAGGGGACCTTGAAATGTTTAGACCCGCAAGCTCAGGGGGAAGAAACAATTCAAGCATTTATTGCTATAACACAAGTAGTGGATGGTTTGTTAACAGTTCCGGCAACCTCCTCCCTCAAGGATGCCACAAGATGGTTTTGCGGGGAGTGCTCTCAGGCCCTTAGAGTTCTTAAGAGGGCCCTAAAACAGACCCCGGGAGATAGATGCTGGGTGGCGGCCTGCCGCAGCAATTACAAGCAAGCCGTCAAGGGGCGGAAGTGTATACTGCAAAAAAAAGCTTGGGAGGACCTAATAGAGGCATGTGAGCAAAAGGATTGTACCTGCTTTTGGAGGGTCATTAATAACCCATGTTTTAAAGATCCAAATAAACCAGGATTAAGTCATAATATTCAACCAGAGCAATGGCAGGCTCATTTTGAGGGAGTTTATAATCATTGCCACAGTGAGGAACCCTCACAGGAATTAAACCCTTACCATAGATCTGAACCCATTACCTTCACCTTGGATGAGGTTAGATTGGGAATTGTGGGACTACCTCGGAATAAGGCACCGGGACCTGATGGGACCCCGCCTGACCTTTTCCATTGCAATACAGCGATATGGGCCCCACTCCTCGTTAGGGTTTTAAATGCGGCAGTAGCAACAGTAATGCCTGCATCATGGTCTACTGCCACCATTGTACTGATTTTCAAGAAGGGAATTAGGGACAGCCCACATTGTTATCACCCCATATCCCTTATTGATGTTACAGTGAAGGTTTTGGGTCGAGTCTTATTGAATAGGTTGTCTGAATGGGCAGAGACTAGTCAAATAATATCGGAAGTCCAATATGGGTTCCGCGCTGGTAAATCCGCCTCAGATCAATGCCTCGATCTATATCTCATAATTGCCAAATATACAATAGCCAAACCTGGGGCGCTGTTTCTGGGTTTCATGGACCTCACTGCGGCTTTCGATCGAGTGAACCATCGTAAACTGCTTGGAGAGCTTGAGGTTGACCCGGCAATAACTAATATCCTAATGACCCTACATTTTAACACCACTGCAGTAATCAGATACGCACAGGATAGGAAAACCACCGATCATTTTAATTGTTCAAGTGGGGTCAGACAGGGTTGTATATTAGCGCCTTTTTTGTTCACACTATATATTAATGGTCTCGATTCTTCCCTGATGGCCCAACAGGCAGGTATCCCTAGGATAGGCACAACACCGGTTTCCGTCTTGCTATATGCAGATGATGCGGTACTCCTTGCACGCACCCCGAAGGGCTTGCAGCTCTTACTTGATGGGTTTGTGTCTTTTATGGATACAATGGATTTGTCACCTAACCTAACCAAATTCTATTTTATGGAAATTGGCAAACAGAGCAGAAGGCCCAATATTTATAAAGTAGGCACACATAGTTTAGTGAAAGTCCCGGCCTTTTCTTATCTGGGTATTTTATTTGATGAGAAATTGAGTTTTAAATATTTATTAGAGGAGAAGTGTTTAGAAATGACAAGGTCAATGGGAGCAATCACAAATTATGCTCACAGATTAGGCACCTGGTCACCGGGGATACATTTAAAGCTATACAATTCCTTTTGTATCTCTAAAGTTGTATATGGTAGTGAGGTATGGGGGTACATGGTGGCTAACAAATTGCAAACCGCAGACAACAAATATTATAGGAGGATTTTGAAAGTCCCTCATAGCACCCCCATGTACTCGGTACATGAGGAATTGGGGTCTAAGTATATTTCTGATATGGTGGCTGTTAAACCCCTCCTTTGTTGGGTGAAGATCTGGTCCAATAAGGAGGCAGGTTTTAACAGACTAGTAATCCAGGACTGCCTTTCTCTTGATCATGCAGTAAAAATTCCGTGGCTAAAATATGTTAAGGATACCTTCACCGTATTAGGAAGAGAAGATTTGTTTACTAGTCCTGATAAGGCAAGATCCCAAGACAAGGCGATTATCAAAGATCTGTTTTTAAATATGTTACTGCACACTGAGAGGATAAGGAGCTCAGGAAACCCACGGTCAGAGAACGCATTTTTTGTAAAATTGGTACAGGGTATGGAACCCTATTTATTCCTTTTAACAAGTGCACACGATTGATTTTTAATTACTTGTTTTAGATTTAATTTATCTCACCATTTACTGGCTTCACCCCCTGGTTTTGCCCTGCATGTAGAACACAGAGGTCCCTGTGGCTGCCACAATACGTCTCCACAGGACACTCTCCATTTTGTCCTCCTCTTTACATATTATTCACACCCTAGACTGTTGCCTTACTGTTTTTACAGGTCTCAACTGATGTTTATACACTTTTTTGTTTTTTTAAGATCTGCTTTAAAGCTAAGTACCACCAGAGGTGACTGAAGGTCACAAGAGTATTTGCGACTTTTGCACATTGTTATGCTGCTATAAATGCACTGAACTGATGGTTATTTTTTAGGATTATCTGTGTAGTCCTTTTATGTTAAATTAATGTTAACCAGGATCTTATTGATTATATTTCTTAATTTAAGAAATGGTTGCTGGGAGTGTTATGAATTTAAGAAACCAGTTGGGATAACAAGCCATAATGGATTCCGTGTCCTCTAATTTTGCACACCTGGCTGCTTTACAGACACCTGATGTATGTTTTCTTTTAAACTGTTTCTTTTATGGTTATATTTTTTATGCCAAATAAAGAATATTATTATTATTATTATTATTATTATTATAAATCAAGAGACTTTACTTGGTGATGCACAAATGGTAAATATTCACAGAAATTCGATTTCCACACATTTCGGTGCTATATAGTATCATCAGTAAAACTGATTGTCTGTGCAAATAAAGTGGCCATGGAAAATGTGCTGTCTGTAATTGGCATTTCACTACCACATGGTGCTTTAGTTACATTTATAATCGTCCTGTCTCATGTCCGTTAAAGGTAATTGGGTTGCAAATATTTGTTCTACTAAAAATTGAGTCGAGCTTCTAAAACGTTTTGAAAACACTGCACTAACTTATGGGCGGAGACCCCCGCCTTCATATTTTTTCTATGTGGAGATCTCCAGCATGGTGGTGGAGATCTCCGTACTTGTAAACCACCATTTTAGTAGTAATTGAAGAGGGACCAGGTGAAGTGGATGGAAAATTAAAATACTTACTTTGAAATGGGAGGACGTTCGCAAAAAATAAGGAGGGTTTAGAGATTGACTGGCTACAATAAACCCCCACCCACAAAAGAGTAATCTTATTGCTATTTGCATACCACACTTCTACAGATACTACAGTGCTAAAGGTGACAGTGGTAAATGAACTCCAGCCCAGCCTTTGAGTAACTCAAGCCCACCCAGTGCCACTCACAGGTACTGTATCACACTTATATTTAAATTACACCTTTATTAATGTTAAATAAAAAATATAACTTTGCATTATATAATACTTTATAAACAGTGTTGCCTGCATTGTATCTGGTGATTTGATTCAGGGTGTTTACCTTATTTGCATTTTCATCAGTCAAATGTGTAAATAAGATTGCGGTTCAATGTTTCTCCTTTGCTTCTTCCAGGACATAGAAATGCTGCTACTTTTTGCTAGGATATTTGCATGACATTTTGGCAAATACTTAATAAGAAACACTTGCATCTCTTACTATGACAGGATGCATGCCTCATCATCATTCAATTTTACACTAATGACGCAGTGTGACTAGAATGTGTTTGACAAATGCTATCAACACACATTTGGCATAAATTAACTCATTACTGTTTTTCTTCCTAATAAAGGTCTTTTGTCGTCTGCGTCCTCCCCCCCCGTGTTGCGGATACCGGGGGCATTGGTAACTGTACAATGGAGTTAATGGGAAGTAACTGGGGCAGCCCAACATTTCCCAGAGAATTGAGAAAAAACCGGGATAGTCCCAATAATTCCTCATTTGCACCCAGTGTTTCACCCAGATATTTCCATACTTTCCGCAGCCAAATTTGACAGGAGAAACAAAACAGATCCACAGTTTCCCCACACAACTTGTAATTCTAATGGGACAGTTAACCCCTCGTGTAGTGCATCCGCCCCAAAACATATTCCACTCTAGAAGATAAAGACAGAGATAAAGGACAGATGAAGAGGTAGATGGAAGACAGAGGATGGGATGAGAGAAGAAAAATGAAAAATGCTTCACAAGTAAATAATGCCATCGTTATGTATGTGGTTTACACATTTATTTACAAAAGACTGAAGCTGTGCCAAAATAATTTTCAGAGCAGCAACGATCATGTAAACATTGGGAAAAGAAGCTGACTGCATAAAACAATACCCACAGCCATGTGTAACTGAGCCACAGAACCTTTCCAAATTGGACTCGAGCAGCTTAGTTCATAGTAGGTAAGCTTCCAAGTACAACAGTCTATTCTATAGGGATAACATGAATGACAATGCTGGATCCAGTGAGGCAGAAAAGCTTCACTGTTCTATAGTTTATGAGTTGCTCATTGTGTTAATCCCAGCCATTTCTGCAAACCCGTTCTGCTGGGAGATAAAAGATTTGGTAAATTAGACTTCCAAATTTAAATGACTGCTCGTAATTATACAGCAACACTTTTGTAGCCAGAAAAAAGCAAGAGAGCATGCGATTCTCAAAACGTGTAGGGTACTTGCTTTTAATTTGACTTCAGATTCTGCATAGTGACGTCCTTCTTCTATATAAAGAGGAATATGGTATATTTTTGAGTCAGTGGTGATAGGTGACAGAACAGGAACATTGGCCCTTCTTTCACAATTCCCTCTGCTATCTGATAGAATTATTTGCACACAATGTCTAATGGGTAGCGTTCAGTCCCAAATAGACAGACAGTTTTTTTAGTTTAGTTTATTAGTTTAGTCCTTCCAATCATGACAGAAGTTAAAGATTACACATGCACTTCAAGAAATGCGTGGAAAAGAAATGTTACTTAGAGGTGCATATTCATTCTGTTTTACTCGGACTGTTGGTAAGAAGTAGAAAACATAAATTTACTGCCGTTTAATAGTGTCGGTAAATATAGAGGGGCAGATTTACAAGCCCCTTGCGCCACTTTTGCGTCATTTTTAACATGGGGAAAATGACGCAAAAGTGGCGCAAGGGGCTTGTATATCTGCCCCAGAATATTTAAATGAACTAAGGCGCTCTTTATGTGGGGCCTGGTATTGCTGTTATGGCTGAAAGCGGGAGTAAAAGTGATGCTGTTTTCCCCCTGTTTTTTACTGAGGATTGATAAATCCTCCAGGTCATAATTGGATGACATTGCCCTTGGTAAAAGACTCACAAATATGGGTTCATATTCAGAAATCTATGCAGTGGCCCATATTTCCGCATGTTATCCTTCCTTCCTTAGGGAACTATCCTCTTGATTTGGTAATGCCGGGCACTGTCTTACCGCAAGAGAAAAGCTGGTGGTTTCCAGGCAAAGCACTGCATATGGCTTTCTGCTGATGGAGGGTGTGGAAGCGCGATTAGTTGTACTGGGTGAAGGAAATGCCTCCTTAACCATGAAGGATGTTTGGAATTGGCCCTCTCTGCAGGGTCACCGCCAAACGTTTTGCCGTCACCCCTCCTATTTTTGCTGAATTTGTTTTTGGACTCTGCACACTTTAGCACTGCTAACCTGTAGCACTTAATGTGCCACTCACTTAAATATCCCCTTAAAACATGTCCAGGTCTGCTATCACAACCTGAATATAGTTTTAACCTGCCAGTTCACGTTGCGTTAAGTCTTACATTCCCCTTTTATTACATAAAAATCACCCCTAAGGTAGGCCCTAAGTAGGGCAGGGTGCATTGTAATTAAAAGATTGGACATGTACGTTTAAGTTTTACCTGTCCTGCCAGTGAAAAACTCCTCAATACGTTTTTCACCACTGTGAGGCCTGCCTCTCCCATGGGATAACATTGGGTTGCCATATTACATTTAATAATTACTAACTATTGATTTTGAACAAGTGAACATTTCATGTCTGGTGTCGGAGAAATTGTAATTTAAAAACCTCTCTTAAGTTACATTTAAGTTACAATTAAGAAAATAACACTTATAGAAAGTTGCCATTTCTCTGCCCCAGTTATTCGGTGTCTGCAGCCTGTTCCCAGTCACATGACAGGGTGTAGGTTGCAGTTGGACTTTGTTTATTCCTCCCAGACAGTAACACAATAGAGGGATTAAATGTGGGGGGGGGTGCGGAGTTGGGCACTTGCAAATCAATAGTCTGTGCTCCCCTGCCTTCACACAAAGGACTTCTACAATGTTCATGCTGCCAGGCTGGAGCCAGGACTAGGGAAGCAGGAACCTCAAGCTAATCAACAGAAATTCTCTAGAAACTTCTCCTACTTCAATGAACACATCTCTATAAAATAGGACCCTGAGACCCACTCTTTTAGTTCACTTTCTGGACCTGTGGAAGGACTCTCAGAAGACTACCTGTTGCTGTGGCCTGCTGTGTGCTTCTGAAGACTGCTTTGCTGCACCAGGAAGGACTGCTTTGCTGCCTGAAGCCTGTCTTGAACCCTCAGTGAAACAGGTGGTGCGTGACTGCTTTAAAGCAGAAATGAATTGTAATTTATCATATGTGTGTAGCTTGATAAGTCAAACACTAGTAACGAATACCAAATTAAACGCAACAACATACCTTGCTATCCAAGATAGCATAGTTCAAAACATATAGTCAATGTCAGCCAAAAAACACCAAGAGTTGTTTAAGTTCAGTATATATAATTTCATATACTTAAAACATATCAAAGTTAATTTGATACAAAGGTTGCTCAAGGAAAAAAGAGGGGAAGAATGGGTGTGCTGGTGAAAGGGTAGAGAAAGTGAATAGTCACAGGTATTTAGAGATTGTCCATCTTATTTGCTTTGGCAATGGACTGGTAAAGAGACCAGTACAAAAAGGCCTGTCCAAAACAGATTATTTATAACATTTTTTATATATATCTTCGTAAAATGCATAAATGCAACATCAATAGAAGGGGATGGAATGTGATACAGGCCCTGTGTGGGTGCGGTGCGTCGACGTTTCGACTCGACTTGTGCTTAGAGGGTGACTTGTACCTCAGCTGCGAATCTTCCTCAGAACGAAGGGGGACGGGGGGCAACCTAGAAGTGAGAGATCAACTGTGCATTAGTTGTATTGCGCCTGGTGTCTAATACAAGAGAAATAATGGTGTGGTGGTATAATACTGACCTACTACTGGTGCCACAAGGGCATCCCAGAAATCGCACTGGAGCTTGAGTAGTGAGTGACTCAATCAGGGTTTTCTGTGGGAAACCAATTCTAAGATTAGATAACAATTGAGACTACAAGGTGGCGCAAGGTATGTAATTACACTGATTAGACACTCACCCAATAGTGGTGAGCTGAAATCCACTCAAGAGGGCCCACCTTGTGAAGTCCTCAGCGGTATTTAAAACCGTGGATTATTTAGTAACATGGTCAGACATCTGAGTAATTCTGTCCAGACCTACAAGTAAAGGAGAGCGATTTAAAAAAGGAAATAGTGGAAGGATCGAGCTGCCAAGGTGACCCTTAGAGTAAGGGCAGTGAATCCAAATTTTTACCTTGTATGAAGGGAGCCGGGCGCCGCACGCCTGGATGAACGTCTTCTGCCAAGTTCAAGTGCAAGGAAGAACTGGCAGAGGGCTTTTGTTTATAAGCCGGTATGAGCCGGGAAGACGTGCTGTTGCACGTTCCTCCCTCGCGCGTCATCCGAGGAACCCCGAGCTCAAGGCTCCAATGCAGAGGCCCAGGGTGGATGCCAGAGAGCGGGATGACAGCTGAAAAACTGAAGCAATATCAGCAGTTGTGAAATATGCACTAGTACAAGGCTTGCATCATGTGGGGACAATGCCGGCAGGAGGCTATATAAAGAGCTCATAGCGAGAAGTTGCATGTGCCTATGAAGATGCCTCATCGGTGGTATTTCCATAACATATGACTTCTAGTGTATGCATAACACTTGAGTAAGTACACTCCCTATAGGGGAAGGGGGCACCCAGAATAGGCGATGGGGTGTATGTCCACTGCAATATGCCGCGTGAGAAAACCGCATGGTGTCAGATAATCTCGCGTAGTGGCAAGTTTACAGTGTAACTCTGGAGTAGTGTGCAAAGGAAATTGCAGTATAGAGCCCAATCAGTATACACAAGGTTGTACAACATTACTATATTACATAGGGATATACATTTGTGCATATATACAAGGTTCAAGTAGAAACAGCAATAATGTATATACATAATGACATTAATACATATATAAAAATTCAAATTGAGACAACAATAAAGTGTATATATATAAAAGAGTGAACATATATTGGGTGTATGTACATAGAGTGATACATTCTGCCTATGTACAAGCTGAAACGTAGGTGCAAGGTAGCATTCTAGCCTACCTATTTTCATCCTACTAGTTGTGCATACTATGTCTGTGTACGTAGATCAAGGAACCAAGATCCTACTGGGAGGTGTTCAGCCAATACTCAGAGTGGCAACCTGTCTGGCTATCTCCTCGTATTCGTTCAACCCCCTAAGCACGGTGTCAAATATGTGAATCCATTTACACTCACGATAGTTAAGGATAACTAATGCACAGTTGATCTCTCACTTCTAGGTTGCCCCCCGTCCCCCTTCGTTCTGAGGAAGATTCGCAGCTGAGGTACAAGTCACCCTCTAAGCACAAGTCGAGTCGAAACGTCGACGCACCGCACCCACACAGGGCCTGTATCACATTCCATCCCCTTCTATTGATGTTGCATTTATGCATTTTACGAAGATATATATAAAAAATGTTATAAATAATCTGTTTTGGACAGGCCTTTTTGTACTGGTCTCTTTACCAGTCCATTGCCAAAGCAAATAAGATGGACAATCTCTAAATACCTGTGACTATTCACTTTCTCTACCCTTTCACCAGCACACCCATTCTTCCCCTCTTTTTCCTTGAGCAACCTTTGTATCAAATTAACTTTGATATGTTTTAAGTATATGAAATTATATATACTGAACTTAAACAACTCTTGGTGTTTTTTGGCTGACATTGACTATATGTTTTGAACTATGCTATCTTGGATAGCAAGGTATGTTGTTGCGTTTAATTTGGTATTCGTTACTAGTGTTTGACTTATCAAGCTACACACATATGATAAATTACAATTCATTTCTGCTTTAAAGCAGTCATGGACCACCTGTTTCATTACCGCATTGTACCCAAGTCCAGTGGTGATTATTGGGTTACTCCATTATTTTGTAATGGTTGAACCCTCAGTGGCCTGCCCTGCTGCTTGAGTCCTGCTCCACTGCTTGAACCGAGGATTACCAGAGTGATTCCACAGGCTAGTTGGCCGCCTCCTGATCATAACAGTGGCCATTGGATAGATAGTAATACAACACTCTTATTGTCCATTGGCCAAGTGGATACACCTGCAAATCACACTATAAAAAACACAACCCATTTCAGACTATGATCCTTTGCCAGTCCACTGCCTCACAGCAATTTAGAGGCAACATTTTGGTGAGATAAGGCAGGCCTTTCTTTCACCTATTCCTTTTACCACTCCCCACACACCTTTAGAGCAAATTTTATTCTCATCCCTTGATGTATTTTTGGTTGCACTCTCACTGAACTTAATTTGGTGATATGGCCAGCCAAAACAATCCACATTTTTCAGAGGCAGAATTGTCTGTAATGGTGGATGCCATCATAGGAGTAGAGCAAAAGTTGTTTGGAGCCCAAGTCCAATATACTAGTGAATGCTTAGGAAGAGGTGGAATGACCTGAGGGGGAAGGTGAGTTCCCTTGTCTCCAAGCAACACCTGGAGGCCCAGAGGACTAGTGGTGGTCTTCCCAGCACCCCAATAAGAATGTTTCCCTGGGAGGAGAAGGTATTGCAGATCCTGCATCCTGAAGGCTTGACGGGAATAACTGGGGGAGGGGAGTCTGGTAAGTTACACATCATTAACTGTCACAATACCTCAATGACCTGTTTGCGCACAACTCAGCTTTTGCCATTTTGTTGTGTTCCCAGGTTCCTAACATGCAATCCTCAAAGTGTCTGAGATGTTGGATTGTCTGTGTTAATGTGTAATGTTGCATTTTAAAAGCACATGCATCAATCTCCATTACAGGGGGGATTTGGCCAGCACCCGAACATGGCGGACGTGTAGTCACTGAGCTCTCCCACCCAGACACCGAATCTTGCCCCAACTCACCCTGAGAGTGCTATTGGCAGCCTAGCTTGGGAGGTGAACACCCTGGGACTAGGTGCCATGCCTAGACGTCCCACTGGTGAGACAGGAGTTGTTGTGGCCACTCCTGGGGCTGGCTGGTTGTGGACCACACTGCAGTGACAAAATGGCGGGTGGCGGGTGAATATGACTGTAGTCCCGTTGGAGCAACAGAGTCCCCGGCGCCGCTGCTTATAGCGGTGACCAACTGAGGTAGTGAGGAGGAGTGTGTGACTGTTGGCCTGTGCTCTATAGTTGCTAAATATCGCCATTTCCGTGGCCACGAGATGGTGTTAAGATGATGGAGGGTGGATGAGCGACAGGTCCTGGGTGAGGGTGGATTGTAATGAACCCCTAGTCCCCAACTGTTTGCTCTGGTTGGTGCCATGCACGGAGGAGGTTCACTTGACTGCCAAAGTGGACCGGGAGCGCTGCATGGACTGAGCATTGTGGGGCACCTGTCTTGCCAAATCACACGGCAGGAGAGAGGTGCAGTGCCTGGCCTCTGTGGCAGCTGGTGGAGGTGAGGAGAGGTCCTGGGAAGAAACACATGCGGAGAAGACTCCATTCCTCTCCAGTCAATGGGACCTTCTGTGAACTGGTGCTTAATGCCTCCTCCTCTGCCCCACCTCCCCCTTGTGACTGAATAGGAAGGGGGGAGATTTGTGGGGGCCACAACATCCTAATGCTGAGGACCTGAAACTAGGGCATAGCCAAGAGCAACTAACTCCGTTGCCAGGGTCCAATTAGCAGATGTCTGGAGGGACTGCCCAACTGAGACCGGCTGACATGGGGCCTTGGTGGTCCCAGAGATTAAGAACTGATTGGCCCTGGCCAGTGACCCCCTGGCAAGGGGACCTCATGGAAAGCTGGAAAGCGTGAACTGGGAGGGAGCCCATTGCTGTTGTGCTTAACAGGACTCCCAGACAAGAGGTCACCTGGTGCCACAAGGTAGACACAATGTACAGCTGATGATCAGCGGCTGAAGACGACATGAGGGGGGCCCCCCTGTTCTGCCACTTGGAGTGTTGATCAACAAAGGGTGACCCCTACCTGTTGTTTTATCTGAGACAATGCAGGAGTCCCACTGACACCCTGAAATAAAGGGACTCCTGAAGTTTGTGCTTTGAGCTCTTTGGAAAGAGGCTAACGATGAGAAGAGAACACCTGTGAAGTTGGGAAGAGTTCCCCCATCTCCGGCCTAGAGACTGTATGCCACTGCCCTTGGAGATTCACTCAGGTGGCCCTTTCTGCCTGCTGGTGTAGGCAGGCAGAGGACATGGGGTGCACTAAGACCAAAAATGAGAGACCAGCTGTCCCCAACTCACTCCGCTCACCTCTAATGGATGACTCCCCGAACAGGTCATCAGACATTGTCATGGAGGTGACACCTTTCATGGACAAACTAGACCTGATCCTGCAGGAAATAAGAGAATCACGTCAGGTGATGGAGCAGCGACTGGGAGCCATCACAACTGATGTTAGTTTGCTGAAGAACGACCATCAGAAGCTGTCCGATAGTGTCAAAACAAGTGAACACACGGTTTCAACACTATCCCCGGAGCACCAAAAACTCAAGTGGCTCAGCTGCAGCGACGAGGGGATCTTCTACAAGACTGAACAGAGGATGTGAAAGGGAGAGCCTGCTGCAATAATGTTCAGATTATCGGTTTGCCGGACGCGTGGAGGGAAGACGTGCCCCCCAGTTTATGGAAGAATGGCTCCGGTTGGCAGTGGCTCCCTCTGGACTCTCAGACATGTTTGTGTTTGAAAGGGCCCACAGAGTCCCTACCAGGAGGCCAATTTGCCTAACTCCCCGAGACACATTGTAGCCATAATCCTAAATTTTAGGAACCAGGGTGTCCTATTCCAAGCAGCCAGAGACAAGCACCTATCCTGATGGACAATATGATGGTCCTCCTCTTCCCAGACTACACCATTGCAGTGCAATGAAGACTTTGACCAGAAAGGCTTCACCTATGTCCACCTTTTCCCGGCCCAACTTAAAGTACTGCGTACAGAAGGCACATTTTTTCTATGCCCCAGAGCAGGCCCTGGACTGGTTGCAACAGCAATATCCAGATTCCCAGAGGCCAAACCAGCAGGCATAGCACCCCCAAGGGTGAAACGTACGACTAAAAAGAGGCGGAGAGGCCTGACCGGTCTGGGCTGGGATGGTGGCCCAGGACCTCTGTCCCCACAAAAGGTACTGGAAGGCCAGTTAGCAGCGATCTGATTGGCATCCACCATGTGGACCACAAGACAGCCCATCAGCTCCACTTCATCCCAAGTTAGTGCCTCAGACTCAGGACCAGCTGGTAGTGTAGCATTATTTCCAATGGTTACTCCACAAACCGCAGATGAATTATAAAAGACGTCCCAGTAGTGCTTCTTTACCTGGAACTGAGTATACCCTGAATATAGAGTACAGTACCATGCAAAACACCGATACACCTGGCTCCTTCATCTGTGGATGAACAAGAGCCATCTTAAGAGAGGACAGGCTGCAGGCTGTCGGTCAAACCAGGTAGCTCCCATGCCGAACTGTGGGGAGCGATATGGACTGGTGCGGAGATATTAGATATCTTTCCTGTAAGCTTAGCATGTATATTCTGTCATTTGGCTGTTTGCACCCCTATAACAGGTGCACCTGGTTTATGGTGTTTAAATTGTTAACATCTTTTATAGACCGTTAAGACCGTAATCATTCGACCAAGTATTGGGGGACTGTTTCACTTTGTTTGATTACGTCACCAATGTTGATTGGAGGGGGGAGTTGTTCTTGGGCGCTTCAAAACTTGTGGGGTATGCAGTTACTCAGACACACAAATGGTGTTGGTGAATAAACAGTTAACCTTGTTACTTGGAATGTGTGAGGTATGGGATCTGTACAAAGAAGACACAGGATATTAGCCCAGCTGCATAGACGCCAGGCCCACATTACATTTCTCTAATAAACTCGCCTGGTTGCCACATTGGCTACCAAGATGCTCAAGTGTTGGAGGGTCCAATTATTCCACACTTCTTATTCAGCCTATTCGAGGGGGGGCAATTTGGCTCCTGTTCGGTGTGCCGTTTAAGGTGAATTAGTCAAGGGTGGACACACAAGGTCGATATGTTTTGGTGCAGGGCAGCCTGGATGGAGAAAAGATAGTGTTGGGGTGTGTATGTGCACCTAGTACCGACAAGGATACCTTTTACACACACCTGATGACTGTTGACAGCTGGCTGGGCTCCTTACCCTTGGGTGCTTGGTGGATTTTATGCACTACTGGATAGCACACTCACAGGTCACACCCCCCATTACCAGGTACCACACCGACCCGTCTAGCCTGGTTGTTGAAACAGTAGGTGGAGGACTGGGAACAATTTGATGTGTGGAAATGAAGGTATGAGAGAATACTCTTTTTATTTCCACCCACATGCCATTTATACACGGTTGGATCGCTTCCTCTACCCAGCACATTTTCAACCACAGGTAACCCAGGCCACCAATCTATGTACAAACATATCGGATCACAATCCCCTAGAGATCCCACTGACATGAGGTCGGGTGCTAGCTCCCATCCCCGCATGGAGGCTCAAACTAGTCTACTGGAAGATGCTGTCTTTCGAGACACCCTAGCAACAGCTATAGATACATACTTTACAACTATGGGCGTCTTCCTCACCCATTGTAGAATTGGAAGCTTTCAAGTTGGTGCTTCAGGGCACTGCCATTAATTCAGTGGTGCAAGCCAGGAAAGTGATCCGACAGGATCTGAAAAAAGTAGAGTGCTCCTTGGGGCCCCTCGAAAAAGTGGCATCGGACAACCCAGATTCAACACCCAAATTGCAGGAAGCCAGAGTCAATATGTGGAGTTACTGGAATGCCTCCGAGTGGTGGACTATCGCCAATACACACAAAAGATGCATGCAGAGGTGAACAGATTGGGCACACTTCTGGTGTGCTTGATATGTCTGGACTCTTCCCCCACACTGATCCTGGCGGTGGAGGTCCCAGCCAGAGATGTGGTGATCCCACAGCTCGCGATTGATACAACATTCCATGATTACTATAAAGAATTATATTTTGTGTACCCCCTCTTAATCCCATGGAATTAGTGAGGTTCCTCCAAGGGGCATGTCTTCCACGGGTACAGGCTGTGGATAGGGAGGAACTTTCTGCTCCCATCATTGCAAATGAAATCAGAGGGGCCATAAAGGAATTAGCACGCATTAAGACACCGGGATCCGAAGGACTCCCAGTAAAATGTTCCTCTACATACTCTGCCCATTTGATTGCACAATTAGAAAAAGTATATAATGCTTCCCTCAAAGCAGCCCACCTTCCCTCTTCCAACAAAGAAGCCCTAGTCACATCCATACTCAAACCTGGCAAGCTGCCACAAGAGTTGTCCTCCTACCATCCGCTGTTGATATTGAACACTGAGTATAAAATACTCAGTAAAATTCTTGCCCGCAGGCTGCTTCCACTGCTCCCTAGACTGACACATACAGAGCAGTGCGGGTTTATGTCTCGCTGAAGCACCTCCTTGAATGTCCAGCGGTTGTTCCAGATATTGTATGCCACCTGGGACCTCTATCCCCATGCCGGTTGTCTCTCGCTAGACATCCATTGGGCATTTGACTGCTTAGACTGGGACTATTCATTAGCAGCCTTGATCTGATTTGGGATACCCCAGACATACATCCGATTGGTCAATCTACTATATATTGCTCCTGTGGCTCGGGCTCGAACAGGGCCACACATATCCAATCTAACCCAGTATAGTGAGGCACCAGGCAGGCATGCCCCCTCTAGCACTTCTTTTTATGCTGGCGGTTGAACCAATAGTGGAGAGTCTCAGACAGGAGGCGGGACATAGAGGGATCCCTGTGGGCAATATGGTCCATACATATTTTGTTTTATGTGGATGACATGACCTTATACGTCAAATATACCCTAGATACCCACCCAGAGTTGGCCCATTTGCTGTCCACCTTTGGGATCCTATCTGGCCTATGCATTAATGCAGACAAATCATGTGCGTAGTCCTTTGCCGGCATATTTACAGAACCCTGATTACCATGTGAAGATTCTGTGATCCCAGTGGCCCCTTGCACCTTCCGTTACCTCTGGATTCATATGTATAGAACGGGCCCCTACTTGATGGAAGGAAATCTCACATGCAGAATATCGGTACTGAAATCACAGGTGGCCTTTTGGAATATCTGTAGCTGGACGGTTAGCACTTGCCAAAATGGTGATGTTACCATGCCATCTATACCACTTAGTGAATTTGCCAATCAAGATACCCACAGGATGTTTCCGTCAACTAAACACCCTTCTGATAGTTCTGGTCTGGGGACAAGGATGCCGTAGAGTCAGCTTGGCAAAACTGCAGCTCCCAATGGATGGGAAAAGAATAGGGGGCCCCTGATTTCAAGGCATACGGTATTGCTGGCCAACTGCAATGGTTGTCGTACTGGCTCACCAGGCACAACTTATCAGAAATAGATCTCACTGAGGCTCAACTTGAGAGTGTACAACTGCCACGCCTGTTGTGAGTCCCCATGCTGCCCACACATACGTTGTTTTTGCGTATAGCGCTGGCTTACTGGAAGCTAGCGAGGAAAGGTACATAGGTTCCAGCACCATCATGCCTAATATTCCCCTGTGTGGCCTCCCTACAAATTTAGGCACTTTAATGAGCAGGAGAATTGAACCCTCAGAAGAGAAGGGATCACCACAGTGGGTGACCTATTTACAGATGGCTGCCTATGACACAAAAAGATTTTATACACACACATACCCTCCCAGTCATCCTATTCCCTACTCATGCCAGTCTCCTTCAATACGCACATACACTATTGGCAGCCGATGATCATGAGCCCAAGACTCATGAACTACTCCGGGCATTGCATACAATGGGGCATGGTTGACATTTAGTGAGGTGGTTGTGCAGGGGTCTCCGGGAACATCTTATGACGCCACTTACTGTGCTGAGAGAGAGAGATGGGAGACAGACTTAACCAGGGTGCTTTCTGACAAGGAATGCGCAAGTGTGCTTGAATACCCTAAAAAGTATCTTGTAGCACGAGATTCAAATGCAATACATTTTCAATTCCTCTTAGGGCATACTTAAAACCTCATAAAATTAATCAGATATATCCCACGGCATAAGCAACATGTCCCTGTTGCTGGGTGGAGGGCACGGACGTGATCCACATACTGTGGGACTGCCCACAGCTCTCAGAATACTGGGCTGGGGTGGCCGGAGAACTGGGAGAGGTCTCGGGCCAGGCCCGCTGGGATAACATCGAACACTGTATACTGGGAGTACCAATGGGACCCTTAGGTTCCATCCAAAGTCATGGCGCAAATCACGAAACTGACATTGCCACTGGCAGAATGCCTTCTCACTAGAAGATAGAAATCACTCCTAGTCCAAAAAAGAGTAAACTGGCAGGATGAGGTTCATAGCTGGGGCCTTGCTAAAAATTTAGCTCTCAGATGGAAAGAATATTGGGCATTTGTAAATCCCCAATCTCTATGGAATGGGATATGATACTAAAAAACTTCAAGGCACACGTTACCGAGCCCGGGGGTGGGGGGGTGTTGGCCCTCAATAATATGGTACATATTGTCCGCCATTGATTATTCTTCTGGGGATCCCTGTGGGTGACGCCTCCAACACCACCCAAGGGTTTTTTCCTTTTTTTTACTGGATCCATGACAATACTGCATTGCTCTTATAGAGACACACCCGCTCTTCCAATTGAGAGCGTTGTCTCTATGGTGACACATAGCGGGTGTTAGTTTATTTGGAGATCCGGATTTCCTGAGTTTGATTCTTTTTTAGCCCACTATATTTGCTCTGTCACAGAGAAACACAGAGGCCAATACCCACTGCATTTATACGTTTTATTGACTGTGCACTGTTATGTATATCCGCTAGATGGAGATAATTTTCCTGTAATGTATCCTGCTTGATATGATAAGGAAAATACAATAATGTTTGTGTTAACAAAATCAATGTCCATTACATGCCACATGTTGTAATGGTGTCAGTAAGTGTATTTCTATAAAATGTCATTCAGGGACACATGATATGTGTTAACATGTAAGTTTAAGGTCCATCCCAACTGCATTTTGGCAACAGGTATGTTACAGTAACCATTTTGCAAGTGTTGGCAAGTAGACATTGAAATGACTACAACTACCATGAGGCACTGTTTCTGTAACTCAAAACAAGATGCAATTCTGTTTTTGCCCATTCTAACTTGTCTGACATAACTCTCATGGATTGCGCAATGTACATACAATGCTTTACTCAGAGACATTTCTGCCTACTTTGCTTTATGTTGTCCTCGTCTCCTCAACTGAAACATACCAACTGGCTCAAATCTTTATAAGGCATGAAGTTAAATCAGGAGGTTAGAAGTGGCAGATGACCCATTGACTCTACACTGCTCACATGATGACTAATGCTAAATATACAATCAAGTTGTGTGATTACCTGTTTTGTACACAGCCAGGCCTTGGAATGGTCAAATACATATGTTACCTATCCACTGTATTGGCTTGAATGTTTGGGAGATGCCATGTTTATTCCGTAATCCAAAATGCAGCATATCAGGACAACTAATGAGATGCTTAATTCAAGTAATGTCTACAAATGTCTTGTTAACAAGTTCAATACCACTGAACTATATCACAATAGTCATGTCTAGCTATGTTTCTTATGTTTCTACATACTGTGTAACAAAAGATTTGGATGTAGATACCACACTTCCACCAATAACAATGTTCTCTATTTCGCAACAGATCGATCTGCCAGAGCACCTGCCCAGAGCTTGCCCACAGAAGAGACACCCACTCCACACCAGGGCCAAGCCTTCAGTGGTGACAACACTCCTGGTGATGTGAATGAGGTGCTGGTCCATCTGGTCAGCCTGGGTAGACTGCAACATGCATGACACCAATAATCTGTGCCAGTGGTCATATTTTCAGTTGCAGACCTTAACACCATGGAAGGGGGGGATACATCTGACAATTTCCTATTGAAGAGGCAAAATAAAATTGGTCAATGTCATCAGCTGGAGCCGTATCGCCTGGCTCACAAATGGAATCCCTAATCAATAACACCAATATGCATGGCAGTACTACATTTTTTGATCACAGGATCATTCAAATCCATTGTTTCCCTATCTGGTGGAATATCTCATACAAATTTCTGTGGTGTGCCACAAGTTCTTTGCCCTACAATGAGTAGACACATCAACAGCTACATACACTTTACACACAATGAGGATTTAGCCAACGTGAAGAGAGATTAGCATGATTTGGCTCAACAACAAAATTTTGTTGAGCCCTTCAACGCGCGGCCAGCAACACACGGTTTTCCGTGGTTTCTGACCACCCTGCAGCTACACCGGGATCGGCGGGTGGCTGCACGAGTTCACCTCCGGGGGCCAGGCGGCAGAATCAGCACAAGCGTGGAGCCACAGCCGACCTTGCCACAAACACAGTTGGGTCTGCAAGCTCTCCTGCAGCACATGAGCCTGAAAAGGACATCCGCACCATCGAAGGAAGCAAAGGTAATGGGGAAGTCCTCCTCTACTGCCAAAACACCACAGAGGAAAAAACTGGAGAACATCCAATCAGTCCTAGTACCCGTACCAAGAAAACAACCAACTTTGAGAAATCATTGTATTGAAATCTCACACACCCAGTCAAAACGGGAAGAGCTAAGTAGCGGCAAGGAATCCCGCCCAGTTATTTCTCCTATATTCCAGGCCCCCAATCCCTCGTCAGGAGTACCCCGCAAAGACCATACCTCTAAACATATCTTTAAAAAAAAAAAGGTGGTAACTCCGGAAACACATCAGATTCAGTGGGAAGGAGGTCAAAAAGTAAAATCACACCCTCATTAAGGTCTTTCTTAAAGGTGAGGGGGGGCGAAAGCACGCCTACTAGTGATACTGGTGCCTTAGGTCCCTCCGGCGGAGCTAGTAACATGGATCAACACCTTGGTCAGGAACTACCTGACATACCTCTAGCTAATAGGTACCACGGCTTGGAGGAAGAAGATATATTACATCCTGAGATCATGCCCCCTATTGAAAACGAATCTGGGACGTCACACCTCTACATGTTGAGGGGACATTACCCCATATCACGAGGCAGGAAAACATTGGGGAACTATTGCATACACTCCTGGAAGAGCTAAAAAACAGATTTGCAATGTCAGAGGCAAACCAAGCAAAAATCTGTGATGCATGCGAGAGCCTTGAAAATAAGCTCACTGACTTGACTGATAGGATTAGAAATCTGGAAACCTCTACGGAAGATCTGAGAAGGGAGGTAGCTGGCAACAGCAAATAAATCCAACATTGCAAAGAGAACGCACTTCAGGAGAAGATTGAGTTCTTAGAGAATAACTCTATGAGAAATAACTTAAGGCTCCTTAACATACCGGAGGGAAAAGAAGGCTAGAGTTTGCTGTAAGTTTGATACAAGAACTAATACCGGAAGTCAGGGACCTAGATCTCTCTCAGGATATTCAACGAATCCATAGGGACTCTTTTAGACAGAACCCTAATAGAGACAAGCCCAGAAAAATTCTTACAAACTTTAACACTTACTCAGTTAAAGAAAATATACTTTCTGAAGCATTAAAAGCAGGCTCCTATGTTAAAGATGGATGGTCTTTTCGCATACGGTCAGACCTAGCAAAAGAAACACAAACCCGACAATGTGAGCTAGGCAGGCACATACAAGAGCTTAAGTCCCTAGGAGCTATGGCTCAAATAAAATTCCCTGCCAAAATAAAAATTATGTGGAACAATAAAATGTATAATTTTAAAGATCCTGAGGCTTTATACAGCAAATAAAAGCTTAAACTAGGTTAAGTCCACAGATAATTCAACGATACATAAAAAGCCTAGAGAGATGAGAGCAGCATGGCAGGTCCAATGCCCAAGTTGGTTAAAGGGAGGGTTCCCCTGGGTGGGGGGGTGTTGGATAGGGGGATTAGGGAAGGGAAGTTGTGCACACAAAATGTAAATAGCACACAGGTGTGGGAGCATTGGGAGAAAAAACAAAAAAATACACGGTCCTCCTCATGTGTGACAGGTTTGCACAGAATAGGGAGCACTATAAGCGCGTGGTATAGAAGATCGCTGATGCAGATAAGAAACACAGCCTGAGGGTGTTAAGCTGTAACATAAACGACCTAATAGTAACAGGCAGGAGAAGGCGAATCCTTCAATTTCTAAAACAATCGAAAAATGAGTTATAATGCTACAAGAAACGCATTTACGACAGGCGGAGTGGGAGTCAATGATCAAGGGACATAGTTGGGTCCATCAGTCTGCATGCACCAATCAGAACTGTAACATGAAAGGGGTGGAAATTCTGATAAAAATCTCTGCCCATGCTAAATTAATAAAAATAATCTCAGATCCTAAAGAGAGATGGGTAATGGCTACAATTAGAATTCACAGCACAAAATACTCTCTGATAAGTTATTATGGCCCGAATATAGACGACCCATCACCACTACAGGATCTGTTTCAACAACTTTTGAATGATAACAACCCTATTATAATAGCGGGCGATTTTAACACCTTACTTGACCCTGAATTAGATAAATCCACGTTAAGGCAGACGGTTAATACACCTAAGATGGGGACAGAAAGCTGGCAGAAATGAAGGGTTCACACACCAGAACAAGAAATATGGTCATGCCTCCCGTATTGATTATTTTCTGATTGATTCCAGACTAAGAAATAAGATTAAGGCAGTTTCACATCAACCAGCTCACCTATTGGACCACTCTGCGGTAAAGCTTGAGCTAGAGTTAGATTGCAACCCAACTAGATCTAGATGGACTATGGATAGGTCACTATTAGGAGAACAGATGATCCTAAAAAATCTGAAACGAGATACCCAAGAATATTTTGAACTAAATACGGGTGCTGCCCCCCTTGTGTAATCTGGGAGGCGTATAAAGCCTTCATTAGAGGGAGATTAATAAATTATGCTGCTCATAGGAAAAGAGAGAACGATAATAAAATTGGGGGGATAGAGAAGAGAATAACTGCCAGGCAAAAAGATCTGTACGATGCAGTTGACTTAGAGTCAGCTTAAAAAATACAAATGTGGGGGGCGAGGCCAGGCAAGATGGCTGGGTGGACGTGATCCACACCAGCTCTGGAACCCCGTACGGCCGGACGAAGCTACGCCAAATCTAGAGGACCCAAACTTGCCTGATCTGGTCCAGGACAACGGCGCGATGGTGTGGAGTGTCCGGGGGCACGAAACCAGCATCTCCGCAGGCAGATATTGAATGTTTCAAGTTGCGGCCCGGAGCGGAGAGCGGAGCCAAGATGGCGCGTACGACAGCACCCGGGTGGCAGCGGGGGTCTGAATAGACTCGTGCGGCCCCCAAGGGACTCAAGTAGTGAGCGGCGGCTCCAGAAATCGCTCGACGGGTGTGGTATAGCAGGGAGAACGAACAGGGTGGGATTCTCCTTCCCGCGATGCCGTGCACACACAAGTGAGGGGGCGCCAAGCTCACGGAACGAAGCAACATGCTGAGACAATACCGGAGCGGTCCCCAGGCAACACAGAGGTGAGCGGGGCCTGGCAAAAAACAGCGGTATGGAGCTCTGAGGCGGCCCGGGGGGGCCCTCCACCTCTCCCAGTTAACTCGCAAGGGAGATGGCAATATCTAGGCCCGGTGCTGGTCCAAAGGCCTAGAAGCAGTGCCTGATGTTAAGATGGCACCCACACTGGGGATGCTTTAAGCAGGAGGGCCAGTATTGTCACCAGCTTCTGGATGGTGGGGCAGAAACGCCCAGGTCTTTGCGCTGAGGCACCCTCACCCTGAACCCCAAGAGACAAAGCTGCTGAATATTGTGATACCATACGCAGAGCAATACCACGTGCCTGACCCCAAGATGGCCGCCTCGCTGCATAATGTAAAGCACATCGATACTCTAGCCCCCACCTAGCAAGCGATCAGTTCTCTCCATTATTTTCCACGGAGAGGCCGCAACCAAAAGGGGGAGTATCCCACCCCAGTGAGGACGACACTAATTCTTGCCCATATGCCACCGAAAAAAGTGTTGAATAAGGTCTCCACCTATTTCGTGTCAGCAGAGAAGAGACTTCCCCAAGGCGAAGGGGGGCATGCAATCACGATGGCGCTCACCAGAGAGGATTTGGTGGCATCGCTAAGGGACTTTAAATCGGAATTATGCGCTGAGATCAAGCAAGACCTCCGGACCTCTATAGAGCAATTAAAGACGGACCTTACCAACTGCATGTCGGCCATCCAGCAAAATGTGGATGCAGTGGGCTCCAGGGTCCAGGAGATAGAAGAGCAATCTAAAGATTTAGACACACGCTCTACCGAGATGCAGGAAAAGCAACAAGACCTCCAGGCGCAGCTACATCAGGTACTCCTAAAGGCGGAAGACTTAGAAAACAGTCCCGGAGGGAGAATATCCGAATTAGAGATCTGGAGGAAGGTGCAGAGGGACCGGATCTAGAGGGGTTTGTGGAAGGGCTCTTCGCAGAGATTCTGAGCCTGTGCCGATTGAAGATCAAGATAGACAGAGCACACCGTGTAGGGAGCCAACAGATGGGAGAACGAAGACGCACACAAGATGTTCTTGTCAAGCTGCACTCTTTCAAAACGGAAGAAGCAATTCTGCAAACCGCAAGGAAAAAGGAAGAGACCTCATTTCAAGGATATAAATGCCTGCTGTTCCAGGACCTAGCCCCCTCCAAACTGGCATGCAGGCAGCAACTCAGGCCGGTAACGACGAAGCTCCGAGACGACAACATACACTACAGGTGGACCTTTTCCTTCGGCCTTGCTTTTGAACTTAATAACAAACAAAAGCACATCTCAGATTTGGAAGAGGGTCTTCGCATTCTGGGTCTTCCTATCCCCGAGGACCAGGGCAGCCAAGATCCTAAGAAAGGAGCGAATGCAACAGCAAGACCTAGGCCGCAATGGTGCACGATATCAAAAGGCAAAACCAGCTTAGCATGAAGGTACAGAGAAGCCGATCAGGTTTTAGGTGAGAGTCTCTCTTTCTGTCTCTGGGGCAGGATTGTAAAGGGAAATATACAATGCTGGGCGATTTGAGGGCGCGAGAACTCAGGACCCTCCAACGCGAGTAACGGGACGCAATAGACCAATGATCAAGTTATTTCTAGCCGGAATTCTCACAACATGAAGCGACCGACAGTCGGGGTTTCGGGCACTGTCCGAATCGCCCGTATTATGTTTTTCTTCTACAAGACTGAACTGGCTGGGAGCCCGTTGGCTGCTCAGCGCATGGTTTCTGGGGAGTTATCGTTTTTTTTACAGGGGGGTAGGGGGTACCTGGTGGTGGGGCCGAGGGACAGTTGGACAATTCATGTGGGTGGGAGGTGCGGATCATTTCGTCACTGCTAGTTGGGGTGGCTGAGGTACTTGACCGGGGGGGCCAGGGGAGGATCAAGGGCCAAGGCGGGTAGGCTGGAGCAGTAGGGGGTACATAGATCTATAGTATGGTCTCAATAGCCTCATGCAACGTAAAAAGGCCGAAATTCGCCACTCAAAAGGCAAAAAATCTGGAAGTACCTTACAGACCATCAGTTTGACGTAGTTGCACTGCAGGAAACGCACCTTAAAAAATCCAAAGAGCTACGACTTCGTCATAAAAGCTATCCCTTAATCTACAGATCATCAGCTAACTCCAAACAGAAGGGTGTCGTCCTGCTGTTTCGCAGCTAGGCAAAATTCCAAACTGAGGCCATAAAGGCAGACCAGGAGGGCAGGATAATTATGGTAAAGGGAAAGCTGAGAGGTAGACCCTGCATGTTCATCTCCGCGTATGTCCCCAATATAGGGCAATCAGCGTTTCTGACCTCCCTCTTAGATCTGATAGGCGAGTTTACCGAGTGACCTATGATGCTCATGGGTGACTTTAACCTGACCTGGCACGCTGAGATGGACAGCACACACCCACATAGGGTGGCCACGAGCAATTTCTCCAAGGGAATCAAACAGAGAATACAGGCTCTAGGTTTAAGGGACGCTTGGCGTATGCTCTACCCGACCACCAAAGACTACACCTTTTTCTCACACGTGCACTCAACCTATTCTAGGCTGGATCACATTTTTATAAGCCAATCCTTGCTAGGGGCACTGCAGGCAGCAGAAATACTCCCAATCACTATCTCAGACCACAGTCTAGTGACCATTAGCTTGTCGTGGGGAAACATTGGGGCAAGCACTCACAGATGGCACTTCCCAATTTCAATGACCAGGGACAGGCTGCTTCGTGATGAGTTGAGGGAATCCATTTCTGACTACTTTAAACTAAATCATCCCCAGGCCACATCACCCCAGAACAATTGGGACGCTTTCAAGGCAGTCCTCAGAGGCAAATGTATCGAATGGAATTCTACACTGAATAAATGGAGGGCTAAGGAAAGATTAGAGCTGGAGGAGGAACTTGAGAAAGTAGAAAGGGACCATAAGAAAGCACCATACGGGTACTGCAGCAACAGCTCAGTGCATTGAAGGGGAAAATCAAAGCGATTTATACAAATAGGGCTGAATATACACTGCTGAGGCTCCGGCAGATAGCTTATGCCCAGGGCGGTAAGGTAGGGCCGCACCTAGCAAGACAGCTACGTGAAAAAAGGGAGCGGGAATACATAGGGGGCATCCAGGAAGGAGACGGGTCCTTAGCCCACAAAGACGAGGTAAAAGCGCGCATTTTTAGTGAGATTTATAGGGACCTCTGTACAGGTATGCCCCAAGATACAGCCCTGCATCAACAATGCCTAGATTCTCTGGAACTCCCCCGAGTCCCGACATCGGAGAGCGATCTGCTCAATGGCCCAATCACTTATGAAGAAGTAGGGAAAGCAATTGCAAGACTCAAGCCACATAAGTCCCCGGGGACTGATGGTCTGACGGCACATTTTTATAAGATATTTGCATCGGTACTTATACCGCACCTCACCACGCTATTCTATGCAATAGCAGAAGACGCTGCAGTCTCGAATACTATGGCTGAGGCAGAGGTCATGGTTATTCCCAAACCGGGGAAAAATCCACATAGTTGTGCCTCTTATAGGCCCATAGCGTTGCTAAACCTGGACGCCAAACTTTTCTCTGCAATACTAGCCGCTAGACTCAATAACTTAATGCCAACACTAATCCACCCTGCTTAGTCGGGCTTTATAAAAGGAAGGCAGACACATGATAATATCCGCAGGACTATATACTTGATTGAAAAAGTCGCTAAATTCAAAATTCCGGCATTGCTGGTGGGCCTAGAAGCCGAGAAGGCCTTCGACAGGGTGGATTGGTCTTTCCTCTTTCTCACCATGCAAAGGTTCGGCTTTGGGGACAGATTCATCAATATTGTTCGGGCTAACTATGCACATCCACACTCGAGAGTCCAGCTCAATGGGTCTCAGTCACTCCCATTCACGCTAAGCAGAGGCATAAGGCAGGGATGCCCGCTCTCCCCTCTTTTATTTGCCCTAAGTATAGAACCCTTAGCAATCCAGTTCAGAGCCAACCCAGAGATTAAAGGTATACATTTCGGGGGTACAGAACACAAGGCTTCCCTCTTCGCGGATGACATCCTGATGACACTCACAGAGCCAGGCCCCTCACTAGAGGCATTACAGGCAGAACTGAGTAAATTTGAAGCAGTAGTGGGCTTTAAAGTCAATCTTTCGAAATCCTCCATTCCTAAATCTCACTATCCCTGAAGGCGAGGCACAGCAGCTCTGGGGTCAGTCCACCTTTCAATGGGCCAAATGCTCTATTCAATACCTAGGCATTCAGCTTACCCCGAGGGTGGAAGACCTGTATAAGGTCAACTACCCCTTATTGTTGTCCCAACTCCAGCAAGACCTTAAGTGATGGAAACCGTTATACATCTCTTGGCTTGGACGGATAAATGCGGTTAAAATGACACTACTCCCAAAGCTACTCTATTTGTTTCAGGCGCTCCCAGTCGACCTGGATTGTGATCTACTGCCCAAGCTTCGTTCTCTCATTACCCCGCCTCCCATTTCACGTTTTACGGCGCCGGAAGAAGGAGGGGGGAGTGGCGCTACCAGATCTTGCACTTTACTTCAAGGCAGTCCAATTAACAGTGGTGGTAAAGTGGTCCATGAGGGAATCCGAGAAGCACTGGCTTCACATGGACAGGGCGATTGTGGGTAGGTCGATTTGGGATGTGCTTTGGAAGCCGAAAAAAGATAGGCAGGCCAACGCATACATTAGCACCCCCACACGAACCACTCTTAAAGTATGGGACGAGATTACGAGAGATGGGGATTGACATCCTTCCCTTCACCATACACTTCAATCCCGCTTTCCCCCCATCCTTGCGAGAGGGTGCATTTGATGCTTGGAGGGAGGGTGGTTGTCTGATGGTTTCAGACCTGTTTCACAATTTCGACGTGCTTACATTCGAGAGTTGCCAAAGAGAGTTTAAGGCATCTTCATTATCTCCATCTCAAACATTGGGTATCCCAGCCGCGGTTGAGGGATGCCGCCACCAGAGAACGCACCCCGATAGAGCGGTGGGTACAGAGAGCAGGCACCATGAAAGGGGTGATCTCCTCCCTCTATGCTCTGTTGCTTTCGACAGTACACACCCTACTTTTTTTTAAATTTTATTTATTTAAAGTTTTGTATAGCGCGAACATGACCTAGGTGGGTATTAGAGCGCTTTACATACGGTTGAGGAAGACATATGAAAACAGCTAGTGGGGAAAAATCAAGGTAACAGTGGGACATTATACAACAGGAGCAGGATAAAATTAAGGTGGACATAGGAAGCAGGTTGGGTGAGAACGAAAAGTAGGGCAATATACATCAAGAGTAAACAAGACAATATGGCAGGCGACAATGGGTCGCAACAAATGACATGTATACAGTAAGCTATAGGCAGGAGGAGCAAAGCATCTAGTTCAAGGCATTGTTCATTAGTAGAGCTTTAACTTCCCTTTTGAAGGCAAGTGTAGAGGGAATCAGTCTTGTTTCCACTGGAAGGGAGTTCCAGATTCTCGGGGCGATGCCAGAGAATGAGCGATTGTAAGTTTTAAGCTTATTAAATTTCTTTGGCTTGAGCAGCAGTGTGCCGGTGCTCCTTGTGGACCTGGAGCCACCGGATAGTTCCAGCTTGTTTGTCAGGTAGAGTGGGGTGTTGAAATGTAGAGCTCTATGGGTCATACAAGCGATCTTTAGTTGGATCCTTGTCTCAAAGGGAAGCCAATTGAGCGATTTCAGGTCCGGCGAAATGTGGTTGGTCTTTTTAGAACCCGTGATGAGTCTAGTAGCAGCATTTAGAGATGCTCTGATGGGGGCTAAACTGTGTTTCGGCAGTCCGCAAAGAGTAGCACTGCCGTATTCAAGTCTAGAGATGACAAGTGCTTGCACCGCCGATTTAAAGTCTTGGGGAAGGTAGGGTTTGAGTTTCCTCAGGACGCAGAGTTGGAAGTTCGCTCCTTTGGTCGATGATCTGATGTGGTCTTGCATGTTTAGGTTTTTGTCTAGCACAACTCCCAGTGATTTAGTGGAGTCAATGATGTGTGGTGTACAGTTGAGGGCGGTGAGGTTACAGAGATATTTCGCAACAGTGGGGGTTTGCCTAGCGGGTGCAATGAGGAATTCCGTCTTGAGGGCGTTTAATTTGAGATGGTTGGAGGTTAGCCAGTTTAGGGTTTTGAGAAGGGTTCCGTTGAGGGATTTGATGTCGTCGGGGAGGAGATTTTCATGTAGAGTTGGGTGTCGTCAGCATACATGTGATATTGGATGTTGGAGGCTTTAAGAATTACAGTCAATGGTTCCAGGAAAAGGTTCAAGAGTGTGGGGGAGAGTGAGGAACCTTGGGGGACACCCAGTTTGCATGGACTAGGGTTGGATAGAGGCTGGTTGGATTTGACTCTTTGAGTTCTTATGTTGAGGAAAGAGGAAAACCATTTAAGGACCGTGCCTGAGAGCCCCATCCTGCGTTCCAAGAGGTAGAGTAGATTGTCATGTTTGACAGTGTCGAATGCAGATGAGAGATCGAGCAGAATGAAAATGCAGGCTTCATTTTGGTCAAGAAAAGTGAGAGCGTCGTCCACTATGTGAGTGATGGCCATTTCAGTGCTGTGGCCACTGTGGAAACCCGATTGGAATAGGTCGAGAAGCTGGAATTGCTCAATGTGTTTGCGTAGTTGTTCATGAACACATTTCTCCAGAAGTTTAGCCAGGGTGGGTATGTTTGTGATTGGTCGGTAGTTGTTCAGGTCAACAGGGTCAGCCAAGGGTTTTTTGAGAATAGGGAGCACTAGGCCGGCCTTCAAGAAGTCCGGGATCTCACCTTGAAGAAGTGATGCGTTGATGATCTTGGACCAGAGCGGTGCTAGTGATCCTATCATGTCTTTAAAGAAGTTGGGGGGAGGGGGTCAATTGAAGTGATTGTAGGGTTTAAGGGTCAAGAGAACATTGAGGATGGAAATGTCATTGAGTAGAGTGAATTGACTCCATGAAGCATTGTTTTTGAGGGAGAGATCATGAGGTGAGGTCAGGGGTGTGGAGACAGAGGAGTCGAGAGAGGGCGAGAGATTAAGAGCAGCAGACCTTAGATCTGATTCAAATTTGTTTGTCTTTTCGAGGAAGAATTCAGCAACCGCATCGCAGTTTGGTTGCGGGCGAGAAAGGTGCTGAGATTGGGTAGAGGTGTTGTTGGATTGAGATTTAATCAGCTCAAAAAGTCGTTTCGGGCGATTTTTGGCTTTGTCAAGTTGGTATTTGAAGAAGTTGGCTTTCTCCGATCTAATGAGTTTGTTGTATCTACTTCTTTTGAATCTTAGAGTTTTTAGAAGATCCATGGAGGGAGTGGATCTCCAGGTGCGTTCCGCTAGTCTTAGGCTGCGTCTGTCCGCATTTAGTCTGTCATTGAACCAAGGTTTGGAGTCTTTTATGGGAATTCTTTTTAGTTGAAGGGGGGCTGTGGCATTCAAGGCAGAAAGCATGGCGTTGTCATAGTGTTCAGTGAGGTCGTTCATGTTTGCGGGCGGTGGAAGGGAGAAATTGCAGCGCTCTATGAGCTCATTTACGCTTGTGTTATTGAGCAATCTTTTCCAGTGTTTTAGTGGTTGTGCACTTTTGTGGTTCCAACTTTCAAGAATCAGGAAGTTGATATAGTGATGGTCAGACCAGTCACAGGGGAGAATGGATTCAAGGTGGATGGAGTTGGGGTTGGAGATGATTAGATCCAGTATCGAGCCTAAGTTGTGTGTGGGATTGTCACAGAATTGGGTCAGAGAGAGGTCGGTTAGGAAGTTTTTGAGGGTTGTAACCGCCTGATCATGAGGGTAATTCCAGTGGAGATTGAAGTCACCAAGGAAGATCTGGGGGCAGTGTCGGCCCAGGTTGGAGGAGATGGTTTCCATAGTTTGTTCAATTAGAGGGAGGTTATCACCTGGGGGGTGGTAGAAGATGTGAAGTCTGCATAAGGGTCTGTGTGTGCTAGTGATATCGCTGCATTAGTATTCGCAGGATGAGAGATTGGCTGAAGGGGACTGTTTTGCTGTGAGAGAGTTGCGGGAGATACAGGCTATGCCCCCTCCCGTTTTCTTAACTTGGTCGAGTCTGATAATGTTGTGACTGGGAGGGACTAATAAGTCAAGGATAGGGCCAGAGGAGTCGTTGAGCCATGTTTCTGTGAGGATAAGGAGGTCCAGATCTTCGGCAAGGATGAGATCAGCAAGGTCTGTGGCATGTTTCACCGCTGATCTACAGTGAAGTAACATGCATTTCAGGTGTGATTTGTGCAGGGTGTCTGTGAGCGTGGGCTGTGTAGTGGGGATCTGCGTGAGGTTATTAATGTTTATGTTATTGGCGTTGAGTCTTGGAGCTCTATGAGGGTTGGGTGTGATGCTTTGGATGGGTTCCGAATTACCATGATTAGGGAATGTCGAGCTAGGGTCAAATAGTGGGGCTGTTTGTGTGGATCTAGTAGGGGCTAAGATGGCCGAATGAGGAGAGGTGTATTCAAGGAGGAGGGAGAGAATATCAGGTTCTGACAATGGGTTTTTGGATCTGGCAGGTCTAGATGGGGCGTTGGGGTAGGGAGTGGTATTCCACTTCTGGGCAGGGGGTATCAGCTGGATCATATGCGGGATCTCCTGTGATGTCCTGTTGGGGAAGGGATGAGGGATCTCATGTGAGGCCATGTTGGAAGAGAGGTCACGGGCTAGCTCTTCGGTGAACTTAATGAGTATTTGGATGACAGTTTTGAGAGTTAGAAGTTCCTGGTTTATTTTCTTGAGCTTGGAAGCAGTATCTGAGTGTGGATTATGGGTCACGTGGAGGGGAGGCAGAGGGTTGGTGAGTGGGGAGGGTGGAGGGGAGACCAGGGCAGGCGGGCGGGGGGATGGGGGAAATACGCTAATGGAGAGTTCTCTCTCCGAAGTACGTGCTTGCAGGGAGAGTGGGCGATGGAGGGGAGGGTAGGTGAAGGGAGGTTGGATGAGTTCCTGTTGGAAAGTGGGCAGGCCCGCTGTCGAGTGAGGGAGTTATGTAGGCAAGGGCTATTTGGAGAGGGGGTGGGGGAAGTGTCAGAGAGGTGGTCGGAGCGAGGGATAACAAATGCTCCGTGATTACTGGCAATAGTGTGGGCAGGTCGTGGCACGATGGGTGAGTTAGGGGAGTCTGGGGTTGGAGGAACTATAGTCCTGTAAGTGTAGATCGGGGTAGGAGAGGCAGTCCTCAGGTTGTGGGCCGTTAGCGAGGGATCAGGGACCTCCTGAAACGGGGTAGGGGGAAGTCCGTACCTAGATTGAATAGGGGGGTCGCTAGTGACCAAAGATCTTTTAAAGAGAGCAAATATGTCATCAAAGATGACCAGGTTGCGATCGGTGGCCTGAATTAGTATAGTCCCATTGTTGTAGATGTATATTGTGGCGTTTGCTCTAAAAGGGGGAGACTTCGTAGCCAGAAGTCGCAGACCGTGAGGGAATTTTTTGGCCGAGGTGATTTTGAGTAGGGAGAGGAACGTCGATCTCCACTGAGCTCTTCTTTTAGTGTAGAAGATCAGGTCGCTCATAATAGTGCCTTTTTTTGGACAGAGGTAGGGGTCAGAGATAAGGGTTTCTGGGTTGGCTTTGAGGATTCTGTGTTTCAGGGTTTTAGTCGCATTTTTCGAGCGATTGGTCGGATAGATAATTGTGTAACTGTTAGTGCCAAACTTTTCAAGTCTGGAGTCCATACTGCACTGTGTAAGGGTGGACGTGGAGGACAGAGCTTAGTATACGTGATTGGCAGTGAGGTAGGAGTGAGCAGGTGTCCACAGATTGATCCTCCCAGAGGGTGAGTCTTGAAGGTGCACCTTAATTTAGCAGATTGGCTAGGTCAAGTACTGAGATATCGCATGTACATGACTTAATGGTGTCCCCATCCCTATGGTGGAACACAGTGGGAGCTCTGCGGGGGGAGCGGTCTACTAATATGGCCTGGGGTTAGACCTTTGGACTGGGCGCGGGGATTATAGCAGTTGTCCGCTAAAATTGTCCTTAGGGAATCTTCTAAAAAATATATTATTAGGGCGCGGTAAGTTCTAGAGAGAGATCAGAATTATTGGGGAAGTGGGGTCAAGCAATCGGCCTAGTTATTATAGTGAGGAGCGGGGGCGGCTATTTACAACCCTTGAGACCCGGGGGCCTCCAAATGAAGAGATCAGGGATATGCTGGATAGTGGTCATGTGCTCGTCCCATTATAGTGTTTAGGAGAGTGTGGTGCTGGGGTCATGAGTCAGCTCAGCACTAATGGGCCGGGAGCGGCCATTTTAGAGAGAGGGTACTAGAATAGTGGTAGTGGGGTCAAACCAATTTACCCAGTTATTCAAGAGAGGATCAGGGGGTGGCCATTTTAGAGAGAGGGAGGGGTCATTAATAGTGGAAGGGGTCATGCACTCGCCCCAGATGTTCCAGAGAGTCGGGCGGCCATTTTAAACATTTCAGTATTGCAAGGAGACAGTAATGCAGTATTCAGTATTGCAAGGCGGCCATTTTAGACAATACAGTATTGCAAGGAGACAGGGGCCTGAAGTCATTCATGGGGCACTTACCCCAAGGTCAGCGTGTGGAGGGAAATTCGAGAGTGAGGCCATTAATCACCGATCCTCAGAGCCAGAGCAGAGAGCTCTCGGCGTCGGGGCTGTAAGATCCGTGAACTCCTCTGCAGCAGGAGGCAGGATCGATTGATCGTGGGCATCAGAGTCACAAAGCCAAGGCCCTGGGATACGGCACCTCTCTGAAATGGCCGGATGCACGCCAGGGGGTTGAGGGCACAGAGAAGCGTGGTTATACCAGCGTGGTGGCAGCAGGGTGCGGGGACATCGGTGGGCACAGTGCTAGCCTTGCGACCCACGGATTAAACACAGGAAGTGGCTGGGGGCTCAGAGCCCCGACATCACAGCGGGGCCGTAGGAACACAGGGGGTAGAGTGTCGCGGGGATGTTCGGGCTACGTCCAGCCATTCGGCATTGCGAGCGCCGTCGACCTCGGCTCGATGTGGGGGGGAGGGTCGCGTTTGATCGCAGAGACCAAAAGCGGCCTCCGATGCGAAGCGGAAGGCCAGGCCACATCAAGCCAGTCGCGGAGCGATTCCCGGCCTCAGCCTCATCGTTGTGGCAGGGGGCCAGAGAGCAGGGGGAAAAAGGAAATCAAGATCAGCCCCGTGCCACGGGCAGCGCACGGGTCGAGGCAGAGGTCAGCAGTGGCTATCTTCGGTCTGCCGAGACCAGGGGGGAACGGCAGGGAGCAGCGTCACAGATGAGTCGGGGACACCAGTGGGCGCCCAGGGCAGCAAGCCGGCATGGGATGGGTCTTAGTCCCAGATGGAAGGCAGTCGGGCAGGCGAGGACATGTCCGTAGGGACGAATCGGCTCCGTGTGCATAGGGTAGGGGTCGGCTGGCAAGGGACGTCTCTCCCCGGGATCAGTGATCGGCACAGCCTTTGGCCCCAATGAGCGCGGCGAGAAGGCCCATCGGCATCTGGTACATCGGCGACCGGCTCCGTCGCAGTAGATCACCTCAGTCGATCACCTCCGTCAAGATAGCAGGTGGGACGAGTGCAGTCTACCCAGTGCACAGACCAGGCGAAGGCGTCGGGCAGACGAGTCGCGGCTCCACCAAGAAAGGCAGAGTGGTTCAGCAGCAGGTAGGAATCTTTCCAAGTTCAGTTACGATGAGTTACAGGTTTTAGAGTGATATAACGTTGAAAGATGTTGTCGGATGGCTGGTTAAAGCAGGGATATTTGCTGATAGCGTAATCCCCAACCGGGAGCTCTAAAAGAGAGCACCTACTCAGCGGCCATTTTGCCCATCTTGCCCTACAGGCACGCTACATGTCCTTCTGGGAACAAGTGGTCGGGAGAGACATTTCAGAAGAGGAGTGGTCAGACATAACCAAGAGCAACCACTCAGTGACCTTAAGGGAGGCCCATTACAAGACCCTTTTCGATTGGTATCTGTATCCCGCTAAACTCAAAAAGATATTCCCTGACTCCTCCGACCTCTGTGGCCTGCTTGGGGATTTCCGTCACATATGGTGGGACTGCCCTACTATCCGGCACTTCTGGGAGGAGATCTTAGCTCACATTAAGGACATACTAGGCTACCCCATACCGACATCCATAGAGGGAGTTCTTTTGGGCATCAGGGATCCTGATCTAGAGCATCAGACGAAAGCAGATAAGGCAATATTGTGGGCCTGTCTGGGGGCGGCCAAAACAGCGATAGCAGCTGCCTGGAAAAAGAGGAATGCACCTGCCTTGTCACTGTGGCACTCACGTCTCTGGAGAATCGTCACTATGGAAAGACCAGGGGATATGTTTAGAGATGATTACAAAAACTTTGAATATAGGTGGGGCCCGCTGGTTTCTTTTCTCTCCCGTGGTCTCCCCTAGGCAGTGTGTCCATCCTCTGTAAAAGCCTTGCACCTTTTCCAACTCTAAGTTGACGAAAACACAGGGCCGAATACTCCCGCGTGCACTAATGCTCCCTCGAGGTAATGCAGAGGACCAGTTCAACAAAAGAAGAGTAACACAACACTATTTGTTGTAATTCCGATTGCCCAACTGTGATTATCAAGATGAATCACTACCACCAGGGTCGGGGTGGGAGGGGAGGGATAGGGGGGGTTGTTCACATCATTGTTTGGGTTATTATTCTAATGTTTGTTTTACCAAAACTGGCATGACTCGAAGTCAGAGAGGGGGGCACTGGGACTTCGCATAATGAGAAACTGAACTTCTTTTAAACGCAAATGTTAGCACGAAGACCTGTATGTTTTGCAAAGCGTAATATGTCATTCTGATGTCATGCTGAATAAAAAGAGCTTTGAGAAAAAAAAATACAAATGCAAATTGATGAAGAAAGAAAAGAGCTAGAAGAACATCTAGACAGGATAGTTAGGAAAAGATGGTTCACCAGCAAACTTGCATACTATGAATATGGAGAAGGTTGTGGGAAGCTACTGTCCTGGAAGGCTACGGGCGATTTAGTACGGAACACGATAAAAGAACTCATTTTGCAGGGCACAGGTGAAAGTTGCTATGATGATCAGGAGATCGGGAGGGCCTTCACCAGAGTCTTTCAAAACCTATATAAGGACGAAGTAGTAATACCAGAGGAGCAAATCACCACCTGGCTCCTAAATGATCCCCTACCAAAATTGACACAAGATAAAGAACATTATCTTAATAAGCCAATACCCCGGAAGAAGTATCCATGGCAATAAATAGCTTAAAGGGCCAGAGGGAATCCCAAGTGAAGTATATAAAGCCTTGGAGGATGAAACCATCCCAGCACTAACTTCACTATTTAATTCAATTTACATAGAAGAGGTATTTGTCCTGGATACATGGAATGATGCCATAATAACACTAATTTTGAAACCAAATAAAAATCCAATAAATGCGAGTCATATAGGCCGATATCTTTACTTAATAATGACTACAAGTTATACACAAACATACTGGCCAAAAGACTCGATAAAGTAATAGGAGAATTAATTGGGATTTCACAGAAAGGTTTCATGAAAGGCAGGCAGTTAAATGACCTTACTCATTGTTAGACCTGGCACCATTGGCGTGGGTCTCCCCTCCAGTTCTCGCTTTTTGTCTCCTCTGTCTTTGCTGGTATTAGATGGTCTGGGCGCTGTGATACGGCCATTCCGTGCCACAGCGCGAATGCTCCCTATGGTAAATTGACTGTATGAATTGATGTTCCCCTAATTGGCTCCTTTGGTTTACCTGTTAGTCTCTAGTATCGTGCACCGTGCGTGCCCAGAGCTGGTAGACCGAATGCTGCTGGTGGGCCTGCAGCACTGATTGCGCCACCCACGGAAGCAGCTTGTAAAGTGGAAAGTCGAATTTGGTATGCCTGAGCTCAGAATATTAACGTGCATCTTGTAGTGAGGGTTATTTCTATATTCTGTGTTTGAAAATACCACTTTGGGAAAGTGGGAATTTTCTTGCCTAAATCTTCCAGTGTGCTCTGCTGTTATGTGTATTGGCCGTCTGGTTTTGGAGGGACAGGGTAGGCTGAACCCGACCTGGGTCGAGTAGAGGAATCTGGAGCTGGAGTATGGGGAGGGGTGACCCTTTGGTCTGAGCAGGGCTGGGCCTGGCAAGGTGAATGATGGCTCCAGTCCCCACTGTGCGTCTGATAGCAGACCCCCTCTTCCTCAAAGGCAGCATGTCGCCTCGTAAACAACGTGCCCCCAGGACCTCCCCGAACTGGTTCTGACTGGGTTCAGTGACTTGTGACTTTTGAGAGAACAAAGACTTGTGGGCTATAAAGATCTGTGCCGAAACCCCTACACGGTGTGTTACTTCTGGATGCCAAGACGAACCTCTGTCCGTGTAACTAGAGGGAAAGGGCTTTGAAACTTTCATCCATCTTGCTGAAGCAACTACCCAAGGGCCTGATTTGAGTTCGCCTCCTGCCGAAGTCTCAGGGACATTAGACTTCACCCATCAGCCGTCTGGATTCCTATTTGAGGGGGATTCTACCCGCAGGTGAGGCCTCTGTTGAGAATTCCGGAGCCTCTGGTTCTACTGCGGGGAAACGAGGGCTGAAAGTCGCCATCGCTATTGTGGGCCGCTGCAGCTGAGGAGCTGTGCCGCTGAGGTCCCGCATTTGCCATCCTATGAAAGTCGCTATCGCTATTGTGGGCCGCTGCAGCTGAGGAGCTGTGCCGCTGAGTGCCCGCATTTGCCATCCTACGAAACTCATCGCTATCGCTATTGTGGGCCTCTGCAGCTGAGGAGCTGTGCCGCTGAGTGCCCGCATTTGCCATCCTATGAAAGTCGTGATTGCTATTGTGGGCCGCTGCAGCTGAGGAGCTGTGCCGCTGAGTGCCCGCATTTGCCATCCTATGAAAGTCGCTATCGCTATTGTGGGCCGCTGCAGCTGAGGAGCTGTGCCGCTGAGTGCCCGCATTTGCCATCCTACGGAAATCATCGCTATTGTGGGCCGCTGCAGCTGAGTAGCTGTTCCGCTGAGTGCCCGCATTTGCCATCCTTCGGAAATCATCGCTGTTGCTGTTGTGGGCCGCTGCAGCTGAGGCCCACAACAGCAACAGCGATGTGGGCCGCTGCAGCTGAGGAGCTGTGCCGCTGAGTGCCCGCATTTGCCATTCTACGGAAATCATCGCTATCGCTATTGTGGGCCGCTGCAGCTGAGGAGCTGTGCTGCTGAGTGCCCGCACTAGTCACCACTTCCAGGATCTTGCTACCCCCTGCGGGTACCGCTGGGTGCCCGCCTTTAAGCCCCGTCCGCCGCACACCGCTACAGCCGGGAGCTGTGGCCGCTGCGAGTCCGCCTGTCATCGCCGCGGCTTCCTTGTGAGGCTGCGTGCCGTGCCCCTTTACATCCCAGGTTCATTGTGCATCACCGGGTCGCGTAGACCCCGGCCCCGAACTAAGTCCGTTCCACCCCCGGGTCGAATGCCTTTATTGCTTTTAAAGTGAATTTGTAATTGTGTGCATTGTGGTTCCTTGAGTGCTTTTTAGCCTCGTGTTCAGTCTATATAAAGATAACTATTTTTCTATACCTACTTGTGGTGTCCGTTTGTAGCGTCTCTCCTGTGTTATTGTGTATGGTCATAAATGCTTCATACACTGCCTCTGAGATAGGCCTGTCTGCTCGTGCTACGTTACCACAGGGTTGAGCAGGGGTTATCAAAAGGGTGTAGCCCCCTTACTCTGACTTAGGAAGAAGGATCCCTATTTGGACCTCGGAGCCAGCCGCGGCCAACTGGAGATCCCCATTTCTAACACTCATGATCTGGTGTGCGCCATAGACCTGGCTACAGATAAAACCCTCCCACTAGCCATCATGACAGTGGATGCCGCTAAGGCTTTTGACAGGGTCAGATGGCCTTTGCTTCACTCTGACATGAGGCAGAATGGGCTGGGGGATAAGTTCCAGAATGCAATAAAAAATACTTATAGAAGCCCTTCTGCAGAATCTTAATCAATGGTTATCTTTCTCAACAACTGAAGATAGGTAGAGGTACCCGGCAAGGTTGTCCCCTATCCCCCTTATTGTTCAACTTATATATTTAGCCCTTGGCTAGGAGAGTAAAGAGAGAACAGAGGATTCGGCCTTTTCAATATCGGGACTGGGTTAAGAAGGATGCCCTTTACACCGATGATTTGCTGATATACACAAAAGACCCCATAGAATCATTCCCGATTATTATGCATATATTAAAAGTCTTTGGGGAGGTAGCAGGGTATCAGGTTAATGAAGGGAAAACTGAGATAATGGCCTGGAATGTACAGCTAGAAGCAACCTTGGAAAAAAACATGAAGAAAAAGATAAGATATTTAGGAATCCAGGTGGTGAAAAATTTGGAAGAGATGGCCCAGATAAACTTTCAAAAGCTTACGAGAGAAACCAAGAGGCTATTACAGCTCTGGTCTCACTTGCCGTTATCCATTATTGGCAGGGTAAACTTAATTAAGATGACGATCCTCCCTAAGCTCACTTTCATATTTAATGCTTGACCCCTGCACTTTGAGACGAAATGGTTTAGGAAAATACAAGGGGACCTGATCAGCTTTATTTGGGCTAGTAAGAGTTCAAGAATTGCCTGGAAAAAGTTACGTAAGAATAAAATAGATGGCGGGTTAGCCTTTCCAGACTTCCAGCTGTATTGCTGGGCCTTTCAGTTAAAAAACTTTAGAGTATTGTTAACAAAGAATTACAGTTCGACCCAGCCATGTTATGGAGCTCTAGCCCAAGACTTTGCAGGACATGGTAGCTATTTTCTCTTTAAGTACGAGCATCCCAAATTTTTTTAAAAGGTCCGTCTCAAAGTCCTGAGTGCAGCTTGCAAGTTGTGGATCCAGGTCTGGAGAATATTAGGCATGCCTTATTACAGCCAGTTGGCCCCAATCTGGAAATATCCCGGAACTCCTTTGTGCCTCCAAGACTCACTGATTACACCACTTATGAATGCTGCAATAGAGAAATGGGGTCAACTAACGGATGAGAACAATGACATTTCTTGGCACTATTTAGCAATGAAAACTAATAACCAGTTGTCCAGATTCAAATACTTGCAACTAGTGAGTTGGGCCCGAGATCAAGCAAATGTAGGTGGATCAAACAATTGGGAGACAACAATATGTGGTAACATCCAGCTAAAGAAAGAAGTGGTTAAGTGGTATTGGATGCTGGTCCAGGAGGAAGACCGCCTCTATACACCTGAAGAAAAATGGAAGGATGCTTTACCCACGGCAGATCTAACATCCCTCTGGCAAGTATCTATGACTACGCGCTAGTCATTTGTTAAATACGCTCCATTAAGAAAATGATCATCTGTTTACCTTATATTGGGTTTATAGGACTCCTAAGAAACTATCCAGAATAGGAGGGGAAATCAGGTGCTGCCCAAAATGTGGATTGGCGAGAGCGGAAGATGTGCACATGTTCTGGCAGTGCCCAGGAATTCAAGCATTCTGGCTAGATGTGGGTAAGGTCTTAACAGATATCATGAAAAGGAAAATAGAGGTAAGCTTATCTCTGATTACATTTGGGATTATAGACAAGGCTGGATTTATTGGGAAAAATAGGAAATTGCAAGAACAGCTCCTACAAATCCTGCTTATAATAGCACGTAGGGAAATATGCATTCATTGGATTACCAGCACCTTGCCATCTTGTACAGCTGGGTTGAAGGCAGCTAGGCGGTTTGGTAGATTGGACTGTATAAATGGATCGGTTTAGCACCTGGGAACCTCTTGTACTCTATAATTCAAACCCAATCAGGCAATAGTCATCCAATGGTCCAAGGATTAAGACATCCTAATTCAAGGAGAGGTTAAGTGGGGGAAACCTCACCACCTCTAAACAAAGGGTGAAGGTTGGTGTATCAAGGGAAGGAAACACCCAGAAGGCTGTGGGCACACAATCTTTTCCCAAAACCTGATCATACCGTAATAAACACCTTTCGCTGGATTGTCACATATGAGGACCAAAAAACCCAAAAAAAAACATTTTGTTGAGCACATGATGGTACATATGTTGCATTAGGACGACCACATGTCAAGGAACAAGTCCAATGGATTCCTCATAACTTCCATTCTATCAATGTGTAAGCTGTCTTGGTACAGGATTTACACACCCAAAGTCTGTGTCTGTCATTCCCAGGAATGGTGACCCCACACAGAGAACGGCATAGTCGGAGGATGCAGAGGGGCTAACCTAAGTAATGTTGCACGTTGATGAAGTAAGTTGTCACGATTAGCGGTCTGACCCAAGCGAGTCTATAACGGTCAATATACTACCGTGATGAGCTGGATGGCAGCGGGGGTGCGTAAAGCTTAAGATAAATACTTGTAGATAACATGCCTTGAGGTTTGCTGAGCCCTCAACAAATAATCTGTGCAAATCAAGCATCCGGGTGCATATGCTCAGGCCACAAGCATACAAAAGGGGTGGGGAAAATACAGAGAGACACCCCCAGTCTTTTCGGATAGGGACTATCCATGCAGAATAAATGTTAGAAGAACTAAGAAAAACTTTCTTTTGTGTTACCGAGACCATGAACCTGACCACTCTATATGGATTAATGAGATTTATAATTATCCACAACCACAATCAAAGTTAAGACTCACATTTTTCTGAGAAAGAGAGGTTCACATACATGAACTATAGTGAGCTGGCACACAAGGTTTGAATCTATACCATTTACGAGTAATTATCCAACATTATGTAGGTAGGGGTATCCATCCATCACGGGGACTATATCAGACACTAGGCAGCACCAGATTGCTGAGGAATGAAAACTTAGATAACACATAGGCTCAGTAGAAAATATACTATTTGAGTGATGAGGATCTGATCTAAGTATGGGTCTGGTGTTTTTGTTTTCTGTCTTTTAATCTTCTCCTACAGTGTGACTACTGGGCGACGTCCCCACTCTGCTCCTGTGTTTGGCGAATTTATAGTGAAACTCAGGTAAGGAGTACATTCGTTCCTGCTAGTGGTATATTTTAAAGTTGACTACTCTTCACCGGGTGGTGAGGGCCACATTGGGATAGCACAATCACAATGTAATTAGTGCACTGGGGGATCACAATGGGTAGTGACATTGAAATGATTTCCATCATTTACAATTACTGTTTTATATTTATATTTGTAGGTACACCCTGAGTGTGTCTACATAGGGCAAATATGGCCTTATATAATCTTTTCCTTCCATGTTAATATTGAACAGGAGGGACATTATGAGAAGGGATCTTTATCCTGATGAAGGCCATTTGACCCATAGAGGCAGTTGGATTTGGCTGAAACATGTTGATACAAAGTAATTGGGTAAAAGAGCCATAGGCACTCCAATTTACCCACTAGTTTTTAATCCTGCCAAGTGGGACCCATATTAAAGTACAGGGGTACCCACCTAGACAGTTTTAATCACATATTTTTGTTGAAGTAGGGATCTTGTTAGAGAAAAAAAATTGTTTCTTGAAAAAACAGCGCTCCACTATGAGCGCTGGTCTGCGCCATGGTGTAGTAGCGGCCCAATGATGAAGCATGCCACTATTAGAGGTTGAGGGCAATCTTAACAACCAAATGAGCTCCACCAGTAATTTATATGTTCTTTTCTCCCCCTTGTCTGTTGTCTACTCGAGCAGCCCCATATTGGTGGGGATTACTGTAGTCCTTTCTTGTGTGTGAGTTTCAGTGTTTGCCTTTGAGAGTGAAGGCTCCTTTTGGTGTGTTTGAGATTCCCAGGAACAACCCATGTCCTGTTTGTACTTCCAAACAGCATCATATACCTGCAAATGTCACAGCTCTGAAATGTCCAAATGAATATGCCATGTTGGAGGTACCTATAACAGACCAAAACAAAGAAATTAGCTATCAATCCATTCACATAGTCAACTTCTGGAGAACACAGTCCATGATACAAATCTGAGCAAAACAAAGAAACACAAACAAAATGACCATGTGTCAAAACCTTGTTCAACAAACACCTTTCACCTGGATTTCCTAGAGCTTGCCCTTCCTAATATTTTCTCTTAACATACTCTTCTTATCATCACAACAAGAGTTGCTGTAACGGTCAAAGTTATGACATTTGACAAAATACTTACACTCATGAGAAGAAGTTGTTGATGAGATCTTGACACAAGTCAGATCTTTCCTCTACACCACTATCATCATCATTTGGCATTTCAGGATCCTCACCTGTTGGCACATCATGGTCTCCATCCTCTGCAATATAAGGGAAGTTCCACCACAGGGCGTTGTTGTGGAGCATGCAGCGGGCCACAGTGATTTGATACACCTTCCCAGGGGAGTATAGGAGGGCTCCCCTGGTTTTCTTCAGACACCTAAATCTGGCCATCTGAAGCCCATAAGCCAGCATTACTGGCCGCTGTGTCCTTCCATGGGCCCCGTTGAAGTGGACTTGCCCTAGCGTTGTTGTATTCCTCAGCAGTACCAACAACCATGTTCAGTTGGGATAGACAGACATAAGTGCAACAATAAGTTACACACTTTCTGATTATACAGTATCCACACAAAGTTAGGACAGATCATACTTACCAACAAGCCGGGTCCTCTCCGGTTGTAGATGTGACATCAGCTGGGGTATGGGGCGGTTTCGCAGTACAGAGGAATCATAGGCTGATCCAGGGAACTGGGCACATACGTTTGAGACATACAAAACCGGTAAGCAGACACCTTGCACGTTGATAGATTGAATGCTTCTAAGGCAATACGGATGCCATAACCACATTTTGTAGGTCAGCAAATCCATAGAAGTCAACCTTCACATTGGCTAAATCCTCAGTTCTGGAGAACTGGATATAGCTGTCAATGTGTCTCATCATTGTCGAAAGCACATCTTGTAGTACACCACTGAATATTGGTTGTGACATACCACCAGATATTGCCACAGTATATTGAAAGGAACTTCTGGACAGAAAATTCAATACTGCCATAAGTTTTACAATTGTTGTGAAGCATGTGGGATTAATGTTGGGAGGCAGGAGATCAGGCTCCAACTGATGACATAAATCCAGCATGGTTTGCCTATTCAAACAAAACTTCCTGAAGATATCCATTTCTTCTATGCTCTGAAGGTCTCTAAATGGGCGGTACACTGGAGGCTGTCATCTCCTCCCTCTCCCAGGGTACCTATGTGTGAATTGAAAACTGTTTTTGAACGTTGGTCACAATGTCCACAGTAACATATGTGGAGAGTAAGCAAAAACTCATGTGACAGTACATAAATGTTTAATATTGCAATATACACACATTACTTTAAAATAGTATATTGTGCAACATCCATCACAAATCCCCATTGTGGCCTTGACATATGTCTTGACAATTAGTGTGTAAGTAATACATCTCAGATGTATTATTTGCACCTTTATTTATTTTTTTTAACTTTTTTTTGGACAAAGTACCATCACCGACAGTGTACACTGCACAACACTAACATAGCCTCAAAGCACAGAAATGCACTAGACAAATGACAAGTGTAGTAAACATTTAATGCCAATGGATTTGTACATATTTAAAATGTAATCCCTTATTTGGAGTGCTGGTTAACAGTCACCAATACAGTACTTTCACTGCCAAAATGATGGCTTCCTGAGCTGACCTTGTGCTTCCGGTGCCGGCGGAGGAAGTCAACTATGCAGTGGGCGGTTGACTGAACAACGGACACAGCCATAGGCTAACGTTGGTGACTGTGACAGAAAATGGCCAATGGCTGTGTCTGCATACACTGATGACCGCATATCATGCATAGATGTACAATTCGGTTTGAAAAATACCTCAATTGCCTCCTGACACTGCTGCTATCAAGATCTCCTTCACCCAAACTCAGCACTTCCACTGCCGCAACATCCACAGATACACCAGTGTTTATGTGTAGACTTGGTAACATGGAGTGCGGGTTTCAAACGAGGGTTGAGCTGTTGTTCTGTAGAGCGGGTAAACAGCTGTTTACCATGTAGCTTGTATGCAATAAACTACAAGAAGAAATCTTGAAGAGGCTCCTTGCACTTACATCATATTTGTGGTGACGACTGGCTACACGAAAGAACCTGCGTGCCTCTGTCTTCCCGATGGCGTGAGGATTTGCTCTGTCATAAACCAAGCCTTCTCCTGTTCCAGATCGCAGAAGCGCTGTTCAGCATTCAAGTGTCCTTTTCAGTTTTCCTCGTCAGGTACGGACTTGTGCTGGCCTTTTTGGAAGCAGCAGTAAGTAACTGGCGCAGTCTCAATACAACCCACGGCAACCGGCCCATCCTCAGTGCGAATTACGGCGTTTCGCTCTAGTCATTCTGTGACGTGAGCAACGCCATCTTGGGTGTATCGCGCCTACGCTCTGCTGTACTTCCGACATCAAAACTGGCTTGCAGGTTATTCTATGCTCATCAAAGTATTCTCGCAGCTGTTTTCTTCAACGCTGGCTTGGGAAGGGGTTTAGTTCAACAAAGTGACCGCAACGAAACTGGATGTAACCCGGTTTGTGAATCTATTTCTGGAAGTTTGTGCACACAGTATTTTGCACACCCACGGTAATATCTTCTGGCACATCGTACTTTTAGACGTGTTTATTTTCTCACGGTGATGTGCCCACCTAATCTGGCTCATTAATATTGACATTCCATTCTGTATATATCTGTTATCTTGTGCCTTTTTGCAAATCTGTTGAGTTTACAGCTCTCTTAACTCTAGTCAGCGACTAGGGGGTTTTAGTTAGTTCTATCTCGGCATTTTTAAGTAAATTTCACATTGGTTATGCTTTGTGGTTCTGGCCATGTGTACCATACAAGGTGTAAATCCTCCTCCTGCATTTTTGGAACATCCAGGAGAACCACCGCCCGGCCAGCGGTTGCGATCCGCCCGCCATCACAGCACAATTCACCCCCGCCATATTACTATGGCGGGGGGTACCGCGGCGGACGGAAAGTCCGTCCGCCGCATTTCCGCCGGTCGGCAATCGCCACGATTGCTGGCTGGGCGGAAAAGGACAATAATATGGTGGCGGTGCCTTGTAGGCACCGCCATCCATATTACAATGACAGCGGAAACATGCCTTTCCATGGCGGAGACTCCGGCATGGAAAGGCATACGGTAATTCACTTTGGGGGCCCGTTGTGGGCCCCAGAGGGATGGGGGGGTGGGGTGCTGCACTTGGCATTGTAATGCCCAAGGTGGAAGGCACAGTACGGTGCCTGCCACGTTGTGCATCGCAATGCAATACATGGATTTTTAACATTGCGCACGGTGCTGCAGCCAGCAGCACCGTCCGCAATGTTAAACTACCGGGATTCGCCCGCCGCCGCTAATACGGCGGGCGGGACCGGCGCACCTATGGCGGACGGTCCCAGCTCCGCAGGAATGGCGGGCGGACGAAAGTCCGCCCGCCATCCTAATAGGCCCCTAACTCTCCTGTCCATGTGAAAAAGGGCAAATCCAAGTTTGGTAAACCGATCACGGTTATGTATGTCAAAGGTAATGCTGTGCAAGTGAATGGGGGCGTCACTGATAGAATCTTTCAAAAGTTGTTAAAGTTAAATCCATTTCTGACCATATGCCGGATCAGTGTGGTGGCACATGGTTGTGTATCTCCAAGAAGGAGTTCCAGAGTCAAGGTTATTCCTAGCCGTTTCCGAGATTAATTTGTTCTTTATTTAGTGTTCTTTTATTTTATTTTTAATTTATCGTATCTTGCCTCTCTAATGAAACGCTCTACATTCCAGAACCTGTTTGTGTGTAGCCTTGGTAGCGTGGAATGCTGGTTTCAAACAAGGTTTCAGCTGTTGATCTGTGGAGCGGGTAAGCGGCTGTTTACCGTGTAGCCTGTATGCATTAAACTACAAGAAGAAATCTTGAAGAGGCTTGTAATTTGTTTAACTTTAGTTAAAATTTAGACAGATAACTTAAATAGTTATATTTTTTGTAATTTAATAGATTTGGTAAAATATGTTATTTGTTTGTAATTAACTACTCTCTTTCTACTGCTACACCGACTGGAGTGGGAATAGTAAATGTTACCAGTCCTGAGTCCGGTGCTTTCCTACAGTCCCTCGAATGGAGTGGGAATAGTAAATTCTACCCCTCCTGAGTCCAACGCTTTCCCTACTGTTGCACTGACTGGAGTGACAATAGTAAATTTTACCCCTCCTGAGTCCAAAGTTACCCTACTGTTGCACCGACTGGAGGGGAAATAGTAAATTGTACCCCTCCTGAGTTTAATGCTTTCCCTACTGTTTCACCCACTGGAGTGGGAATAGTATATTTTACCCCTCCTGAGTCCAACACTTTCCTTGCTTTTGCACCGATTAGAGTGGGAATAGTACATTTTACTCTTCTTAGTCCAATGCTTTCCCTTTTGTTTCATTCACTAGAGAGGGAATAGTACATTTTACTCCTCCCAGAGTCCAACACTTTCCCTACTGTTGCACCGATTGGAGTGGGAATAGTAAATTATACCCCTCCTGAGTCCAACACTTTTCCTACTGTTGCACTGACGGGAGTGGGAACGGTAAATTTGTCTTCTCCTGAGTTTAACACTTTCTCTATTGTTGTATAAATTGGAGTGGGAATACTATATTTATTATTTATCTAGTTTGATTTTTTTATTAGTATTTTTTAAATATCTATTATTAATATGTGTTTGTGTATTTCATTTTAAGTAATTTTTACAATATTTTTAGTGAAAAGTATTTTTATATATTGTTTAATTTTTATGTATAATTGAATTGGAAATATTTAAAAAAATATATAATTCTTACATTGGTAAATTTAAAGACAATTATAAAATTATAATATAAGTTAAAATTAATATTTGTTTTAATAGTTTTACATTATATATGTGTGTTTGTTTAAATTAATTAATATTTATATATATATTTTAAAATGTTATTTAAATATATTTAATTTACATTATATTAATGGTAAAGGTTAAAATATTTAAGTTCGACTTTTTCAAACTAAGGGGATCATTATGATGGCTGGGGGGTCCGCGGCGGACGGAAAGACCGTCCGCCGCTTTTCCGCCGGTCGACTTGACGACCGGGCGGAAAACACACATAATATGGTGGCGGTATCTGCAAGACACCACCATCCATATTATGATGGGCGGCGGTGCAAGGCTTTCCATGGCGGAGACTCCGCCATGGAAGGCCAGGCGGATTACACTTTCGGGGGCCTGTTTTGGGCCCCCAAGATGTTGGGGGGGTGGGGAGTGCACATGGGGGGTACCTATGGTACCCCCCTGCATTGGCATGGACAAAGTGGCAGGCACTGCGCGGTGCCTGTCACCTTGTGCATGTGAATGCCCAACGTGCATTCCCAGCATTGTGGCGGCCACCACAATGCTGGGAATAGGGGATGCCACCGCCACCATGGCGGTGGCATCCTAATACCCACGGCGGGACCGCCGCTTCTATGGCGGACGGTCCCATTCACCGTTACGGTGGCGGGAGGACTTTGTCCGCCCGCCATCATAATGTCCCCCTAAGTATATAGTAAAAATCGATATTTTGTACATATTTTTTGATATAAGTGTAAAATGATATTCTTTTTATATTTTTGTACTTACTATTACTTATATATATAAAAACGATATTTTTGTGATCAATATTTTAGACACAATATTTTGTATCACAATATTTATGGTTTCGATAGTGTGTCATTGAACCAAAGGATGAAGGCTCCTCATTGTCTTTACCTAGTTCTTCTACTGCTGCATTATATGATAGTCAGGCAGCTGGGATACAGTCTGCTCAGACAGGAACTTAGGAGGTCATTTTTATGGCGGTCAGACGAGCGTCCGACTGCCATCGTATAGACATTGGGACCGCCCGACAAGTAATCGGTGGTCCCACCCTTCAGATTATGATGCGACTGCCTATTGTGGCTTGTGTTGCGGCACCGGAAAAGGGCAGCAGCACAAACTGCAATAGGAAAAGGGATGTTTAAAAACATCCATGCACCATGTGCCAGGCCCCATGCGACGCCTGGCATAGGGTTCCATAGGAATGCATTGGGGATTCCCTGATAAGTGTTTCAGTGGAAATTCCTGATATGAGAGGAGCAGCGTGGTCAAGTTTGGTATGTTTGGAATAGTGATAATAAATGCTATGCAATGGTGTGCGCAGATTTATTATCACTATTTTAGAAATGCCACTTTTAGAAGTTGGCATTTCTGTGTGCTATGTGTCTGCCTGCCTGATGTGTATTGCATGTCTGGCTCTGGAGTGACCGGGGCTGGTGAGGTGTGTGTGGCTCCTGGGAGGGCAGGGTGAGTCAGCACTAGGCTGAATAGGAGACCTGCATTTGGAGTAGTGGGAGGAGTAGTCCCCTGACCCTGAATAGGTCTGTGCCTGCCTGGGTGAATGCTGGCTCTGCCTCCTGTGGTGTGTCTGATGACCGAGCCCCCACCTGACAAAGGGGAAGAGGAGTCCAGTAAACAAAGTGCACCACTACCCCCAAGAACCAGTTGAGACTGGTTCCCAAAGCCCTGTGCCAAGGGCAGACAAAGGAAAATGAAGTATATATACTGGGGATGTGACCCCATGAAGGTGTGCTTCCTTGTGACTTTGGAACTTGCTGCTGCTGGGCCCCAGGAGGAACCGCCACAAGGGACTGCTTCCCTGCTGGAGGGCCCTATGTGCTGGCCTGCCTGGGCCCAGCTTTACCCCTCTGAACTCTGGGGTTCTAGCACCTCGTGAGCGCTGCATTTTTGGCCCCTGCTGCGCTGCTCCAGGACGAGAGGAGCGTTTATGCTCTGCAGTGCTGAGCTGCAGGAGTGTCCCGAGGGAATCCCGGTGTCGGGATTCCCCCACATGGCATCAGAGTGAAGCGGGAGCCTAACCCGCAGTTATGCCACTTTGGGCGGGAGCCTACCCCGCATTGATGCCGAGACGTGAGCCCTAGCTCGTGTTGTTCCCCACCGCGACCCGGGCTGGAAGTCAGGCAGAGGTTGCCTGGTCGGGGCGGAGCTTTTTCCTGAAGGAGGGCGGGAGCCTACCCCGCCTCTGTGATCGGGAGCGCAAGCGGAGATCCAGGCAGGATCCTACCCCATACTGGTGCACGCCAAGAGGAAGAAAATGGATACTTCGCTCCGTGGGGGCCTGAGACCAGCGGGAGCCCACTCCGCCTTTGTGGCCTAGTCCACCGTGAGAGCCCGGTGAGTGAGGCTGAAGGGGAGGAGCCCCGAGAGGAGGGGCTCGACCAGAGCCACGAGGGCTCCCCGTGCCGATCCGCAGTTGGAGTTCTCCTGGACCGGAGGAGTCACGAAGAGCCCCGGTGAGTGGGGCTCACAGTGAGCAGTGTTGGCACTCCCTGAGGCACTGTGGTGCTGGTGCCGATTACCCTGTGGGCAATTTTTGTTTTAGAAGCCCCGGAGTGGGGCTTCAGTGGCATTTTTGGTGCCAGTGCCTGTTTCCCTCAGCGGCCCCGCAGGAGAGCGGGCCGCTGCAACATTGGGGCAATTTTGGTCCCCTGAGTGGGACCTAAGAGGCACAGTGGTGCCCGGACTAAATTCCTCAGCTGCACCGCAGGAGCACGGGCAGCTGCAACACGAGGGCCTTTTTCTTCTCTTGATCAGGGAGGGGTGAGTTGCACCCCTCCCCTACCCCCAGTGCGTGGTACACATTGTCTTCGCTGCGTTGGCAGCCAAGGGGCCAGTGGAGGGCCCCAGTTACGCCCTGACATTTTGGACAGAGGCCATTTGAGCCCCACGGAAGGCCAGTTGGCCTGGGGTCAGTTTGGGATACCTGTGTGTACCGGTAGGGCGCAAGGCCCTAAGGAAGGCATAATACAGTTATGCCAAAAGTGATGTATGCACCTGGGAGTGTTACTACAGTGCACTTCAGTAAAGTGATTTATGCTGATGATGATGCCTAATGCTAATGTGATATAATGCTGAGGTCATTATTGTACCAGTAGTTACTGGTTGTGTTATTTACTACTTGTGCTTTGTGGTGGTTCTGACAGTGGCCCGATTGGCCCTGTCATGTATATAATCCCCTGTGAATATTGCCTAGTGTCAGTTGGCACAGTGTATATGTGTGATTTTGATTCTAATGTGTTTTGGATAATACAAAGGCTATTTTTATATAACCTTGTGTGGAGTTTCTTTTGAGGTGTGCCTAGTGTGTTGCTGCTGTGTGTGTGTTGCGCAAACGCTTCACACATTGCCTCTGGGATAAGCCTGACTGCTCGTGCCAAGCTACCAAGGGGGTGAGCAGGGGTTATCTTCAGCGTGTAACTCCCTTGCCCTGACTAGAGTGGTGGTTTCTGCCTCACTTAGGCGCAAGCCCTAGCCAACCAGAAATCCCATGTCTAACACTACTTCACTGTGCTGGCCTTGTTAGGCATTTCTCTTAACAGGCAGAGGTGGAATTAAAATCATTATTTCCTATTTTAGATTGGGGGAAACTTAGAAATTTCAAAATCTAATTTATTAGTCAAATCGGAATTTTATTAATTTAAGTGCAAAGGTAACTGTAAAAATCCACATTATAAGGCCTGAGCCAGAACTGTGTTACAACCAGTTCTAGCACTCATCAGATCTCCTGCCTCTAAAACCAGGAAAACAAACATGTGTACACTGCTGATTACTCAAAAGGGGTTGGTTGTTTTGGAGTGGACAGGGACAAGTGGCAGAACAAAGGAAAGCATTAGCACTACCTCTTCTGACTTGGAGTTGCAAGGAAGAGCCTTATCTATTCATTCACAGAACCCTTCCAGACATCCTGGCTCTAGTCACAGTATGGGAGAGAACCCATTTTCACCCTTCCAGATGGGAGAAGAGGTCATTCTAACTATGGAAGTGACTAAAGAGCTGAAGACAAGCCTTCCTGGTGGTGGTTCTGCCAGCTTGAAACAGGGATGCCTGGGTAATTTTACAGCAAGGCAAAAAGGAAATGGTACAAAGGAAGATGGAGAGACTGTAAAAACAAAGTTAAGACTGGATGGTAGAATTTCTCAAATCACTCACTGATGTGCAGGATAAATCTGGCACTTCAATCATCACCTCCTCCGGGAGTTGGGAAGATCCCTTGAAATGGATGAAGACTTCTGACTCCTGATCCCTACTGGAAGAAGAGGACTTACAGAAGAGCTTTAGAACTCCTACTGGCACTTGGGGACAGACGCTGCCCTCTAAGATCAAGTGGCTGGCATCCTGTTTGCCTGCTTCAGGGACATAAAGAAACAAAGTACTCCAGAATCCAAGAGTGCCCAGCTGACCAAAGAGAAATGGACCAGGCAGGTGGTCTCACTCAAGAGTGCCCCGATGCCTAGAATTCTGTTCACAGAACCTAGGACTAAAGGGCTGACCAGAAAGACCTTTTTCCAGCACTTGGACAACATTAGGACTTTTTTCTGAGCTCCGAAAGACAGATATATGGTGCTAAGGCTTCTTCTCCAGGGAGGTCGCACTAAAGACGAACAAAAAAGAAAGTTTGTCCCACTCTGCATCTTTATCCACACTTGAGAATGGTTCAGACCAGCTAAGGCTTCCAGCCTTGTCCTGTGGAGTATTTTGAGAACCAAAATAATGAGGTAGACCCGAACTAGGTAGCAAATCTATCTGACCCACAAAGTGACCTTAGCACCTATAAAACAGGTTTTTTTACTGAGTCACTCGGGTGCCTGTGAAGTGTGGGCTAAAAACTCAATGCGGTAGTGGGGTTTTGATTGGCTGATTTTTTCAAAGAAAGATTCTAAGCAGTCTAGGGAAAGTCTGAAGTTCAGATCGTCTCGGCTATGCTTTAAGCAGATTCAGACTGCTCCTATCTTGAGGTTCTCTGCTACCCTAAGAATTCCTCTCTTATATGAATAAAAATTGGAAAAATCAGCCTTTGTCTTTTCTACATCTGCATCTCCAGCTCTTTCCTTTCCTTCTATTATTTTCTCTGTTTTAGATCATATAATTTTTTCTTTTTCTTCCTTGTATTTTCCTCAAATTACTTGTTGTTCTCTTTATAGGTTTCAGTTGCTTTCCTTTTCTATCTATTAATTTGAATTTTCTCCTGTGTGATACCCAGCCTTCTATGGGCTACATGTGTTTGTGAGTTTTTGCTTCTATTGTCTTCTTCAGACTAACTCATTTACCAGTGTTATTTCTCTTTTTCTATTTGAATCAATGTTCCTTTAGAAACAAAATAAAAAAACACAACTTTAAAAATACAAAAATACATTTTATAGGTTTGTGTTCCTCTCACGTATTATTAAATATATTAGTTTTCTAATTCTCTCCCGTACTTCAAGTTATGTTAGTTTCCTTAAAGTGCAATTTTCATGTGGTCTTGCCCCCCCACCCCAGCATCACCCCTTTTTTAAGTGCATGTGCAAGGTTTCCAATGTGTTAGGGTACGAGGTAGAACATAACAAAAATCAAGTGTGGCCAGCACAAACTCCACATGAGGTGTCCTGCGCTTAATCACCATTGACATGAAATTGGGCATAGGGCTTGGTCAACCTCGAACTTTACTCTTTCTTGGCTCGTTTTGGCCTAAAATGTAAATAGATGATTTGTCTGGTTCCACTAGGCTCACTATAACGATCTTGGTGTTATGTTGTTTAGTAATAATTTCTATATTTTTCCAAATTTGGGACTTTAATTTTGTTGTGTTCTTTACTTTAAAATTCTGGACACTGCGAGAATTTACCACACATGCCTGAGGATAACATGCTGTTTGTGCCATAGCTATCAGGAACTGAGCAGCTATTTTCCCAGAACTCTATTTTGATCTAATCAGAGGGGCTTTATTAAGTTGGTAGCGAATACCAATTTCAAATTAATAACCACATTCCTGATATACAGCAACCTTCAACATAGAGCTTCGCCCAGTTAGCATCTCACTCTATGCGGACAACATGTTACTTTTTATAAGGGAACCGCACACTTTCATGGCACCGGTCCTGCGGGAATATATTCAGTTTGACCTATTCTCTGGTCTCAACATTAATTGGGCCAAAATGGTGGTGGTGCCGCTGACGGAGAGCACCCTGCCTCAGGAGCTGGAATTCCCGCTTGTGTGGTCGATGGACCCTGTAAAATACTTGGGGGTGTGGGTTCATCGGGACCCTGAAATAGTTATCCGTGAGAACTATGGCACTGCATACACAACATTGGAACAACAGGTTGACAAATGGGTGAAACTCCCGCTGTCATTAGCCGATCGTATAGCCCTCATTAAGATGGTCGTGCTGCCCAAATTTTTATATCTTTTCAGTAACATACCAATCCCACTAACTCAACAATTCTTCAAATCAATGCGCTCCTTGCTTCTCCGATTAATTTGGGGGGGTAAACAAGCCCGTGTGGGCTGGGAGACACTCACCTTGGATTACAAGGGGGGAGGCTTCAGTGTGCCTGATCTATATTTATATTATTTATGCGCTCATGCGCATTATGCGCACTATTGGTTCGGCTCTCATGATTTTATTCCACACATAGCAGTGGAGGACGGTGACGCACACCCCATTCCCTTGAGCTCCATTTTAACCCATACCCGTAGACATACACCCCGTACTGAAATCAGTACTATTGATACCACCATAGCGGCCTGGCAGGCATTAGGACGTCTGGCTGGGAAACTACCTTTTTATTCCCCTCTGTTGCCACTTGCCTTTCACTCGGACCTGTCGGTCACACATGAAATGGGGGCTATGCACACTCTGAAGCTAGCAGGAATTACTCGAATGCTGGATTTGTATCCTGATGGTGCCTTCTTGACAGACAATGATCTTAGCTATATACAGAACAAAACGTCCCTATTTATATTCCTTTTATCATAGATTGAAAAAAGCGATGCAGGCGCATTATCCCACTTTCCCTACAGAGCCCCCAGCATTGCAGACATTGCATACACTGCTCCTCAGTCCGACGCGCCATAAACTCATCACCAAGCTCTACTAGGTTGCTAGGACCGAGAAGCTCCCACCGCATAATAGGAGTTTGGAGAAATGGAACACATATCTGAATCCACAACTAACGCAGCAGGATTGGGAACATTGCTGTCAGATGACCATCGCCCTGATGTCCAATGACGACCTCAGAATAATTCATTTCAAATACATTCACCAGGCCTACTACACTCCACAAAAGTTATTCAAATATGGGCTTAGAGACACTGATGCATGCAAGCGCTGTGGAATTGTGGGTGCCGACTTCTGGCATTTGGCCTCGATATGTCAGGGGGTTGCAGCGTTCTGGGCTGATGTGATTTGTAAATTATCTACCATGATTGACATTGACCTGCAGTGCTCTCCACATGTATGTTTATTGGGCTTGGTGCCATTCCTAAATGGTGCGGTCGGCAAGTTTGCGAGAGTGGCTTTACTCCTGGCCAAGAGACGAGTGGCGATGACATTGGAGACCGCACAATGGCTCAGAGATCTAGTATATTGTCGTGACAATTTAGTAGTATATGCGGAGGAACTACCCGCCTCCTCTAGACCTCGTGATTTATGGGAGCCCCTGTTACAATACCTGTGGTCTGTGGAGCAGAACAAGTCCCCCGAAAATGTGGAACAGTAAGCCTGGTTTTCCTTTGCACATATGTATGCTGCCTTACTATGCTGTAAAGTTTAGATATCTATCACTGATGACCACTATGGATAAAATAGCCAGGGGTTGTTATGATGATCTTCAAATGCATATGCTTTTTGATGCTGTTTCTGTATATTGCATATGTTTTAATAAAAGTTTAAAAAAAAAAAAAAAACCTTCAACATAGAGCTAATCCATGTACTCTTTATTGCATGAGATAATGGAAGTATTGGGAATCCAAAAGTGAATTACATTTTGTTGCTCCATGAACAAAGTTATCCTCAGGGCATGATCTTCTTCACCTCCTCCCCATGTAATTGTTTATACGGAAGATACGGAAGAATCTGTTCAATGATGCTGCATGAGTCGATCTTGTCTTTCTTTGAATAGGTGTGCATACCTGTTCATTTGCATTTGTCATTTGTGAGATCATGTGGGGCATATTTACAAGCCCCTTGGACTTCCTTGCACCGCTTTTGCGTCACTTTTTGTGATGCAACGGCGGCGCTGCATCTGCTCCATATTTACATGGATGCAGATGCGTCACTTTTCTACAGGCTGCGTCGGTTTTCACCTGCGTGAAAATTGCCTGCGCCGCCTTAGATTTTAATTTATGCAAGGTAGGCGTTCCATCGGAAACGCCTACCTTGAACATGCCACAATGGCATTTACAACTTTTTCTTTTTATGGCACAGCCTTTAGCTGCGCTACCAATGCGTCACAATCCCTACGCCTGCCAAACCCAGGCGTAGGGATGATGCATTGACTGTGCCCAAGGGACCACACCAGCTGTAGTGACTTGACTGCAATGTGCAATCAAGTCACGAGGTAAGTGTGCCACCTAAGGTAAGTATATGCACGTAATGTCACAATGTCAATCAATCACAGAATTTGTAAAGCGCACTACTTACCCACGAGGGTCTCAAGGCGCTGGGGAAAAAAAGGGGGGGTGCTGCTACTGATCGAACAACCAGGTCTTGAGTAGCCTCCTGAAGGTCAGCAGGTCTTGGGTCTGTCGTAGGCTTAGTGGAAGGGTGTTCCAGGTCTTGGCGGCGAGGTGGGAGAAGGATCTGCCGCCGGTGGTGGTTCTTTGAATGCGAGGGACGGTGGCGAGGGAGAGGTCGGCGGAGCGGAGTTGGCGGTTGGCGACGTAGAAGAGGAGTCGTCTGTTGAGGTAGGCTGGGCCAGTCTTGTGGAGTGCCTTGTGTGCGTGGATGAGGAGTTTGAAGGAGATTCTCCTGTCGACGGGGAGCCAGTGCAGGTTCCTCAGGTGGGGGGTGATGTGGCTGTGGCGTGGTACATCGAGGATCAGGCGTGCGGAGGCGTTTTGTATGCGTTGTAGTCGCTTGATGAGCTTGGCCGGGGCTCCCGCGTAGAGGGCGTTCCCATAATCAAGTCTGCTACTGACGAGGGCCTGGGTGACTGTTCTTCTTGTGTCTGTCGGGATCCACCTGTAGATCTTGCGAAGCATGCAGAGGGTGTTGAAGCAGGAGGATGAGACTGCGTTGACTTGCTTGGCCATGGAGAGCGTTGAGTCGAGGATGACTCCCAGGTTGTGTGCGTGGTCGGTGGGTGTCGGGGCTGCTCCCAGCGTCATTGGCCACCAGGAGTCGTCCCAGGCTGAGGGGTTGGAGCCGAGGATGAGGACCTCTGTCTTCTCCGTGTTCAGTTTTAGTCGGCTGATGTTCATCCAATCGGCGACAGCCTTCATTCCTTCATGGAGGTTGGATTTGGCGGCGAGGGGGTCCTTGGTGAGGGAGAGGATCAGTTGAGTGTCGTCGGCGTAGGAGATTATGTTGAGGTCGTGCTGTCTGGCGATACGTGCGAGCGGGGCCATGTAGATGTTGAACAGTGTTGGGCTGAGGGACGATCCCTGGGGTACGCCGCAGATGATCTCGGAGGCTTCGGATCTGAATGGTGGGAGGCGGACTCTCTGGGTTCTGCCGGCGAGGAAGGAGGTGGCCCATTCCAGGGCCTTGTCTCGGATCCCTGCGTCGTGGAGGCGTGCGCGTAGAGTGCGGTGGCAGACAGTGTCGAAGGCGGCGGAGAGGTCCAGCAGGATGAGGGCTGCGGTCTCACCGTTGTCCAGCAGGATCCTGATGTCATCGGTGGCGGCGATGAGGGCAGTCTCAGTGCTGTGGTTGCTGCGGAACCCCGATTGGGATGGGTCCAGGATGCTGTTTTCTTCGAGGTATCGGGTTAGCTGTTTGTTGACGATCTTCTCGATGACCTTGGCTGGGAACGGAAGCAGGGAGATGGGCCGGAAGTTCTTGAGGTCTCTCGGGTCCGCCTTGGGTTTTTGAGTAGGGCGTTGATCTCTGCGTGTTTCCAGCTCTCTGGGAAGGTCGCGGTCTCGAAGGAGAGATTGATGATGTTGCACAGGTGGGGTGCGATGGAGCTGCTGGCTTTGTTGAAGATGTGGTGCGGGAAAGGGTCTGACGGGGAGCCGGAGTGTATTGTGCTCATGGTTTTGATGGTGTCCTCGATGTTCACGCCGGCCCAGGCTGGCAGGGGGTCGTGGTCGATGGTGTGCGGAGGGTCTGGTGCATCGATCTTAGTTGGTGCTGTCTGGGTGTTGAAGCTGTCGTGGATGTCGGCGATCTTGCGGTGGAAGAAGGTGGCGAGGGAATCGCACAGGGGTTGCGACGGCGGGATGTCGTTGGTGTTGGAGCTGGGGTTGGAGAGTTCCTTCACGATGTTGAAAAGCTCCTTGCTGTTGTGTGCGTTGTTGTCGAGGCGGTCTTTGAAGGAGATTCTCTTGGCCGACTTGATGAGGTGGTGGTGGTTACGGATGGCGTCTTTGTGGGCTGCGTGGCTGTCCGGTGTCTTATCACTGTGCCATTTCTTCTCTAATTTCCGGCAGGTAGGCTTGGAAGCTAGGAGTTCCGAGGTGAACCAGCTGGCTCTTTTGGTGGTGTCACTGTAGGTGAGTTTTTCAGCGGGGCGAGGGTGTTGGCACAGTCGTCCATCCATCGTCTGAGGTTGCAGGCAGCGTCGTCGGTGTTGGATGGGTCGGAGGGAGGGCTGAGAGCGAGGGTTGCCCGTAGTTGGTCTTCGGTGACTTTGCTCCAGCAGCGGCGTGGGATCTGTCGGGTGCGGTGGTGTGTGGTGGGTTTCTGGAAGGTGAAATGGATGCAGCGGTGGTCGGTCCAGAGGAGTTCCGTGGTGTGGCTGAAGGAGACGTGGGAGCTTGAGGAGAAGATGGGGTCAAGCGTGTGGCCGGCGGAATGGGTCGGTGTTGTGACGAGCTGGCTCAGACCGAGGTTGGCGAGGTTGTCGATCAGGGTGGTGGAGTTGCTGTCGTTGTTGTTCTCCAGGTGAAAGTTCAGGTCTCCGAGGAGGATGTAGTCGGTAGAGGTCAGGGCGTGCGTGCTGATGAAGTCGGCGATGGAGTCGCTGAACTGGGGTCGGGGCCCAGGGGGTCTGTAGACAAGGGTGCCTCTAAGGGTGGTGTTGGGGTCCGTGTGGATCTGGAAGTGCATGTGTTCGGCGGTGCTGAGAGTGTTGTCGGTGCTGGTCGAGACCCTGATGGTGTTCTTGTGGACGATGGCGATTCCTCCTCCTACTGCGTTGACGCGGTCTCTGCGGGTGATCTTATAGCCGTCTGGGATGGCTATGGCGATGTCGGGGGCAGAGGAGTCGTTCATCCAGGTCTCTGTCAGGAAGGCGACGTCTGGTGATGATGTGTCGAGCAGGTCCCAGAGCTCGACGGCGTGTTTGCGTGCGGAGCGGGTGTTCAGTAGGATGCATCGGAGGTGGTTGAGGTCCTTCTTGGCGGGCACCTCGGTGGCTCTGAGGCTGGTGTAGCTGCAGTTCCGGCAGGTGAAGGGACCATGGGTGCGTTTCGGGGCGGCCTTGAAGCAGCTGTGCGTCCGTCCGGGGTTGAGAGCGTGGAGTGTGGTGCATCGTATCGGCGTCGGTCCTCGAGGCTGGTGCGGGGGGCGCACGGCCCAGGGGGTCTGGCGCTGGGCGCGGTCCAGGCACGGACGGGCTCAGACGGGCTTGCCTTAGGCGCGCCTTCGGCGCGCCAGCGGCGCGCCAGCGGCGCACCCGCTGCGCACATCCGCTGCGCGGCCGTGCAGCGGCCGCCATATATGGGGAGGTGGGAGGGAGGAGCAGCTGGGAGGCGGGAGGCAGGGGCAGCGAATGGGCAGTCAGGGGGGCGGGGCCGCAGGGGACGCAGCGGCGGGAGTGGAGAGAGGCAGCGAGGGGTACAGAAGGCAAAAGGACACAGGGAAAATGGGGGCAGCGAGGGAAACAGAAGGCAAAATGGGCACAATTCAATGGGGGCAGCGAGGGAAACAGAAAGAAAAATGGACACAGGGAGAATGGGGGCAGCGAGGGAAACAGAAGGCAAAATGGGCACAATTCAATGGGGGCAGCGAGGGAAACACAAAGAAAAAAGGACACAGGGAAAATGGGGGCAGCAAGGGAAACAGAAGGCAAAATGGGCACAATTCAATGGGGGCAGCGAGGGAAACAGAAAGAAAAATGGGCACAATTCAATGGGGGCAGCGAGGGAAACAGAAAGAAAAAAGGACACAGTGAGAATGGGGGCAGCGGGGGAAACAGAGAGAAAAAAAGGACACAGTGAGAATGGGGGCAGCGGGGGAAACAGAAGGCAAAATGGGCACAATTCAATGGGGCAGCGAGGGAAACAGACGGAAGCGGGCACCGAGGCCACAAGCAGAGGGGCGAGCTTACCAGCAGCAGCAGCGGGCAGGATACCACAGGCGGAGCTGTGTGGCGGGGGAGCGACCTACCTGGTAAGGTCAAGGGTCGCTCTCCTCACCGCGCAGCGTCCGCCATATATGGGGAGGTGGGTGGGCGGAGCAGCTGGGAGGCGGGAGGCAGGGGCAGCGAATGGGCAGTCAGGGGGGCGGGACCACAGGGGACGTAGCGGCGGGAGTGGAGAGAGGCAGCGAGGGGTACAGAAGGCAAAAGGACACAGGGAAAATGGGGGCAGCGAGGGAAACAGAAGGCAAAATGGGCACAATTCAATGGGGGCAGCGAGGGAAACAGAAAGAAAAATGGACACAGGGAGAATGGGGGCAGCGAGGGAAACAGAAGGCAAAATGGGCACAATTCAATGGGGGCAGCGAGGGAAACAGAAAGAAAAATGGGCACAATTCAATGGGGGCAGCGAGGGAAACAGAAAGAAAAAAGGACACAGTGAGAATGGGGGCCGCGGGGGAAACAGAGAGAAAAAAAGGACACAGTGAGAATGGGGGCAGTGGGGGAAACAGAAGGCAAAATGGGCACAATTCAATGGGGGCAGCGAGGGAAACAGAAAGAAAAATGGACACAGGGAGAATGGGGGCAGCGAGGGAAACAGAAGGCAAAATGGGCACAATTCAATGGGGGCAGCGAGGGAAACAGACGGAAGCGGGCACCGAGGCCACAAGCAGAGGGGCGAGCTTACCAGCAGCGGGCAGGATACCACAGGCGGAGCTGTGTGGCGGGGGAGTGACCTACCTGGTAAGGTCAAGGGTCGCTCCCCCGCCACAATGTGTGACATTACATGCTGATGTCACACATACAAGGGGGACTATGCCCACTTGTATGCGTCACATCCAGGACCAATATGTTGGAGTGCAAAGTGACTTTGTCACCTTTTTCCGCTCCAACACATTGGTCCCCATTCAGTAGTCGATGCGTCAGTTAAAACTGATTCGTCGCCTCTAATTTTGACGCTTTGCTGGAGTTGCTTTGGTTTTCATGCCAGCTCCAGCAATGCGTCAAAAAACCCTGCGCCATGGTGCGCCGTATTGTAAATACGGCACATCCATGGTGGCGCAAGAGTTTCTCCTGCAGGCGCAAGAAAACTGACGCTTCGCTGCTTTAACGCAGCGATGCGTCACTTCTTGTAAATCTGCCTCTGTGTTTAAGTAATATGAACAGGTCACAAATAATGTAATGTAACTGAGATTTATTTAACAAATACTTTTAATAATTGGAGGCCTAGTCATGTCTCACGTATACTCATTTTGTCATACATTACAAATATGTAAACTTGACATGCGTTCTCGCTTCACAGCCTGTGCACCAGTTGTAAATGTGTCCTTCAGCGTTTTGTAAAATGCCCATTATTCCAACAGTTCTGCGGTTGTGTTTGTGTTGCATCTTTACAATATAAAATTCTTTGTGTTTGTGAATAAATAAATAACACAGTAAATCGCTATACAGTCATTGGTTTTGCATATGAAAATTAAATGTACATTATTATATACAAAACTAAATATTGCACACATATATGTGAGAATTATTTCTCAATATTGCATCGTTTAAAGTCATTGAAGAGTCAAGCTTTCTTTTACAGTTTGTATTTTGCTATGCGTCAGAAATCTGAGTCAGGGAGTCCCAGGGTAGTTAGAAGGTACAGGGTTCCAATTGTAAGACCTGGATTAATTCTCTTCTGATGTCTTCCAAAGCCTCCAAATGGGAATCAATTATTCCGGTGAGACTTGTATCTTAGAGTAGGGAGGCAGAGGTGTCCAAGCCTTTCTCAGAGGAGGTGTTGTGAGCTAGAGACTCAGAACTCAGAAATGAAATAATTAATGTTTAAAACATTGCTGTACAGTCACTGGTTTTGAGTATGAAAAGGAAATGCACAATATTAGTAAACACTGCATGTAAATATGTACAGTCTGGCGGGTAGAAATGGCTATGGGTACACCCTCACAAACTACAACGGGTGCACGACAAGGAAAGGTCACATGGTACAAATTATCACCTATACCGTGACACTTTCAATAGTTCATGAACCAGCAGGTCCTACTCCATTAAAAACAACCCCCATATCGCACTAAGGATACTGCTGGCTTTGTCATTGTTGTCGACATACAGTCAGTTTGCAGAACAAAGGCCTTTCATTTTATTGGACTGATGCTGTTGTTTTTTTGACTCGCTGCTGCACTTGTACTCTCTGAAGCAGGCCCCAGTGCTTTTGCTCTGACCCCTAAAACATGTCAAACTGGGCTATGCTCCTAATTGGCATTTTTAAGTTACCTTTACGCAAATGTGAGATTCAGGGGCCGATTCCGATCTCGGTCGGAGGCGCACCCAATACTATTCGGTCGGGAAAAAGCCATGCGAAAGCCAGTTTCCCGACCGATCCGTACAGCACACCGAACGAGCAAGTACGATGCGCACAACAGCAAAGAATCCGGCCGAGCCGTACTCACCCAAACCAGGTCCTGTTCTCCGACCGAGGCGAATCCGGAAACGCCGAATCGAGTCGCACGGAAGGGAAAATGCAGCCCCGTCCGGCCGGACAAGTACGATGCGCTTTCCGTACGCGCCGAACCCGTCGCTACGCACGGCACGTCAAAGCATCCGGGAGAGGCGCACATAAGCTCCGAATCGCGCCACAACACGATCCACGGCTACGAGACGAACACAGCACAGACGAGGACGACGCGAAGCGACGAGGACGAAGCGAAGCGACGAGGACGAAGCCAAGCGACGAGGACGACGCGAAGCAACGAGAAGGACGAACGACACGAACCAACCATGAATCCCTTCGTCCCGATCATACCAATATTCTACATCTACTACCGGAACAGGCACGGACGCGTACGGCGCAGAAGGTAAGTCAGACACCAACCACAAAACACATACAACACGTACACGACACATCACACACATACACTGGGAATCTGAATATACTTACACCAGCAGCACCATAGGGGCGGGATGCCCATCACCAATGCCACATATGCACACAGGGGCCTGAATGCGCGCCACCACCCCAACCCAGGGGGGCTGGATGCCAACCACCACAACCACCCTTAGCCAGGGGGTGCCAGATGCCCACCACCACTACCACCCTTAGCCAGGGGGCAGGATGCCTACCTCTACTACCACCCTTAGCCAGGGGGCAGGATGCCCACCACTACTACCACCCTCACCCAGGGGGGCAGGATGCCCACCACTACTACCACCCTTAGCCAGGGGGCAGGATGCCCACCACTACTACCACCCTCACCCAGGGGGGCAGGATGCCCACCACTACTACCACCCTCACCCAGGGGGGCAGGATGCCTACCACTACTACCACCCTTAGCCAGGGGGCAGGATGCCTACCTCTACTACCACCCTCACCCAGGGGGGCAGGATGCCCACCACTACTACCACCCTCACCCAGGGGGCAGGATGCCCACCACTACTACCACCCTTAGCCAGGGGGCAGGATGCCTACCTCCACTACCACCCTTAGCCAGGGGGCAGGATGCCTACCTCTACTACCACCCTCACCCAGGGGGGCAGGATGCCTACCTCTACTACCACCCTCACCCAGGGGGGCAGGATGCCCACCACTACTACCACCCTCACCCAGGGGGGCAGGATGCCCACCACTACTACCACCCTTAGCCAGGGGGCAGGATGCCTACCACTACTACCACCCTTAGCCAGGGGGCAGGATGCCTACCTCTACTACCACCCTCACCCAGGGGGGCAGGATGCCCACCACTACTACCACCCTCACCCAGGGGGCAGGATGCCCACCACTACTACCACCCTTAGCCAGGGGGCAGGATGCCCACCACTACTACCACCCTCACCCAGGGGGGCAGGATGCCCACCACTACTACCACCCTCACCCAGGGGGGCAGGATGCCTACCACTACTACCACCCTTAGCCAGGGGGCAGGATGCCTACCTCTACTACCACCCTCACCCAGGGGGCAGGATGCCCACCACTACTACCACCCTCACCCAGGGGGGCAGGATGCCCACCACTACTACCACCCTTAGCCAGGGGGCAGGATGCCTACCTCCACTACCACCCTTAGCCAGGGGGCAGGATGCCTACCTCTACTACCACCCTCACCCAGGGGGGCAGGATGCCCACCACTACTACCACCCTCACCCAGGGGGGCAGGATGCCCACCACTACTACCACCCTCACCCAGGGGGGCAGGATGCCCACCACTACTACCACCCTCACCCAGGGGGGCAGGATGCCTACCACTACTACCACCCTTAGCCAGGGGGCAGGATGCCCACCACTACTACCACCCTTAGCCAGGGGGCTGGATGCCTACCACTACTACCACCCTCAACCAGGGGGCAGGATGCCTACCACTACTACCACCCTTAGCCAGGGGGCAGGATGCCTACCACTACTACCACCCTTAGCCAGGGGGCTGGATGCCTACCACTACTACCACCCCCACTCATAGGATGGACAATGCATGACACAACAAGCACACCACAACCTAGGGAATGCAAGATTAAGACATCCCCCCACCACCATGACAAGCGTGTGAGCAGGCTGTGTCAAATGCCTACAACACCGAACATGACATTGAACATACAATGTGACCCCCTAGCACATGTGCCACACATATATGTGTGTGGCACCCACAATGCAAGCAGCCCATGACCATTGTGGCAATGGGGCCTAAACCCCCATCATCACAGTGACCAAAAGGCAAGTGTGGGGTCCATAGCTGAAGCACATTTTGACCATTGTGGCAATGGGGTCTAAACCCCCATCATCACAGTGACCAAAAGGCAAGTGTGGGGTCCATAGCTGAAGCACATTTTGACCATTGTGGCAATGGGGTCTAAACCCCCATCATCACAGTGACCAAAAGGCAAGTGTGGGGTCCATAGCTGAAGCACATTTTGACCATTGTGGCAATGGGGTCTAAACCCCCATCATCACAGTGACCAAAAGGCAAGTGTGGGGTCCATAGCTGAAGCACATTTTGACCATTGGGCAATGGGGTCTAAACCCCCATCATCACAGTGACCAAAAGGGAAGTGTGGGGTCCATAGCTGAAGCACATTTTGACCATTGTGGCAATGGGGTCTACACCCTCATCATCACAGTGACCAAAAGGTAATTGTTGACAAAGAAAGAGCTGCAACTGCCAAACTGCATGGATCATTCCTGGTCACAGAACCAAAAACTCATCTGTGGCAAAGTAGTGTATGTGTCCCATTGCAACATAAATTGGGGGAGCCAAATACTGCAGTGCAAATGAGACATTCCTTTGGCCATGTGCAGACAAACAACACCCATGGGGGCTGAGACCGTCAACAGTCATCAATGACACAATGACAGAAGTGACCATCAGAATGCAGACCCACATATTTGCACCAATGGGCACACAAATGCAGATACCCTGTGGAGACAGCAGATGTGAGGTGAACAGATACCATACCATGGCAGCAATGGGACACACAAACCATGATCACTGTGCTGACCGATGACCTAGGAGTCCCAGGGACAGCAGGGGAAACACACCAAACAACATACAGCCAATGCAGCCAATGCAGTGGTGCAGATGCACAAACACAAACAGGCAGACCAACACTGTCATCATACACAGCAGGTGAGGGGTGGGGGTGCCAGTGTCCCCAGGCAACAACACAACACATGAGGAGAGCTGAATACCAATCATACAGATGTGCATACACTGCCACACTAAGGTAACTCATGGATCCAAATCCCCTATGTGGGCAAGCAGGCATTGACAGGTGAGAGGGAGCACAAAACACACATGTCACACAGGCACGTAGGAACAACAACTGACACAGCAAGTCAAAGACACACCACAGCAC